>BTHU01000001.1:99968771-100571271 GCA_036184795.1 Tokudaia tokunoshimensis
TCCTGTTCACTGGGCCAGGGAGTTACAAACATGCAGACACCACTGAGAAGCCAATTTTCAGGGATTCTGATTGTCAAGACTCAGTCTGGAGGCAGGCTACAGCTTGCCTGCATTGGATCCCAGCCAGGAATGAAGACACCCATTCACCAAATGCTCCTGAGACAAGGAGGGAAGCTCAAACTGGTATTAAGGTGCTGATGAGAACTCATGGAGTCCAAATTCAAAATCATAGCTAAGGACAAGAAGGCTGTCATTGCTTCAGCTAGAGAGGTGGCCCGGGTTTACTGGACCAACCGTAACAGTCTTTATGACTTAGATTCTCTAAAGATAACTTGATTCTATGTACTTCTCAGTGAATTGTCTTTTGTTGGTCTGGGTCTAACTCAGGAATAAGTACTATCTCTGCCTCCATGAGAGCTCCCACAGCAAGCCTCTATGGATGTTTTTCCTTTGAGTGAAGTACACCATTCTAGCCCATGAAGCAGTCACTTCAAACAAAGCATTGCCAAGTATACAGCATTATCAGAGGATTGTATATAGTTAGATCATGGCTCTGAACACAATGCTGGTGTTCCTTATCCCGAGAGGGAACTTGGATCAAACTGAGGTACCATTCTAGTTACTTGTTGTCCTATTAGCTCACCACAATTGTAAGAGAGTGGTACCCAGAAGAGCACAATAAACTGAGTGAAACTCAGGAATCTGAGAATAGTGTCCCAATACTCTCCAAGGCTCAACTGGTTTATTCTATTAAGGAGATAGGAACCTCTATGGACTTGTGTTCAAGGTCAAGGCTTATAAACAGGCAACTAATCTAGTAGCTGTACGGCCTCAGGAGGAGGGGGCAGATTGACCAGAAAGAGACTCTGCCTTCTGTGCTGTGAATTAATTTGATTGTGATTTCACCTCCAGAGATACCAAGGATGAGATGAAAGGTGAGATGAAGGTATCCATTCGGATTCCTGCCATCCAGGAGGCTTGAGATACATCTAGTCCTCTTCACACAAGATGAATTCAGGAGTATGTCTGCTCAGTGATGAATGGGATATAACTTAGGTAGAGATTTAGCTATTGCAGTTGAAAGAGCTTGATACTCTGTGTCATCTTTCTAGATGTCCATCAGAGAAAGCATAGAGGTAGTGTTAGCGGTGAGCACTCCTTGCCTTGTTCCTGTAATGACTGGTCCTTTCAATCACCTATGTACATGCCATCTGTTTTTCTTTTCTTTACTGAGACAAGTTTTTGCTGTGTAGCCCAAGCTAGCCTAGCACTGTACATTCTTCTGCCTTTGTGTTCTAAGTACTGGAATTACAGGTGTACACGGCCTCTCCTAGTTTATCCGGGATTATAGATGCATAGTGCTTCTCCTAGATTATCTGGGATTATAGACACAGATTGTCACTTCTATCTATTCTGGCATTATAGGTGCACACCACCACCCCTGTCTTCTCTGGGCTATGGGTGTACACAGCTATACTTGATTTGTTTGGGATTATAGGTGTGTAAGACCACTTTTGTCTTATCAGGATTATAAGTGCACACAGTCACTTCTAGTTTATCTGGGATAGTGGTATATGGGCCACTCCCAGTCATGGTTTAAAGGAAACGTTGATGGAGTTTGTACTGTGTGCCAGACACTGTGACAAAAGAACTGGTAATGATGAGATAGGGCAAAGCTCCATCTTCACAGTGGTCTGGGTACGAAGGCTGAGGACGTGACTTTGCTGTAGAGAACAGTTTTGTGAACTTTGGCACAGACTGTCCACTTTATCCTCACTGCCCTTTTGAGAAGAAAGCCATATATTCCTGTTTGAGAGAAAAGGACAGTCTGACATCACTGTGAGAAAATACCTAGTAAAGCAGCTTAGAGAAGGAAAATTTTATTTGGGCTCACGGCTCCAGGGATTCAGTCTATTATGGCTGGCTGGAAGGCAAGGTGGAGCCTCTCAGATCATAGCAGCAGGAATGTGTGGCAAAGGTGACACCATCATTCTGGACCACAAGGAATGAGGCAAGAAAGGGGCAAGGATAACATAGCACCCACGGACCCAGTTCTCATGACCTGCTCCCTTCAAGTGGGTTCTACCTCTGAAAGTTCCACAAGCCTTGTGTGTTGGTTAGTTTTTATGTCAGCTTGACACAAACTAGAGTTATATAAGAGGAGACAGCTTCAATTGAGAAAATGCCTCCATAGTATAGGGTTGTAGGTAAGTCTGTAAGGCACTTTTTAAAGTAGTGAGTGATGTGGAGGGGGCCACATTGATGTGGAAGTTCATTGTAGGTGATACCACTTTGGGCTCATGAGCCTGGTCTCTGTAAGACAGAGTGAGCAAGCCAGGAAGCAGAACTCTTCGATGGTCTCTGTATCACCCCCTGGCTCTGCATTCTGGCCCAGTTCGAGTTCAATGGACTCCTTTCCTCCTCAAGTGTTTCACCATGGTACTCATAACAAAGACGAGTCTCTAAATAGTCATACCAGCTGAGGTCCAAGCACTCAAGATATCAGTCTGTAGGAGACATTGCAGAGTCAAACTGTAAAGACCAGACATAGAGTATTGCATTCGTTGGACTTGACGTGTGTTCCTGGGCTGAGGCAGAGTCTTCTCCTTCCTCCTGCCTTCTTTGATCGTCCCCAAAATCTGATGTTCTGAGCAAAGGAGGAAAGAGAGTTTTCAGAATAAGGATTATAAATCAATCTTAAGAACTTCCATGAAAAAAAATGAAAAGAGAGAAAAAATAATGTAAGTTACTTTTACATTCCCTCCTGGTTTTAAATTCCCATAGCCTATGTCCTCTGAGTGGTTCAGGATATTTAACTTCTTGTATTGCCAGGCAAATATTTATCTTTTTTGGATAAGGCAATCCAGAGCAGCCGCAGGCCCCGATGAAAAGAGTCTCCTCTATCTTTGTGGTTTACAGGTATCCTGCATTCTTGAGGTTTCTCCTTTCATCCTGGGTTAGGCCAGAGGCTGCAAGAGCTGAGCCTGCCTGGGTAATTCAGGTGCTGCAGTGAGCGAGGGAGCCTAAGGACAAATGTCAGGTAAATAGACCTTTAGAATAGTGCCAAGACACAGAGCCAGAGTCAGAGAGTAGAGGGACAAAGAGCAGGGGACCCAATATTGTCACTGTGTGTCTATTTCTAAACAGAGGTATAAACCAGATCCATCATGTAGAACCATAGTGTGGACCAAGGCAAGCACAGCTACAGGCCATTTCAGGTCACTAAGTCTGTTTCATCTCTAGATAACAGGGATAGCTGGTTTGGGGGCAAAGGCAGTAACTCACTCCTTATTCCTACTACCCAAGGCCTTTACACATGTAAGCACATTTGCTAACTATACAGGGAAGTCACGGAGGTTAAGTCACACTCCCAGGTCCACCCAGCTGCCAGGAGAGTTCTCACTTAGATGTCCACTGACATCTCACAGTGTCCAGCTAATCTATTCACTTACTGTCCTTCGGGTTTACGTAGACAAGTGGAACCACCCTGTTTTATGGCAGAACTCATAGTGGGGGAATTTCAAACTTAAAGCTTAAGGTCCAACTTTCCTATTTTATAGAAAGGAAGTAGAAGTCTGGGGTGATGAAGGGACCTGCCCAGCAATTGTCACCTATTTGGGTTGCAGCAAGAAACAGAACTAAGTACCTAGACTTTGTGATAATATCTCACACGTGGGTCCTTCTTTTCCAGCTTTCCTACCAAGGAATGTCTAAGCTAAAAGAGTTGAAATCATTCTGCATGTGTCCATCCACACACTATGTTTGCATGTATATGTGTACAGAGACATATATGAAAGCACACCCCTCTGCACCTCTGTTCATTCATTTTTAAATTGTTACAGCTCTGTCATTCACCTGAGAAGGGAAGTTCTTTGTAGCAAAGCAGACCAATCTGGCTCTTCAGGGGTAGCTGTGCTAGATACCTCTCTCCATCTTTCTTCTTTTACTCCCTCCTTCCTTCTTTCATTTTATACTTTGAGGAAGAGTTATTGTGACAAATTTCTGGGTCCCAGGAATGCAGGGCCTTCCTCCCACCACTGCCAGTGTGAGCTGGCCAAAGACCGGAAGCCAGGCCATTGGTACAGGTGTAGCATAGACTTAGGCATAGCAGGTGTGTGTGGAGCAGTGCATGTGGGAATGGTACCTGTTTCTTTCTACATAAAAGTTGTCCATGACCATTCAGGGCCACTATTCCCACTGGAGCAGAGGGACAGGTTTAGATCACCAGTCTAGCTTAGTTTGCAATTTGGACCAGTAACTGATGTTTTAAAATGCGGAGATTTTCTAGTTACAGATGGAATTCTGTCTACCTTAACGCATGGGGTCCATATCCCACAGTCACAGTCCAGTGGTGCTAGGTGATAAGCATCTTTTGTCTCCTAGACAGGTGGGTTCTCGCATTTGCCACAGTCCCCATCCCTTGCTGCTGTGACTTCCAGTCCTTCCCACCCATGATGTGCTTTCCCTGGGTCTGATAGGCATTTGCATTTGTGAGATAAATCCATATCCACATTAGAACTGAAACGGGTTTGTTCTCAGAGACATCAGTGTGAAATTGGAGTGGATGAGAATGAGGTTCTCAACACCAAAGGGATGGGTCCTCTGAGCAAAGCAGACAGCCAAGATCATGGTTCACTTCCCGCACTGGAGAGTCTGCTTGTGTAGATGAGTGTCTCTGTGTGTGGAAGTTAAACCCACACATATGTAGGTGTGGTTTTAAGTGGGGGTCATGTATTTGGGTATAGTTACTGCTTATGTGTGTGTGAAGATGTGTGTGTATCTATGTATATGTGTAAGTGGGTCAGCATGTATATGTGTAGTGACACATGTATGTGTGTATATGTGTAGATGGTATATGTATATGAATATATGTGTATATGTATGGATGTGTGCTTTTGTGTCTAGGAATGTGTAAGAAGAGTATGTGGATGGGTGTGTGTGCTTGCATCTCTCAGTGTGTGCATGTCTGTACAGTGTTGAGAGGTTTGACCTGTGACCTGTCCCCTCTCTCAGTTGATACCTTGTCCTCTTTAGGCATCAGTGAAGTAGACATCCTGGTGGGGACCCAGCTCTTTGTCACAGAGAGGACAAGCTTTTACTCCCTTCACTAACTGAGTGACTGGTAGTCTCGGTGTCCCTCTCCAAACACAGTCTGCTTGTGATGTTCTGGACATGCAGTAGCTCCACCTCGGAGAGAGATCTGTGGTCAGGGGAAGGAGAGCTTGTAGCTTGCCCCTCAGATGTATCCTTCTGAGGATGTGAAGGAGACCTTGACCTAAGATTGATTTTTAAATAAACACATGTTTATCGTCTGAAGCTTGAATTGAGGCTGGATTATTCTCTTGCAAGAAACAAACAACATTTTAATGGATTCCACTGGCAGAGAATAAAAGCCTGGAATTTTGTGCTTGTCCCTCTTGTGCAGATGCTGTGATTGACTGATGCTTACCACTGCCATCAGGAGGAGCACAGATGGGACTCCTTCTCCTTCCTGCCCTCCTGCTAGGGTCCTGTCCTGTCTCTGCCTGCTGGCTGTTCTGCTAGCAGAATTTGGATCTTCCCAAGGGTTTTGTTATTGTTGTTTTGTTTTTGCTTCACTTCTAAGTACACATCGCAAGGCAAAAATGTTGTTAAGTGGTTAACCTGGTACAATTTCCAGCAAAAACGAGGGGAGAATGTCCAGATCTGAGCAGAGCATTGCATTGCTGGGATTGATAGCTGCCACCCATCCAAGGGTGTCCTTCTGCCTTTCGAAAGGATGCGCAGAATCTGAAGTGCTTTTGCCAAGAGATGAATGATGCTCCCTGTCCTCCCATCGAGGCTTCCTAGAAAAGGAGAAAGAAAACACATTCCTGGTCCACACAAGGAGTGATGGGCTGGAGAGTAATAGGAGTCACAGCTAATGGGGACTGACTCCTCCATGCAGAGTCACGGTATATCTCCACAAATGCCTTAGCCTTAGGAGGCTGGCTCTGCGGCTGCCCTGTTTGCATGTGGGAAGGCTAAGGAGCAGAGCAGCTTGGTAACCTCTTCTGAGTCATGCAGTGAGAAAGGTTTGGTACTTGGCTTTGAGCTCTGTGGTGTGTCAGTTGCACTCTGTGCTCCAACCAGCTCCCCACATCCTACTATTTCACTTAAGCTTCAGTGGAGGTTGAGTATTTCTGTTTCTGCAGTTAATTTTGTTTATTGATGTTTTGATCAGACCACACATGATGATAATAATAATAATAATAATAATAATAATAATAATAATAATAATAGTAATAATGAAATTTATTCTGTCCTTAGGATATGCTGGAGATTATGCAAATGTTTATGTGAGTTTTTAAAATAGATTCATAATGATTACGGGAAGTGGCTGCAGACATTTCTTAGGATCCAACAGGCAAGGTTAGACATGACTTATTGACACATGTCATTACATGACATGACTCATGGAGCTTGTCCCTAGAACCTACCACCTGGAGCTGTGGTGCTTCATCCGACTGCTTCTCCATCTGATCCCTGCTCTGATTCAGTCATGGGATGCTCATGCTGATGGCTGGGAGTGCTGGCTGACCTTCTGATGGCCATGTACATACCCTTTTCTCTGCTCAGTGCTGCCTTTGTCCCCAGTCACTCAGCTTCCCATCAGTGTGACATAATGCAGACACAAAAAATTTAAAGGCAGGGAGGGTTTATTTTGGTTCGTGGTTTCAATAGCTTTTGTCATGGTCTGTTGACTTAGTGGCATTTAGGTTTGTGGTGAGGCAGCATATAAGGTAAGGGACAGAGACTCTCAGCTTATGGTAGCTGGGAAGCGGAGATAAACAGAATAGAGTCCTGATAAGTAAGTTCCCATGGTTCCAGTGACCTGATTTCTTTCTATTATAGATACTGAACATCCTTAGGACTACATCAACTCCTAGTGCCGGGAACAAGATTTTATGATACATGAACCTTTATGGAACCTTCCAGGTCCAAACTATAGCATCCTCCACCCCTTAAGCAAGCCATACTTCAAGATCTAGATCAGACCTTGGGAAGATCTCCTCTTCCTCTGTGGGAAGAGTTGATCCAACAGGCAAGGATAGACATGACTTATTGACCTATGGAACTTGTCCCCAGAACCTCTTTCCCAAGGATCTTTTTACTCTATGTAGTAGTACTGTATCTGAAGTAGAAGCTATGGGATGCTTTTCTCATAAGAACAGATAGCTTCCTTTTGTCTGTCTCTTTGGAACCTACTCTGGTGACCGGTACGTTGCAGTGTTCAGGAAACACCTACCTAAAGTGTGAGTATGCAGCTCTAGTGCCCAGAAGGGAGGGGGCATTGAGTGAGCTACATCTTCATGTTTATCATCTTTCTGGCTCTCTCCCTCCTCACCTTGTTTTCTGGCTTCAAAGATTCACTAGTGGAGGAAAGAGTGATGGATTAACCCAAGAGTTGGCAAATACTCTCTAAAGGTACAGAACAATGTTGGGTTCTCCTTTTTCTCTTCCTCTCCTCCTTCTCCTCCTCTTCCTTCTTGATCTTGATAGTCTTGTTTGTGATCTTGTTCTTATTTTTCTTGGACTTTTTGATCTTGTTCTTCTTTTTTTTTTAATTTAATTTTATTTTATTTTTTTTAATTTACATTCCAAATCACTTCCCCTTTCCCGTTTCCTCCCTCCCCGAAAGTCCCATAAGCCCCCTTCCCTCCCTCTTTTCTCTGTTCAACCCCCTCTCATTGCTCTGTCCTGGCGTTCCCCTACATCCAGTCTTTCCAGGACCAGGGGTCTCTCCTTCCATCTTTTTAGAAATCTATTGATATGCTGATTGTGTCTAGGGTATTCTGAGATTCTGGGTCAATATCCCCTTATCAGTGACTTCATACCATGTGTGATCTTTTGTGATTGGGTTACCTCACTAAGGATGATATTTTCAAGTTCTGACCATTTGCCTAGGAATTTCGTGAATTCATTGTTTTTAATTGCAGAGTAGTATTCCATTGTGTAAATATACCACATCTTCTGAATCCATTCCTCCGTTGAGGGACATCTGGGAACTCCTACAGCTGATAAACGACTTCAGCAAAGTGGCCGGATATAAAATCAACTCAAGCAAGTCAGAAGCCTTCCTATACTCAAAGGATAAGCAGGCTGAGAAAGAAGTAAGAGAAATAATACCCTTTACGATAGCCACAAACCATATTAAGTATCTTGGCGTGACGCTAACCAAACAAGTGAAAGATCTGTATGACAAGAACTTCAAGTCTCTGAAGAAAGAAATTGAAGAAGACCTCAGAAGATGGAAAAATCTGCCATGCTCATGGATTGGCAGGATTAATATAGTAAAAATGAGCATCTTACCAAAAGTAATACACAGATTCAATGCAAGCCCCATCAAAATCCCAACTCAATTCTTCATAGAGTTAGAAAGAGCAATTCAAAAATTCATCTGGAATAACAGAAAACCCAGAATAGCTAAAACTATTCTCAAGAGTAAAAGAACCTCTGGGGGAATCAGTATCCCGGACCTCAAGCTGTACTACAGAGCAATAGTGTTAAAAACCGCATGGTATTGGTACAGTAACAGACATGTAGATCAATGGAACAGAATTGAAGACCCAGAAATGAATCCACACTCCTATGGTCACTTGATCTTTGACAAAGGAGCTAAAACCATCCAGTGGAAAAAAGATAGCCTTTTCAACAAATGGTGCTGGCTCAGCTGGAGGTCAACATGCAGAAGAATGCAAATTGACCCATCCTTATCTCCTTGCACTAAGCTCAATTCTAAGTGGATCAAAGATCTCCACATAAAACCAGACACACTGAAACTAATAGAAGGGAAACTAGGGAAGAACCTTGAACATATGGGCACAGGGGAGAATTTCCTGAACAGAACTCCAATAGCTTATACTCTAAGATCAAGAATAGACAAATGGGACCTCATTAAATTACAAAGTTTTTGCAAGGCAAAAGACACCGTCAAAAAGACAAAGCGGCAACCAACTAACTGGGAAATGATCTTTACCAACCTTACATCCGACAGAGGGCTAATATCCAAGATATACAAAGAACTCAAGAAGTTAAACTCCAGAGAGGCAAGTAACCCTATTAAAAAATGGGGTACAGAGCTCCACAAAGAGTTCTCACCTGAAGAATATCTAATGGCTGAGAAGCACCTAAAGAGATGTTCATCATCCTTAGTCATTAGGGAAATGCAAATCAAAACAACCCTGAGATTCCATCTCACACCAGTCAGGATGGCTAAGATCAAAAACACAGGAGACAGCAGTTGTTGGCGAGGATGTGGAGAAAGAGGAACACTCCTCCACTGCTGGTGGAATTGCAGGCTGGTACAACCACTCTGGAAAGCAGTCTGGCGGCTCCTCAGAAAACTGGGCATGACACTTCCGGAGGATCCGGCTATACCACTCCTGGGCATATACCCAGAGACTTTACCTGCATGCAATAAGGACACATGCTCCACTATATTCATAGCAGCCTTATTTATGATCTTGTTCTTCTTGTTGCAGTTCTTTTTCTTCTTGTTGTTCTTGTTCCTCCTCTTCATTCCCCTCTTCTCTTCTTTTGTATTTTGTAGGCAACATAGCCTCTATCACAAGTAATTTACTCTGCCTTTGTACCTTGTAGCTTGAGTCTTAGTCTAGAACAGTCTGGGCATCTCAGTACAGAAAGGAGGCACTTAGGACTCTGTTTGGTAGTCAATGTGAATTTAGTTGCCTAAACCATGATCTTTAACTTGTTCTTGAAGAAAAGTATTATCCATTTGGTGCCAGGCACAGTGTGACCTTGAAGCCATCATTGTTCATCCATCTGGCTATCATCCTTGTGCAGGTGTTAGAGGAAGGGACTTACATATAGGATCAGCTGTGTTTGGTTACGTCCTTGCTTTTGACTACATGATCTTGGACCTCCCACTTTTCATCTCTTATACTTAGGTCATCATACTTACCTCAGACCCTTGTTCATGCTAGATAAGTACTCTATCCTGAAGCCACATTCCCAAATATTGGTTTAATGGCACGCAATCTTACTACAAAGCAAGCCGTCTTTGACTTTGCTTTGTAACCCAGGCTTGCTTTGAACCCATGTTCTCCTACTTGTCTGTGCCTTTAGCATGCTGGAAAGGGTTGGGATTCTGGGTTCCTCAAATGATTTCATGGATTTGGAAATGTTTAGTGTGAGCCAGGCACATAATAAAAGATTCAGAAAGTATTAATTTGCCTTCTTGCAAACTTTCCTTCAAATTCTCGATCTTTGAAAAAAACATGGAAAAAAAAATAAAGCAACACTGTAAAGGTCAGTGGAGCTCAGGAAGGTCCCGTGTCTCCAGAATTCTAGGAGACTTTGAAAAGTGAAAGACATTTAGAGTGCTAGGAACGTATCGTCTCTAACTGTCTTATGTTCTTTTTGAGAGAGAGTGAGAAAACTTTGACATTTCATTTTCACACCTGTAATGTTACAAGTCGAGCTGGAGCTTGGGAATCAGGGGTGGCTATGATGTAACGGGAGCAGGCAGTGACAGGTTGAGATCTGGGCAGGCCAGGGATGGAGATGCCTCTCAGCTCTGCAGTACAGGTGAGTTTGAAACTCTAAGGTGCTACAGGCCTTCTCATCAATGCTCTAGGAACAGGACTAAGTACCCCAGGTTTTCTTCTAGGAAAAAGAAGTTGGCTCTCACCATGTTCGGCAGTTCTGCACTACATCGTACTTCCATGTGTGCACTCCACAACTGCTATGTGTGGTGTAGGCAACTAAATGTCACAGAGATACTGTCTGGTCCCTCATATGCCCACACTTCCTGTGTCTTGTTCCTGGATGGCACTGAAGCAGAAAGTTCTGTGAAGTCTTTCTTCATCCCGGGCTGACTTTACCAGGTCTCTGGTCCAATATAAATGCTTTGGTTTGTTTGTTTGTTGTTTTGTTTTGTTTTGTTTCATTAAAATCATTGAGCTTTTGGTAGCATTTTTAATCAGTCACTGGGGAGGAATCTTCCCTGGTGGAGCTCTTCCCCATGAGCTGTATTAGCCATCCTGTCCAGCTCAACAGCCTAGGCTTTCTAACAAATTGTAGGAGCACTTAAGCAGAATAGCTCACCAAAAACAGAAGTATAAGGAGGTTGAATGTGAGTTCAAGGCCAACCTGGGCCCATAGGATAAGAGCTGGTCTCAAAACAATGAATAAATAGTTATATAAATTCCATACAATTTAAAAAAATTACATAGGGTTTACCATAATTGGAATTGTGTTTCTCTGCAAGGTTAAGAGAGCCTCCCAGACAGGGGCTGTGTGTTACAGGCCATTTTTAGCCCTAACACCTAAGCTGATAGCCAGCATTTAATGAGGGCTTGACAATTGTAGTTTCTGAACAACGGTTGTTATTTAGACATTTAGAGGGGACATTTTCAAGTTGACAGAATGAAATTATCTTGAATGTTAGGGATTGTTGGGACAAAGACGTTTTCAAAGTTGACTGACCATCTTTTTAAATTCCTCTGCCAGTCTGATCTGTGTAGGAATCTCAGTGCCTTGGCCACCATAGTACAGTAGCCCAGAGCATGCCAGTACTGTCTTTCTTCCTGTTGTTCCTAATGGCTGTTTGTGGGCTTCTCTTCTGAGTGCTTCTGGGATAGGAACATCACCCTTCAAAGCACACCAGGTTCTGAAAGTTTTACCCTGAGAACTAGTTCATGGTGTGCAGGTAAACCCGTGAGAGGTTTGATCTGTATGTGCAGTGAGTACGGGACAGGGCACATGGATTCAATGAAGTCCTGCACACAAACTGCCCAGTGGTCAGTAGGGGTGACGTATAACCTCACAGCCACAGCAAGAACCCAGGACAGCTTTGCAACTTGAGACTTAGCTAAACACTGTTTGGCTGCCCGCCTGGTTGAACTGTCTGTGGCAAGCATCACTGCCCCCTACTTGACATTTAAGAAATCCAGGATGGGAAATGGCTCTGTAGCTAACATGCTTAGTGAGCAAGTGTGAGGACTGGACTTTTGATCTTAAAACCCATATAAAAAGCCAAGTGGACATAGTGGTCCACCTGTAATACCAGCACATGGGAAGCAGGGATAGCAGCGGCCAATTGATTAGCTAGCGTATCTAAATCTGCCAGTCCTGGTTTCAGAGAGACCCTCAGTAAATACAGGGGAGAGAGAAATTAAGGGAGATACTTGAGGTCAACCTCTGACCTTCATGTTCACAAGCGCACCTGCACACACACACACACACACACACACACACACACACACACACCTGCCGCACATGCCACACACGTGAACATACACACACACACACACACACACACACACACACACACACACACACACACACACGTATATCATATTCATCTGTGTCCAAAACAAATGAAAAGAAAAGAAAAGCAAGCTTCAAACAATTCAAATGATTCAACAATTATCCCAAATGTGTGGGAGGGAGGAGCAACCAAGATGCAAAACTCAGATCCCTTGCTGCTAATGTCACCCAGGAACTCTCAAACCAGTCTGCCTGGATTTCACTTCTGACTCAGCTGCTGATAAACTGTCTGACCCGAGACTCGCTGCCTTTTAAAGATTTGGTTAGCTTCTGAAGAGATGGGTTTCGGGAGGACAGCTTCATACCCTCTGTCACTGCACTGAGTTTATAGTTTGCCCTGGCTCCTTCTCCTGCCCTCTTGCAGCTTCTCGTTTCCCTACTGTGTTACCTTTCCATCTCTGCATGGCTTTTATACGTATAGATTTGCATCTGGACCCTGAACATGAATACAAGCCTGCTTCACTTTCCCCTGCTCTTACTCTTTCCTCTGATTTCCTCTAGTGTCCTTCTTCCTTCATAGTCTTCCTCCTAATTTCATGTATGTATGTATGTATGCATGCATGTATATGTGTATAATTTTCCCTGAATATGAGAGAAAACATGGTATTTGTCTTGGGAATTCTGCTTCTTTCATTTAACACAGTGCTTCCCAGTTCCAGTTCTGCTTGTTCTCCTGCAGGTGACATAGTTTTATTTTTCTTTATGGGTGAACAAACATATAAACAAAAATTTCATAAAATATTTATTTTTATTTTTATGTGGGTGTGTGTGTGTTTTGTGTGCATGTATGTGTGTGCACATGCATGTGTCACAGAGGCCAGGAGAGGGCATGATGGTCCTCAGGATCTGGAGGTACAAAGGCCTATGAAACACCCAACTTAGTCTGTGCTAAAAAAGAAATGAGGAAGAAAAACCAGCCAGACATTAAGCTACAATCTGGGCCTTACACAGCAAAGATCTTCTTGTTCCTGACAATTCAGTGCTGCCTTACAGAGGGACAGTGAGTGAAGGTATTCAGGACTGTTGGTCCTCTGGAAGAGTAGCTGGTGCTGTTAATTGCTGAGCCAGATCTCCGGCCCATAGGCTTCATTTTATCTACCTACCTTCATTTTATTTACCTATTGTGTGAATCTGTCTGATTCTGTAAATGAGCTTGCATGAACTTTGACGTGTTACCTAATCTTTCCATGCCCTGTGTCCTTATCTGCAAAGAGAGTATGGTAGGCTGGCTGCTACATCCCTGTGAAGAGGATGTGATGTAGGTTGAAGGAAGTGCCTAGGATGGTGCCTGGCAGCCAGCCAGCAGTGCAAGCATTTGTGCTGTCACATGCAACCCCACATGCACCACACACCTGTTCCCCCTGAGCTGTCAGCTACCTGGCTCTGTATTCATCTTTTTGATGGGCCAGTTGGCTGATAGCAGAGTCTCTTTGCATATCACAAGGTCCCCTTCACTCACTGTTCCTCTGGAAGGCAGCACTGAATTTCCAGGGACAAGCGCGTAGCTTAATGTCTAGTGGTTTTGTTATTTCTCTTCCTCATTGTCGGAATTTTCTTTTTTAGCATGGACTAAATGGAGTCTTATTTATGCAGGGCCTTGGTGACTGAGTGGCGGTCGCACCCACTGCATTTATGTGTCGTTTGTGAACTGGCAGATTGATCCATCAAGAGCCTCAGGGGCATGCACACATCTCATTCTGTTATTCTATGAAGACCTTGGATCTGCTGTCTGTTTGATGTGCTGGGGATGTGAACAGCCCAGCTTGCAGGGCCTCAATAGGGAGGATTCTAGAGGATGAATCTGGACAGTGATTGCTACTGGCATGCATCTGCAAGATGGACAGCTGTTGCCCACCTCGTGCCCTTCGATCAGAAACGCTGCTCATGACTAAAGAACGGTTTAGCTGAAGGAACTCATTCTGTTTAAAAAATAAATAGTATCTGGGCTTAACTTATGGTTTTGTAGAGAAAGCTGTACCAATGTTTCCATCTCACTTCCTACCTGCAGACCTCCTAGGCCACCTGCCATGCCGGCCTCTGACCCCTTAGCCAGACTTAGAAGACTTTTCTCATGTTCCTTATATCTCCGGGTGTCTGAAAACTCTCTGCTCCCAGCACACACACATTCTATGCAGACTCACGTCCCACTAGATCTTGGTTGGTCGCTTTCAGGTGACACTTGCTCACGGCTGACCCTCTTGGATAAACTCTTACTTTGTCTGGCAGATGCTTCCTTCTCTTCTCCACTGACTACCCAAGCTGCTCTACTTGTCAATGACAGAAATGCCTCATTTCTGACCAAATCATGATCTGTTTGGATGTACTAGACTTAATACATTCTATTGAACTAGGGAAAAATATATCCATGGATTTCAAATATGCATACTGTCATTACAGGCCATTTCTCTCCTTCTTAATCAACTTGCTTCCAATTAGTTCTATCCTGCACCCTCCAATGGGAGCTTCCACTCTGCAAAGCATCAGGTATGGATGAAGCTACCATGAAATGTGGGTGGGGATCCTGTAGGGATCTATACATGCTACTGTCTACACATGTTGTATAAACTCGCCTTGCATTCAGTACAATACTGGAGTCCATATTTTATGACCCCACTGTGTCTATTTGGTCTTTGCCTAATTAGTTCTACTTGGAATTTGCCAATTTATACATTTGTAAACTGGGATTCAGTTGACACTCATATACTCAAATAAATATTTGGCAAATATTTTTGTGTCTCTGTGTGTCAGGGGCAGGTATAGGCATGGGGCATAGATATTGTAGAGAACATAAAATCTCATGTGCATGTTTGTACTTGTATAATAGATACTTAGACATGGACTACTAATTAATTTAGATACTATGACTGAATGAGCTTAATAAATAGCAGGAGCAGCTTATGAAGATGAGTCAACAGGTGCAAAAGTCCCAAGGTAGGTGGATGCCTAATTGCGGAAGAGACATACAATTACAAGGATCCTAGTTTACAAACTGAGAGAGGTGGGAAGGCAGTGGAGGTCTGTGATGGGGAAAATGACCACATTATGTATGAGAAGCACTATTCTGGCCAATGTGCCAAGAGCAGGTTGTGTTAGCCAAATGTGGAGATAAGGGCCAGCTATTCTGCCTTCCCTGGGAGTGGGGTGGAGGGGACCAGAACAGAAGGTTGTATTGACTTCCGTTGCAGGAGGACTATAGTGGGCTGGACTAGAAAGGCATGGAACCTTCCGTGGAGGCACTATGGTACGATGGACAGGAGTAGAAGGTGTAAGGCTTTCCATGGAGAGAAGCATGGTGGGATAGACTAGGTGGTGTTCAGCCTCTAATTGGAGGACTATGTTGGACTGGAATAGAAGGTCCTTCATGGGGGATCAGGGTGGGCCGGACTGGAAGGTGTGCAGCCTTTTGTGGAGAGACTGTGGTGGGCTAGACCAGGCTCTAGACCCCTGGTGATAGCTCACTTCCACCCCCAGCAGCAGCCTGTTGTTCTCTGTACTGTCCACAGCAGAGCTTCCTTCCTTTGTACCTCGTTCTTTGTCCTCTTTCTAGGGTATTGTCATTTTCCTCTCCCTGTGTTCTCATCACTTCTGTGTGAAGTTTTATAACAGCAATTATCATGTTAGAGCAAATGGTGATTTGAAGCCTTTCTTTTTAATACTTTATTAGCATATGTTAATTATACAAAGTAAGACATCTTGACATTTCCATATATGTGAATGCTCACCTCCCTCTTACTTTTTCTTAGCCTGTCTCTTATCCCTTTTTCTTCCACACACCTTAACCCCCTTCCTGATATTTTTTCTTGAACTTTCTGATTTTTTTTCTTGAACTTATTTTACTGAACTTATAAATCATTTGCAGTTCATTCCTTTTTCAGGGACTAGTTCACTGCCCAAAGTATAATATGGATGCACATTGCAAATCTACCTCATGAAAACTTGTACATCTCCCATATTAGGGATATGTGGCAGGCAGCTCTCTCTCTTTCTCTCTCTCTCTCTCTCTCTCTTTGGTTTTTCAAGACAGGGTCTCTCTGTGTAGCCCTGGCTGTCCTGGAACTTACTCTGTAGACCAGGCTGGCCTCGAACTCAGAAATCCTCCTGCCTCTGCCTCCCAAGTGCTGGGATTAAAGGCGCGCCACCACTGTCCGGCTGGCAGGCAGCTCTCATCATAGCCTCTGATGTTTACACCTCTATATCAGCCATGCAAGGTAAATAAACAAGAGACCACTGAGAAGGATAAAGAGATATAGGGAAGGGCTTGATTTTGAGTTGACATTATCAGGGTGGGGACTTTAATCATATTCATCTCCATATAACATAATTGGGCATATATTGTCTCCATTGTACAGATTAGAACACTGAGTCCCAAGGAATCAAGTTATCCAGTTGGTAAGTGGCTCTGCTGGGACTTTTCCTGATGAGTCTATTTCTAGTCTCACATAGAGAGAGCAACAACAAACCAAAGCAACAAAACCATTCAAGTCTTGAATAGACAATGACCTTATTGGGGTTATTACAGGAGTTACTCACAGAAGCCTGGGGACTTCTGCAGCTGCAGAACCCCAGAGATCTCCTCAGGGTGTGGATGACTTCTGGAGACTGTGTCATTGCCTCCTCCTGTGCAGCTTGTGGTCAGCTTCTCCAGGCAAGACTCCTGCAGCAACTCTCCACCGGCTTAAATAGCTAGGGAGGGGCCTTCTGAATTTGCTTAAGTATTTTGTTAGTTTAGTGACCCCAGTGAACCCATAGGGTGTGTTTCATCCTTAGCAACCCAGCTACACAACATGCAGAAAAGGACTCTAACCCACAGCCATGGGCATTGGGCACTGAGCATTTTCCCTAAGGTGGATTGTCCACTGGTCCATTAGGAAACAGTCAGTCATCATTTCTGTTCGTCTGGATGTAATGAAACCCAATAAAGAACGTTGCCACCATTATTCCGGGTCTCAGTCTTGTCTGCCAAGGGATGGCTGTGTTTCTCAAGCAATTCCACTGGCTGAGAAGAGAATTAGCTCTTTATTTTATTTTATTTTATTTTTAAATTTCTAAATGATCATGGTTCTGAGGATGGAGAATTCTTCAAACTCGAATCAGGGTCTTATAGGAACTACAACCAACAAATACTGGGGAAAGCCAACCAGAAGAGCAAACACAGTGCCTCACCAATGCTGCTTTTGTCTTCTGCCAAAGAATGAGCAGTTTGGAGAAGTTAAGTAAAGTAGCTGAAGCTTCATGGAAGCTTGGTGTTAAGCCACATCTCAGCCCTGGTGGTCCTGCCGTCAAAGGTCACGATCTCGCCTCTTCGATACTTACCTCATTCATTTGAGTCATCAACCAGCTGGCTGGCCAACCAGCACTGGCTACCAGCCTATGACTGGCAGACATGGATTAGGCTTAGCTCACTATATAAACTTACAAGTGTTCCTAGTAAGAGAAACTATTTTCTGGACTACAGCCCTCCTCTTGGATGTTCTGAAAAACATCTCCTTCGAGAAGGCACATCCAGTCCTGATTGGATCTTCAGAGATTCCTTTCCCACCCACCCCACTTGTTTTTGATTCTTGCCATGAAGTCAGGCAGAGAGGCAGGAGGATAGAAGCAACGATAACAAGCACACCCACGCTTGTTTACAAGAGAGAAGCTTTCTGATGGGCCCTTGGAAGATGGACAGCACCCGTGTGTGTGCCACTGTCGGCTTGGCATCTCAGTGCGCTTCGGATTTATGGCTCCAGCATCGCCAGAGGAGGAGTCCTTTAGCACCGATTTCATCCCGAGGTCCCAGGGTTGGTTATAGCTCCAACTCCAAATGAGTGATGAGCGGGTCCTAGGAGGCAAGCAGACACATGAGGGTGAACTGTTTTTTCACGGATTTATAGATCATTCTCCACTTGATTCACTTCCCAGAGTGCCACTGTGAGTGAGTCCTGAGCTGCTGCTACTGCTGCTGCTGCTGCTGCTGTTCTCCCTGCACCCCTGTGTCTGTCCATGTACCCCTGTGAGCTTGGGGCTGCCAAGCTCTACCCTTCCTGTAGGGCCAGCCTGTTATCATAACCCTGGTGGCCCCTGACATCACACCACTGAGGACCAAGCTATTCCAAGCCAGTTCAGCATTCTGGGCTGAAGTCTTTGACTCTACTGACTTTACTAACACAGTTAGTAAAACCTGTGTTGAATCATTTGAACAAATCTATGTAAATTACAAGGTAATCCCTACGTAAATGATAGTTATTTTTAATTATTATAGTTATTTTAATTATAGTATTAAGCCATTCCCCCAGTAGGGGAGAGCAAAGAATTGCAACTGTGGTTTAAAATACCAACTCAGTGACTTGGGCAAGTCAATACTAACTCCTTTGACTTGTGCAAGGGGCATTTCCTCCATCTATAAAATAGGGCCAATTATGGGGTCCATATTACAAGGTTGTTGTGAACTTTATACAGGACATGACATTGAAAGTATTTTGAACAGGTCAGTAAATATACATAGTTGTTGAAACTGATTTAACTATCATTACAGATATTAGCAAAAGTAGTTACTATGTTAAGGGACAGATGTGTACAAACGGATATTTTTAAAAGCTGTATGTGGGGCTGGAGAGATGGCTCAGCTGTTAAGAGCAGTGACTGCTCTTCCAGAAACCTGAGTTCAATTCCCAGAAACCACATGGTGACTTACAACCATCTGTAGTGGGATCCAATGCCCTCTTCTTGTGTGTCTGAAGACAGTGACAGTATACTCATATACATAAAATAAATAAAATTATTTTTTAAAAGCTATATGTGTATGTTTGTATGTATGTATAAATGCATAATTCATGTGCATACCACAGTATGTGTATGGAGGTCAGAGGACAACTTGTGGGAACTGGTTGTCTTCTACCATGTGGGTCCCAGGGATTGAATTCAGGTTGCAGGCTTGGCTGCAAGCTTCTTAGCCATCTTGCCAGCCTGTAGAACAGGATCTTGAAGTAGTTTTTTCTTTTTCTTCTCTTCTATCTTTAGATTCTTCTCAGTTGGGCTGGTTTAGTTGTTAATGTTGAATAAAAGTTCTGGAAGGCTCCAGCAGCTTCCTGCTACCTAGTTGTAGAAAATTCAAAAACCTCACTTGTGCATTGGGAAAGAAAACATGGACTCATGGAGCTGCGTAAACTTTGGGCATAGTTTCTTGCTGTCAGAAAATGGAGGGTGTTGCCTTATCTCTGTTCTCTTTAAGTTACTGGTTAGGATTTCTGCCTCTCCAGGATTGAGAGCAGCTGAGCAAGAGAAAAGGTGTGAACCTGTTTACTGATTGGAACTGTCCCAAGTGGGAGTCAGCACTGTCTAGAACTATGGATTTTTAAGCAGGGTCTCTTTCCTTATTATTTTGATTCTTGATACAAAGTCTCATTGTGTAGGCTAAGCTGGCCAGGAGCCCACTATCCTGTCTCAACTTCTGGAGTGTTGGGCTTACAAGTGTTCTTTGTCACACCTGGCTTTAAAGAAGGCTATGGCTGCTTCCCTGTTTCTTACGGCCTTGGAGATTGATGTGCCTAACCAACACCCTTGACTGCTGGGATAGTACACCAATAGTTCTCTTTAGGATCCGTAATTGTCCTTTTGTTTCTTTTATTCATTAACTAATTTATTTATTCACTTTACAAACCAGTATCCACCCCATCCTCTCAGTTCCCTCTCCCACAGCTCCTCCCCCTACATTCCCTCACTTCAATATAGTTCCCTACAACCCGTTTGTAGGAAAATAGGATTTCGTGATGCCGGGTAGCTGAATTACCCCTTCTTTCCTTCTTATCCCCCTTCCCTCTGGCTTCCCCATCCTCTCCCTGTTCCTTACACCAAGTCGTCATGCAAACAAGAAAGCATTCTGCCTTGCCCATGTTCAGGAACAACCCATGTTCGTCTTTCTCTTGATAGTCCTTCTTTACAGGTTGCCTTCATCAGCACCTTCTCTCATGTACTTTCAGCACGTTTGTCTTAGGCCAGATGGATTCACCCACAAACTCAATCATGACCGCTTGTAATGCAGTGCATCCTTTGCATATCACAGACTCATGACTGGGGAATCGACCCCATATAATTTAATCAGAATCACATAGGGACCAAGGATGAGATGATACCCTTGATAAAGTGCTGTGAGTCAGAGCCCCTGCCTTATTGATCTCTTATTTCTGTAGACTTCCTTCCAATTTGGTTAAGATCATGCTTAGTTTTTTCTCCACTGTCAGATTTAACTACATAGTTTGGAATCATGCCATAAGAAGACTATATTACACCTGATCAGATCACACACAGACCTGGCTCCATCTGCCACCACCATCTCAGGTGTGGGGCTAGGATTATTTGGGAGTGAATCCGACTAAGACAGTGTGAGATCTGCGGCTAGCTTGCAGCTGCTTTGATAGTCTATTATTCGTTAATGAAAATATTGGATAACCCAACAAAGGCCACTTAAATACTAGGTTGTTTTGATAATTATCTGCCCTCATTTGAGATGAATGCAATTCTATCAAGTTCAAAGATTAAAATAGATTAAGATAAGATTGACTAGTGTTTTTGCAGACATGGGCGTATGAAATCAGACAGGCAGTCTTATGATTTAATAGTTTAAGAATAGTTGTCATAGATGAGAGTTCTCATGGTGAAAACTTGGTGATTTCTATGGTACTGAGTCTCCTGTTAGATGCTTTTGAGGTAGTCAGCATTTTCTTCCTCTATTTAACACAAAGAAACCCAGTCCACCCCTCATGTTGTTGCTTTCTTTGAAATGAAGAAGAAAGGGGTTGGGAGCTGTTTCTCTCATCTGCCTTGCTTTGTCATCTCCTTCCAAAGGAATCCTGTTTATATTTGGGGACTGCAAATATGTCTGAAAATGTTGTAGTCTGTGTAGGGGTTCCTTTCTGTCTTGTACTAATGTATCTTTTCACCACTGTGGTCATCCCTTTAATTCATAGCTGCTTTTATTTATGGATTGTGGCTCCTCCTCCAAGCTTTCTCATATTCTCCAGGATAGTTCAGTGCTTTAAATCTGCTGCAGATTATCCAGATTTCTAGTTTTTGCAATTAGAGCCATAGGGGGCTCGCTGTCTGCCCTTCGCTTTAACAGCAGCTGCAGGGAAGCCAGTCTCACTGAAATCACTTCTCTGCCTTGACTAGAGCTTGGGTAATCAAGCCAGTCCCAGTACCCTTTCCCCTATTTGTGTTGTGATGACAGTTTCCTGCATTCTAGTCACTTGAGTCATTTTGAAGCTCCAGCTACTTCTGGGAGAAATCTATCCTATTGAAACGATAGTAAAAAAATACAATTAATGAAGAATTGGTGGTAATTCAGACTTGGAGGTTAATTTGCTTTTACACTTGGGATGAAGATATTTATGAACTCTTTTATTAGAGTAAAATATATAACACATAAAAGTGACCATCTGTACTATGTTCAGGTCTCCACTTAGTGTCCATTGTGCCTTTAACACACAGTGTGTACCTGTCATTCTCGTCCTTTTCTGGAACTTATTTTAGAGCACAGACTTTGAATTGCTTTGGTGATCAGACTTGTCAAACATGGTAAAATGTGTAGAGATGCCATTTCTCTCTCATTTGTTCTTTAAGACACAGCTGAGTCTTTCATTCATTCAGTGTACAGATAGTGAGTGTTTATGTCAACTCAAGTGTAGTGCATTGCTTGGTGGAAATCAGAAAGGGTCATGCATTCAAGTTTCTGGAGTGTCTTACATATCTACCTCACCACTGTAGATATTAAATATCATCACTACCTTCTGTAGATATTAAATATCACTGTTCATTATAGATATTAAATATCATTAGTATTTTGGGTATTTTTGTTCAACTATGTATCCACAAACTTTGATTGTGATTTCAAAGGAGAGGCAAATGGTTCTAGGAGAGATGATTGGTCTTTACAGCATTTGAGGGTATGCAGGAGTCCAGCAAGTGGTGAAGAATGGAAGAGAATTCACAGTATAGGGGCAAAGATTGTTATGGGAGCCTACGATGTTCAAGAACTTCACATTCTAAATGTGGGCATCCCAGAGCGGCCTAGAAGGTATCATGGGCAAGACCCGGCAAGGATAAACTGGGTATTCACTGGAGCAGGGGTGAAGGTTTCTGTGACCTTAGAAGAAATGGTGATGGCCTGGAATGTACTGCCGCTGGGGAGGGTAGAGAAGCATGCCATGACCTGGAGAGGTCTTTCAGAGAAGTTGAATGTGAACAGCTGAGTGGAAGGCAGTAACGTTATGATATTCACTGTCTGGGGAAGACTGAAGAAAGGTGTGATTTATGGAGAGAGATAAAGAAATGAGAATCGGGGTGTACATTTATGCCATTCATTCCCAGAGCCTCCCCTGACTTAGTAAGCAGGGAGCGGCTTGAGTGGTTAAGAGACATTGTCCTTGAAGTCTGCCTCACACTGGAGTCCATGTTCTGGAACCTTGGGAAGGAAGCAAGTACCTTTCTGGACTTTCAGGCTCTTTGGTGAAAAGAACTGTACTAAAACCTGCCTTAGGGATTAAGGAGGTTAAGTAAATATATATACACACATATATGAATGATTCCACCTTGCCCCTGCTTTGTTAGAAAATAAGTTCTTAATTAAATCACCAAGATTAGTAATATTAGCACCCTTGCTTTATTCTAGAATGGGTACTAACTAAAATCCCCAAGTCCCTCTATGCGACAGAGGAGACAATACTTTGCTTTTTCACCGTGTACCAATGACACCATCTTCTTAACAACGAACCCCTCTGAACAATGCAATTTCGCTCTCCACAAAGAACCTTTTATTACAAGTAAATCAGACAAACAGTAGCCCTTGAATGCATGTTTTACAAGAGCCCCAACACATGATTTGAAAGGTCACTGATGCCAGTTTTTAAATTAAATTTTCTCTTTCTTTAATAGTTGAGATCGGATTTTTGATTATATTGAGTTATTTCAGAGAACCCTGCACACCTTGTTATTACAGATTATGGTGTGTGTCTGGAGAGTGACAGACACATCACGTCACTGTACCTCTGCGTGGGGGGTGCACTCAGCAGCATGAATGGGGGGAAAGATCTATGAACACCAGCTTTCCGTGGGAGGACCCTTGCTCCTGACATGTTTCAAGAAGGAGCTGCCAAGTTACTTTCTATGCCTTAGTTGCTAAATTCAAAGTATTTCAGATATCGCCAGTTGAGGCTGGAATTCGAGGCCATTAAAAGTGTCACACAGGAAAGTGAGCCTCTGTTGGAAAAGGGTGATTTTCTTTATAGGTAAAGGCATCTGATTTTCAGAAAGTATGTTTCACTAGATAAATATATGCTAAAGCATTCACACCTTATCTCTATTTGAAAGAAACAATGTTTTAAAGAAGAAAAATATGGGATATTTGGAGAATGGATGTTAGTGATAGTGTAAGTAGTGCGTGTATTTGATGGAAAAAAGAAGGTATGTTCAAAATCAGAGGTGGGAACGTGGTTATGCAAAACTCCATTCACCTTGTGGATGTATTGTATTTGTACTCAGTTTTTGAAATCACATACACACTCAGTTGGGGGGAGCTCAGTGGCAGCTGTCCCACGAGACTGGCTTGTCTCTATCATTATCTGTGATCTTGTCTCATAACTTATGGTCCATTTTATCGTCTCTGACAGCACTCTGTTGGAGTATCCTTTTGTAATTCCTCCTGTAAGTCTGTTCTTCTGTTTTTAATTTTTTAAAACAGTGTCTCACTGGACAACCTTGGTTTGCCTCAAATTTGTAATCTTACCTCAACCTCCTAAGTGCTGTGATTATAGATATGCAATCCATGTCTGGCAAATCCCTTCTTTGAAAACTGTGTTCTTCTACCCTATAGTAGCAATGACAATGTATAAGTACCTTTGAGTGGCTTCACAATAGTAGTGTACATTCTCTGGGCATATCAGTGTTTTGTGACATTTTGGAGGAAAATTTTTTATTAAGACAGAACATTTTTCCCCCTCTGTCACAACTCATTTTTTCTTCTTTTTTTTGTTTTTTGTTTTTTTCCTTTTTCTTTTTTTAATTTTTATTTTCTAAGTTTTGAATATTATTGGTCATATTAGAAACTTTACCTCACTTTACATTAAAGTTAATATGTACAATTTAAAAATTAAAAATTGAAGAGTCACCTGGTAGAGTGCTGGACTCTTGAGTATACTTCTCATTTTTCTTAGGCCACCAGGATGGATAATGACAGAATAAGCCCTGGGGATTTAACTCACAGTTCTTGGATGCAAGTACTAGACACCAAATTCATTGTTTTAGACCAAAGAAGGAGTTAAAAAGCTCAAGACTAAACATGATTTTATTCAGGCACTCACAAACTGCCATTACCATTTAGATGTCTATATGACTAATCCATTTATCACCTCTCTGTACAGATCTGTGTATTGTCTCTACAATAAGTACTGATACATGTGTCATCAATGTTATCAGCATAGGTGGCAGCACTAGAGCCACTACCGGATTAACCTTACCATCATTGCCACCTTTTTTGGCCTCATCATCATGACCATCACTATCATGACCATCACTATCATGACCATCACTATCATCATGACCATCATCATCATGACTGTCACCGTCATCATGACCACCATTATCATGACCATCACTATCATGACCATCACTATCATGACCATCACTATCATGACCATCACTATCATGACCATCACTATCATGACCATCACTATCATGACCATCACTATCATGACCATCACTATCATGACCATCACTATCATGACCATCACTATCATGACCATCACTATCATGACCATCACTATCATGACCATCACTATCATGACCATCATCATCATGACTGTCACCGTCATCATGACCACCATTATCATGACCATCACTATCATGACCATCACTATCATGACCATCACTATCATGACCATCATCATCATGACTGTCATCATCATCATGACCATCACTATCATGACCATCACTATCATGACCATCACTATCATGACCATCACTATCATGACCATCACTATCATGACCATCATCATCATGACTGTCACCGTCATCATGACCACCATTATCATGACCATCACTATCATGACCATCACTATCATGACCATCACTATCATGACCATCACTATCATGACCATCACTATCATGACCATCATCATCATGACTGTCACCGTCATCATGACCACCATTATCATGACCATCATTACCAATGTCATCTCTGACATAATCACCATCACCAACACTGTCATCATTACAATCACCAACATTGTCATCACCATCACCATCATCACTGCCATCATTGGTCATGATCATCACCGCCATCATCACCACCACCCCACAACCAAAATATTTGTCTTCTTTACTTTCATCTGTTTTTATGTTTTTTTTTTTTCAGGAAGACTCCTTCAGGACAATAACACTGTCAGGATTATGTTTACTAGTTAATTATTAGTCTCACTAATACAATCTTCTATTGTTGTCAGAGTATTCAGGACACAGCTATTCTTGTAGGTCAATGATAGACTACTTGCCTTACATGCACAATGCCCTTGCATCTATCCCTAGCATCTAAAACTATTCCAAAACTCTTGGTTCATTTGCCCATACATGCTTGTTTCTAGGTCAACCAACGGTGTGGGGAGATGGAACATTCTCAGGTCAGGCATGAGCCCTGGGGGGATGGGAGTCAAGAGTTTCCCATTAGAAGCAGATGAAAATGATAAATACAAAAAGGTCTCCCCTAGTCCCGAATCCTCATTGCACTGAAAATAGCCCATGTCCAGAGAGTTTTTCTTTGTCTCATATTAAGAGAGTGATGAACAGAGATGGCTTTTCCTGAAGTTATTTTTAAAGGGAAATATGATGACATAAGCAACCATGTGCATATGCCCTAGGTATGCAGATGTCAGAAAGGAATGCCAACATGTGATGTCACTATCCGCACCACAGCACACTGCCCAGAGACCCTGTGTGCTCCTCACAGTCACTACCTTTCCCCATTAAAACCATGCTGACTAGGAATCCACAGGCTGTTGCTGTCAATTGAAACTTTACTTGTAGAGAGTTAACAAAGTTTTATATCTGGCTTCATTAGAACTACAGTGTGTGTGTGTGTGTGTGTGTGTGTGTGTGTGTGTGTGTGTCTTCATGTGCAGGTGCGATCATGTTGCAGTCCGTCTTCATTATTGTATAGTGTCCCATCACTTCAAAATGCTGAAAATTAATGTGTGCTCTTGGTGTTTAGAATGATTCTGGGTTTTAGTTGCCCTGAAGTGCTGCTGTAAAAAATACCCATCCCCAGTGGCTTTTTCTCTTTTAGTTAATATCATGAGATACTTTTCCTGAAATACCTACATATTCTATTGATGGATAAGTTTTCAAGTAAAATTTAAATTTTTTATTAAAAAATCTTATATCCAACATTATTGTCTAAAACTTCATTATTATGTAGTCTCATTGACTTAGCCATTGAGATGTGACTAAATATATGTGTGTGTGCGTGTGCGGGTGCGGGTGCGGGTGCATGTGCGTGTGCGTGTGTGTGTGTGTGTGTGTGTGTGTGTGTGTGTCTCACAATGGAATACAGTTATATTCTGCTCCCAGGAGCTTTTTGTAGGGCAGATATTAATTATAGTGGAAGCATTTGGATAAAATGATAAATGATGTTCTGAGGTCTAGAGGTTCTGTGTTTAGGGATTTTAACTTACCTGTTTGCTTCCACATAGACTTACTAGCTGTGGCATCAGCTTGATCAATTTTTGAGTTTTTTCTTCTGTATCTTCAAATGTGTTATAATCAAGCTGCTCTTTGTATTCTTACACTATTATCTTTAAGTGCCTGTAGGATTTGTAACATTTGGAGATGTTTTTGTTCTTGATATTTTTACATTGTATTTCATTTTATTGGATATCTCTCTAGTGTTTATCAATTTTGTATGTGTTTTCAGAGTCAACAGTTGCTTCTTTTATACTTTATCTGTTTCCCTGTTTATGATGTACTTACCTTTATTATTCCCTTTTATACTTTATTTGGCTCCCTTCCTGACTTTTGTTTGATAACATTTTTAGGTGTTACTCCCTTGTTTGTTCCACTTAAACCTATACACATTCACCGTCAGTTACAACTTCTCTACCTTCTAACAACCACATTTTCATTAATTTTCAGAGAGTGTGTTTTCTCATTTTCATGTCATTTTTAGAAATCTTTCAACCCATGGTCCTCAATAATAATTCCATTACTTTGTGTCTAGAATGTTGGCTATCACAGGGTTTCCTCTTTTCTCTTTTGGCAACTTGCTGCTGAACTTTAATGCACTATGAACAGCTTTAGTCTTGGTAGAGTATGACAAGCTTTCACAGTGTTCAGATCAACCTGAAAACTTGTGTCTTACGTCATTGCTAACTGCAGCAGCATTCATGTTTCCATGAGGTAAACACTGCTCATCATATTACTCTTCAAAGCTTCTTCCTGATAATGTCTGTTTTCTTTATTATTTTTCATGTGTTTCTAGACCTGTTCAGTTTTCCTGATAGGTTTATACATAGCTTATTTCATTTTGATTATGTCATTTTGGGGGTTTATATATCTCATGTCACATTTCTAGCAGCAGTAAGATTAAAGTGCTTGTATTTTGAGAGGACTGGACATTTTTATCAGTTTGAAATGTTCTTTCTCTTCAAATGCATTTCTTATCTTAAAGGCTTCCTTCCTTCTGTTGGCCTGCTTATATTTTCTTTTCTTAGTGTTAGCTAGCTGCGTCTTTTCCAGTCCCTTCGATCAGTCTTTGTATCACATGTGATTCGTACAGGATCAGTATCTGTGGGGTTTGGATATGCTTGGCCCAGGGAGTGGCACTATTAGGAGGTGTAGCCTTGTTGAAGTGTGACCTTGTTGGTGGAAGTGTGTCACCTTAGGCATGGGCTTTGAGAGACCTTCCTCCTAGCTGTCTGGCAGCCAGTCTTCTCGTTTGCCTTAGAAATAAGATGTAGAACTCTCAGCTCCTTCAGCACCATGCCTGCCTGGACACTGTCATGCTTCCCACATGATGATAATGGATTGAACCTCAGAACATGTACGCCATCCCCAACTAAATATTTTCCTTTATAAGAGTTGCCTTAGTCATGGTGTCTCTTTAGAGCAGTGAAAACCCTAAATAAGACGACATCTAAGATTTTATTTTAATGTAGCATCATATTCTCTTTTGTTTTGAAATTAAAATGTAATTACATCATTTGTCCCTTCCCTTTCCCCACTCCAAACCTTCCCATGTCCATACTCCTATTTGTTCCCTCTCAAATTCGTAGCTTATTTTTCTTTGTCATTTTATACATACATGCACATGCATGATATGTAAACACAACCTATTTGATCTGTTCATGTTCATACATACATCTTATATGTATACAATTTCAGGGCTTACTCCTTGATACTGGATAGCTAATTGGGGTTTATCCCTGGGGAAAACTATTTCTCCCACTCTCAGCATTCCTTAGTTGCCTGTAGTAAGAAATATCTTTAAAAATGTTCAGCATCCTTAGCAATTAGGTAAGTGCAAATAAGAATAACTTGCAGGTTTCAGTTTCAGCCTTATGTCTTTGAAACTCTCAAGGCTGTAGAAATGTTACTGTCCCATGTGGCTTCACCATTTCCGTGGCAAAGAGTAAGAACCACAGTCCATCATGGGAGAGCTGACTTAAGGTGGATGGCATTCCTTATGTTTATCTTTATCCCTCAGTTTATCTTTAGTTTCACTCCAATCCTAGTTTTCTTCAGTTGCTTCATATCCTGGACCGCCTGTCACCCGATTGTACTTGCCCCTGAGGGTTGGGGATGAGGTGGCACAGAATCAACAGCTAAGACTCTGGGAGCAGGTGAGAATGTAACAGCAAGCTCATGTATTAATTCTCTAGGAGCACCCTTTATACCCTCTACCCATGTCCCATTGGTCCCAAGCAAGAGTGTTCTCCAAGTGGCAATTTCCAACTGGCTCTCATTGTCTGCATCACCATCTCTAGGCTGTCAGGCAAATTTCAGTTTGGCCCTCCTGTGGAAGTCATCTTTGCAGCTGCATGTCCCCACTCAATGTGTGCAGACATTCATGTGGAAGCAGTCACCACCTCATGAGTGAGACCTGTTGTTCCTCCTACAGTCCCCATCTCAGTCTCCAGCCTTAGAGCCCATTACATGTCACAAAGCACCTCTCCTCCACAGCTTTTTGCTTGTGATTTCTGTCTCTTCGGCACTGTTCTCCCATGTTTTACATATTTATTTATTGTGGGGTGTGTGTGTGTGTGTGTGTGTGTGTGTGTAGTATAGTGTCACAGCATGCTTATGGGGGTCAGGATAGCCTGTAGGATTTGATTCTCTCCTTCCATTGTGTGGATTCTGAAAAGTGAACTCAGGCTGTCAGACTTGATGCCAATGAACTACTATTGCTGAACCATCTCACCGGCCCTGTTCCTGGTTTGAAAATTTCTTTTTGTTTGGTTCTTAAGCCATTTTCCCTGCTTTACTTCCTGGGCAAATGTCTCTAGAGGTGAATATACTGAATATTGATTTTTTTATCTGTTTCTTCCTTCCTCTCTAATATTTACTCCTTCATTTCTTGCTAATTTGGTAGGCTTGAACCCAATTTATTTTAACTCTAACCCCATTGAGTTGTCTATACCTTCCTGGTTTGATCGTTTATAACAAATATCCATCTTCTGTCTTTTTTGCTATTAATTGACAAACATCTGATGTAAAATATCAATATGCACCAATTCAGATTCACCTTAATAGCTTACATTGATATTCTTTCTGGAATTTCCTTTTGAAATTTTGGCTACTACAGAAATACTGGTTGCTTTGAATCAATTGACCTTTAACATATGGGTGACATTTTAGTGTATGTGGTACTGGAGATTCACATGATGGGCAAATACTATCACTAATCTTTACACTTCTGTTTCTGTAGGATTTGTTTTATTTTATCTTATTTTGTATGTGTGTCTGTGCTTGGATATGTACATGTAAGTGTAGGTGCCCATAGAGACCAAGTTTGTCAGGTCCCTTGAAACTAGAGTTGCAGCTTTCTAACATGGCTTCTGGGAAGTGAACTTGGGTTTTCTGCCAAAGCAGTATGTGCTCATAACTGCTAAGTCACATCTCAGCCCCTGCTTTTTATTTTGAGAAGGTCTTAACTAACTTGCCCAGGCAAGCTTTGAATTTGACCTGCCCTAGCAGATGTTGAAAGCAGGTCCTCCTGCTTCAGCTCTTCAGATAGCTGATATTCCAGATCTTTGCTTCTAGACTCAGCTTAGGATCGGCTCTTATTGCTTTTGGTGGGAGTGATGGTTCTCCTTAGGCTACTTCATTCTAGAAGAAATATATACTGGTATAGGGATACAGGACGCCTGTCTTCTCATATTACTCTTCAATATCTGTTTACTGATAATGCCTGTGAGCCAATTATGGCATTGCCAAAAATGAATGATTATAGATCACAGTTTCTTTTTTTTTTAATTTAATTTTATTTTTTTAATTTACATTCCAAATCATTTCCCCTTTCCCGTTTCCTCCTTCCTCGAAAGTCCCATAAGCCCCCTTCCCTCCCTCTTTTCTCCATTCAACCCCCTCTCGTTTCTCTGTCCTGGCGTTCCCCTACATCCAGTCTTTCCAGGACCAGGGGTCTCTCCTTCCATCTTCTTAGAAATCTATTGATATGCGAATTGTGTCTAGGGTATTCCGAGATTCTGGGTTAATATCCCCTTATCAGTGACTGCATACCATGTGTGTTCTTTTGTGATTGGGTTACCTCACTAAGGATGATATTTTCAAGTTCTGACCATTTGCCTAGGAATTTCATGAATTCATTGTTTTTAATTGCAGAGTAGTATTCCATTGTGTAGATATACCACATCTTCTGAATCCATTCCTCCGTTGAGGGACATCTGGGTTCTTTCCAGCTTCTGGCTATTATAAATAAGGCTGCTAGGAACATAGTGGAGCATGTGTGCTTATTGCATGCAGGTAAAGCCTCTGGGTATATGCCCAGGAGTGGTATAGCCGGATCCTCCGGGAGTGTCATGCCCAGTTTTCGGAGGAACCGCCAGACTGCTTTCCAGAGTGGTTGTACCAGCTTGCAATTCCACCAGCAGTGGAGGAGTGTTCCTCTTTCTCCACATCCTCGCCACAACTGCTGTCTCCTGTGTTTTTGATCTTAGCCATCCTGACTGGTGTGAGATGGAATCTCAGGGTTGTTTTGATTTGCATTTCCCTAATGACTAAGGATGATGAACATCTCTTTAGGTGCTTCTCAGCCATTAGATATTCTTCAGGTGAGAACTCTTTGTTTAGCTCTGTACCCCATTTTTTAATAGGGTTACTTGCATCTCTGGAGTTTAACTTTTTGAGTTCTTTGTATATATTAGATATTAGCCCTCTGTCGGATGTAAGGTTGGTAAAGATCATTTCCCAGTTAGTTGGTTGCTGCTTTGTCTTTTTGACAGTGTCTTTTGCCTTGCAAAAACTTTGTAATTTAATGAGGTCCCATTTGTCTATTCTTGATCTTAGAGCATAAGCTATTGGAGTTCTGTTCAGGAAATTCTCTCCTGTGCCCATATGTTCAAGGTTCTTCCCTAGTTTCCCTTCTATTAGTTTCAGTGTGTCTGGTTTTATGTGGAGATCCTTGATCCACTTAGAATTGAGCTTAGTGCAAGGAGATAAGAATGGGTCAATTTGCATTCTTCTGCATGTTGACCTCCAGCTGAGCCAGCACCATTTGTTGAAAAGGCTATCTTTTTTCCACTGGATGGTTTTAGCTCCTTTGTCAAAGATCAAGTGACCATAGGAGTGTGGATTCATTTCTGGGTCTTCAATTCTGTTCCATTGATCTACATGCCTGTAACTGTACCAATACCATGCGGTTTTTAACACTATTGCTCTGTAGTACAGCTTGAGGTCCGGGATACTGATTCCCCCCAGAGGTTCTTTTACTCTTGAGAATAGTTTTAGCTATTCTGGGTTTTCTGTTATTCCAGATGAATTTTTGAATTGCTCTTTCTAACTCTATGAAGAATTGAGTTGGGATTTTGATGGGGATTGCATTGAATCTGTATATTACTTTTGGTAAGATGCTCATTTTTACTATATTAATCCTGCCAATCCATGAGCATGGCAGATTTTTCCATCTTCTGAGGTCTTCTTCAATTTCTTTCTTCAGAGACTTGAAGTTCTTGTCATACAGATCTTTCACTTGTTTGGTTAGAGTCACGCCAAGATACTTTATATGGTTTGTGGCTATCGTGAAGGGTATCATTTCTCTTACTTCTTTCTCAGCCTGCTTATCCTTTGAGTATAGGAAGGCTTCTGACTTGCTTGAGTTGATTTTATATCCGGCCACTTTGCTGAAGTCGTTTATCAGCTGTAGGAGTTCTCTGGTGGAGTTCTGTGGGTCACTTAAGTATACTATCATATCGTCCCCAAATAGTGATAGTTTGACTTCTTCCTTTCCAATTTGTATCCCTTTGACCTCTTTTTGTTGTCTAATTGCTCTAGCTAGAACTTCAAGTACTATATTGAAAAGATATGGAGAGAGAGGGCAGGCTTGTCTAGTCCCTGATTTTAGTGGAATTGCTTCAAGTTTCTCTCCATTTAGATTGATGCTGGCTACCGGTTTGCTGTAAATTGCTTTTACTATGTTTAGATATGGGCCTTGAATTCCTGATCTTTCCAAGACCTTTAGCATGAAAGGATGCTGAATTTTGTCAAATGCTTTCTCAGCATCTAATGAGATGACCATGTGGTTTTTTTCTTTGAGATTGTTTATATAGTGGATTACATTGATGGATTTCCTTATATTGAACCATCCCTGCATCCCTGGGATGAAGCCTATTTGATCGTAGTGAATGATCGTTTTGATGTGTTCTTGGATTCGGTTGGCAAGAATTTTATTGAGTATTTTTGCATCGGTATTCATAAGAGAGATTGGCCTGAGATTCTCTTTCTTTGTCGGATCTTTGTGTGCTTTTGGTATTAGTGTAATTGTGGCTTCATAGAACAAGTTGGGTACTGTTCCTTCTGTTTCTATTTTGTGGAACAGTTTGAAGAGTATTGGTGTTAGGTCTTCTTTGAAGGTCTGATAGAATTCTGCACTAAAACCATCTGGACCTGTGCTTTTTTTGGTTGGAAGACTTCCAATGACAACTTCTATTTCTTCAGGGGTTATAGGATGGTTTAGATGGTCTATTTGATCCTGATTTAATTTTGGTACTTGGTATCTGTCAAGGAAATTGTCCATTTCCTCAAGATTTTCTAGTTGTGTTGAATACAGGTTTTTGTAGTAGGATCTGATGATTTTTTGAATTTCCTCAGTTTCTGTTGTTATCTCTCCCTTTTTGTTTCTGATTTTATTAATTTGGATACTATCTCTGTGCTCTCTGGTTAGTCTGGCTAAGGGCTTATCTATCTTGTTGATTTTCTCAAAGAACCAACTCCTCGTTTTGTTGATTCTTTGTATGGTTTTATTTGTATCTACTTGATTGATTTCAGGCCTGAGTTTGATGATTTCCTGCTTTCTACTCCTCTTTGGTGTATTTGCTTCTTTTTGTTCCAGGGCTTTCAGGTGTGCCATTAAGCTGTTAGTGTATGCTGTCTCCCGTTTCTTTTTGGCGGCACTCAGGGCTATGAATTTTCCTCTTAGCACTGCTTTCATTGTGTCCCATAAATTAGGGTATGTTGTGCCTTCATTTTCATTAACTTTCAAAAAGTCTTTGATTTCTTTCTTTATTTCCACCTTGACCAAATTATCATTGAGTAGAGCATTGTTCAGCCTCCATGTGTACATGGGTTTTCTTTTGTTTTTGTTGCCATTGAAGACCACCCTTATTCCATAGTGATCTGATAGGAGGCATGGGATTAGTTCTATCTTCTTATATCTGTTGAGGTCTGATTTGTGACCAATTATATGGTCAATTTTGGAGAAGGTACCATGAGGAGCTGAGAAGAAGGTGTATTCTTTAGCTCTAGGATGAAATGTTCTATATATATCTGTTAGTTCCATTTGGTCCAAGGCTTCAATTAGATTCACTGTGTCCCTGTTTAGTTTCTGCTTTCCTGAACAATCCATTTCAGAGAGCGGGGTGTTGAAGTCACCCACTATTATTGTGTGTGGTGCGATGTGTGCTTTGAGTTTTAGTAAAGTTTCTTTTATGAATGAGGGTGCCCTTGCATTTGGAGCATAGATATTCAGAATTGAGAGTTCTTGATGGTGGATTTTTCCCTTGATCAGTATGTAGTGTCCTTCTGTGTCTTTTTTGATGACTTTAGGTTGAAAATCAATTTTATCTGATATTAGAATGGCTACTCCACCTCATTTCTTGGGGCCATTTGCTTGTAAAATTGTTTTCCACCCTTTTACTCTGAGGTAGTGTTTGTCTTTGACACTGAGGTGCGTTTCCTGCATGCAGCAAAATGCTGGGTCCTGTTTACGTATCCAGTCTGCTAGTCTATGTCTTTTAATTGGGGAATTGAGACCATTGATATTAAGAGAGATTAAGGCATAGTGATTATTGCCATCTGCCATTCTTGACGCTATCTTTATGTTTGAGTGGTTATCTACTTTTGGGTTTGATTCAAGAAGGTTATTATCTCATTTTTTCCTGGGTGTTGTTTCTCTCCCTGTATTGGAGGTTTCCACCTATTATCCGTTGCAGGGCTGGATTTGTGGAAAGATATTGTGAAAATTTGGTTTTATCATGGAATATCCTGGTCTCTCCATCTATGGTGATTGAGAGTTTTGCTGGTTATAGTAGTCTAGGCTGGCATTTGTGCTCTCTTAGTGTCTGCATGAGATCTGCCCAGATCTTCTGGCTTTCATAGTCTCTGGTGAGAAGTCTGATGTGATTCGGATAGGTCTTCCTTTGTATGTTACTTGGCCCTTTTCTCTTACTGCTTTTAGTATTCTTTCTTTGTTTAGAACATTCGGTGTTTTGATTATTATATGACGGGAGGTATTTCTGTTCTGGTCCAGTCTGTTTGGAGTTCTGTAGGCTTCTTGTACGTTCATCAGCATCTCTCTCTTTAGGTTAGGGAAGTTTTCCTCCATAATTTTGTTGAAGATGTTTACTGGCCCTTTAAGTTGCAAATCTTCACTCTCATCTATACCTATAATCCTTAGGTTTGGTCTTCTCATTGTGTCCTGGATTTCCTGGATGTTTTGGGTTACACGTTTTTTGCATTTTGCATTTTCTTTGACTGTTGAGTCGATGCTTTCTATGGAATCTTCAGCACCTGAGATTCTTTCTTCCATCTCTTGTATTCTATTGTTGATGTTTGCATCTTTGACTCCTGATTTCTTCCCAAGGTTTTCTATCTCCAAAGTTGTCTCCCTTTGTGATTTCTTAGTTGCTTCTACTTCCTTTTTTAGTTCCTGGATGGATTTGCTGAGATCCTTCACTTGTTTGTTTGTATTTTCCTGTATTTCTTTAAGGTATTTTTGCATTACCTCTTTCAGGATTTCTGCCTGTTGACCCACGTTCTCCTGCATTTCTCTGAGCGATTTTTGTGTTTCCTCCTCATGGGAATCCATCTGTTGATCCATCGTCTGCTGCATTTCTTTAAGCAGTTCTCGTGTTTCCTTTGTAAGGGCATCTAACCGTTGATTCGTTTCTTTAAGCAATTTTTGTGTTGCCTCCTTATGGGCATCTGTCTGTTGACCCATATTCTTCTGCATTTCTTTATGCAATTTTTGTGATTCCTTTGTGAGTGCATCTACCCGTTGATTCATCTCGTTAAGCGATTTTTGTGTTGTCTCCTTGTGCGCCTCCATCTTTTGATCCATGTTCTCCCGCATTTCTCTAAGCGATTTTTGTGTTTCCTTTGTAAGGGCTTCTAACCGTTGATTCATGGTCTCCTGTAACTCTTTATGAGATTTATTTGTGTCCTTCTTGTGATCCTCTAATAACATCATGAGAAGTGATTTTAAATCCAGATCTTGTCTTTCGGGTGTGGTGGAGTATCCAGGACTTGCTGCTGTTGGAGAGTTGGGTTCTGATGGTCCCATATTACTTTGATTTCTGTTAGTAACATTCCTACGTTTGCCTTTTGCCATCTGGATACCTCTGATGTTAGTTGGTCCTGCTGTCACTGGCTGTTGGTTGGACCTCTTGTGAGCCTGCAAAGCTATTTCTGCCCCCCTTGGTTTACCAGGATTCCCCTGGCACAGATTTCTGGGGCCTGCCCTGCTCCTGAGTGACTTTGGAGCCCTGATGTGCCTTGCCCCAAGTGATGTTGTACTGGGGAGTCCTTGCACATCCAAAGGCTCAACGTAGTGGATTCCTGGAGCAGAGGTCGCCAAAGGGAGGCTGGTAGGCTCCTGCCCTGTGCAGGGGTGTGTGATCTCTCCTAGAGTGGGGGGGGAGGGGGCGTCCCTCTGTCAGGCAGAAGTCCCACAGCAGAGCTAGCACGCTGGTTACTGCAGATCTGCCCAGCTCTTGGGAGCCACGTACACACAATCTGCCCAAGACCCAAGCGATATTATGCCTGTCTGTCTCTGAGCCTGGCAGTCCCAACTTCCCGGCCACTGGAGCAAAGATGGCGGAGTGCACTCTGCACTCTCTCCGTGGTGCTGCTCACCCTGCAGAGGCGATGGCCTGCAGATCTGGCACCCAGACGACCACAGTGCTGTCCCGTTCTTGGGCGCAGGCAGAAGCCCCAACAGGCCGTGTCCCAAGTGATGTTATATTTTGGAGAGCCTGGGTACCTGTCTCTTCAGTGCAGTCTACAGGAACAGAGGTTGTGGAAGGGCAAATCACAGTTTCTAATCTATAAGATATGGAGAATAAACTCTCAGGTTACTTAGAAGTGGCCAGAGGCATTTTGTGTGAGATCTGAGAACACCATATACCCTGTAGCAAGGCACCATAAAATACCACTTGCTTATTTTACCTTCATAGGGAAATTTCACCTACCTAGGCATTTCATTGCATCCTGGCTAGTTTTATGTCAACTCGACTCAAGGGAGAATCATTTGGGAAGAAGGCCTCTCAATTGAGAAAATGCCGTCATAATATTGTACATTTTCTTAATTAGTGATTGAGATGAAAGGACTCAGCACGCTGTGGGTGGTCCCACCCCTGGGCTGGTGGCCCTAGGTGCTATGAGAAAGCAGATTGAACAAGTCATGGAAAACAAAGCAGTAAGCCATACTCCTCTGTGATCTTTACTGTGGTTCCTGCATCCAAGTTCCTGCTCTGAGTTCTTGAATTTGGCTACTCTTAATGATAATTGTGATAAGAACATGAATGGCAAATAAGTCCTTTCTGCTCAAGTTGCTCATGCTCATAGTGTTTTATCACAGTAGTATAGACTCTAATTAAGATGCAGCGCAGTTGTTGGTAGAGTGACACAGACCGTGCCCTTCTATTGAGAAAACACAAGCTTCCTTGCAGAGTCCAACTACTAACTCATTGATATGTATTGCAAGGGTGATATATGATGCTGGTGGTGGCAGTGGTGGCCCCAGTGATGATCTTATTCTTTTTGTTTTTGTCACACTGGTGTCTATTCACCATCCCCAGTGCCATTCCTTGTAATTTTTTTTCTGGTATTTTTCGAGGTTTCCTCTGTCATAAATGTGCAGCAATTCCAAAGAACTTCTTGTGAACTCTTTAGAAAACATATACTTGAGTTTTATTGCCAGTGACAACTCTTTCGTTACCAATGGATAGAACTATGAATGATGGTTGGAATCTGGATGTTTAGGAAACAATGCTAATCTGAATTGGTTTTTAATTCAAGGCTTGGGATAGTGACCAGAAAAGGAAATTTCAGTCTTGGTGCCATTTGGCTTCTGTCTGAAGGCTCATATCACTTCTCGTGGCTGAAGCGGTGTTTCACCTGACCCATTACCACAGGAGTGGCAGAGATCGTATAAGATGCAGAAAGAAAGGAGATTTTTTTGATATAAATCTATGTATATATAAGGTGAAGGAGCAATTGAGAAAATTAGCCTAATGTCACAGTGCAGAGAAAGACTGGTAGCTTGAATAATTAAATCCAAACAGGATTAAAATACTCCTTTTATTTTTTTCCAAAGAGGAAGAGGTATCCAGGCCAGCTTCACTATCTTTGAAGTGCAGAGAGCTTCAGGGTAAATAATTGTGGGTGTTAGGTGGGTCTTCTTTAGTTAAGCTGGGATCCAGTGATGTATCAGTGTATGCTAAGGTATGGTGCATAACAAATGATTCCAAATGTACTCTCAGGTGTACAGTCATAAAAGGGTTTATAAAAATAAACTCACAATATATGTCCACTTTTGGTCAGCTACAGTTGTCCTGCATTTTGCTGGACCTTTCTGGAGGTTTTAATTTTTTTATTGCAGGGGGGAAAGATGGTACACCAATGCAATGCACACACAGAGATCCTCAGGCTATAATTAATCATGCTTATGTGACACTTTCATTTCTACTTCATTAACTAAAGAGAATCTCATAGTGCTGCTCTTAGTGGAGTGGGGAAACAAGTCCTTCTTTGTGTGTGTTGTGTATGTATGTTTACACGTGTTGAGTGCATATATGTAGTATACATGTACTCCTGTGTTTGTGCATCTGGAATTCAGAGATAGATGTCAGGTGTCATCTTCTATTTCTCTCACTTTATAATCTGATGCAGGGTCTCCCTTACACCCAGAGCTTACCATTCGGTGAATCTAGCAAGCCAGCTTGACCCAGGGATCCTCTGTCTTGGTCTCCAGAGCACCAGGATTCTAGGTGAACATGATACCTGCCCAGCTTTTTACCCGAGTGCTCAGGATCTAAACTCTGGTCTTCATCCCTGCACAGGAAGTACTTTATGCCCTGGACCGTTTCTGCTAAGGCCTAAGACAATCCTTTCACAAGGAGATGAGATAATGATTTAAACATAAAATTCACCGTAACGATAGATTCCTGCAAAGAGAAGAGGATTTGCTACGTTAGAATGTATTCCTGGAGAGATTCTTCATCTTCATCTGTGGCAATTGTAAATGTTCATCTTTAAGCACTAGGGCTGTTCTGCCTACACAGCCCTACTTGGCATCCCCTGCCTACCCTAGCCTTGCTATCATCTTTTGAGCTCTTACCAAGCCATTGCACTGCGATTGTTGATAGCGTCACATAGACCTTTCTTACGTGATCCTTCGAGTTAGCAAATACAGACTTCCTTGAGGAGTCCAGGTACTACTGTACAGAAAGCAGGAAGAGCCCATCTGTTTGAGGACTCCCATTCTTCAGAATATATTGGAGCCTCCTTTTCCTTCTGATAAAGCACGCTGGAACTGTGAGTTGATATTTCTCTGAGCTTCACATGTATTTGTGTATATTTGGGTTGTCTGCCGTCTTGAAATGAGATGAAGGGCACTGTGGACGATTTCCTCACTGCCTACTCTCACAGTCCTATGTCTAAAGGACATTGAAGGACCATTTGGTTTTCTGTAGGGCTTCTGTCCTTCTTACTTTTTTTTTTAAATCAGCCTCCAGCTGTGGCCATGTCTTATCACTCACATAGCTTAAGTAATATGTAATCTTTCAAGACAAAAGAAATTCCAAAGATAAAAAAAATTAAATTACCGTTAATCCTACGACCTAGAGATAAGCACTATTAATGCCATAGTGACTAAATGTCCAGAATCTGTGGGCCATTTTAGTGATGTCACATTGTATGTGCTGTCCAACCCTGCCTGTGTGTTCTGGAGTCAGGTGGCATTGGATCACACCATAGTCCATGACTCACTAACTGGGCTTTGGAATCTTCCCAAAGATCTTCCAACATGTTTTCTCATCTGTGAAATGGTACCTTTTCTCACAGGGTTAGTCAGATTAGGTGATTTTGTAGTTCTTAGAATCCTCGTGACATGTATTAAGTGCTTAATGTCATTACTGTATGTTTTATAGTCTACTAAGTTTATTGAATGTACCTAAAGTGGGTATGTAGGTGTCTGTGATTGCACATGTTTGAACGTGCATGTGCATGCCAGGACACATGTGGAGGACAAAGGACAACCTCTGGTGTCTGGACCTCTACCTTGTTTGCAGGCAGGGTCCCTTTTCTGTTGTTCTCTGCTGAGTGTATCTAGTTAGTTGCCTTTGAGTGTCTGGTTTCTATGGCCTCTGCCTCCCATCTCACTGTGAGAGAGCAGGTATTATCTTCAATCATTGCTATTTGTAGCTTTTACATAGAGTCTAAGTATTGAGATGCTACTGTTCATACTTATGTGGGAAGTGCTTACATCTCCTAGATGCTGTGTGTTTGCTCAATGTTATGTTAGATATACTTCTCTACTAGTAAACAGATATAATCTAAATCATAGTTTTTAATGAGATAATTACATTGCAATACTGTTGTACAACTATATTTTTTTAGCCCTAGTAGGATATTTAGTATGCTGCCAATATTTTAAACCTGATTTTATAAAATTTTTTCCCATACAATTTTATTTTCATCCTCTCTTTTACTGTGTTTCCTGACTTACAGATGCAGGAGCTGAGGTATAGAGGTATCCACTGGAGATGGACTCCCAATGATCTGTTTATCTTTGCATTGTGTCCAGATTTTAAGAGCCAGAATACCTACTAAGAACAGAGCCTTCCTTATTCTTCTGTGAAACTGTCTCTCCTAGAAATGGCTTGTAGAGATAAACTCTTGTGCACTGTATAAAAGCATTACCTATCAATGAAAATCTGATGACCAGTAAGCTGAGGTAGGATTAGAAAGTGGCGCGGCAGAGAGAGAGGAAGTTGGGGAATGAGTCAGGCACGAGAAGATTTTCCGATAGGACTCTGAGAAAGTTAGACATGTAAAACTGAGAGGAGCAACCAGCCACATGGCAGACATAGAATAATATAATCAGGCGAATTGAGTTACAGTGTGTTGGAGGAACAATCCTGTTTAAGGCCTAAGTACTAATTCATAAACAAAAAAGCCTCCATGTCTTTTACTCAGGAACCGGGGAACATAAAAAGCCCAAATGGTTACAATGGCTGAATAAACAAGACTGGAATGATGGCAGTATCGGTAGATATATCAACATGGAAAGAGGAAAATTTTGTGGGTCTCATTCCTGGATAAGTATAGACAACTAATGTCTGATGGGGAAAGGAGAATTAGTCTCTCCCAGCAAAGAGCCGCCTTATTGGTTGTTCAGTGCAGAGGGGTCAGCCCTAAAACCATATACACACAAAACAGCAAAAATGGACTCAGTGGGTTGTGTATTTGTAATACATACATACATACATACATACATTTCTATATTGTCTTAGTGTTTCATTGCTTTAAAAAGACATCATGGCAACTCATTAAAGAAACATTTAATGGGGGCTGGCTTACAGTTTTAAAAGTTTAGCCAATTATCATTATGGCAAGGAGCCTGGCAGAGCTGAAAGTTCTGCATCCTGATCAGCAGGCAGCAGGAAAAGAGACACACTGGGACTGGTTTGGATTTTTGAGACTCCAAAGCCCACCTGCAGTGACACACTTCCTCCAACAAGGCTATATCACCTAAGTAGTCCCTCTCAAATAGTACCACTCCCTGGTGACCAAGTATTTGAATACAGGAGCCTATGGGTGCCATTCTTATTCAAACTGTCATGTCACATATCTGTATGTAACAATAATAATCAAAGAAAAGGAGGCTGTCAATTTGATGGGTATTATATAGGAAGGGCTCAAGGGTGGTAACTGGGAGGAAAGAGGGGTGGAGAAAGTGAGGTAATTCTGTTTTAATTTTAAAAAAACTGAAAATTTTTCATGAATATTAATCTGAAAAGATCCCTAGAATTTCAATTTTGCTGTAAACTTTCAATGTTGAAAGTTTCCAAGGGTCTTCTGTGTCATTACTTCTGCTCCATTTTATTCTTTTTCTCGATTCTGTTTATTCAAAGGTAGGAAAGTTTGTCACATTGGGACATAAACTCACTGTTTGAAATGTTGCAGTTTTACCCCTTTGCAGCTTTTGTGTGTGCAGGGAGATGGACTCTCCCACTTGACTCTCTCCTCTGTTTCATAGCATCTACTCACATATGTGTTCACCTTTCCATTCCCCACTTTCTTTCTGGTGGAACTTTTGTTCTTGTAAATTTCTTAATTTTCAATGAGATGATAGCATCACAGTCAGAATATACAGATATGTTAAGGAGAAAACTCTTTTTCCTGTAACTACATCCCAAGCCCAGTGCTATTAACACTCTGCTGTCTGTTAATGGACCTGTAGATATGGTTCTCAACGTGCCACGGGATCTCAGGTGGTGCCAAGGTCTCCCCTGTCTCTCCTCTATTTTGTATTTTGGGACTTGATCTCATCAAGGTCACATTAAGAGATGATCCCTTCTGGAAGTGATGAAATTATGAGGAATTAGTATTCTGAGAAGAGGTACAACTGTACTCATGTCACCCCCCCCCACCCCATGCACAAACACAGCACATCCATCCTAAGGAGAGGCAGCCTTCAGCTGTCACAGAATCTACCAGTGCCTAAGTCTTGCTTCACCTTTCCACCTTCAGAACTTCACAAATAAATTCTATTGTTTGTGAGTTACTCAGTAAGTGTAGCATCCCAGATGTACAAAGATACAGTGTTGTCATGTGGCCTGAGCATCTGCATTCCAACACATTCCCAGGAGAAACCCATTCTGCTTGTTTGAATGACTTGTTTGAAAACCCTCTGCTATGTACACAGGGAAACGGTCCATGCTATCAGTAAAGATCTGCTTAGGATTATCTCATGTAGCTCCAACCCACACTGTTACGCAGCAGCATTGGTATTATACCCACAGTGGATGGATCCTAATTTATTTGATATGAAAGACATTTAACTTGCTTGCTGTTAAAAACTTATGATGGCAGTCAATCAAACACTCCTGTTGCTGTCTGTGTATGTGCAAAGCTCTTAGAAGACAGTTTTTAAGTGGGAGTGCCTGTAACTGGTCAGGCAGACATACAATTTGAATTATTTCATTGTTTTCAGGAAAGAGTATAGTAAAATCACCTGTACTCAATGAGTGTCAGAGTTCCTGTCCTCTGGTATCCTGGCAAATGACAAAGCATGGTTGAGCTTTCCGGGCCCTGAGGAACTACACTACATTTCTCTTGTTTAATATTAACTCTTTGTTATCTGTGATGTTATATATTTTAAATAATTTTTTTTAGCTATGAGCATTTTGGAGGGGATCTTGTCTTTGTCCATTTTTCATTCTTACTGTTTCTAAAGGTTCATTCTTTAATTATAAGTATACTTACAATATGGATTGCAAGTTTTTTCAATCTATAATACAATTTTATGAGCCTTTTTGAAGTGGAGAGAAATTTAATTCACCTTATTTATTTTTTAGGATGATATTTTTTCAGTTTCTATTTTTCTATTAAATATTTTCTTTATTTACATTTCAAATGTTATCCTCTTTCCTGGTTTCCCCTCTGAAAACACCCTATCCCATTCCCCTCTCCTCTCCCTGCTCACCAAACCACCCACTCCTGCTTCCCTGTCCTAGCATTCCCCTACACTTGGTCTCAGGACCAACGGCCTCTCCTCCCTTTGGTGTGCAACAAGGTCATCCTCTGCTACATATGCAGCTGGAGCCACGGGTCCCTCCATGTGTACTCTTTGGTTGGTGGTTTAGTCCCTGGGAGCTCTGGGGTTACTATTTGGTTCATATTGTTGTTCCTCCTATGAGGGTGCAAGCTCTTCAGCTCCTTGGGTCCATTCTCTAGCTCCTCCATTGGAGACCTTGTGCTCAGTCCAATGGTTGGCTGAGAGCACCCACCTCTGTATTTGTCAGGTACTGTCAGAGCCTCTCAGGAGACAACTATATCAGGCTTCTGTCAACAAGCACTTGTTGGCATCCACAATAGTCACCTTATATTTTATGAATATATCCTTTCCTTTTATTTTCCTCTATGATTTTATGCTTTAGACAAACTTTATCAGATCTGCTATCATTTTTTGTGGTATTGGGAATTGAACCTAGGACTTCACACATTAGGCAAGTGCTCTCCCCCTCAACTCTGCCTCTGCCCCTCTCCCTGTTTTTCTTTTGAGATAGGGTCCCAATAAGTTCATTTGGCCTGAAGGCCTGAATTTGCTCTGAGACTTAAGACTCCTTGGCCTGTGACCCTCTGGCCCCTGTAGCTGAGTAGCTGGGGCTGTGACCTTGCACATCTGTCCTGGCTCATCTCTTCTGTCAGCTTTTCAACAGATGGCTTTTTTTTTCTTCAGCTAGTACGTATTAGAAATGTTTGCAGACACTGTCAGTAAATACTTAAAAAGCATGTCCTTGTGAAGCTCATTTTCAGTGTTGAGAGACAGGTAGTAAACAAAATGGTTAAGGACTGCAGGACTTGTTGATGCTGAAGAATGTCCTGGAGAAAACAAAGCAGGAAGGGTGGGAATGTTTGCAGAGAATTTCTCCCATTGACTTAAACCTTTTCGAAATTTTTATCCATTTATAGATTATCTTGAGATAAGATCCCCTGATATGGTTTAAATCCTTTTACTGAAAATGTTGTTTCCCCTTATACCTTAAACATCAGCTTTGGGGCCATTACATACAAATCTAGGTCTGTTTTCCTCTTTCTTCCTTTTTTCTTTTCTCTTTTTTAATATGCCATCACTTCACCTCGGCTTGGGTCTCAGCCTATAGCAGGGAATGCAACAGTATTTTATTGTATATTCCATATGTGATACTCTGTATGGAGTTCTCCATTCCTCATCACTCTCAATCCCCTGCCCCCACTGCCCTCCTCAGTATCTTTTTAGGTATTCTGGTCAGCTTCTATTTGCAGATGAATTTTAGAGTCATGTTGTCAAGTTCCATATAAAATCACTTTTGAATTTTATTTAATAATATTAAGTTTTTAGATTAATGCTTAAGGACTTAAAATCAATTCAGTATTGAGTTGTCTCATCCAGAGACATGGCTCGGAGAGCATTGATTCTGCTTCCTTTATTTTTCTCATCAGAGCTTTGTGAATATTTTTCATCAGGATTGTGTGCCTTTCTCTTCAAAGTTATTTTAGGGCATTTTAATTCGTACCTCTTGGTATGCATTCCACCTGTGCCCCACAATCTCAGGAACACTAAGTCACTGTGGAGGCCTCAGTTTCCGCATCTGCAGAATTTTTATGAAGTTATGTGAGTCTCACTGAGAGTGGTGGCACATTCCTGTCGTCTAGGTGCTCGGGAGGCTGAAGTCAGGGGATCGCTGGGTTCAAGATCAGCCTGGACTCCAGAGTACAACCCTGTCAAAACAAGAAAACCAACAAATGAACATAAGAGGCTGGGTCCCTTATAGCTGGGTGTGTTGCTGGATTTAGTTGTGGGCACATTACTGTGAAGATAGTTTATTCCCTGGGTTTTGTGATCTTTCGAGAATTTCTGGTTTGTAATTTGCATGAACATATGTCATCTATAGAAAGCAATATAAACACAGTTTGTAATTAGTCTTATCGTTTGCTGTTTTTCTCTTGCAATCAGCAAGGGCTCCTTACTGTTGGTTAGGCTAAACAAGGTGATAAAGATCAGCAGTTGTCTGTTCCTCTGCTCAGCACCTCTAATGTTTTAATCCTGTGAATCATTCTCCATCTCTTTGAACTCATTCCTCGACTTGATCGGTTTTCTCTTTTCTCCCTCAGCAAAGCAAATTGCCTTGTGATTTCCTCTAATTTTACAGTCTGTGTTTCTTATGACTTCCTTGAGAGAGAAAAAGCAGATGGTGTCTAAAATTTCCCGAGCAAATTTTCTTGAAAATATGAATTTTGTCTGTAGTTGTGTGTGATTCTTAAGTCCCTCTTCAGACATGCGGATTCTGTTAGCCAGCCTCATCTAACCATGACATCATGCTTGTTTCCCTTTAACCTTGGACTGGAGAGACAGCTCCTGCTATTATTCCACAGGTTCCCAGCTCCTATATCCAATCTTATAACTTCCTGTAATTACAGCTCCAGGGAATCTAACACCCTCCTCTGGCCTCCGTGGATGTCCTTACACACATGGCATATCCTTTCACACAAACACATATATGCGTAAATAAGGATAAAAGTAAAATATTTAAATTTAAGCTTGAATAGGGAAAGCCATAGTTATCCTTGGTCATTGTATGAGGACCTGGGTGATGACTTTCATCTTTTGACTAGTGCTTGGCACTGTGACTTAGCTGTCTTTGTTGCTATTACTGTTATTGCAGTTTTTTCTCATGCTGGAAAGGAGATGGTATTGTCGGACATCAGCAGGTTGAAGGTGTCTGTGACCTCAAGAGTGTGTGGAGGGAACAGGACACTTCCCTCAGTTCTTCCTCCAGATTTGCTAACAATTATTATGCTCAACCTCAGTTTTATCAAAATGTCTAACTAATTTTTCTTCTATCAGCTTCTATAGAGAAGAAATTGCTTTGTTACAGCTCAGGGTTCAGAGCTGGGTGAGACTGATAGTTGCTGCTTTTGTTGTCTGGTAGCACACATAGCCCCTTCTAGCATTCTGAAAGGTAGCAGGTCGGGATGAAGCTTCCAGGTGAGTACCAGCTTGAGTTTTCTTTGTTCTATGGCTCAAGGATGTGATGTCTTGTCCTCAGCAATAAAGACTTACCATCAAATTCTAGAGGACAACCAAAAGAATTGGCAATAACCTGTAATGTTTGGAAGGCATATGGGGCCCCATTGGCTAACAACTGAAAATGAAGTAACCCATTCCTGTCATTTGGCCTTTTATTTATTAGCATGTAATGTCTAATGAGGGTACTATCCTCCAGTATAGGGTAATTTCATTTAACACACAGAGTTTGTCTTTCTGCCTGTCTCTGTCTCTGTCTCTGTCTGTATCTCTCTCTGTTTCTCTCTCTCTCTGTCTCTCTCTCTCTGTCTCTCTCTCTGTCTCTCTCTCTCTCTCTCTCTCTCTCTCTCTCTCTCTCTCTCTCTCTCTCTCTCTCTCTCTCTCCACACACACACACACACACACACACACACACACACAATGTGGATGCTTCTACAGTAAGTTTCCATTTGGCTATTTGCCTTTAGAGTTAGATTTTTCTCCAAACATTCCTCCTCTTATTCTTGCTCTGATGTCCAGTAACCAGGAGCTTTATGCTTTGTAACAGTTCTTATTCTGGGTAATGTGAACATTTTACTTTATAACCAGAAACAAATAGTACACTTCCTTTGCAACACTAGTCAACTCAAGTATTAGACCCTCTGATAGTTTCTCTGATTCCTCTTTAAGAACTGAAGTCAGTCATAGCCACTTTCTGCTAAACATATTATTTTTAGTATTTTTATTGAGCTGTAATTCACTTAAATCTCACCTGTTTATAGAGTAGAATTCTATGATTTTTAGAACACTCATAATCACTATCACAATTATAGAAAGTCTTCATTATTTCTGAGAGTATCCCAGACCTTGGTGCTCTCTTCCTATCCACCCATTCCCTGCACAAGCAGTCATTAAAGTACTCCTCATGCACCATTTGTCTGTAGTCTAGATAGTCTATGAAAAGGGGATCACATCACACTACACTGCTTTCCACAGACTTTCTTTTTCAAAACTGAACCTTTTAGTTAGAATGCTAAGTAATGAGTTCTATTGTAATGATCTCATCCATATATGTCATTTCACTTGTTCTTTTCACCATGCCCCACTGTTTTCCTCCATGTCCTGCCCACACTTCTAGTTCCTTCCCTCCCTACAGATTGTACCCTAATGTTCTCACATTCCATGTTCCATCTTCTTCCTCCCCTTCTCTCCTTCTTCCTCCTCCTTCTACCCTCCTCTGTCCTCTCTTTAGGCTCCTTCATTCCTTCTTATAGTTCCCTTTCCACCTTTTATATCCTACATCTATATGGGTATATACATTTGGAGGCAGATTCCACATATTAGAGAAAATATGCAGTACTTGTCATTCTGGTTTTGACTTGTTTTGTTAACACAATGATTTCTAGTTCTATCCATTTTCCTTCAGGCTCATAAGTTATTTTTCCTTTTATCTGAATAAAATCTCAGCTTTAAAATAGCTAGCTCATTCTTTCCATGCATTCAATGTTCATGGAAACTGGTTCTATTTCTTGCTCTCATAATAGTTAAGCTATAAACATGAACTTACATAGATATCTGTAGGCATTGACTTAGAATCCTTCACATAACTATCTAGGGGTGGTGTATCTGGTCTTATGGGAGTTCTGTTTTTAGTTTAGTTGATGATCCTCTGTACTGATGTCCATAGTGGCTAGACAGGTTTATATTCCCATCTACAGAGTATATATGGTCCTTCTTCCCTCCATCCACACCGATGTTTGCTGCTGTTTGTTTTCTTGATGGTAGTCATTTTGTCCAAAGTGAAATGATTATCGATGTAGTCTTCATGTGCATTTCTATGGTGGCTAAGGTTGTTGAACACATTTTCAAATGTTTATTGGGTATATTTCTTTGTGAACTGTCTATGCCATTTACTGTGTCATTTATTGATATTTAATTAAGTTCTTTATAGATTCTCAATATTAAACCTCTAGTTTTTCCTCCCCTTCTGGAGTCTCTTTCTTTACTCTCTTGATGGTTTTATTTACTGTCTTGAAATTTTCTAAACCCATAAAGTCCCATTTTTCAGTTTTTGGGGTTATTTCCTGTGTTGTTAGAGTCCTTTTCAGAACGCCCTTGCCTTTGTCTCTCGAAGTGGTTCAGTGCTATTTTCCTTTAGCAGATTCTGTCATCTTTTGGCTGAATTAGTTTTTAAGTAGACTGAGATATTTAGATATGGTTTCAATCTCTTAGGTGGATGATACAGTTTTTTAAACATGACTTATGGAAGGGACTGTGCTTTGATTATTCCAGTATGTGTTTTAACACTGTTCTTTGGGTTAGCTGGAGCTTTTAGCTTTTATTTTTAGGTTTTGCTGGCTTTGTCACTGTGGTGCTATAGTATAATTTGAGTTAACAACCTAATATCCTCCATTTCTATCAACTTGTTGTATATTAAATGATTACATTTTCCTCTATGACATAGGCATTTTAACTTATTACACTCACTTGGTGATTTAGCCAAGTATTTTTATGTATCAGTATACTTCCCTCTTATTGCTATGGTACATTGCATAGTATGGATATAGCCCAATTTGTTTGAGTGTGTATCTGTTGGAAGATTTCTTAGGTGTTTTCAGCCTTCTTAGACATAAATCTGTGATGGATATTCATTTTCTTTTCTTCTTTATTTTATTTTATTTTATTTTATTTTTTGATGAACATAAGCTTCTATTGCTCTTGGATAAATGCCTAAAAGTGCAATAGCTGGACAGAATGGGAGCATTGTATTTCATTTTTTTAGGAAGTTGTCAAAATGTTTGCCTGGATTGTGGCACCACTTTACATTCCTAGCAACGATGTGTAAGTGGTACAGGTTCTTTGCAGCCTCTCCAGCACTGGGTTTGTTACAGGCTGTAATTTTTAGGTGTGCAGTGGTATCTCATGGTGGCTTTAACTTGCATCTTGCTAATGATCAACCACGTTGAGCAGTCTTTCTGTGCTTATTTGCTTTGTATGTCTTCTTCAGTGTGTTCATATGTTGGACATATTTTCCATTTAGATCATAGGCTTTATGTCAAATTTTGAGAATTCCCTATTCTAGACATTTGTTTCATGTTGAATTTGTGAGTTGTAGTTCAAAAATATTGTCTTCTTGACTGTATTTTATCCTTTGGTAGAATATTTTGTGAACAAGACATTTTAATTTTTTTTGTGGCACTGGGGGGGGACGTCAAACTTGGAGCCTTGCATAATCTAGGCAAGTGTTTTACTACTGAGCTATCCCTAGTCTAAAAATTTTAATTCTGAGTGAAGTTTATCAAAATTTTTATGGTCCACTATTTTGATGTCAAGTCTAAAAATTATTTACCTAAGATCCCAAATTCTTTTTTTAATACTAAAAACATTATAATTTTTTTCTCTATGTGTGAGTTCACATCCCATTTCAAAATTAGCTTTCTTAAATGTTGTATGTTTAAATCTATGTTTATTTGATTCCCTATGAAAACTGTCCCATTACCCCAACATCCTTTGTTCAAAACCCTTCAGTTTCTCTTTTAATTGCTTTCACATTTTTTGTCCCAAATCTCTTGGACATATTTGTGTGAGCCTACTGTTAGGCAGTACTCTGTTTTATTGATTTTTATTATGTTTATCTTCTGGCAGCACAACACTCTTATTGTAGTTATATATGAAGCCTAATACAAATGATTCCTTTCAGTTTACTTTTTCCAAATTTATTATAAATACTGTTGGGCCTGTGGTGATCATATATTTTTGCACCCCCTTGTGTGCCTCTATGAATTCCTTCAATAGATTTTGATAGGAAGATTGCATCTGTATATTTGTTTGTGGGACTTGACATCTTTACTGTGTTGAGACCAGTAAGCTCAATATGTCTTTCTACTTACTTGGCTATTATTTCATCTTTATTAACATTTTATAATGTTTGATATGCAGATTTTGTTTTTATTTTATGTTTAAAAGCATTTTCCTTAAAGCAATTATAAAAGGCATTATATCATTAGTGTTGACTTCTACATGTTCATTATTTGTGCATAGACATCATATTGAATTTTTTTATGTCAGTCTATCTTGCACTCTGTAATGTTGCTGGACACAATTAGTAGTTATAGACTTTCCGGTGGGCTGGGAGTTTGTTGCGAAGTACATCATTTGCAAATAGAGATAGTTTTATTTCTTTCTGCTTTATTCATATAACGTTTAGTGTCTTTTCTCTTTCCTTATTTCAGTGGTAAAATCATTAGCACTGTGTTGAACTAGAGCAGTGAGGGTGGGCAGCCTTGACTTGTTTCATATACCAGTGAGAAGACTCATGTTCTCCCACCAGGAAGTAAGAAAATGGCTATAACTTTTTGTAGGTCATCATTATCAGGCCAATTTGAGTATGTACTATTCCTAACTTGCCAAAAGTCACTGTCATTAATGATGCAGTGTTTTGTTGCATCGTTCAGCTACATTGATCTTTGTTAATCTGTTGCTATGCAATATCGCATTGTTTTTTTTAAAAGATTGTCATTGTGCAATAGGTTGTTTTCTACAAATTGACAAGCAAGGTGTCATTACAGAAGACAACATCTACACAACTCATTGAACATGGAGAGGTAGAGTTGGTTTCTACATTGAATCTTCACTTCTATGATCTAGTGTCTTAGACATGGGAAAGTACTCTGCAGGCTACCAAAAGAGAAACGTAAATAATTCAACTATAAAATGTTTGATCCACAATCTCTCCTGCCTGAAAAATATACTATGGCAGTGGTGACATGAAGCTTGTGGGAGGAACCAACCAATGTCTTATTTATCTTAAAGTCTGATCCTTGAGATGGAACGCATATCTGATAGTGCTGACGTGACCAAGAATCCGAGACTATGTAGTCCAGAGACCCAGAGTATAACCAAACATTACTTATCTAAAACAAAACAAAACAAAACAATACACAAAAACAATAAAATTACTCTTAATGTTATTTTGCTATATTCATAGATTGGTGGCTTATTTAGCCATCATCAGAGAAACTTTTTCCTGCAGCTGATGTGAACAAATACAGAGACACACAACCAGACATTATGCAGAGACAGAGACCTTGGAACATACAACTCTAAACAAGATGTTTTCATCAAATCTTCAAAGCTCAGGGAACCCTTTTGGAAGAGGAGACAGAATGAGTTGGGATACCAAGAGAACAAGGCCCTATAAAAAATATAAAGCATGAACTCACAGAGACTGAAGCATCAATCACAGGATCTACACAGGTCTTCATGTATGTACCCTGCTTATAAACTTTTGTTCTTAGTACATTTATGAGATTCCTGAATGTGTGAATGAGTGAGTCTCTGATTCTTATACTTGATTTTAAGGGTTTTTTTTTTAATTTTTTTCTGTGAGCTTGTTTTGTTAAGCTTTGATTTGATGGTTTTTGTTTTATCTTATTATATGTTTTGTTGTTATCTCTTAGAAATCTGCTTTTTTCTAATGTAAGGCAAAAGGGGGGTAGATCTAGATGGGACAGCAGGTGTGGAAGAACAGGGGTGAATAGAAGAAGGTGAACCTGTATTTAGATTATACCATATGGGAAAATAATCTATATTTAATAAAAGGGAAAATTTTTAAAAATAATAAAAATATTCAGGAATTTGAGGAAAACAAAAGTCATTGTGTACCTGAAATAAATCTTACTTGGTCATGATGTAAAATTCTTTTTTGCATGATGTTGGATTTACTGACCTAGTTAAGAACTTTAACATCTGTATTCATGTGAGATATCTCACTGTTTTCCTTCTTGTACTGATATCACTAATGATTTCATAAAATTATTTAAGAAATTTCTGTTTCTTCTTTTGATAAACCCTCCACATTTTTTTAAAAAGACATGTTATCTTATTGATGTTTATTGTGATTAAAGTGTGTGCTAGAAATCTCCAGTGAAACTATCTGAATCTAGAGATTTTTCTTTGGGGGAAACTTTTTCAACTTTTGTTGAAACTTGGAGCTCAAGTTCTTTGTTGGTTTAGAACATTCACATTTTTTTTTTCTGCTTCTCGTTGAGGGAATCCTTCTTTCTTCTATGCTGCTGGATTCATAAGCATAGATCCTATGGAAGCCTTTTATTTCAGTCTCATGACTGTAGTATTTAGACTAACATTTCTAGACTCTTTCCATTTATGGAACAGACCAGCAATAAACATGAATGAGCAGGGATCTTTGTAGCTGTAGATAGAGTCCTTTAGATATATGCCCAAGAATGTTGTAGCGGATCATGTGGTAGATTTGTTTCCAGATCTTTTAGGGACTTCCACACTGACTTCCACTGTGGCTACACCTGTGTGCCCTTCACCAGCAGGGAATGTGTGCTCTTATTCTCCTATATCCTTGTCAATATTTGTCATCACAGTTTTGTCCTTGCCATCCTGACTGGGGTAAGATGAAATATCAAGTTTTAATTTGTAATTCCCTGGTAGATAAGGATGCTAAATGTTTAAAAAGTTTTTTTTTCTGTTGAGAACACTGTAGTTTCATGACTGAATTTTCAATTGAGTTTTTTAGTTTTTTGAGTTCTGTATGTATTCTAGACACTAATCCTCTTTCATATGTAAAGCTGGTAAAGTCTTTTGATTCTGTTCTCTGGACTACCTCTTCATGTGAATGGTAGTATCCCTTCCTCTAAGGAAGGTTTTTAGTTTCTTGAGGTCCCATTTGTCAGTTGTTTTTAATGCTGTGTTACTCAGGTGCTATCCAGAAAGTCCTTTCCTGTGCTTAGAAGCTAAAGCTTAATCATTGGCTTCTTCCTATAGCTGTTAATATCTTCTTCATGTTCAGTTTAAAAATTTCATTGGACAAATTCTTCATTTTTCTTGGTTAGACTTATTTATTCCAGGACATTTTATATTGTGAATGAATTTGTTTAACTGATTTCTTTCTTCATATGTTTGTTTTTAGTAGATAAGAAGACTCTTGTTTCTTGTATGTAAAGTATGTATCTTGCACTTTTGATGAATGTGTCTATAAGAGTTTTCTTGTGGAGTCCTAAGGGCCTTTTGTCTTATTTTTCTAGCTAGGACTTCACATGTTATATTGAATAGGAATGGAGTGAGTGGAAATATTTGTTTTATTCCTGATTTTAGTAGAAATGCTTTCAAGATTTTTGAGCATAATGTTGGCTCTAGGCTTGCTGTATTTTGTCTTTATTAGGTTAAAATATGTCCCCTATATCCTTATGATCTGCAGGACTTTTATGAAAAGATGTATCTTGTCAAAACACTTTTCTACATCTAATGAAATGATCACGTGGTTTCTGAACCTGAGTCTGTTTATGTGTTATATTCCATTTATTCATTTACATGTGTTGAACCACCCTGCACCTCTGGGATAAAGTTGACTTGATAATGGTCAATTTTTTTAATGCATTCTTGAATTCAGTTTTCAAATATTTTACTCAGAATTTTCATATGTATGTCCATCAGGCAGAATGGCCTATAATTTTCTTATGCTTTTTGCCTTTATTTGATTGTAGTATCAGTGTAATGTTAGCTTCATAAAAAGAATTTGGAACTATTCTTCCAGCTTCTAGTTTGTGGAATAGTCTGAGAAACATTACTTTTAGTTCCTTTTTAAAATAATCTCATATAAATCTTCAGTAGATCCACCTGGGCCTACCTATTTTTGTTTGGGAGTTCATTGTTTTATTTTTTTTTAATTGCTTTATCCATCTCATTGCTTATGAAGAAGTTGTTTACGGTATTAATATCTTCTTTTTACTTTGGTAGGTATGCTGCCTAGTTTTATGTCAACTTAAGACAGAATTATCTGAAAGGAGGAAAACTCAAATGAGAAAATATCTCTATAAGATCTATATGTAGGGCATTTTCTTAATTAGTGATTGATAGGGGAGGGCTCAGCCCATTGTGGGTAGTGTCATCCCTGGGCTGGTGGTCCTAGGTTCTATAAGAAAGCAGGCTGAGCAAGCCAGTGGGAGCAAGCCAGTAAGCAGCACTCTTCCATGGCCTCTGCATCAATGTGTGTCTCCGGGATCTTGCCCTGTTTGAGTTCCTGCCCTGAATTTTTTCGTCGATGTACTAAGATATGGAATGTGTAATCCTATCATCGCCAACTTTCTTTTGCTCATGATGCTTTGTTGCAGCTATAGAAACCCTCAGTAGGACAGTGAGTTATATACATCAAGAAACCAATAGATTTCTTACACTTTTTCCAGCTTGGTGTAATAAATGTTTTAGAAAGATTACTTTCAACCCTTTAGATTTCATTGATATCTTTTGCAATGTCTTTTTTCCCATCTCTAGTTTTATTAATTTTGACCTTTTCACTTTTACTTTTGGTTTATTTGGCTACAAGTTTATCGATCTTTTCAAAGAACCAACTCATTTATTTGTTCTTTCTGTTTTCTTTCCTTTTATTATTTTTCATTTGTGTTTTGTCTCTGATTTTGATGCTGTCTTCTGGTCTACTGATTTTGTATATCACATCTTCTTGTTTTCTGAGACCTTCATAGGCATCACTTGCCTATTAATTTGAACTCTTTCAATAATTTTTTATGTAGTCACTTAGCTCTAAAAACTTCCCTCATAGGATTGCTTTTATTGTGTCCTGTAAATTTTGATGTGTTTTTATTTTCACTCAGTTCTAGGAATTTCTAAATTTTCTCATTTCTTCACTTTTTGGTCTAATTATCATTCAAAAGTGTTTTTAGTCTCCATGAGTTTATCAACTTTGTAGTTCTATTCCTGGTAGTATTGTATCTGGCTTAATTACTTTGCATTCAGAGGGAATGCAGGATGTTATTTCAATTTTCCTCAATTTATTGAGATTTACTTTGTGTTCTAATATATGGTGAATTTTGGAGAAAGTTCTAGGAGCTGCTAAAGAGAAATGTGCACTCTGTGTTTGGGTAGAATGTTCTGTTGATGTCTATTAGGTTTGTCTGATTTATGATGCCATTAAACTTCAGTGTTTCTCTGTTTAATGTCTGTTAGGATGATCTGTCTATTGGTGAGAATGGAGTACTGAAGTCTCCCACTGTTAATGTTTGGGGTTATTCTGTGGCTTTAAATCTAATATTTCTTCTATGAAATTGGATACATGTGTCTTTGATGTGCAAATGTTTAGATTTGTAATATCCTCATGGTGAATTGTTCCTTTAACAAGTATGGAGTGAGATTCCTTTTCTGTATTAGATTTGGTTTGAAGACCATTTTATTTGAAATTTTGGAAAAGATACACCACCTTGTTTCTTACCTCCATTTGCCTTGCTGTGTATTATTGAAGATAAGGTATAACTTTAGAGGTAGCAAAAGGTGTGTCTTGTTTTCTTAATTTAATCTGGTAAACTGTGTATCTTTATTGGGGGAAATTGAGACAATTAATAGTAAGAGTTTTTATTGAAAGATGTATGTTTATTCCTGTCCTGTTGTTGATTTTATAATGTTTGGTGACACATTGATTGATCTTTCTGCTATTGTTTATTTTTCCCCTGTGATCTCTTTGCTTTGATTTTTTCCCTTTACACCAAAGTATTCCTCCAGTATAATCTGTAGAGCATAAATTCCTTTAGTTTACAGTGTTTGAGTGAGGGTGTGGGAGGGGTAGAATATAGCGTCTCATAGTATAATGTTGAATGGCCTTGCATTCACAGAGATCTGTCTGCCTCTTCCTTTCATTCACCAACATGCCTGGCTTCTTTAGTCTATTTTTATTATGAAAAGTTTTTATTTCTCTATTTTAATAGATTGTTTTTTTGTGGGTAAAATAGTTTGTTTGTTCATCAGTGATTTTTCATAGCTTAGAATAAATACATCTTTTCAGAATACAGCTTCTCTTTTTACAAGTTCTTGTTGAATAATCTGCTATTTTTCTGATGAGCCTTCCTTTATAAGTGGCTTGACCTTCCCTACAACTGCCAATACTCTTTCTCCATTCTGTGTTTTTAAATGTTTTAATTATAAGATGCCATAAGAAGTTCTTTTTTGGTCTTATATGATGTTGGTGTATGCCTCTCAGTTTCTAGATAAATTTCTCTTTTATTATGTTTGGGAAATTTTCTTCTATAATTTTATTGAAAATATTTTTTATGCCTTTGCTGTGGTGTTCTCTATTTTCATAATCTGAAGGGTTTTTTTATGGTCTCACAAGTTTGCTTGCTTATTTATGTATTTATGTTTTTATTTATTTATTGTTATTATCATTTACCTTTACTGAGTAATCCAATTCTTCTGCCCTTTCTTTCAGCCCTGATATTCTGTTGTCTCCATGATCCATTCTGCTAGTGCGTTTTTCCATTGAGGATTTGGGTTTTCACTTCTGCATCATTTTAGTGTGGCCTTTCTTCAGCAAATCTGTCACTTTGTTGAGTTTTTTTTTAATTTCACATAATGATTTTGATCATGTTCACCCCACAATCTGCTCTCTAAATACTCCCAGATCCACTCTACCTCCATAGGCCCTCAAATGTGTGTCCCTTTCATTTTGATAATCCATCAAGTCAAATTCATATTTTATATATATTCATTGGTATGGCTTATTTATTGGAGAGTGGTTATTTACCAGGGACCCACCCTCAAAGAAAACTAACTCTCCCTCCTTGAGAAGCAAATGCCCATAGCTTTTCTTCAGTTAGTCCTGGGAGCTCATGAACTCTTTCCTCTTCTGTGCTAGAATGTTGATGGGTGGGATATTGTTCTTCAGGGATATCATGAGATCCTGAGTAGTTGTCCTGTTATGTCCAGACACACTGCTTTACTCTGGCCTTTCCTGACCTCTGGTTCATATCTCCTCCCTTCAAACCCTCCTGTGGAAAATTACTTACTTCCTTTAAAAATCTTTAATTGTTTTTTACATGGTATGTGTGTATGTATGTATGTGCAAATGTGTGCATGCGTGTGTGCATGCATGTGAGTGTGTGTGCATGCATGTGTATATTCTTAAACATAAATATAACATGCTCAATCTGTGTAATGGTACTTTTATGTATGTGTTTATGGTTGACTGATATTAGATAACAAATTGGTGTGCTCTTCTCTGGGAAAGACTATTTCTTTTGCTCTCAGCATTCCTTAGTTGCCTATAGTTCTTTGTTTAGGGCTGAGCCTCCTGGGATCCCCAGATTCATGTTAGCATGTCTGTTGGTATTGTGCTTGCTCAGGTCATGTGTAGGCACATATGTTGGTGAGACTTTGTGGGTGTACCATCGGATATTCCTGGGAGACACAATTTGATATCAAGTTCCCTGTTCTTATGGCTCTTACAGTCATTCTCCTCTTCTTCCTCTTCCTCCTCCTCCTCTTCCTCCTCCTCTTCCTTCTCCTCTTCCTCCTCCTTCTTCCACAATGATCCCTTAGCCTTAGGTGTAGGAGTTATGTGTAGATGCATCAGTTATTTCTGGGCTCCACAACTCTGCATTTTGTAATGGTTTCCAGCTATAGCAGAGAAAAGTTTCCTTGATGAGGGGATGAGGGTTACAATTACCTGTGGGTATAAGAAGAAACACTTAAATGTAGTTAGGGATTATGCTGACTTAGTAAAGTGGTGGTTGTAGCTTCACCACTAAGATCCATGACTTCACTAGCCTAGATAGTTGGCTAGGTTTCCAGTCATTCTTCTCAATTATTTGTCTAGAAGTTCTGTAGTTCAGTTTCTTTATGTGACATTGTTATGGAATTAATGCTTTGTGAAAGAGACATTTTAAAAAAAAGGTTTATTTATTTATTTTATACATGAATACATCACCATTGCTCTTTTCAGACACACCAGAATTGCGCACCAGACCCCATTACAGATGGTTGTGAACCACCATGTGGTTGCTAGAAATTGAACTCAGGACCTCTAGAACAGTCAGTGCTCTTAACCTCTGAACCATCTCGCCAGCCTGTGAAAGAGACATCTTGTCTTGGCTTTTCATGCTGTTTTGTTTCTGGCTGAGACTCTTGCCTCTGAAGTCATTTGTTGATTGTGTTCTTATTTTCTGTCTTTCCTCCTTTCTTCCTTCAAATTTCCTTTTCCTCTCAATGGAGGAATTTATGTAGTTTAGAGGACTAGTTTTAGGTCAAGTGAGATGCCTATTCCCTTTGGGGGATGGTACAAGAAGATCTTGTGGAACATAGGTAGGTGGACTGTAGGGCTATTCCTGGTTGTCAACTTGATTATATCTGGAATGAACTACAATCCAGAATTGGAAGGCTCACCTGTGATCCTAATCTGGAGGCTGAGAGACACAAGTTTCTGACCTGGATTTTGGCATGGAGATCTTGAGGCATAGTGGCTATGAATTCCAGAAGATAAAGACAGGGAGATCTCTGAGTTCAAGGTCATTTGGGATTAAAGGTATGGGCCACAACCTGTGCTGGAGACCTACATAAGGACATTGGAAGAAGGAAGACTGACTCTCTCTTCTTCAACTGCTTGCCTTGTGGGCCTGAGCAATTGTTAGATCCTTAGACTTCCATCCACAGCTGCTGCTGACCATTGTTGGGAGTTGGACTACAGACTGTAAATCATCAACAAATTCCCTATATAGAGACTATCCATACGTTCTGTGACTCTAGAGAACCCTGACTAATACATGGACCTAAGGAGGGGAAACTGGGGCCCCTATTTACTACAGGAAGATAAAATGGGCTCTTAGATCAGAACCTCTTAGATCAGAAGGTATATAGGTTATAACTTAGTCCTCATTTTTAAAGTAAAAACAGTGCTGGACAAATTCCTCATCAGATCTATATTAACTGTATTTTATGTAGGTTGAAATGCTTTGCTTTCATTATTATTTGTGTGTGGGATATTTTAATTTTCTTAAAGATTTTTTTCTTGGACCCATGAATCATTTAGAAATTTGATGTTCAGTTCCACTGTTTAAGTTCTTCCTGATACTGAGATTTATTTTAAATCCATTGTGGTCAAAGGAAATATTTCATATAATTCCTTTTTTTACAAGAAATATTTATTCATTCACTTTACATTTCAATATCAGTCCCCCTCCTCCTAGAATCTCCTCATATAGCTCCTCCCCCATTCTTGTCCCCTTTCTCTGAGAAGGGGACATCCCGTCCCATATCAACCCCCACCCTAGCACATCAAGTTACTGCAGGACTAGGCACATCCTCTCCTAATGAGGTTAGATAAGGCGGCCCATTTAGGGGGATGGGATCCAGAGGCAGGCAACAGGTCTGGGACAGCCCCCGCTCCAGTTGTTGGGGGACTCACATAAAGACCAAGCTGCAATTTGATAAATGTGTGTGTGTGTGTGTGTGTGTGTGTGTGTGTGTGTGTGTGTCTAATCCATGTTCTCTCTTTGGTTAGTGGTTCAGTCTCTGGGACCCCCCAAAGGTCTAGGTTAGTTGACTCTGTTGGTCTTTCTGTAGAGTCCCTATCCTCTTTGGTTCCCTTAATCCTTCCCATGACTCTCCCACAAGACTCCCAGGAGTCCATCTAATGTTTGGCTATGCACAATGGAATCCCTTTCCATTGACTGCTAGGTGGAGCTTCTCAGAATACAATTATGCTAGACTCTTGTCTGCAAGTATAACAGAGTATCGTTAATACTGTCAGGGATTGGTGCTTGCCCATGGAATGGGTTGCAACTTGGGCCAGTCACTGACTGGCCATTCCCTCCATCTCTGCTATTTGTCCCTGCATATCTTGTAGGCAGAATACATTTTGGGATTAAAGGTTTTGTGGTTGGGTTGCCTTTCTGATCCCTCCATTGGGAACCTGCCTGCTATAGGAAGTAGCCACTTCAGGATCCATATCCCCCACTGCTAAGAGTCCCAGCTAGAGTTGCCCCCATAGACATCCTGGGGCCTCCTCCCATCCCCTTTCTGGAACATCCCAGCAATGTCTCCATAGCCTTTTACATTTGCTGAGGTTTATGCTACACTCCTGGATACAACTGGGTCGATGATTGTTTAATGGTGTGTATATTCTATCTTGGGAACAGCATTCCATATATACCAACTATGTCCTATATCATGTTATCCATACCTGTTATTTGCCTGCTGATTTTGTCTAGTAGGCAAGTAATTTGCTGAATATCAGTCTTAGGCTGAGCCGCAGTGCTGTGCCTGCATACTCTTTCTCCCAGTAGTGTCAGGTTGGCCACATTCTTTTCAGTTGTCTTATTTGGGGTGCAAACTTATGGCTATTCTTTGCCCATTAATTTTGTACTTCTAACACAGTGTCTCATATATAATGTAGGCTTTCAGGAGACATTCCTGAGTGCCCAAGGAAGTTAAAATCAAGCACGAACATCAATGAAAGATAGAACAGATCTCACTTCCTCACGCTGCGCTCTCCCCCTGGTTGTATAAATTATGCATCATATAGTTTTTAATTAAGTTTTCTTCATTCTTCATTTATTTTCTTTAGCATTGACTTGAACATTTTTATAAGAAGGAGCAAAGCTTGCTAGAAAGTGCGTGGATTTTCTATGAGAGAGACAGAGTTTATCTTAAATATAAGCTTCATTACCGAACAGATCATTTAGTCCCTTTAATTTTCAGCTTCTTAGCTCAAAAATGAAGAAGATGGCAGTCTATTAATTAAGGAATAGTTGGCGGAGAGTGGTAGAGTCTGGCTTAAACAATAATAATAAATATCGTGTTATTTAACATGAAAGTTTTGGAGTAACTTTAAATGTGGCGTGAGTCATGGGAGAAGTTACTTTGATCATGAGGGAATGAATATATCTTTTTTCCTCCCTCCTGCCTCCCCCTTCCTACCTTCTGCTGAATCCTTCCCTCCTTTCCTTCCTCCTTGACTCATTTTGAGGCAGAGTCTCATTGTGTAACCCAGGCTGGCCAGGAATTCATTATATTATTTCTCTTTCCCTATGAACTTGATGTTTCGCCTTAACAGTACTATTGATACTTTGGATCAAACATTCCTGTGCTTGGAAGGATGTTTAGCAATATCCTTGGTTTATGCCATTTGTTCTGTGAGTCATGACAACCAAAAGTGTATTTAGACATTGGCAAATACCACTGGAAGATAAAAGTGACCCTTGGCAGAGAATGGCTGCTCTAGATAGTCACAATTCTAACATAAAACAAAAACCAAAATTCTAACAACATTCCAAATGTCCATCAACAACATGTCAAAAAAACTTTAGTGTTCACTTTCTGTGGCACAGGTTATTACACTTGATCTTAGCCAAAAGGCTAAGAAGCGATCGTGGCACAGGTTCTTAAGAGATCCCAGGCTGTGAAATATAAGTTCTTAGCCTACGTGCATTTAAATATATGGTTTATTGTGTTCTGTGGGTAATACTGCTTGCCCACTGTGAACTCTCACTTTCATTTAGGCTACAGTGGATTGGTAAATCACCTTTATTGTGTTGAAGTGTGTACCTTGTATCCCTAATCTCTCCAGGACGTCTATGATGCAGAGTGTTTTATCAAAGGCCTTTTCTGTACATAAGAGATGGTCACATGAACTTCAACTTTCAATTCATTTTAATGGTGAATTCTATTTATTGATTTACATATGTTGAACCATCTTTGCCTCCCTGGGATGGGGCCTACTTGATCATGGTGGGTAGAAATTTTTTTTTTTTTGGATGTGTTCTTGGATTCTGCTTGCAAATATTTTATTGAAAATTTTTGCATCTATGTTCATAATGGAATTTGGGCTGCAATTCTCTTTCTTTGTATAGGCATTAGGGTACCTGTGACCTTATAGAAAGAATCAGGCAGTGTCCCTTCTATTTTTATTTTGTGGAATGATTTGATGAGTATTGGCATTAATTCTTCTTTGAAACTCTGGTAGAATTTTTTGGTTGGGTTAAAGGTTACAAGTCTGCTTAAATTGTTTATTTGATCATGATTTAATTTTAATAGGTGGTATTTATATCAAGAATATTATCCATTACTTTTAGATATTTTAATATGTAATTTTTTAAATATGTTCTTATTATTCTCTGGATTTCCGCGGTGTCCGTTTTTACGGTTCTCCTTTTCATCTCTAATTATGTTGATTTGAAACTTCTCTACATTTAGTTAATTTGTTTAAGGATTTGTCAATTGTATTGATTTTCTCAAAGAAACAACTCTTCCTTTCATTGATTCTTTGTATTGTTTTGTGCTGGTTTGTTTGTATTTTATTGATTTCATGCTTGAGTTTGATTCTTTCTTGCGCTCTAATTCTTTTTGAGAATTACTTTTTCTTTTTTTTCTAGAGCTTCCATGTTAAGTTACTAATAATGATTATTTTCTTGGTTCATGTAACAATACATTCAGGATGGGTATAGTTTTGTATATCACTCAACCCATAGACTGGAAAAACAATATCCTCTGTACATATATCTGACAAAGATCTCCTGTCCATAATATTTAGCAGATGCTCACATTCCTACAACCCAAACACACAGGCACATTGAAGTGGGCAGAAGTCTTGAATAGGCATTTTATAAGAGAGAGAGAGAGACAGAGAGAGAGAGAGAGAGAGAGAGAGAGAGAGAGAGAGAGAGAGAGAGAGAGAGAGAACTATACCCTATACTAGGAAGTTGATGAAAAACAAGTTAATATAATTACTCACTAAGGAAATCTAAATTAAAGCCACCAAGGAATCCTATTCTATATTCTTTACAATGGCAAAAGCAAAAAAATCAGAAAGCAAGTGTTAGGATGTGGGGGACACAGTTGGAACACTGCCTTGCTTGTGGGATGTATCCAATGCCCCGCTGTGTTTGTTAATTTCTTACAAAATTTTACCTCTGTTTACCCATTGAACCAAAAATCCACAGCTAGATACTTTACTCAAGAGAAATGTGGTCTCATATCTACAAGATGACTTCTCTAAAAATGTTCATGACAGCTTTATAAAAACCCAAACCTGAAAGCAATCCACATGCTAAGATAAATGATCAAAAAATTGTGATATATGTTCATTCGAGGGACCATTGGCAGCTACATCAGGAAGGGCAGTGCTACATATGACTTCATGCATGAAAGGCAAAAGCATTAGTCATTTTTAAATTCTCAAAAAGTAAATTAAAAGAGCATTATCCAGACAAAAATGATAATTTTTGATATGATCTTGATCTTGTTTTTCTATGGTTGATAGAAGCCAGTTGTCTCTGGCAGTCAGGAATTTGGACTGGAAGGAGCACAAAGGGATTTTGGAGGTATTGGCTTTGCTTTATAACTTGGTTTTTTTTTTTTTGTGGAAGTAACTCATAAGTATATGGTTGTCAAAACCTATCATGCTAAATGTGTAATGGCTTTGTCTTTTATTATATGGAAACTGTATAGCAGTAAAATTCATTACAGAATAGAGTAGAAAATTAAATGAGAAAGGTAAAGACAGAAGATTACTTATAATGCTTAGCCATTTCATAGAGATAAATGTGGATCCCCGTTACCTATTCACATACCTGGGAAGTGTTAAAGCATGTGTCCAGAGCTGCACCCTGACCATGGTGTGGTCCCATCTTTCTAGTATCTACTGTTGCCACATGGTAGTAGCATGAGGAAAGTCTGTTGTCAATGCAGGGATTTCTAGTAAACACTGGTGTAGTTAGACCTTACCCAGGCCATAAAGCCATTAATTCACTAAATCATACAAAATACAGAGGGATAGCCTTTTGTTAAAGTGGGTTCAAGGTCTAAGCTTTGCATAGTTTACCCCGAGGAATAGTTCATTTTTTCCATGAGTGAAATGACACAGGAACATTTACAGCTTGAGGACCTCCTTGATTAAACCTGATAATGGGAGTTCCATGACATCTGTGCAGTTGTAAGTCCCCATCCACAGGTGGTTAAAAGCAGGTCTGAACTGTGTGGAAGAGGAAACAAGAAACCTGACCTCCTGCTGATGAAGGCGGAGGAGAAGCATCTCATGATCTTTCTGGTCAAGACATTCTGTTTTCTGCCTTTAAACATGTCTACGTGCTCCCCATCATTTGAAATGTTGGGTTCTGTACAAGAAGGGCTCTGCTAAGGCGTTATAGGTCCTCACATGTACAATTTTGGGGACTGTGTATAAACAGAAATGAAAGTACCATTTAAATACAAATTAACATGGGATCACATAAACATTGATTTTGCACCATGGATATATGGGTTTAATTAAAACTTCATTTTTATTATTTTCTTGGTCAAAAAGCCTGTGTGTATGAAGAATTTGATATCTTTGTAGGCTTGTTTGTCTAACCCCGGTCCTGTAGGTCTTCTCCTTGACTTTTCTCAAGCTCTAGACTCATGCTCTTCTCCTTATGCTTTGAATTTGCCAATGTGATTTTCTGGGCCATTTAAGCCAGTGTCCATTTTCATAACAAAAGTTTACTATCTTTTGAAATGAGAAACACAGACATGACACGACCAATACATATGCATAATTTTAAAAAATGACTATAACGCCCTAATTATAAGGAGAAATAAAATGAAAAGAACTTATTATAAAATTTTATACATATGTGCATATAGACACACAAATCTGCAATACTTGGCCATGATCAGAGCAAAAAGTTAAATATGAGCCTGTGATGTACAAACTTTTTAAGCATTACTCCTGACTCTACAGGGCACGCCACTTCAGTGGTAGGAACCACTCTGAGTGTATGTTTGCCTCTATTTAGCAAGCTACATGCCTTCATTCTGAACTTGCTTATCTTTTAAAGTTCCCAGGTACCAAAGGTTAGATAATAACTCTCAGTTTACCCTATACAGAAACTTCTATTTACTCTTCTTACTCTGGACAGGGTTGATATCTTTGACCATGTGAAGCATCAGGATTCCCCCAGACACTTGGTTTCCCCTGGCTGTATCATATCCTTTTCAGCTGATGTCTGATCTAGTTAATATCACTCATTATCTGTGTCCTTGGCAGAATTACAAGATTTCAAGCTAACTTGGGAGTTGTCTTATGACTCTAAAATGTTTGAAGAAGCAAAATTGAATGACAAAGTTTATTGGAATTAGTCCTGTTGGAGTCTTAGTTTCTTAGTTTTCTAGGAACTTTACCTTGGGCAAGTCTTTTAAATTTATGCCTCAGTTTCCTCAAGTGCAAATATGGGTAAATCACATGACTTACAGAGCTCCTGAGGGAATAAAATTAAAAATGCATGTTGGGAAAAAAAGCAGTTTGGAAAATTGCTTGTACAAAGTGGCACATACTAAGTGCTTTGTTTATTAAATTGATTTCAAAATGTGACTCTCCAAATTCCTGGGGCAGACTAGTACAGAACATGGCTATATTTCTAATAAAAGGTCAGATGGTAAACATTTTAGCCTTTGAGGACTCTGTAGACTCCTCTGTTGCCTCTCACTCCATTGCAGCATTGAGAAAAAGCAGCCACTGAACACATGTAAATTAATGGGCATATTTGTGCTTCCCTAAAATTTTATTTGCAGGTTGGGGAGGTAGCTCAGTGATACAGTACATGCACAGCATGTGTGAGGTCCTTGGTTCAATTCCTAGTACCGCAAAAAATTGCAACAATATATACAGTGCGTCAGATTTGGCTCACTCCTGTGCTAGGGGTGAAGCAGCAGAAAAAGGATATCCTAGAAAAGAGGTCATGGTACATAGCAGCTACAAGCTTGAGCTCTGGGTCCTTGCATTGTTCTTTGTTTTGAGGGAAACAGGATGTTTTTACAATCTGCCCCCCCCTCGACCTTTTCTTTTCATCTATTGACATACATTAAATACTTATTTTAAGCAATTAGGTGTATTTATAGTTTGATTTTTACTGGATGTTAGACATTTCTCAGGTGTGGTGAACCATGGCTTACTGAGCTGTGTTTCTAGTGTGGAGATGCAGACAGAGATTTTCTCACGGTGGTCCATAATTTCATATTTGAGACACTATCTATTTATGCTCTTTCCTCATCAGGTTGCATGGTCTATGAAGGCAGGAATCAAGATGTGCATCATGGACCTAGAACTCAGAAGTGATATAACTCTCATCTTCACCCTTGTGGTCACCTTGGGGTTGTCCGTGCTCCTGTTGTAGCACAGCTTCCTTTACAAGTAAACGTGGACCTGGGGAGTGTGTCTTGTGGTACACATGGTCTAACACTTGTTAAAGACTTTGAAAGATGCAAAGTTAATGATGTATGTGGTGTGGGCTGTGTAGTGGGATATTTTCAATTTCCCTAAATTCAAAATTTAAACTTAATCCTCAGTATGAAGGTGTCCAACCCTACATCCGACAGAGGACTAATATCCAATATATACAAAGAATTCAAGAAGTTAGACCCCAGAGAGCCAAATAACCCTATTAAAAATGAGGTACAGAGCTAAACAAAGAGTTCTCACCTGAAGAATATCTAATGGCTGAGAAGCACCTAAAGAAATGTTCAACATCCTTAGTCATTAGGGAAACGCAAATCAAAACAACCCTGAGATTCCACCTCACACCAGTCAGAATGGCTAAGATCAAAAATACGGGAGACAGCAGTTGTTGGCGAGGATGTGGAGAAAGAGGAACACTCCTCCACTGCTGGTGGGATTGCAAGCTGGTACAACCACTCTGAAAAGCAGTCTGGCGGTTCCTCAGAAAACTGGGCATGACACTTCCAGAGGATCCTATTATACCACTCCTGGGCATATACTCAGAGGCTTCCCCTGCATGCAATAAGGACACATGCTCCACTATGTTCATAGCAGCCTTATTTATAATAGCCAGAAGCTGGAAAGAACCCAGATGTCCCTCAATGGAGGAATGGATTCAGAAGATGTGGTATATTTACACAATGGAATACTACTCTGCAATTAAAAACAATGAATTCATGAAATTCTTAGGCAAATGGTCAGAACTTGAAAATATCATCCTTAGTGAGGTAACCCAATCACAAAAGAACATACATGATATGCAGTCACTGATAAGGGGATATTAACCCAGAATCTCAGAATACCCAAGACGCAATTCACATATCAATAGATTTCCAAGAAGATGGGAGGAGAGACCCCCCCCCCCGGTCCTGGAAAGAATGGATGTAGGGGAATACCAGGACAGAGAAGCGAGAGGGGGTTGAATGGGGAACAGAGGGAGGGAAGAGGACTTATGGGACTTTCGGGGAGGGAAGAAACGGGAAAGGGGAAATCATTTGGAATGTAAATAAAAAATATAGAAAAAAATAAAGATATTGGTTAAATTAAAAAAAAAAAAGAAGGTGTCAGGGGGAGGGTCCTCAGAATTTAGTGCCCTTTTAGGGATAGACAAGACCAGCGTTCACCTGTGATGTGAAGTTATAGCTAAAAGGCACCATCTGTAAGCCCCAAAATTGACCCACACCAGTTACAGAATCTCAGCACCTTGATCTTGGGGTACTCAGCTGTAATCTGTAGCAAGTGAGTTTCTGTGACTGACAGTCTTCTCTGCTTGTGAATTTTTAGCATCCTGAGTAGACTACAATAAGTGTCTAAGAATCATTAAAGTGAACCAAACTTATTTCTATTAATACATCCTCTGTGTTCTTATTGTTCAAAGAGAACTAATGTTGGATTCTCATGATAGAGGAGAGGTCCATATCATGAGTCAGGAGTAAACAGAACAGTCATGAAGATCTTTAATGAAGAATTGGGAACATTAGAAAACACATAGGTGCCAGGCGGTGGTGGCGCACGCCTTTAATCCCAGCACTTGGGAGGCAGAGGCAGGCGGATTTCTGAGTTCGAGGCCAGCCTGGTCTACAAAGTGAGTTCCAGGACAGCCAAGCTACACAGAGAAACCCTGTCTCGAAAAACCAAAAAAAAAAAAAAAAGAAAAAAAGAAAACACATAGGTGCTTTTTCCTTTCCAGTGCTAGAGATCATCCCAAGAGCTGCTGGGTGTCATTTCAGGAATGCTGGAGCTAGAAAAATACCAGTAGAGCATGTCTGTAGGTGGTATCCTCAGAAAACACCGAGAAGCCTAGAACCACAGCATATATACCATGCATACCGTGAAAAGACTATGACTTGTATGTACATGCTTGTGGTATTATTATGCAACTACCAATCTATTGCATTTTCAGCCAGTTTTGCTCAACAGTTGTCCCAAGTCATAGATGGCCTAGTCCTATTGCAGCCCTGTGCAGTTTATATTGACATATATCTGGTCTGCAGAAAGACAGCTTTATATTAAGAACAGTGCATTCAGAGGCCATTTTTCCCCCTGGAAGGTATGGTTCTTCTTCCTCTTAATTCAGGAGGAGTGTTGAACCCATTTCTGCCTGCAAAAATGAATGGCCCATCAGTTTTGCGCTGGCGGCTCTAGGGCCATCAATCCACAGAACCCAGCAATCACTCACTGACTGTGGCCCTAGATGAAATTTCAACTCCACTAGACACATGCTCTGGGGATGCTCTGGAGGAAGCGATTTGTCATTCATAAGACAAAGACTCTTTAATAATGAGAGAGATGTCTTTCAGACACACCATGGGTGGCTGTTTGTAGGAGAAACAGATCCAGCTAATAGATTCAGCATTCACTAGGGTGTCTGATCATGGCCTAGAGGCCTACAAAAATACCCAGGAGTGTAGGGTTAAGATGCCTACCCCGTGTTTAGATTCTTAGTAATATACCATTCTCCTGTTACACCAGCTTGTGATGTTTTATGTGTCATAGACTGAATAAAAAAACTGGGCAAGTCTGCTGATTCCTCACAGACCATCTGAGTTACGTCTAAGCCACTGACTGAGGAGAAATCTGCCTAGGGGCTCTGAGAAGGTGAGACTGGTCTGATGCCCAGGAATTGGGCACATTAGGGGGTCTTTTTGACCTTGTTTGTCTGACACGGTTTTATTTATCTGATTAACTTTTTATTGACTTGTCATATGGTTGGACATTAGGAACAATTCAATTGAGTACAACTGATAACCCCAGAAAGTTTTCACAATACAGCTATCAACAAATGTTGAAGAAAGTTAATTTTTTCCTTCAAAACCAGAAGTTATCATTATTTTGTATCTTTTAAAAACAATAGTTGAAAAAGTTTTTCAAAATTGTATTTTTAATTTAATTTGTAAGGAGCACATATACCATGGCATATGGGTGGTGGTTAGAGAGCAATTTGTGGGTTGGTTCTCTCCTTCTACCATGTGGGTGCAGGGGATCAAACTCATGTTGTCAGGCTTATCAGCAAGCACCTTTAATTGCTGAGCCATCTTGCTCATCCAGAAAACAAAATGTATTATATTTTCTTGATTTTTAGTTGTTTTAGTGATGCTGAATGTGGTCCTGAATTTTGAGTTTTTAGGGGAGTTGATAGTTCTATTCATATGCTTTGTTGAATTTCTTCTAGATACATTTTCTTCATTGACTTGTAAGAACTCTTTACATAGTAATGCTTCCACCTTTGTGTCCATTTGTTTGCTATATTCCTTGATGGCCACCTTTTAAAAGCTATTAAATATATTTTTATGTGATCTTATCACCTTGTTGGCACACTTTACAGTTGCTTTGAGTGAAGCAGTTACAGCTGAGTCCCTTTGTGTCGTTAAGACTGATGAGTCCCTCGTTCAGTGCTTCTGAAGTCTCAGAGAGACCACCTTTACAGATTCATGTGTTTGGTTTTATGCCTTCTCTACATTTCTGACACATCTATGTCCAGATGCAACATTATGCTGATACTCACACAACTCCAGGTCTGAGGGTATTTCATATTTTGAAAGACTGGCTTATGTTATATTGGTGTTGCCTGTGGGTTCAGAAATCAGCTTGGACGTTTGGGACTGGGTAAGTGGATGAGTGTAGCCCAGTCCTTGTTGTTTCGAGGGTGGATTATGCCACCTAGTTTGTGTCCTCCTAAGGAAGACTTCTAATTCTACAAGATTCTTTTTTATTCAGGAGTACCTTACAACTATATTTTCTGCTTCTTGGTTTCCCTCATGACTTTGATTTTCAAAATAAAGTAGTTTCAGTTTCTTATAGACAAAGGAAGACTTCGTGTGTATGTCACTCTATTACTAGGATATGGCTGCTTGTTTGTCTGAAAGGAGAAGGAATATGAATGACAGGAAATACAATAGCTTATCAAACTATTCCACCTTGTTTCAATTTCCCTCTAAACAATTATATATTTTATTTATTGGATTAATGGCTTTAGAAAAATTTCTCCAAAGGTTACTGCTCTGTTTTGCTTATTTTAAAAAGTGCAAAAGCCATTAAATTCATATCAGCGTATAGAACATCAGAAAACTTGCGTAAAATGACGTGTAATTCACTTGGAAAAGAGACAAGAATGGGGTGAAGTAGTGAAGGACACTGTATCATGGTGATCATGAGCTCTTGACCTGTTTCCCATATTATTTATGCTTGTGGTTTTGTGATTGATCAAATACCTGACAGAATCAACTTAAGGAGGGAAAGGTACTTTGTGGCTCACAGTTCCAGGGAGTTTCAGTCCATCACAGCAGTAAAGAAACTATAGAGAAGCTCATATCACAGAAGTGGGAACATGTGGCAGAGGTTGTTCATATGCTGGTAGAACAGTAATTAGAGAGCATGACAGGAAGTGGCTAAGACATACCTCTAGGTTCAATCTGCTACCAACTAATTTTCTGCAGCCAGGCTCCACCTCCTACCTGACCCTCAGATTGCCAAAATAGTACCATCCGCCGGAGAAGAGGTGCTCCAAGCATGAGCCTGTGTGGGACAGTGCAGATTCAGGCTTGGCTCTTCTCCAGGGCACCTGGCTCTGTCCAGTGTGCTGATGGACAGAACTGTGCATGCCACCTGCCTTGTCCATGTGAGTAACTGGAGGAGGTGTGCATTCTGCTGTGACAAGACGTGTCTGCCTCTTGGCTCTTGTGAAGAAGGCTGGGGATTCAGAAGCTGTTTCTCTCATGATAGCCTCTGGCCTGAGGAGCTGGCGACTCCTTCGTCATGTTTGCAATCACAGGTGAGCTCGCTCACAGTCATGCTTCAGGGGCAGCTGCCTCCCGTGTTCTGTCCTGAGACAGCACTTACATTTGCCTTTTATGCATGTTCTTGTCCTGTGGTGTAAAGAGGACCTGCACCTTAACAGACAAAGCCCTGTATTTATAGTGACAATTTCCTGTGTGTAAAACATTGGAAGCGCTGCATGTATCTTCACCCATCCTGTGCTATAGAACTCATTCCAGCCTCTTCATGTGACAAGGAACTTATTTTATTCTCTTGGGGTCTCATCAACACAGTCTGTACCAGAGAACCAGAGTGTCAGGATCAAAATAAAGATTTTAAACTCCTTTACTACCTACTGGGAAAAGAATGATACTTATTTCCTATTCTTTACCTGAGCAATCTATGACATACTCTTATCTTTATATGCATGACTAAAAGCCCTTGTGATTGAAATTCAAGTGAGATCATGCATGTCTGTGGTATTCAAGGCATGTATCTGGCACTTGTAAATGGCACTCATTATGGGCAGCTCAGATAGTACCTATTTTATAGTGATATATTGAGATAACCCAGCGGGGACTTGAGCACTTTTTAAACACTGCTGGGAATAACCTGATGGAGGTGGAAAGACTTCCAGTAGAGGAGAGGTTTTAAGAAGGTAGAGTTGGGGAAGGTGGGAGTGAACACAGGAGTGATGGAAAGCAAGACACACTTTTGGGATGGTAGATATTGGGTAGGAAGCTGTAGGGATGCCCCGTAGCCTTTGCATGATTCTGAAGTAGAGTGAATATGTTATTGAGAGGAAATAGGAAGCAGAATGTAGGTGAATCTGGAGATATGAAGAGACCATAAAAGATTAGAAATGATCATTGGGGAGAGTGGATATGTAGGTTGTCAGGAGAGTAGCAGCATACCTCCTGGGCAGCACTGAAGGTCTAGCAAGGGCTAGCAGTCTAAATTCATAGTGATGCCACCTACCCCACCTACCTTACTGTGTAGCTCCAGGGAATGTGTGCCTCGGCAGTGTAACAAAGAACTGCATATTGAGTGGCTTCAGCTGTGGGAATGCACAGCTTTACCATCCTGGAGGCTAGAAAGCCAGCAGCCATGTGTTGACTGACTCATGTCTTCTGAGGGCTTCCATCCTTGGCTTGGAGAAAACTTTCTTCCCTATGTGTCTTTGTGTGTGTGTGTGTGTGTGTCCCTGTGTCATCTTTTTAATGAGGATAGCAGTCATGCCATATTAGGATCCTTCATTACCTCTTAGCCTTCTGATTCTAAAGTACTTGTAAACATCAACTCTGAATTTCAGGGAGATGTAGTTCAGCCTATGACACAAAGGAAAGGGGAAGGTAGGACATTTCATCTGGTGGGAGTAGCAAAGGGTGAGGTGGCAAGGATATCCAAAGCTTTGCTAAATAAAGAGCATGAACTGAATGCACCAGAGAGGGACACGAGCCTGCAAGGGTAGGAAGTACAAGGAAGGGGAAAGGCCAAGGAGCTAGTGACAAGAAGCCTTATCCAGCAAGTGAGATGGACTACATGGTACTCCATGGGTACACAGGTGAGATGGAGAGCAAAGGGCTGGGCTGAAGAGTGGATGATTGTATCCAGGTTTCTCAGGTGATCGGAATACTTTTCCTGCTGTATAATTCCCACGAGAGGAGTTATCTCTTTATAAATCAAAGATAAGCTTGCCCTTTTCAAACCTAGGACATGCCATCTTCCTGACAGGGATGATCTGCTGGGTTGCCTCCAAACCCAGCAAAAAGCCCTGTTTGTTGGCATGCCTTTAAGTGCAAGGAAGAGCTCACATAGACTGAGCTAAGGAAAGCATGACAAACAAACAAACAAACAATCCACACATATAAACTGGGAGTTAATAAGAGGTAGAGCTGCTAGCCCTCGCTAGACCCTCAGTGCTGCCCAGGAGGGATACTGCTACTCTCCTGACAACCTACATAGCCACTCTCCCCAATGATCATTTCTAACCTTTTATGGTCTCTTCATATCTCCAGATGCACCTACATTCTGCTTCCTATTTCCTCTCAATAACATATTCACTCTACTTTAGAACCATGCAAAGGCTACTGGGCATCCCTTCAGCTTCCTACCCGATATCTACCATCCCAAAAGTGTGTCTTGCTTTCCGTCACTTGCTTTCCAAACGCTGGAACCAGAAAATGGTGACCCAACAGGAATGAGACACCAGAACCCAGAATCAGAAAGCCAGTGGGATACAAGGTAGCCACAAACTCAGGCTTTTTTCTCATCTTCCTGTGGGTCCACATGCAAGTTACCTGTGGGGACACATCAAAAGTTCTAAGATGGAGCTTACTTCTTGCTTCAGAAAGTACAAGATCAGCCCATCTTCAGTGTGAGGCATGAGTCTTGGATCCTTCAAGCCCTGGGTGCAAACAATGAGCAGGGTGACTATAATTTGCACTCTTGTGGGCCAGGTGGCAGCTGAAGTCCTTACTGACAGGTTGGAACAAAGCACATCTCCCTAAATCCCTTGGAAGATTTTTCTTTTGCTGTTAAATTCCAGAATAATTGACATTAAAATGTGATCCTTACAAAAAAAGAAAGCTTTCATTTTGTTGTTGTTGTTTGACTATGGGGTAAGTCACTTTTTTACTGCAGGTATTGGCTGGACTTAAAATACCAAAACCTTGTCCTTAGCATAAAAAGCATCAGCTAGCCTGCCTTTAAACTGTTTTTAATCTGGACATTTATCTTAAGGGGAATCTGGCCTGCTACATACCAAATTTTCTCATTTCCTCCTAACCATCCACCTGTGTGAAAGTTACTGAAATAAGGAAAGTTGTTGGCAGCAAGGTGCTGGCACTTAGTACCGCCATCATTTTGGTGGAGTTTCAGACTTAGAGACTTGGATTCATGGCTTTTGTTGCTAGTTAGCTTTGTGAACTGCTACTAGTAGTTAATGCGATTGGGCATCAGTTTCTCATTTTGTAGGTGGTTTGTTTAAATAAAAAGTATTAGAGTGATGTGAAATGAATTTGAAGGCACCCCCTTGAATTCCCAGTGTTGAGCATGTGGGCCATGAATACCACTCTTGATGTTTGCCAGAGTTCTGAATGAAGGGCAAGGAGCGGCAGATTGATGGAGCTCAAATGCCTTCTTTATAACTGACCAAGGGGACTCAGGTTCACTGTAAGAACCTAGGAGATCTGAGTGATTCACCTGCCTAGGCACAGAAGTCACTTGGTTAGGATAAGCTTAGGATAAGTACTCAGGGGATCCGAGAAGTCTAGTCTGTGAACAGCTTGCTTTGAAGAGGACAATGGACACTTTCTATAAATTTGGCAGCCAGGAAAATCACTCCATTTTCTTTGGAACACGTAAAGACCAGGGAGGCAGAGGCAGGAGTAGTCACAATACTCTTAAGTGAGCTTCCCTCAGGGAAGGGGGGCTCAGTTGAGGAAATAAAGTTATTCCTTTACTGCTTAGAACACTGAGAAAAACTGTTAGCTGAAAACACAACCAAAGCCGTTGCGAATCTTCACACAGGGCACGGCTCACAACTGTGTTGCTTCTCTTTCTCACTTCACCCTCTCCCGTCTTCTCGGCTTCTGCACAAGTTGTCACCTCTATGAAGATTCCTTGCTTGAAGTATCTCCAGTGGAGGTATCATGTGTCTCTGCTTGCCCGGGTTGTGTGCATGCAGCATCTCGGCTCTGTGGGCGGAAAAATCACCTTGTCGTCGTTTTCTGTTGTTATGACTGAATACCACAGACTGTGTAGTCTACAAAGAGTAAAACTGTATTCAGCTCATTGTTCTAGAGGTCTGGATTGGAGGAGCCTGTCTGGTGAGAAGTTTCTTGCTGTTGAGGATGCCCCGAGGTGTCCCAAGGCAGTGCAGAGCATTACATGTTAAGACAGAGTATGAGAGTGTGCTCTTATATAAAGTCTTATATTAAAAAAGCTTGTATAAAAGCTGATACAAACATAGAAGAGCCCCATATAACCCTAGTCATCCCTCGTCATATCTTGGTGAGGTCTCTCTGTATCTCCAACAGGAATTACATTTCATCATAACTTTAGTGAGAACATTCAAACCACAGATTTTTCTCTCCCTCAGCCCCAATGTAAAGATTTATGAATTAAGGACAAAACATTGTATGTTTCAGAAACAGACACAAAGTGAATTTGGACATGGTTTCTGAAATGGTTTACACATTGCCATTGTTCATTAAACAGTCACAAATGATTGATATGTTCATGGGAATGAATGTTCTTGGAACACAGGTTGTTGGGTGATTCTTTAGGGGAACTTTTTGAAGTAACAGTGATATCCCAGGTACAGATTCTAAGGGACCAACACACTGATCTGCACAGTTTTTCTTCTTAATGCCCCAGATTTGCACATCTGGCTCTCCAACCACTTCACTGAGTTTATCCTTAAATAGTGAGTGGTATGGCCTTTACACGTAGAAATGTTAGTGTCAGAAATGGCTGCCCTGAATGTACGCCTACTTTGTTAGGAAATGGAACTGGATTCCCTTACCTGCTGGCATTAAACAGTGAAACAAACTGATAAGTCAGATCCCTCCCTTCGGCTCATCCCACCCTGACTCATTTTGAACTCTTTATGTAGCCCACACCATTGAGTTTCTCAATCAAGACTCTCCAGCCTAAGCTTCCTGAGTTCTAGGACTACAGGCACATGCTAGGACTACAGGCACATGCTAGGACTACAGGCACATGTCTCATTGTTTTCTTCTTTCTTTGCCTTTCAACCTTCAGCCTGTCAACAAGATCTGTTTCCTAGCTTTCAATGATGGGATGGGGCTTCCTCTTTGGAGGTTTACTGCCTAGAAGCCAGTGAAGCCTGCCTTCATCTCTTTCCCAGAGTAGTGATGACCTTCCAGATGGGTTCCCATCCTACTTTCTAAAGCATTGTTCATACAATGACATCTCCCAGTATATGTGCCTTATTTGAATAGTCACTCCCCATCCATTTGTAATAAAAGCTAAACTCTATCCCTATGGCTTCCAGGACACCAGCCAACCTGGCTCACATTTGTCCTCCTTTCTCCCTCTGTGTTTCTGCCACCCAAACAACACCATGACCATTCTTTCTCTAGCCTTCAGCTTTGTTCTGTTTTGTCCACCTTGCTTCTTACCTGTGTATGCTGAGCTGTATCTCCCTTTACTTCAAGCAGAGCCCTCTCTAACTACCCATCAAAGACACTGCCCTGCAGTTCATCTATGGCAGGCTCATCACTTGTCACTCTCTGACCTTCAATCTTGCCCCTATATGCTCATGTGCTTATAGTCTACTCACCTCGACAGTAAATCCCACAAGGACATGGGCTTTGTCTATTGTGTCCATTGCTCCATCAGTGATACTCTTGAGACATGATAATGCATGAGGGAGGTTATGGTTAGAGTATTTATGACTCTTTAGTCATATACAGTTTTCCATATTAGGTCTGGTTATCAGTTACTTAAAAATGTTTCAGTCATACCCCTTAGTCATCAGGGTTGATTGTCACACTTTAAAAAATATCATGGCTAGAGGTCTTCCCTATCAATTGACTGGAAAAGTTTCCTTTGAGAGGATAATCAGCACAAACAAGATCAGAAGGCCATTGACACAGAGGGTCCCTGGGCTGACTGAATAGCCTGGGGCCCCACTGGCTAACAGCATCCCCAGGTGTCATCCAGAAGTGTGTCATCTCATTTTGATGTAACTGAAGAGCACACAATAGCTGGGATTTTATATCTCCCTGTAATTTTGCTGACTTTGCCATTTTAGCGAGAAATAATTTATTCTAATGTGATTTGCATTGCATAAAATTATAATAAATGTTTTTAAGAACAAGGTGCTGTATATTTATGAAATCTCTGTGTTTATATGAGGAAAAGGTTTAAAATGTATTGGCATGTATTTTCTACAAATACTTGTATGCAAGGCTATAGACTGTGCAGCCTTAGCATTAACATATATTATTTGCATAAACCATAAACACTGGGCAATTTTTTTGCCAAACAAAAAGTACTGATTACCTTAGAAAGGATATTAATATCTTTTCTTTATCCATATTTTTAAATTTTCCAGACTGTATTTTGATGATCATTCATCTTGTCTTGTAGCACAATTTGCAGCAAAGACTCTCTCTCTCCATAGCTCCCCAAACAAAGAATAAGATGCAGGGAGGCAACAACTCCTGCATGTGAATGGCCTGTGGTGCAGTGATCCTGACTGGCTGTGGAAGGCCTTTGTTTAGTTAAAGTTCACAGCCATTAGATGCAGGCATGCACCAAATAGACATCTGATTGACAGAGGGGAGCCAGGAAATATGTTTCCAAATTAAATTTCATGTTTATTTTCAGCCCTCCTTAACAGCCTTCCTGTTGAAGATTTGAGCCACTGAACCAAACTAGTTTCCTCTAGGAAATAAAATGTGTTGTTCAAATAATTCTCTGTATGTTTCTGCCTTCATAATGTGGGATCCTCGGGAATAATTTCAGCAGAATCAATAGAAACAATGCTGAGGTCGAATTTCCCCTGAAGTAGGAATCCTGCTGTGTGAGAAGAAAGAAAACAACAGCTATTGACTAGCTCCAGAAAGAGAGGAAGGTTGGCCCTCGGTGGTGGTCTAATCTGGATTCTATTACACATGGTGTAAGTTCTATACCTTTATCTGTTAAATGATGAGTGTCACAGCAATGACTTGGAACACAGTGACAGGTGAAGGAGAGGCTCTGTGTAGAGACTTTAGAAGAGTGCTCAAGCCACTCAGAGCTATGGTCACCATCATTGTTAGCTGGAAAAATTGATGCCTATGGCACAGACACTGTGGAAATGGATCAAGACTGAGTGTGAGGCTCATAGTGGACAAACATTCCACTATGGAATGGGTTTGCAGTTCTGTCATGTGAGTCCCGTGGGGAGAGCAAGGATGACCTCCACTTTGGATATGCAGAGGATAGCTGGGGAGCAAAAGAGCTTATAATGTGAGGAATTAATAAATAGAGTCACTGAACACATCCTGTTTATAGAAGTTATTTTAGTTCTTTCCTCACAGACCTAAGCCTTTTCCACCCCCAGGGTCAGGATGCTGCAGAGGAGTTCAGACACCCAGCCAACCATTCATCCATTCATTACAGCTTTCCCAAGATGCTGTGTGTTGGGTCTGATAAGCATGGAAAAGCTTATTTCCTAGTGGGGAAGACTGAGCAGCAACCTTGAAAAGGATGCTTCTACAGAGTGGGTGAGAATTTTAGAATGGAGGACCTAAAATTTCTTTTTTTTTTTTTTGGTTTTTCGAGACAGGGTTTCTCTGTGTAGCCCTGGCTGTCCTGGAACTCACTTTGTAGACCAGGCTGGCCTCGAACTCAGAAATCCGCCTGCCTCTGCCTCCCAAGTGCTGGGATTAAAGGCATGCGCCACCACCGCCCGGCTCTTTTTTTTATTATTTATTTTATTTTATGTTTTTAATTTACATTCCAAATCATTTCCCCTTTCCCATTTCCTCCCTCCCCGAAAGTCCCATAAGCCCCCTTCTCTTTTCTCCATTCAACCCCCTCTCGTTACTCTGTCCTGGCATTCCCCTACATCCAGTCTTTCCAGGACCAGGGGTCTCTCCTTCCATCTTCTTAGAAATCTATTGATATGCGGATTGTGTCTAGGGTATTCCGAGATTCTGGGTCAATATCCCCTTATCAGTGACTGCATACCATGTGTGTTCTTTTGTGATTGGGTTACCTCACTAAGGATGATATTTTCAAGATCTGACCATTTGCCTAGTAATTTCGTGAATTCATTGTTTTTAATTGCAGAGTAGTATTCCATTGTGTAGATATACCACATCTTCTGAATGCATTCCTCCGTTGAGGGACATCTGGGTTCTTTCCAGCTTCTGGCTATTATAAATAAGGCTGCTATGAACATAGTGGAACATGTGTCCTTATTGCATGCAGGTAAAATTTCTAGTTTAGCTCCCTGGCACAATGATTCGATAGGTGGTGTTTCATAAAGCTCTGTGTGTTTATTCTTTGTAAAATATACTTCTCCTATAGCATGGAGCCTGAAACAATGATCATTGCAAAGCAGCTCCTAGACCAGCCACATCAGCAGCAACTGCTCCCCTGTCATTTTTCTGTCAAAATGTCCAAGAATGGATAATTTATAGAGAAAAACAAATCAATCTGATGGTCTATTTATCTATTTTGGATTTTTTTTTGAGACAGTGTTTCTCCATGTAGTCCTGTGAGTCCTAGATCTGGATCTACAGACCAGGCTGGCCTTGAGATCTACCTGCCTCTGCCTCCTGAGTGCTGGGATTTAGGCATGTGGCATCACCTCTTGGCTTGAAAAAATGATTTATTTTTCCTTCTAGAGCCAAGAGCGTGGTTCTAGGAAGTGCCTGATCATGTGGTAGAAAGGAAAGGCAGAAAGGAAAGTGTATGTGAATGCAACAGGCAGAACCTGATGCACAACCTCACACAACAACCCAGTCATGTGGCAACTCCAGTGCAGAAAGGCCACTCACTCACATCCTAACTACAGAGAGCATGAGCCCAGTCCCTGCAAAGAGCCCCTAAGCCTTCAACAACCGGTCCTCTTGCTAAACTCCATGGCATGTTTTTTATGAAGCAGCCTCCACAGCCTCATTGAGATGAATGCATAGGTAGAAAAACTAGAAGAGGGGAGGGAATGTGTCAGGAGATGAGCCAGCAAAGGCTTTGTCACCACCAGCAGTGTACTGGCTGGTTTTGTGTGTCAACTTGACACAGGCTGGAGTTATCACAGAGGAAGGAGCCTCAGGTGAGGAAATGCCTCCATGAGATCCAGCTGTAAGGCACTTTCTCAATTAGTGATCAAGAGGGGAGGGCCCATTGTGGGTGGTGCCATCCCTGGGCTGGTAGTCTTGGGTTCTATAAGAGAGCAAGCTGAGCAAGCCAGGGGAAGCAAGCCAGTATGAAACATCCCTCCATGGCCTCTGCATCAGCTCCTGCTTCCTGACCTGCTTGAGTTCTAGTCCTGACTTCCTTTGGTGATGAACAGCAGTGCGGAAGTGTAAGCTGAATAAACCCTTTCCTTCCCAACTTGCTTCTTAGTCATGGTGTTTGTGCAGGAATAAAAACCCTGACTAAGACAAGCAGTGATTCTTTTATTAATATTTTTAAATAAATTTTATTTAAAATTTTCATGCGCTGTATTTTGATCATGTTTTCCCCTCTCCCAACTCCTCTGAGATCCTCCCTCCCTACTGCATTTTCTATGCTCCCCTCTCCTCAGCAGCTGAGTGGCAGGTATATTGGATCCACTGTTTTATCCATTCATAGGTAAAATGCATAATCATCCACTAATTTTTTAATAAAGCTTTTTTTCCCCTTCAGAGCAATATTTTTCCCCATCTTTGTGTGACCATCAAAACTCCCCATGCTTGCTATCATGAGGAACAGCTGGGCAAACATTACCTTACAGTATGAATTAGCCCAATTCTCCAAGGAATGGTCCAAGTTAGAGGACAGCTGGGGTGTTCTAACCCACTTTTGTATTTGTGGATTCTTTATATATTTGAAGTATCATCTCCCACATTTTATCCTGAAAATAACTCTATGAGTGAGTGTGGTATTACTGCTCCTCAGTGACTAAGGGATGAAATTAAATTGTCTATCATATATTTGAGTACCATACCCTGAGTCCCTAACAGTGAGAAGAATCTTGCACCCATGTCAGTGATCCTACATTGTGTCCCATGTGACAGCCTGGGGAAACTGAGGAAGAGCAACATTAAAGACCCATTTTATATCCATTGGGCTAATGAGTAGGGAAGTCAGAAGTCAAAAGAAGAAAGAGAGCTGGTATGTTGTGGTCCGGGATGAAGACCCAGAATTGCTTCCTCATGAAGTCTTCAAAGAGAAAGAGAATAGCATGCCCTGACAAACAATAGTAGGATTTTCCTAAGAAGGGACAGGGGTGGGATAGGAAGGGTGGGGGGGAGTGGGGGGCAGGGGGGTGGAGTGGGGGGGTAGGGGGGGTGTCCCACGTCTTCAAAAGTATGACCAAATGAAGTTCCCGTAGGCTTCTGTTGTTTTTTGGCTCCCTGCCTGTGTGCTCCGTGCACTTGTATGCTGGAATCACATAAAGATGGATTATGTGGCCAGGCAGTCTGTGTCATCAACAGGCAGACAGGAGGTTCATATCCCTAAGCAGACAGTCGCATCATACAAGCAAAGAAGGAAATGAATACATCTCTGTTGCCTGGCGTCCCCCAATGGGTAATTAAAATAACGCCACTGCTGTCTTCACTACATTCAAAAGTGTTTTAATTTGTATTTAGCCAGAGGCTTTATAGCAACAGGAACATTTGTACAAATCTAACAAATAATTATAAATAAATAAAGTCTATGCTTCTGCTATTTGGGGAACATTTCCTTCAGGTAACACATTTATAAATCCACCTGTTTGACAATATGGAGCTAAAATAACAGTAGACTTTGAACTGGCTGCTTAAGTGACAGTTGAAACAGTGTGTTTGTCAGCATAGGAACGAAAAAGAGCATCACTCAGGAGGTGATCCAGGCTCAGAGGTGCCGTGGACTGTAAATGCTAAATTAAACGAGGCCCAGAATATAGCCGTGTATAACCAAGGTAGGGGGAATTCAGATTAAAGAAGCCTCTGCCATTCATAGCTAAGGAGACATGGAGACTCTAGGTGTCTCTAATGTGTTAGACAGCTGTGCTGGTAGTTTTATGTCAACTTGACACAAACTAGAGACATTTGGAAAGAGGAAATCTTAGTTGAGGAGAAAATGTCCCCACTATAATAAACTGTGGGCAAATCTATGGGGCATTTTCTTGATTGATGTGTGAGGGCTCACCTCACTGTAGGAGGTGCCCTCTTGGGAGAGATGATCCTGGGTGCTATAAGAAAGCAGATTGAGCAAACTATGAAGGACAAGCCAGTAAGCAGAACTCCTCCATGGACTCTGCAGCAATTCCTGCCTCCAGGTTCCTCCCTGGTTGAATTCCTGTTCTGACTTCAACAGTGATGGAGTATGTTGTGGATCTGTAGGTGGAAATAAACCCTTTCTTCCTCAAGTTGGTTTTGGTCGGGGTGTTCTATCATAGCAATGGTTGCCCTAACTAGGACAACAGCTGTTCATCATCAGTGTGGGAGGTGGAAGAAAGGGATTCCTTTAAGAAGCTAATGGCTAGTGCTCACTTTCTGGCTTAGGGCCCTTCTTTCCCTCACTCTTCTCACGTGCTCTCCATTGAGGCCATCATGGGGGATTTCTACACTGTGTAGTTTCGGGTTGTGTTTGAGTGGCACTTGGTATATAGTTTCCTTCTTAGCTGACTTCATTTAGGGAACCAGGGAAAGCAAAAATATTTCATTTTTTTTCAGTATCATTGGGTCAAAAAAGGTCACTGGATCCCTTTCCTCTCCCATCATGTTCAAATGCCACATGGTGCAAACCCCACACGTCAGCCTTTGCCTGACTTTTGTTGTTCTCTTATTTAGATCAAGACACCAGGAAGGCATTCCACGCTGGTGTTACTGACTTAGATGGAAATTATTTCTTTACTATATATTTTTTAAAAATTTATTAAGAATTTTTTCATAGAATACATTTTGATCACAGTTTTCTCTTGTACAGCTCCTCACAGGTCCTCCCCACCTCCTTAATACCCAACTTCACATTGTTTCTGTCTCTCTGTCTTCCTCTGTGTGTCTCTTGCTGTGTGTGTCTCTGTCTCTCTCTGACTCTCTTTAAAAAAACTTTGAAAAGTCGTGGGAGGAGGTTCATAAGTTTCTGGTCAGCCTGGGCTCCATAGAGAATTTGAAGCTGGCCTGAATGACAAAGTAATAACCTGTCTTAAAAAGTAAAGTTTATATTAACCCACAAGAATCATGAGTATTTATGGAATAAAAGTGATAATTAAATATAAATGCACAAAATTGTGAGCATTCTTAATTTATCAAATTATATATATCAAATTTTTATTCTGTATCCCACAAATATTTATTATTAAGACAATTAGTAAAAATAAACTTGTCATATTAATAGACATATAAAAATAGGAATGAGCAGAGAAAGATCTTTGTCATGTAACATATGTTAAATTTATAAAAACCCATTGTCAGTAGGATAGGAAAGGGCTTCATGCCTTCCTGCAGCTATCTGAGAGGCTATACAACTTTTAATTACAGGCTCCCCTGTGTACCAGCACAATTGTAAGAGGGTCCTGATTTGTCTCTCTGATACAATGGAGTCCTCTTGAACTTAACCTCCTTTATTACAACGTATATCGGGGCGGGGGGGCGGGGGGAAGGAACAAGACTCTAGAGCCAGGTATTCTGAGTTACCATCAATTCTGCAGCTTCTCTCTGTGCTTTGGCTCCATGCTAAATGGTGGTGCTAATGGTGGAATAACTTTGAATGGTAGTTATCAGCTATGTTACCACCACTGCTTACCTACATCCAGTTTGCTAAAAGTTGCCTTAGCTACAGTGGAATGCATTTCTTACCTGATGTAGTCTAGTCTTCCCAGAAGTCGTCATACTTATCTATTTATTGGCCTGATTTATATTCTCATTCTCTCTCTCTCTCTCTCTCTCTCTCTCTCTCTCTCTCTCTCTCTCTCTCTCCCTCCCTCCCTCCCTCCCTCCCTCCCTTCTCCCCCCTCTCCATCCCTCTTTCTATCCCTCCCTTCCCTGTTCTTTCCTTTCCTCCTTCCTTATCTTTCCCCCCTCCCCTTTCCCCCTCTTATTCAGCATTTACTATGCACCTGGCATTTGACAGACAAATGTAGCTGACTCTAACAAAAGGGAAGGATAATAGTTTTCAGCTCTCAGGATTCACAGCCTGAAGACAGAGCAGAGGGAATGTTTGATTGTAATTCATCTTTGCAGCCCATTTTCCATCTTCGTTATTGATACAATATCCTCAGCATGCCATTTCATCCACAGCCTTTGGGCAACCCACCTCAGTTGACTACTTAGAAGTTGTGGTGGCCCTACAGGCTCCTACTTCTTGTTTAGAACACAGATACTTTTTTGTCTTTCCTTATTTCCCATGCATCCTCCCATTCTTGGTTTTCCATTTTCCCAGGGTATCTAGAGAAGTCTAACTCACTGAGGTTTCTTCAGCGTGTATCATTGGGTGCCTTATTGCTTGCCCAAGGAAAGGGTTAAACCCCTTAGGGAACTCTTTTTATTCTAATCCCAAGGAAGAGTGGGTGTTGCCACTAAAGAATTCTGTTTCCAGCTTCTGGCTATTATAAATAAGGCTGCTATGAACATAGTGGAGCATGTGTCCTTACTGCATGCAGGTAAAGCCTCTGGGTATATGCCCAGGAGTGGAAAGAACCCAGATGTCCCTCAACGGAGGAATGGATTCAGAAGATGTGGTATATCTACACAATGGAATAGTACTCTGCAATTAAAAACAATGAATTCACGAAATTCCTAGGCAAATGGTCAGATCTTGAAAATATCATCCTTAGTGAGGTAACCCAATCACAAAAGAACACACATGGTATGCAGTCACTGATAAGGGGATATTGACCCAGAATCTCGGAATACCCTAGACACAATCCGCATATCAATAGATTTCTAAGAAGATGGAAGGAGAGACCCCTGGTCCTGGAAAGACTGGATGTAGGGGAACGCCAGGACAGAGAAACTAGAGGGGGTTGAATGGAGAGAAGAGGGAGGGAAGGGGGCTTATGGGACTTTCGGGGAGGGAGGAAACGGGAAAGGGGAAATGATTTGGAATGTAAATTAAAAAAAATAAAATAAAATAAAATAAAAAGAAAACATGAAAAAAAATTCTGTTTCATGATTTGCTGTCCCAACCACTAGGTGTCACTATTCTACATAAATAAAACAGGACAAACTTGTCCTTGGCACTGTGAAATTAGGCCTTTGGTTGGGGGATCTAGCAGGTTGAGGGACCCACTCATTCTAAAGTGTCAAGTAAGAGCAAGTACTGTGCTCTCAAGACTAGCTAGAATGCAGGAACCAGCCTGTATTAAAAGGCTTTGAAATCCAAGTATCAGACATGTAAATCCTGCTTCTGTCTATATCTGCATTGGTATTGATCCTTTTAAATAGTCTTTAAAGATTAACCTCTCAGAACAGACCTAATGTACTATGGAATGCAGGGGACAGATCACTTCATTATTAATATAGCTGTTTGGAAAGAAACATCTGATAGGATCAGGGCATCACAAAAAACCTCACAAAAGAAAACCTCTTCCCTTTCTACAGTTAACCCTCAGCCTGACTGTCAGAGAAACCATACATTGCCACTCGGCAGCAAATAATAAAATTGTTACTTTATTCTCTCCCCATTTTTTTTTAAAAAAGAATGTTTTGAATAATTTTATCCCTGTAGGAGAATCAGCTGTGCTCCCTCAGCCAGTCACAAGGACAGAGTAACAGGAAAAGGCGAGCTACTATGCAGCCCTCAGGCAGCCAGCAGTATCAGTAAGTCAGTGAGCTCTGTCCTTCTACCTCTGTTACAAAGGAGAAGGTTTTGAATCATGGCACTGCATTTCAGTGTTTATGCAGAGTCAGGGGCCTTGTTGACCAGTGTACACAGCCCTTCAATGTTTACTTTGTGATAAATTGTCAAATGGGAGTCTTGTCAATCATCTAAGAGCATCTTGACATGCTCCTCCTGGGGGAATATCTAATTTTATTGGCAAGGGTATGGTCACAAAAGCCAGAAAGCATGTACTTTAGATGGAATTGCACTGGGCTGTTTTAAGGCAGATTCAATCCTCTACACAAAGATCAACACTCATGGTTTTAAAGCAGAAAGTACAGGGAGAGACAATACTGTGTGAGGAACAGTTCCGTCATACAGCATCTCTGTGCTGTGACCGTGGGTGAGTTCAGATTGGCTCACTGAGTAACACTATGCACGCTGATCAATGCAAACCTACACGTTCTTTTCAGTTCTCTTTTCTTACAACATGACAGGGCATCTTTGACCATCTGCTCATGTCTGTTAGCACACTGGAGCGTGATGGAGACTGAAGCAGTCAGGTGCCTGCCCACCTTCCTTTAAATTCCTCTGACACAAATGTCCTGAAAAGGGTTTTTGAGAAACCAGTTGTTACACATATCTGGCAGAAAACTTTGGTTGTTGCTGCAGAAATTTCAGTGGACTCAAGATTCTCTCCAACCATTTCAAAGAGAGGCCTGTTGTAATCCACACAGTGTGAACCTGTGGAATCAGGCTAGAATCTTGACAGTTTGTAGGAATTTTTTGTTTTAAAGCAATAGATTGTTGGTCACTATGTAATATCCAGGCTGCCTAGGATTTCCATGTTATCAGATTCTCTCATATTATAATGGTAAAGATAATGTAATACTGTTTTTTATGGAAAAAAGTTTTTTCCATAAAAGGCATTTTGAAATGGGTCATTAACTCATTTTATGAGTACATTACTACTTTGAGTGCTGTGAAAAAATAATGTATCAACGTACTAGAGGGCCAAAATTGATGCAGTAAACAATAGAACCCAGTGCACATACTTCTGTAAACTATCACTCATCCCCCCCTTTGTGGTTGCGAGCTGCACCCAAATATTTGTACATGGTTGAATTTGTGCCAGTTTCAGTTTATGAGCCATTTGTGGTCAAGTAGGATTTAAGTGGGGGGTGGGGTTATTAGCCAAATAAACTTTGTATTTAATTCTTATGTTTAATCCTTCAACCAAATTCAAAACTAGGGTCAATGTTACATAGCCTCTTGTGTTCCAAGCATGGTCTAAATCACCATCTAGTCTATGAGTTTCCTATGTAGGTGGAATAATGTAGATTAAGACATGCATCAGTGGGTGGAATGGGGAATATTTATTCAATATGCTTGTCTTGTTCTTATAAGTGAAAATGTAGTCCTCAATTCAGAGCTGTAATGAAGGAGATAGGACTACTGTTGGGTAAGCATCCTAAAGACATTCTGATGGAGGCTGGTAATCAGTACAAATTGTAACAGCCGTAGAAGGCGTTGCTCTGCAGATGGCTTTATTCTTGAGCACTCAGAACCATCTGGCACTCTGGGGCTGAGCCCAGCTCCACCACGGCAAGAACCCATATTTGCTCTGCATTGGCACAGACTCCAGAGTCAATGGCTCCTTGACATTTTGGACTCTTCGTCATATGGCAAGTCCAGCTGCAGAGCCTGCTCTTTCCACCGTGCAGGGAAGTGGCTCAGATGAGGTTGCCTTTTGTTGAAGAAAAGGTCACCTCAGGGAGTCTGGAAGCCTTGGCTTAGATTTGTAAATTACACATGGCACTATGGACCATTTCTGGGAGATTTAGTGAAGTACTTGCAGTATTGTAGAATATAAGCATTTTACACTCAAAGATCTGAGCTTATGTTAAGATATGGGGCAATTACTGATAAGTTCAAAGGGCAGAGGCTTTCTTTAACCTGCTCCTTTTTTCTACTTATAATAAGCCTTAATCAACATTAGAGCTGGGCAGATATCTACCCTCTAAGCTATTAGAATCTATAACCCTAAATTGTAATTCACTGTGTTCCATCTGGGCTGCTCTTAACTTCAATTGGCCAGCCCTCATGGCCATGCTTTCATGACTCTCCTAACCCATGGCTTCTTCCTTCTCGTCTTCTCCCTCTCCTCATGATTTTCTTCAGTACCAAGCCAGGGAACCTCAAGCCTTGCCTATCTCAATTCTGCCCAGCTGTAGGCCATAGGTATTTTTATTCACCAATCAGGGATGACATGGGGTCATATAGCGTCACTTGGGTCTATGTGCAGATTCTCTCATCTTTAGGGTCAATCAGGTCTTAGGGGGCCAATATTTTACAATATATAGCAAAGGACCAAACATAGACTCACACAAGTTAAAGTTAAAGTTCTTGCCCCAATGCCAAGCTTTATTAGATCCATTCCAAGTCATCACAGCCCAGACTTAGCAGGGGAAGTTCCAGGGCCACCAACACTGCTCTTCATATCTCTTATCTTAAAACACCTCCTATACATTTAGACTATCTGAAGCATCACATTATAGTGTGATTTTTTTTCTTTCTTCCCAAAGACTATATTTCTGAAGTCAGCAAATTGTATGTTCATCTTTCTTCCTAGAATCCAAGACTTGGGATACTTAGGTGTTCAATAGATTAGTTGATTAATCCTGACATTTTCTTTGGGTTTGTGCTATATAAATAGCATCATAAGAAAGCCAATGGACTTTGATTTCAAGACTGGAATTCTAGAAATCAGCATCTTTATTTATCTACATTTATTACAATCCATGGAGATTAGCAACCTTTTATGACTATTCGACTATGATGATACAGTCTTCCTGTTACTCTTTCCCAGGTGAATCAGTAACTTGAAAATGTCTTGACTCCAGTGTTTCCTAAGTCATGTGATTGTGAACTAGATTTTGTGATTCTCTGAAACCTCACTTTCTTCACCTCTAAAATAGGGTAATAATACCTAATCTCTGAGATAGTGCATTTCATGAAATTAGCATATAAACAGAGAACACTGTGACTAATATTCTAAGCCACTTACCAGGTCTTGAGAAGAAGGCTGGTCCTTCCTTCTACCTCTGCAGCATAAATTTCATTAATTTCCCCCTGGGACCACTTTCTTCCTGGAAAACAGGGCATCATTCCAGTTATCCATTGATGTATATGATCTATCCTTAGAGGGTTGGAATGACCCTTTATGATTGCTCACAATTCTACATTGTGACTCAGCAGGACAAGTTGCTTAGGCAGTACCTGTGGTAACCTCTGGAGGCTGGAGACTAACTCATACTGCTGGAAATAGACATTCTGCTGGGAGCTGTTTACTGGAGGCCACCATGGGCTTTCTCCATATTCTCATAGTTAGGTGGTCTTTGCCACGTGCCATTTTCACAGGGTAGCTGATTTCAAAGGAGAAAGGCTCACAGGGAGCTGCACCGTTTATGAGCCAACCCCTAAACTTACATCACTTCCACATCATCCTGTTGGTCAGAGCTGCGTTGGGGTCCGTTCAGAGTAGAGAGGAAGGAGATAATTGGGTTTGAATACTGTGAGGTGTGGTTTGTGGTAGGGAGCAATGTTAGAAGCTATGTTCTAAGACCTGTCACTCCACCAGCTCAGCTTCTTTCGAATAGCGTGTGGGTATCTGTTTCATGATTATCTATATTTAATGACCCTAATCAAGTTCATTTTTGCAGTCATGGCTGTTAATGGATTTGGTTATTCACATGGCAGCCTGCATCAGTGACATGAACAAGTATCTGATTATCATGCAAGTCTTGAACTGCATTGCTGTCCCAAGAAAGTGACTATTCAATGCAAGGTGATCTCCTTGACATGGCTTGAACCTCACTTTGATGGGTTTTGAATAGGCCTTCTCAAGCTGGCCCAGGCTTCTGGAGTTTATATCAGGCATTCTTGAAACAGTCTACAGTAGTTTGCTTCAGTATGAGTGTTCCGTCACTCTAGATGAGTTAAATTAACAGCTCCCAACTGTCAAACATATAAGGCAGATTTCCATGTATTTAGTTTTAAAATCCCCCAGTGAATGCATGTTTATTGAAAAATTTAAATGACATAGAAATGTTAAATCAGAAAGGCCCATCACATACCCATCCTAGTTCATTACCATTCTCCTGAGGTATCTACATTTTTAATGCCTGGATCTCCATCTTCTGATACTGTTTTCTATGCTTTTGCAAGTTATGTTTACGGGCTTGTTTGCTACTTGTTAGGCAAAATTTGGATTATTCATTCATCTGGAAATTCATTTTTGTTCACTCAGAAATTATTTACTGGGGGCTTGTATGTTTAAGATCTTATATTTCAAAAGTAACACATCTTTTTAAAATGCTTTCTTTTATTTTTGAGATTATAATTAAATAACTACCCCTCTCGTTTCCTCCCTCCAAACACCCCTACATACCTTTCCTCTCAAATTATTAGCACATTTTAAAAAATACTGTCATATTCACATGAAGCTTCCTGGAAATTGCTCACGAGCGGGTTCTACGTGGAGGAAGAGCTGAAGAATGAAACGAAGGGGGTCGAGAGAAAAGAACACACAGAGACATTAGTGCATGGTTGTACAAAATCTTTCTTTTTTGGTGGGGGAGATAAGAGCAACAATATATGTGCTGTGGGCGTGACCCTCCCTCCCAAAGCTGTGAGTCTTGTCAGCAGGTCTCCGCCAGGCTGAGAGATGATGCCATAACAGCTCTCAGGAAGATGTTAATTCCACAGGGTCTGCTACTCTGCAGGAGATGGCGACTGACCCCCTTTTGCAGGAAACTGTAGCTCCTTTGAAGACAAAGGCTTATTCCCAGAGCTCTGCCAGCTCTGCCAGGTGGGGGGAGGTGTGACTGGAATTCCTCAGCTCTGTGTAGGTGAAGGCAGGCAGCTGAATTTGGCTATCAGGTTATATGGCATTACAATGATTCTCTACATTCACATATATGTGTTTATATAGGTATATATTCCTAAATATAACCTGATTCGTCTATATAATGTTACTTGTGTGGTATGCATGTTCTCAGGGCTGAGCATTGGTATTGGATAACCTGTTGGTGTGTACTTCCCTGGAGACTATTTTTCCAATTTTCAACATTCCTTGGTTACCTGTAGTTCTTTGTGTAGTTTTGAGTCCATATTGGCTTTACCCTCATCCATATTAGCATATATATTGTTGATGGCCTTGTGCAACCCATGTTCAGACAGCCATGTTGATGAGACATTATGAGTGTAGCTTCTGACACTACTAAGAGACACAATGCCACAGCCAACTTTCTGATCCTCTTATAAGATTTCTATTCCCATTTAATAATTTGATAATCACAACACACACACACACACACACACACACACACACACACACACACCAGTGAGCATCTTTGGGTATATATCTTTGGGTGCATACACATTTAAAAAATGAAGACAATTTTGGATAAGAAATGCCATGCAAAAGGTTTGTAGGTTGAAGGCTTGGATCCAAGCTGGCAGCTCTGTCAAGTATTTTGGGGTTACCTCACTTAGGATGATATTTTACAGTTCCACCCATTTACCTAAGAATTTCATGAATTCATTGTTTTTAATAGCTGAATAGTATTCCATAGTGTAAATATGCCACATTTTCTGTATCCATTCCTCTGTTGAGGGACATCTGGGTTCTTTCCAGCTTCTGGCTATTATAAATAGGGCTGCTGTGAACATAGTGGAGCATGTGTCCTTATTACATGCTGGGGAATCCTCTGGGTATATGCCCAGGAGTGGTATAACAGGGTCCTCTGGTAGTATCATGCCCAGTTTTCTGAGGAACCGCCAGACTGCTTTCCAGAGTGGTTGTACCAGCTTGCAATCCCACCAGCAGTGGAGGAGTGTTCCTCTTTCTCCACATCCTCGCCAACAACTGCTGTCTTCTGAGTTTTTGATCTTAGCTATTCTGACTGGTGTGAGGTGAAATCTCAGGGTTGTTTTGATTTGCATTTCCCTGATGACTAAGGATGTTGAACATTTCTTTAGGTGCTTCTCAGCCATTCGGTATTCCTCAGGTGAAAATTCTTTGTTTAGCTCTGTACCCCATTTTTTAATAGGGTTATTTGGTTCTCTGGAGTCTAACTTCTTAAGTTCTTTGTATATATTGGATATTAACCTTCTGTCGGATGTAGGGTTGGTAAAGATCTTTTCCCAATTTGTTGGTTGCCATTTTGTCCAATTGACAGTGTCCTTTGCCTTTCAGAAACTTTGTAATTTTATGAGGTTCCATTTGTCAATTCTTGATCTTAGAGCATAAACTATTGGTGATCTGTTCAGGAAATTTTCCCCTGTGCCCATGTGCTCTAGGCTCTTCCCCAGTTTCTTTTCTATTAGTTTCAGTGTGTCTGGTTTTATGTGGAGGTCCTTGATCCACTTGGACTTGAGCTTAGTACAGGGAGATAAGAATGGATTGATTTGCATTCTTCTGTATGCTGACCTCCAGTTGAACAGCACCATTTGTTGAAAAGGTTATCTTTTTTTCCACTGGATGGTTTTAGCTCCTTTGTCAAAGATCAAGTGACCATAGGTGTGTGGGTTAATTTCTGGGTCTTCAAGAAGTCATAGGACAATGTACAGAAGCTAGTTCTCTCATTCTCTCATGTGGATTCTAGAAATGCAACTTGAATTGTTGAGATTGAAGGTAAGCACTCCCCTTCTAAGACATCTTACCAGCTCCTTTCTTTCTGTTAAATAAGTGAATACCAACCCAACACTGCTTTATACTGGCTAGGCTTAAAAGTCTTTTCTGCATTGACCCATCTGGAATAGCAGAACTACAGACAGAACTTTTGTAGGCATGGTGAATTGAATATGCTTGGCCCAGGGAATAGCACTATTAGGAGGTGTGGCCTTGGAGGAAGTGTATCACTCTTGGAGTAGGCTTTGAGACCCTCTTCCTAGCTACCTAGAAGACAGTCTCTTCCTGGCTGCCTTCAAATCAAGATGTAGAACTCTCAGCTCCTTCTCCAGCACCATGTCTGCCTGCATGCTGACATGTTTCCTTCTATGATGATAATGGACAAAACCTCTGAAACCGTATGCCAGTGCCAATTAAATGTTTACCTTTATAAGAAAAAAAAGTGTTTTGTGGTCCATCGGGATGGTTCAGTGGGTAAGGGTGCTTGCCACTAAACTTGAGGACCTGAGTTTGATCCCTAGGACCAACATAGTTGAAGGGAGGAGCAGAGTTCTAAGGGCTGTCCTCTCACTGCTGATGTGTGGTGGCATGTGCATATCCAAGTATATAACCCCTAACATTGAATAAATAAAGTGTATAAAAACTTACCAAGAAGTGAAGGCTTTTACCTCAACAACCATTAGTGCATTAATGCGTTCAAAACAACTCTGGCCATCAGGCATTTGTTGCCTGTTGGAGGAAGTAGCACAGAGGTACCTTTGAAGCTTTTATCTTGTCCCCAGTCCTTTTGTCCTACCTCTCCTTTCTTCTGTCTTTTTTTTAAATCTGCTATTAGGTGGGCAGTCCTCCTCTGCCACACCCTTCTGTTATGACTCTCTGCCCCATCAGAGCCCCAGAGCAGTGGAGCCTGCCTTGAACTAAAACCCTGGAGTTAAGTCTTTCCTTCTCAGCTAATTTCTTGAGGTATGTTTATGACAGTGAGGCGAAGTTGACTCATGGAGTCTAATAAGTGGAAACATGGTCAAAAGGAAGGCTGGCTTATAGTTGTGATTGATTGCTGCTGAAAAATTAGATTTTTAAAATACAGGTGCTAAGGGATAGCGAGTGATAATTGCAGTGACTCCATTTTCTGATGGTGTTGGGCATTTACTCTCTTTGCACTTCTGCCAGTCTGAAGGCTTACAAAACACCCCTTTACTCTTGGCCTTCTCTAGGCCCGTTTGCTCCCCTCCGCCTCATGTGTGTATGTAGTGTATGCACATGTGTGTCTGTGGGCCCATGCAGAACTGGAAGAAGAATGATGTCAAGTGTCATGTTTTATCTCTGTCTACCTTATTCCCTTGAGGCAAGATTCCTCACTTAGCCTGGAGCTAGGCTAGCAGCCAACAAGCCTCAGTCACCCTTCCTTTCTCTGCCCCTCACAGTACTGGGGCTGTAGGCACAAGCAGTTATGTCTGACTTTTCATGTGAGTGACAGGGATTCAGAATCATGGCCTAATACTAGCACTGAGCATCCAGCCCCTGTTGGTTTTGATGGTTGCTTGTTCATTTGTTTGTTTGAGTCTCTATAGCACAAGCTGGTCTTGAATCCCTAACCTTGTTTCAGCCTCACATGCTGGGTTTATATTATGCTTTTAAAAGTATTGTTGCCAGAGATTGGATATGGCCCCTGTAAGGCACAAGTTTAACGGTGACTTAACAAATAAGGTTTTATTTATTTTTTTACACAGCACCAAGTCTAGAGTCAGGGAGCTGTTGGCATTTGTTCATGTGCTCAGGCTAGTCAGCTCTGGGCTTTCTAAGTCTCTCGGCTACTTTCTCTTGAACAGAGACTAGCAGGGCTTGTGTCACATGTCCTGGGTGTGTTGACTTTATTGCTTCATTTTGTATTGTTTAGTAGAAACCTAAAGCTTTTCACAAGCCCGCAGGGAACTTTTTAATGTGTGCAGTGGGAGCAGTAACCCAAATGAGGTTGATCAGGAGTTAGAGAGGCCTGGTTACTCCTGCTTTGTCATTAATACTTGGTACGATTTGCAGCCTCAGTTTGTATCCTTTCCTTTTGCTATTAGTATTTTGGGGTTATATTGTCTTTCACTCACAAATTTTTCTATTTTTAAAGGTAACAGAAGTATACACCACAATCACACATACACACACACACACACACACACACACACACACACTTTAAAATGATAAAACTAAATGGCTTCAGCCCCTCTGGAGGCTGAGGTGTTGGATACCTTGGCAAGCCACCTACCATGGGTACTGATTCCTGGACTTGGACCCTCTGCAGGAGTAGTATGTGCTCCTCACTGCTAAGATATATTCAGTCCCTTCCACGGTGTGCTAAGTTTTGATTTTAAACATCTTTAAAGTCAATGTATATTAAATTCTACTCATGATTTATTGTTGGAGATGATTTTTTATTTCCATCCTCTTCCTGAGTTTTCCCAGCATCATTATCAGTTTGCCAGACTCAGAAGAACTGAGCTGTTCACCAAGCCTTATTCTTTCAATGACTGCAGCTTCTGGCATATTCTGGTGCTAAAAGAAGGCAGACACCCTGCTTACTCTTTGCTACCTCAACTCCAGACTGAGTTAATGGCCAGGCACACAGAGTATTTTACTTGTTTGATTGGCAGGGTATTTGAATTTCTTTTTTTTAATTGGATATTTTATTTATTTACATTTAAAATATTATACCCTACCCCAGTTTCCCCACCACAAACTCCTATCGAATCCCCCCTTCCCCTGGTTCTATGAGGGTGATCCACCACCCATCCACGCACCCACCCACTCCCACATCACCACCTTGGCATTCCCCTACACTGGGGCATCGAGCCTTCACAGGACCAAGGACCTCTGCTCCCAGTGATGCCAGATAAGGCCATCTTCTGCTACATATGCAGCTGGAACCATGTGTTCTCTTTGGTTGGTGCTTTGATCCCTGGGAGCTCTGGGGGTTCTGGTTGGTTGATATTGTTGTTCCTCCTATGAGGTTGCAAACCCCTTCAGCTCCTTCAGTCCTTTCCCTAGCTCCTCCATTGAGGTCACTGTGCTCAGTCCAATGGTTAGCTGTGAGCATCCACCTCTGTATTTGTCAAGGTTCTTGAAGAGCCTCTCAGGAGATAACACTAAAGCTCCTGTAAGTAAGCACTTCCTGGCATCCACAATAGTGTCTGGGTTTGGTTACTGTATATGGGATGGATCCCCAGATGGGATAGTCTCTGGATAGCCTTTCCTTCAGTCTCTGTTCCACACTTTGTCCCTGAATTTCCTTTAGACAGGAACAATTCTAGGTTAAAAATTTGGAGATGAGTGGGTAGCACCATCCCCCCACCGGGGGTGGTACCTAACCTCTGGATATGGTCTCTACAAGTTCTCCCTCCACTTTGTTGGGCATTTCAGCTAATCTCATCCCTGTTGGGTCCTGTGAGCCTCTTGCTTTCCTGGCATCTGGGACTTCCTGGTAGCGACCCCCAGTTCCTCATCCCTCCATTGCTACATACCTCTATTCAATTTCCTGATCCTCTGTATATCATGCCTATTTCCTCCCATACCAGATCCTGCCCCTCTTTATCCTCTCTACTTCCTCCTATGTCCCTCCCATCCTCGACCTCCTGTGAGTATTTTGTTCCCCATTCTAAGTAGGACTAAAGCGTCCACACTTTGGTCTTCTTTCTTCTTGAGCTTCATATGGTCTGTGAATTGTATCATGGGTATTCCAAGTTTTTTGCCTAATATTCTCTTATCAGTGAGTACATACCATGTGTGTTCTTTCATGACTGGGTTACCTCACTCAGGATGATATTTTCTAGTTCCATACATTTGCCTAAGAATTTCATGAAGTCATCGTTTTAAATGGCTGAGTAGTACTCCAGGGTATAAATGTACCACATTTTTTGTATCCATTAATCTGTTGAGGGACATCTGGGTTCTTTTCAGCTTCTGGCTATTTTAAATAAGGCTGCTATGAACATAGTGGAGCATGTGTCCTTATTACATGTTGGAATATCTTCTGAGTATATGCCCAGGAGTAGTATACTGAGTCCTCAGGTATTAAGATGTCCAATTTTCTGAGGAACTGTGTCTTAGTCAGGGTTTCTATTCCTGAACAAGCATCATGACCAAGAAGCAAGTTGGGGAGGAAAGGGTTTATTCAGTTTACAGTTCCCCAAGGAAGTCAGGAATGGAACTCAAGCAGGTCAAGAAGCAGGAGCTGATGCAGAGGCCATGGAGTGATGTTCCTTACTGGCTTGCTTCCCTTGGCTTGGTCAGCCTGCTCTCTTACAGAACCCAAGAATACCAGCCCAAAGATGGTACCACCCACAATGGGCCCTCCCCCCTTGATCACTAATTGAGAAAATGCCCCCACAGCTGGATCTCATGGAGGCACTTCCCCAACTGAACCTCCTTTCTCTGTGTTAACTCCAGCTTGTGTCAAGTTGACACACAAAACCAGTCAGTACAAACTGCCAGACTGATTTCCAGAGTGGTTTTACCAGCTTGCAATCCCAACAACAATGGAAGAGTGTTCCTCTTTCTCCACATCCTTTCCAGCATCTGCTGTCACCTGAGTTTTTGATTTTAGCCATTCTGACTGGTGTGAGGTGGAATCTCAGGGTTGTTTTAATTTGTAAGGATGTTGAACATTTCTTTAGGTGCTTCTTGGCCATTCACTATTCCTTAGTTGAGAATTCTTTGTTTAACTCTGTACCCCATGTTTTAATAGGGTTATTTGGTTCACTGGAGTCTAACTTCCTGAGTTCTTTGTATATATTGGATATTAGCCCTCTATTGAATATAGGATTGGTTATGATCTTTTCCCAATCTGTTGGTTGCCATTTTGTCCTATTGACAGTGTCCTTTGCCTTACAGAAGCTTTGCAATTTTATGAGGTCCCATTTGTCTATTGTTGATTTTAGAGCATAAGCCATTGGTGTTTTGTTCAGGAAATTTCCCCTGTGCCCATGGGTTGAGGCTTTTCCCACTTTCTCTTCTATTAGATTCAGTGTATCTGGCTTTATGTGGAGGTCCTAGATTCACTTGGACTTGATCCACTATTTTCCACTGGATGGTTTTTGTCAAAGATCAAGTGACCATAAGTATGTGGGTTCATTTCTGGGTCTTTAATTCGATTCCATTAATCTACCTGCCTGTCTCTGTACCAATACCATGTAGTTTTTATCATGATTGCTCTGTAATCCACCTTGAGGTCAGGGATGGTGATTCCCCCAGAAGTTCTTTTATTGTTGAGGATAGTTTTCGAAACATAAAGTGGGATACTACATCCTAGAAAAAGCAAGAAAGTAGTCTTCTTTCAATAAACCCAAAAGAAGATATGCACACAAACATAATTCCACCTCTAACAAAAAAGATAACAGAAAGCAACAACCACTGGTCCTTAATATCTCTTAACATCAATGGACTTAATTCCCACCCAAAAAACATAGACAAACAAACTAGATACATAAACAGGATCCAGCATTTTGCTGAATACAGGAAATGTACTACCTCAGAGTAAAAGACTGGAAAATTTTTTTCCAAGTAAATGGTCCCAAGAAACAAGCTGGAGTAGCCATTCTAACATTTATTAAAATGGACTTTTAACCAAAAGTTATCAAAAAAGATAAGAAAGGACATTTCATATTCATCTAAAGGAAAAATCTACCATGTTGAACTCTCAATTCTGATCATCAATGCTCCAAATGCAAGGGCAGCCACATTCATTAAAAAAAACAAACAAACAAACAAAAAAAAAACCTTAACTAAAGTTCAAAGCACACATTGCACCTCACACAATAATGTGGGAGATTTCAACATCCACTCTCATCAATGGACAGATCGCAGAAACAGAAACTAAACAGAGGCACAGTGAAATTAACAGAAGTTATGAACCAAATGGATTTAACTGATATCTATAGAACATTTCATCCTAAAACAAAAGAATATAACTTCTTCTCTGCACCTCATGGTACCTTCTCCAAAATTGACCATATAATCAGTCACAAAACAGGCCTCAACAGATACAAGAAAATTGAAATAATCCCATGCATCCTGTCAGATCACCAAGGACTAAGGCTGGTCTTCAGTAACAATAAAAACAACAGAAAGCCCACATACACTCTAATTTCTTTAAAGCACTAAATTGAGAGTCTTAGTGGGTAGCCCTGAGGCTGTAGATTAACACACTTGATCACAAGTAAAGGAACATGGTTCATCTTTTAACTGGCTTATGACCTGGTTTGTTATACTTACAGCCAGACATTGCATTTGTTTACTTATTATTATTGGGATTTCCTCTCATTATAAATTCTCAGTAGTGTCCCAAAGACATGCCGATTTTTTTTATCACATAACCAATTTAGTCTCTTATTTATTTGTTAAAAGTAATTTGATTTAACAATTTTTTTCCAAGTAGAATATTATCACCTGTGCAAGTAATGACAATTTGTGGGTTTTTTTGCAATTTTAGTAACTTTCAGTTTTTAAAACCATACAGTTTTGAGGATGGAGAGATGGCTCTGCAGTCACAAGCACTGGTTGCTGGTGCAGAGGACTCAGGTTCAATCCCCAGCACTGACAAAGTGTTTCACCACCACCTGTAACGACAGTCCCAGATCCAACACCCTCTCCTGGCTTCCTTGGGTACTGCACACATGTGGTGGACAGGCGTGCTTGCCAGCAAGACACTAATGGACATTGCAGAATAACTCTACCATGCCAAGAATAGCTAAAATAACTTAAATATTAATTATGATCAAATTTTATTCTAGTTTTAAGAGTAATAATTTTACTGTATGACTGTTAATGTGATATTTAGATATCTATAGATTTGAGCTCAATAATTTTTATAAGAGTAAAAAAAAATCCCTTGCTTTTAATGCTCACCAACAACTAAAAAACCTGTGGAGTTTTGTTTAAAACTTCCCTTTTGTTTAGTGAAGCTAGTGATTTTCTTAGAAATAACAATGGGCTGTTAGGACACTCCCAAGACTCACAAGAAGATCCTCTACCTTTGAGGGTGCTAACTCTCAATCAAATACTGCTAAACTAAACTAAAAACTAAATTAAACTAACCTAAACCAAAACACTGCTAAAATAAAATCATTGGTTTTCTATTTGTCAGTGTTGGCATTTGCATTTATGTACTAAATTCATGTATTCTTTGGAGACTGTATCTGTGGTGAGGCACAGTTCAGTTTTGTGTCAGTTATATGTTAGTGTTTGGCATGATTTGAAGAGTTTTGAACTGCTTCCCGGTGTTCTGAAATAGTTACAGTGCATTGCTCACTTGGGGCAGGAAAGTCAACAGACATCCGTCATTACACATGGCACCACCCCCGGGGGGTGTGTCCACTCAGGAGAGTTACATGCGGCTCAACCCTTCCCACTTTGAGTTTCCATTAGAATATAAAATTTTTCATACATATTTAAGTTTTCGGATTTATCTCTGAAAATTTATGTGGAGTGTAAAGCTCGGTACCTTTGTAGAGATGGTTCTTTATTGTTTGTAGCATTGTGATCTGGCTCTTTATCCCTTGATCTTCAGGCTTGGGAGTCTGTTGTGTTTTATTGCTCTTTTGACAAAGCTAGTGTTTCATTTTATTGCTTGCAAGTCCCATTTTTCTTTTGTTTTCTATTTTACTTATTTCTGCTTTTATTTGTATTTATTTTTTCCTTTTTGCTTTTGTTAGGCTTTTAAACAAGCGTTTTTTTATCCAGGCTCCCTGAGTGGAATGTTTAGCTCAGGCCATTCATTCCACTCCACTCTGATTTCTGATACACATTTAAAATTACAGCATTACTGCAGAGTACTGCTACCCTGCATCATTTAGATGTGTACTGCTCACAGTCTTCATTTCCAAATAAGTCGTAACTTCAGGTTTAAATGTCCACATAACTCAAGGATGATTAAGAAAATCATTGGTGTTAGGAGTGTTAGGAGTGTCTAAATTTACCATGTTGTTTTCTTTATGTACCTTTAACAATTCTGTTCTCTTAGGAATTTATTTAGATTTTCCTTCCGACCTAATAAGTATGTTAAAGTTTTGATGTACATTGTTGCTTGAATGTGGTGTAGATGCACCTCAAGGGTTCGTGCCTTGAATGTTGATATCCACTGTAAGACACTAGAAGCTTTTTGTGACTGCAGAGTTGCAAGGTGGGACCTTGGGGTGTTATTTAGTATTAGATAAGTGGGGAGCTGCTATGATGAAGTGTTGGCAGTCTTGTAAGGAAAGGGAGAGAACCTCCATCTCTTCTTCTCCTCTCTCTTCTTCTCTCCCTCTCTCCATCTCTCTATAGACAAGATTCTTTGTGTTACCTGGGGACTCTGCAGGTAATACCATCTATATACAGGTGGACCCTTGACCCTCTTCCTCCAAACCCTGAGCCAAAATAAAGTGTTCTCCTTTAAAATTCACTTATCATGTAGCATGCTGTTATTGATAACAAAATTGGACCAATATAATAATGCAGGTGTGGACACACACATGTATATTTATGTATGCTGAAGAATTTACAGCAAGTAATCTGGTCAAGCTAAATTCTCATTGCTAAAATTGTTCTTTCTATAAGAGTTTTGATTGATGATTCTCTGAGCAGGACATTTGTCACCTACTCCATTGAATTCTGAGTGATCTCAGTGAGATACACACACATGCATGTGCATATGTATATTCTGCTTTTTCTTGAATCACTTTCCACGATGCTTGGAGCTTCTACGAGGACCATGTCTTTTGTTGGGTCTACATCTGTCTCTTATGGCAACTCTCTTAAGTCTATAGTCTTTTCACTTGTGCTACTAATCCCATTTATCATTTTGTTCTTTTGCTTGAATGACATTTTGCTGTTCTAATTTTAATTATATTTAATAACACTGCTATGTTTCATTATAATAAATATAGAGATGCCTTCTTGTAAAATTCATTACTTTTGGAATCAAAATTTAAAATCTTATATGGAGAAAAAAGCATAGGTCTTGAACTCCTTGACAAATTCTGCTTTGCCTTCTAGATAAAGTTTGAGTATTTCTTGCTTTGTGAAACCTTTCTAGAGATAACTAGGCTCCAGATCAACTGAGCATCATCTCTTCATACTCCTCACGTGAACTCGCAGAAATGAAAAGACATGTTTCCTTATTTCATACTCTTCCAGTTTTCTTCCCAATAGTATCCCAATATTATCATTCTGAATTTTCAATGTGCTTGTGCATGTGTGTGAACATGTGCATGCGTGTATGCGTGTGCACACGCACACACGCACATGTGTGTATTTGTACATGTTTGAGTGTTTGCATGCCATGGCATAAGCTCAGGTGTTGGTCCTCACTGGGCTTCATGTCAGGCTAACTGGCTTGTGAGCTTCTGGGAAATTCTTCTGTTCCTGCCTCCCATCTTGCAGAAGGGCTACAAGGGCTACAAAGGTATATAAAAGAGTTCAGATTTATTTTTTCCCAATCTGTTGGTTGCCATTTTGTCCTATTGACAGTGTCCTTTGCCTTACAGAAACTTTGCAATTTTATGAAGTCCCATTTGTCTATTGTTGATCTTAGAGCATAAGCCATTGTTGTTCTGTTCAGGAAATTTTCCCCTGTGCCCATGTGTTCGAGGCTCTTCCCCACTTTTTCTTCCATTAGATTCAGTGTATCTGGTTTTATGTGGAGGTCCTTGATCCACTTGTACTTGTACTTGTATCCACTTTGTACAAGGAGATAAGAATGGATCAATTTGCATTCTTCTGCATGCTGACCACCAGGTGAACCAGCACCATTTGTTGAAAGTGCTTTTTTCCTACTAGATGGTTTTAGCTCCTTTGTTAAAAATCAAGTGACCATAGGTGTGTGAGTTCATTTCTGGGTCTTCAATTCTATTCCATTGTTCTACCTGCCTGTCTCTGTACCAATACCATGCAGTTTTTATCATGATTGCTCTGTAATACACCTTGAGGTCAGGGATGGTGATTCCCCCAGAAGTTCTTTTATTGTTGAGATTTATATGTGTTCCTAAAGCCTAAACTCTGGTCCTCACACTTGCACACACACTTATCTGTATCGCCACTAATTCCTTTCTTGATTTTATAAAGACTTGAGCTCTCTGGGGTTATAAGAAGTTCTCAACTTATGGGTCATGACCTCTTTGGGAGTTGAGCAACCCTTTCACAGGGGTCACCTAAGACTATCAGAAAACACAGTTATTTATAATATGACTCATATAAATAGCAAAATTATAGTTGTGAAGTACAATAAAAAAATTTTATAGTTGGAGATGACCACAACATGAGGAACATCATGCAGCATTAGGAAGGTTGAGAATCAGAGCTTTAGTATCCGGGGTACTTGCCAAGTGGAAAAGGGAAGAACTTTTTATACAAAGTCATAAGGGATGGCAAGAAGACAGTGTTCTTCTTTGTCATCTCCCCAGGCCCTTATTGCATCTGGAAACTATTCTGCATTAAGAAGGGCAAGGGGAGTAAAGTCAGGATAGATGAACATGAATAGATAGATTTGCACAAGCATCAATTATGTGCAAAGGGAGTTTCTGTGTCTATTTTCTCATTCTGAAGTCTTAGGGAATCAGGTCGTTTTTTTTTTTGTTTGTTTGTTTGTTTGTTTTGTTTTGTTTTGTTTTTTCTATTGTATTTCAAAAGTTTAGTAACTGGGTTTTCTAAAGAGTGAAGCTTAAGGAAAATGCACTCAAGGAAAATTTTTCTATGGGAAATGAGAGATGGCAAAGAACTGAGCCATTAAACACTGCATCGTTTTCCTGTATGGGCAGTGAGCTCCACTGGGAGTTTAGATTCCACGCTTGCTTTTCTATGAGATGACTGGCAGGTTGGGCACCGTGCCTGGGTTGTTTGGCTTTGTGTTTGCTGTTTGCTTTCCATCTTTGATTGCACGGGGGAGGGTATGTTGCATGGAATCACCGCTGTTTCCCATTGTTCATTTCTGTGAGCATTCATCTTTATGGGGTACTTCGTATCAGACTGAATAAAGACCTTTCGTTTCCCCATTCTCCAGGGTGCCACCTTCCCCTATCTCTGCTGCAGATGCACTATGTTCCCTGTTGCCACCACTGAGTGGTCTTGTCTTTCCTAAATGATTCTCATTCCTATTCTCTATTCTGATTGCTCTTGAGGCTGCCCTGTGATCTGTCATGCCCATCCTTGTCCACCCTAGTGACCAGAGGTACCTTACCTTCTCCTTCGGAAGAAAGCAGTGCCAGAGCTAAAAACTAAGTAGAGGCAAGTGGGGAGAGGAAGAACACTTTTAGGAAAAAGGAGGCATATCTGGAGTTCACATGTCTGAAACGTGCTGTATCTTGTAAGTAACCAGGAAGTGATCATGTGTGGACATACTTCCAAAAGTGACCATTCTGCTGTGCTATTGACGGTGATTTGTAATTTTTTAGTGATGAATACAATGGACATTTTGATAAAAAGTGTTAATAGGCTTGACCATGAGTTAGTTACAGTAGTGGTTGGTTAAGGACTGGGTATTGGATCCTCTTCTATTCTATACACTTAACAATGGTACCACGAGTGTGTTTGGTATTATCTAATGTTATAGAAGAGAAAGTTGAATGTTGAGGATGTTAAAATACTCATCATATAAAACTAGTGGAGAGGCCGGTAGTATTGGGATTTGAATCAGGTCTATTTAGTTCAGCAAGATAAGGCCAAACAGCCAGTCTGCATGGTAAATGCTCTCCAACCCCTACCCCGCACTACTTTGCCACCACTGTGGCCTTCATTTCTCTCTGCATCCTCTTATTTGTCTCCTCTTGGACTCTTATTCCTTTGAAATTCCTGAAACTCTTGCCCTCATTCTCCCAACTCTTTCTAAGAATGCCTTCTTTCTGATGACCTTTATACACTGAAGACCTCACGTTATCCACTGCCTGATTATTTCTCCTACCTGCAGTGACACATGTACATTGGCACTCCTGTGTGTGTGACCCACAGAACTGCCACATTCCAGTTACTAATTTAATAAATTGGGTCGTCTATGAATCAACTTTGTGCTACATGTTCCTCAGCCTTTTATCACCCTGACACATACAACTCAGGAAGGACAGAAAGCCCCACCCAGTGTTCCCGGCACTCCCTCATCTCCACCTTGCACAGCAAAGCAAGAAACTGTTTCCTTTCTTCTATTAAAACAGTTTATGTCAGATTGCATTTAAATCCCAAAATGGCCTGCCACTTCAAGTGATGACAGAGGCACTTGTAGATCTTCATTTGTTGAGCAGATACACCAAGTCTCCAAGACCACATGAAGCTACTATTGTTCCTATCTCCATTGTGCAGAAGAGATAGTGGAGACTCAGAGAGATCAATCATTTCTCCAGAGTTCCAGAGCCAGGAAATGGTGCAGCAGAGAATCCGGCCCAGAGAGTGGGTCCAGAGACCATTCTTCGCTCTTCCAGCCCAACTTATTACCTTATCTCCTTTGACTCTACTCGAGATGCTCAAGACTTTCTGCAGTATGCACATTTTGTGAGAGTCTCTTGGGTTTCTTGACCAACATAATTGGCACATTGGATCATGGGAGAGTGATTCTAACTATCCACTTAAGAATAATACATAAGAATTTAATTAATGCTTATATTAAGAATAAGAAATACCTATCTCTAGAGGCATTGCGGGTGTGGCTGCTGTGTCACATATGCATCGGTAGGTGGCAGAGAGGAGAGAGCCCATGTCTACACTCAGTGTTCTGACCTGTGAACATCTAACATCTTGGTAAGTAGCCTATTATTCCTTGTAAAAAGCTAGCCTGTTACCATTACCAGTCCAGCGCCAGGGGACCCAGACAGGGAGGTAGCCTGAGACCACCACCAGTCTGACACCAGGCAGACTGGGCAGGGATCTCAGAACAGGAAGCAAGATGAAGAGCCCTGCCTGAAACCACAGGCCCTAGGTAGAAATGAGCCAGAGACAGATGACCCTAGCAAGGGCCCACTGGGGCAAGCTGCATGAGGAGTGAGCCCAGGACAACCACCAGAGGCACCATGGGGCCCAGACAGGAAGCTAGCCTGAGATGACTACGAGTCCAGCACCACACAGGCCTGGGGCAGAGGCAGACCATGCTTGAGATGAACCCTACCAGATGATACAATGCACAAACAGGATATAGCACTTCTGAGAACACTTCTGAGACAACCCCAGACACAGACACCCCAGGTGCCACTAAGAGGAACAAGTGTTAGAGAATTGGAAGAGAAAGAGAAACTAAAGGATGTGTGCACAAAGAAGAGAAGCAGAACAGAAGACTCAAGGATAATAAGGAAAAGCCCGTTGTGAGTAGGTGATGCCACCTAGGACCATGGACTAGTCCTGGTCTGTGCTGCTACCAGGGGTCACGTCTGGGTCCATGGCCCTACAGCTGCATGATCAGATTCTATCAAAGGCCAGGCAGTTGTTGATGTCTGAGGGTTGGGCAGAACTGACTTTACCCAGTACCTGGGCATCATGGGATAGATAGTTGGCCATAGAGGCATGGGAGCAGGAGAGCTGACCCTGCCCTTCTGCCTCAAAGCAGCAGTATTGGGGTAAGTGACCCATACATTGAGGGAATTGTGGGTGAGCCAGCTGGCCTGAGGATTTGAGCATGGGAGAACTGGACCTACCAGCTATCTCCCTGCAGTGGCATGGATGTCAGAAAGATACCCTCCACCCTTCCTCACTCCAGTGGGAGACCTGGCCCTGGGGTCATTAGAACAGGAGAGTTGTCCTTGCCTTTCACCAGCTGTAGCACTTGGGAGAGCAGGCTCTGCACCTCTCCTGGGCAGCACAGTAGAATTGACCCTGGACATGGGGGTTGCAGGTGAGCCAGCCCCAAGGACATACATGTGGGACAGCTGGCCCTGCCTCTTGTCTGCTGGGCTGTGGCACAGAAGAGGGAGAGATACCCTCCTCCCCTTCCTTGTCCCTTCCCACCTATGGCAGACTGGAGAGCTAGCTCCAGAGTCAAGAGAGCGATAAGACTGGCCACATACCTCACCAGCCGCAACACTTGGGAGAGCAGACCCTTTACCTAACCTGGGCAACAAGGTAGAGCTGGCTCTGACTACAGGGGTAAGCTGGTCTTGAGGGCACAAGAGTCAGGGAGCCGGTGTTCTGACCATCTCAGACACCTCTCAGATCCAGATCCAGAGCACTGAACTGGCCCATCACAACATCTACCCCATTGATAAACTGCTGGAGTACATGAAGGGGCTGGTCCTACAGATCCAATACTATAGGATCTCCATGACACAGGGCAACAATAGGGTAACCAAAAGGAGTCCCAGTGATATTCCAGTATTGATAGAATAACAGAAGCCAGAGGAATTGTATCTGACCAGTGAACCATTGGAATGAACATTTGTGAGCAAAAAAGTGTGGACAAAAGGGTATACTGTGGGACATACTGTGACACACTACAGCTTCCACAATGAGATTTTTTTTTCTCTGTTAGGAAGGAAGTTGGAAGGGTGGAGGGTAGGTATGAGGGGAGGAGGAGATGAGTGAGATTGGGTCCACAATGTGAAATTCACAATAAAAACAATACAAAATTTAAAAAGGTAAATATAACCCAGGTAGTGTAGGTATTTATTTTCATCTTCATTATGCTTATTGGTTGTATACCAATATGCTAGCATTTTCTTAGAGCTCTGGGGGATTTTGTTAAGCAAATGACTGAAATTGTTCAGATTCCACAACTTGAGAATCAAAAAGAGAATTGCATCAAAATTATGCATTGCCTTGGACAGAAATTTCATCCAGGGACTGAATCAACGAGGAATACTCATCTCTTTCATGTGCTGAGTGTTTTTCTATGCAAAGAGCAGAATAATATGATCATGGGGTGATGCTAGCTGCAATAATTCTTACAGGAAACAAAGGCCCAGGCCATTACAGATGTGTCTATACCAATAGGACTCACATCTGAGCTGAATTAATTACATCAGAATTGCTCATTCCTACTATTCCTCTGGTTTTTCAAGCAACACAGTGACTTTGTAGGGCTGTCCGTATAGTCATCAGTTGTGTGGTTTGGCATGAGTAAACGATGCTGAGATTCAGTTCTCAACAGAAGTCAGTAAATGAAGGCAGCTCTCGCAGGGTGAGAGCATGCCAGAATCCCCTGGTACTGCTTGGCAGTGATTTTTTTTTTAGGGTAGAAATAACGGATTAGGAGTCAAAATATTTGGTTGGCTTGCAAACATCAAAATCATTAAGTTTGAACGCCTTAGAACCCTGGCCTACGATGTATTTAATTTTATTTCTATTACTGATAGGTAAAACTTAATTTTTAAAAGGTGTAGATTGAAATGGTTGGGACTGGAAATGTTGCAGAGCTTAGATTTCTCTTTTTGTTTCTGGAATCTTTCAAATTCATAATGAACTATTTTGGTGATGGCATCCAAGTTTAAGCTCGACATTTATTTCTGTTTCATGTATGATTGTACATGTATCCTAAATGTAATTTCACTCAATATGGTTTAGTACTTTTATGAATGACAAAAAGGCTTGTGTGTGTGCACCTAGCCACCTTTAGCTCATGTGTGTGCACCGAGCCACCTATAAGCGAGGGAAATAATAGTCCAAACATCATCAGAATTTCCACTTGTGTGTTACATTGTCACTTAAAAGTTTAGGGTTTAATTTTTTCTCATTGTTATTAGTTCTTTGAGAATCTCGCACAATATATTTTGATCATATTTGCTCTCCTCTCAGGTCAGCTCTCCCTTCTTAACTGAGTAAACTGTGTCCTCTTAAAAATAAGCAAAGAAAGCAAACAAACAAAAATACAATTTGTGCTGCCTATTTATTCTTGGGTATGTGGCCTTCTACTGGAGCTCAATCAACCTATCACTGGCTACAATCTTAAAGAAAATGGATGCTCCATTTCCCAGCAGCTGCCAATGGCCAGTAGCTCCTCAGCTAGGGGTGGGACTTCATGCTTACTTCCCAACCCCTTTTTTGAGTTAGAGTTTCACTGTGTAGCCTGTCCTGTCCTGAAACTCACTCTGTAGACCAGGCTGGCCTCAAAATCACAGACATCTGCCTTCCCCAGCCTCCCACATACTGGGATTAAAAGTGTGCGGCACCACTGCCTGCCCAGCTACCTACCTTCCCTCGTGGTACTGGGAATTTTCTGGCTTGAGTTTGCATGGGTCTTGTGCCTGGTGTCTCAAGTGCTATGAATTTATATGTACAACTGCCTTGCTTTGTCTAGAAAACACTATTTCCTTTCATTCAGCCACTGCCTCTGACTTTTAGAGTCTTTCTGTTAGCATCTTCCACATGAACCCTGAGCCTCGAGAGGAGGGAATATGATATAGATGAGCCTTTAGGAGCCAATCATTCCAAGTTCTCATTCCCTGCATTTTTACTATATAGTTAATAGCCATATAATGCAAAATGAAGTTTTTCTGATAAGGGATGACAGATGCACTAATCTATAGGTATAAGGAAAAGTCATTATGAGTTGATTTAATATAGTGTCTGTTTAGCAGAGTAATAGAAGTACCTTCTTCCCTAGAGCCTATGACCTGTCTAGCCATAGGTTCTTGACCCCAGCAATGGTTCCATGTATGCTTTTCAATTTTTGGTACAATATCTAAATCCAATAAAAAAGAGGTTGGTTATTCCCATGACATTTATTCCACTATGGCACTAGTGGGCATGTCTTTCCAGGATGGTCATTATTGTAGCCAATATCCTTTGTAGCTGGGTAAGACTAAAGGCTACTTTCCTCCTCGGGAAGCTTGGATAGCTTCTTCTAACACTATGAAAGACAACCAGTAGGGATGAAGCTTCCATATGAGTACCAGCTCGATTTCCCCATGTTATGACTTAAGCAACTGGTGTCTTCAACCACAGTGGCTTAGCATCAAGTTCAGTATGGTAACCAAGATAGTATCCTGTAATTTGTGGTGTCAATGAGACCTCACTGACCAACAATTCCATGAGGTAGACCACTCCTGGTTCTGGGATTTTTATTTATTAGTCCCTACTAAATACCACAGGTCAATGGATTTAGTAATTTGATTGAGCAGTCTGGCAGAAATTTAGTTATTCTTCTGCTGAGGCAGAAATTTCAGGGCAGCCTACAATCATAGTGAGAACTTGTCTCCAAAACATGATTTCTTCTGAGTGTTAGGGGAGTTCAGATATCAGATCCTTTGGAGCAGATGACAAACCTATACATAGCTATATGAATTTAAACACATACAAAGTTTCATGTGAACAGTGCCATATGAACTGAGCAATTCTGAGAGGCTGACTTCTCCCAAAATTATCTACCTTTTGTGCTCTATTCTTATGATACATCTTCCCAATAGCCCAAGACAGATACTATTTTCAATTCTTCTGTTTGTTCATTCTTCTGAGAATGTCCTGTAAGTGGATTTTTACAGTTTATGACCTTTTGAGGTTGGTTCCTGTATTCAACATTTCTCTAAGATTCATCCAAGTCTTCTGGGAGGATTTACTGAAGTTCTTTCTGCTACTATCCCAGAATGTGTCTTTATCTGAAAAGAAGCTCCCTGTAGCTGTAATCACCCAGGCTCATGTGAGAGGAGAGCAGGGAGCCTTCATATCTTCATGTCTTCAAAAAGACAGAGTCACAGAGAAGAATGCTGTGTGAAGACAAAGAACACAAGGGGGAGCAGAGGCTGCCTGAAGATGGAGGCAGTGATTGAGATGATGTTGCCACAAGCCAAGAACTCTTGGGCCACGGTGCCAGGAAGAAGCAGAGAGAGATCCATTCCAGCATACCACAGGGAACTTAGTCCTGCTGACATCTTGATTTATACGTTTAGCCTCCAGAACTGTGAGATAAATAAATTGTTGTCATTTGAAGTCACTCAGTTTGGCACTTTTAAATACCAACCCTAGGAACCTAATAGAAACACTAAGGTGGACATTTTATTTTTTGAATATCTAAAAGTTTGTCAAAATTTATACCAACAGGGTTAGTAACAAAAGCCTGGCCCTATAAAACAAAGAACAAATATAGTGGAAAGACATTAATAATTAAAGAATGCCAAAATAAATCAGTAGAAAAGATGTGTACCCAGCCAGCTCTGGGGACTGGATAGAACAACTAGCCAGGCTACAAACAGGGATAAGATACTACACTCCCACATTTTTAGTAAACTCAAGCAAATCTGTGTGTATCTGTTATTTACATTTCCAGAATTTCTTATGCATGTTTTCTGTTTTTTAAAACCACATTACTCTTTCTCCTCTTTTAAAAGCCTTTGAAGTGTCAAATAACTTCACTTACAAGGCTACCTATGTTTAAATTGATCTTGGGACTGTCTTTACAGTATTTTGTCAGACAGATGTTTTAAATTATACACTGTCAAATCAGCCAGGGTCTCTCTTGAAATATTTCCTCTGATTGAGATTTCATATTGTTTCATGCTTCATATTACCCCAACATTATAAAACTATTATTATATATTATTCTCTAATTGCTTTGAATTTTTAATACCAATTTATCTGAAGTCTAATTTTGTGTGCAACAGGAAAAATGATGGTGTAGAGTTTTCCAAATTTGTGTCTGGTTATGCCAACCCTAGTCTTTGTTTCGTCTGTTGAACCAGGCTTCTTTGGTTTTCATTTCTGGCTTCCTTACAGTTGTGGCTCTGTTTCTAGATGGTTCTGTTTCATCTTCCTAGTCTATTTATTTCTTTTTTATTTCAACAACACACTTGTTTATCCAGATTCCTTATCAGGGTGTAGGTATGTAAACTCCTTGGTTAAATTCATTTCCAGTGAATTTTAGAGAGTATATTTGCAAAAGAAGTTGTCTTCCTAATTTCAAGTCTCCTAAATATAGAAACAAAACTGACTTTTGTGTGTATTTTATATACCAGGACTTCACTGAAGTTGCTTATTGACCTTAACAGAAGTTTGGTGGAATCCTGAGTGTTTTCTCTATATAAGATAATATTCTCTGCAAACAGAGAAAATTCAATTTCTTCTTTTCCATTTTGGATGCAGTTTGCTTTTTTCATTTTCTTGCTTAGTTTCTCTGGAGATGATATTGAGTATTATACTGAACAGGAATGTCAATAATAAGAATCTTGGTTTTATCTCTAATCTTAAAGGGAAGTGTTTTATGTATCTCTTACGTGAGTTTGTTTGTGTTAATTGTGAGTTTGTCATAGTAGCTTTGGTATGTTGAGGGATATTGGTGAGTATTTATCAGGGTTTGGGAAGGAGCCCAGAACCCCATGCATACTAGGTAAGTCTTCTAACGCTTGGTTTTTTTCCGAGCCCCAAGACTGTTAAATTTTGTTGAGTGTTTTCTCTGAGTCTTTTGAGATGCTCACATGACATCTATTCTCCATTCTGCTGGTGTGATGTATCACATTTATTGATTTGAATATGTTGAACCATCTTTGCATGCTAGGATTAAGTTATACTTGATCATATTGTAGGGTTTTGTTTTCTTTTCATAAATTAGTTTGCAAATGTTTTGTTGAGCATTTTTAGGTTGTGTTCTATAATGATTTTGGTCTCTAATTTTCTTGTCAAGATGGTTTGGCTTTAGTCTCAGAGACTTGTTGAATTTTGAAACATTAGCCTGGGAACATCTTCAGTTTTTTGGATGTACTTGCGAAGTATTCTCATCACTTATCTTTAGATGTTTGGTTGGGTCCTGAGCCTCTCTTAGATCAAGGGGGAGGGGGCTGTTATTTACTGATCTAGTCTCCTCTTTCATTATTGATCTGTTCATATTTTCTGCATTTTCAAGATTTAGACTTAATGAATTATATGGAATTTTTGATTAAAATTAATTTGAGCATTCTGTATCATTAAGTTAAAGAATTTAACCCATGTACATTAAAAAGATTATTGGTAATTGAGGATTTAACATTCATTTTTGTTTGTTGTCTTTGATTTTTCCTTATTCTGGAGAATTTGATACATATTCAAATTAAATGTAATTCTATCCATCCCAAATTTTACTTTGAATTTCCACCATATCCTTCATAATAAATGCTACTTTCAAGTTCATGTTTCTTTCCTATTTGCTTTTGGCAACTGACTAAATAAGTTAGTATTTCCCATCCACTGGAGTACTGGAACATGGAAAACTTTCCAGTGTTCACATCTTCATAAAGGAATGATGCTCTTTCTCTCCTAGCATCTATGAGCTACCAATCACTACTTCAGTTTGTTAGGTTTGATCTCAGGTAGGTCTTGTGAAGGTAAACTACAGCTGGTGTGAGTTATGATTGCACTAGTCATGTCCAGAAGATAGCATTTCCAAGCTCTCCTCTCCAACTTCCAACTTTTGCATTCTTTCTGCCTCCTCTCCTACAGTATTTCCTAAGCTTGGCTGCAGAGTGGTGGTGGATATAGGAGTCTGGTGTATGATTGAGCACTTGTTGGGGGTTGATGTACATGTCCATTGAGCACCTAGCTATTCTTAGCACACTCACAAGTCTTTATTTCGTAGTTACTTTCTTCTGTCGTCTTCTTTGATAAGGTCACTTGTGGTTGAATTCATTGTGCCTTCTCTATCTTCAGTGTTACTGCTACTATTTTATCTTCACATGAGGCTCACATGCAGAACCCTACAGTCTACTTTGAATCACTAACAGGTTAAGTTCAACCGTACATAGAAATTCTAAATTTAACCTTCTTTCCTTTTAATATTTTAGACTCTTATGCTATACTTTTATTTTTTATACTGTATATTCATGAACAGGTTATACCTATAGTTATTTTAAATATTTCTGTCCTTTAATATTTATACTAGACTTGAATGTGGTTGTCAACTCCTATTACAGTAGTATTCTTAATCTGGCCAAGGTCTTTGCTCCGTGTTCGGAACATTGTATGTTCAGAAGGTTGTATGTTCTCAGCATTCTTTTTCACTCAGTGTCTGCCATCTGCATTTCTTTGCAGACATGTCTAATGATGGCTGGAGTGCTTAAGTTTCCGTTTGTCTAGGAAATTGTCTTTCATTCTTGAATGACAAATTTTTTAGTTTTTAGATGACAGTTTTATTTCAGTAGTTGTGGCTATCAGTTAGAGATGTTTTTCTGAGCCTTGAGGCTGTGCTCTCATTGTCTCTCATTGCAGTGTGTGTGTGTGTGTGTGTGTGTGTGTGTGTGTGTGTGTGTGTGTGTGTGTGTGTGTGTGTGTGTGTGTGTGTGTGTGTGTGTGTGTGTGTGTGTGATTGAGGGTTGATGTACATGCCCATGTTTGTATAAAGAGATGCCATGGGTTGATGTTGGGTCTCTTTCTCTGTCCTTCATCTTATTTTTTTTCAGAGATCCTGGAGCTCAAAAATTTGATTTGACTAGCCAATCATCAAGCTCCTGGTATCTGCTTGTCTCTCCTTATAGGAATTGGGGTGCTACTTAACCTGGCTTTTATGTGAATATTAAGGATCATAATTCAAGTCTTCATACTAGCACAGTAAATAGTTTAGCCACTGAGCCATCTCACAACTACTTTTTCTTTTGTAAACTCCAGTAATAGTCTGGTACATTTTTCTTATCCACTCATCCAGATATGGACAATGTTGCTTTTCTGTTTTAGTTATTATAGATAATGTTACTTTTAATGTAGAAAACCAAAGATGTCTTCAAGAGCCCATTTTAAACTATTGTGAGTGTATATTCAGTAATGACATTTCTGGATTATGTGGTAGAATATTTATTTTCTTTGTATTTATTTTTTGGCTTTTAGTAACTGTTCTTTCTTGAGTTGTAGGGGATATATGAAGTCTAACATTTGTAAAATGCTGTTTCATAGTGTACTTGAGTGAATGAATACTTGTTTCTCAATCTGTAATTTAGTAAATGCCATTAACATCTTCAAAAGCAGTAAGTCCTCAAATTTATTGCCTTGTACATGTCTTGTTGCTGAACACAACACCAGAAATTATTGCATAATATAAACAGCCCGTCAGTGTGAGATGCTTATGTTAAACTGACTCTTGGTAGGGTTGTGATTCCCTTTAATTTTGGTGCCAGAAGCTTTGTTTATTCCCAGACTTTTTATTCCCCTGTGCATTTCTGTGAATACTCCTTCTCCATGTGAGGTAGTCCCTTTGGTCATCATGACTGGAGTGAGGTTGTGGCATCCAAGGCTAAGGAGGATTGCAGCTACTGTAGTGCTCAGAACTGTTTCTCTTCCTTTAGGCTGGAAGGTAGCAGGGGAGGGAACAGGAGCTGGAGTTTAGGTTGCCTTCCCTGAGGTGAGACAAAGTGAATTCTTCCCTCTGGAGAATAGTCCTTCCTACTGAGCATCCACTGGTATTTTCTGGGCTTATTCTGTAGTAGGCAGCTCTTCTCCCCAACACTTAGATCCACAAGAGGTCTTACTCTGCTCTTCACAGAGACACTCTGAAGGGATTTCTATAGATGAAATTTATGAAAGGGCAGGGGACCCTGCAGTATAACAGAAAATGTGTATTCAGGGATGGGGTTGGAGTGCAGTGGCATCCAGCATGCACACAGCCCCAGGTTTCCTGCATGACACTGAAAATATTTTTAAAAGAAAGAAAGGAAATAACAATATATCTAGTCTTTGTTCTTGTCTCCTGGCACAGAGCTTTAAATGCTCTTGGAATTTACAATCTTATGTGTGCTCCTGAGATCACCCCTGAAGACAGGTCATTAGCAAGACCAAGCTTAGTTTGCAGTCATGACTTTTGGTTCCAGCCACTATCTTGGGAGAGGAGAAAGGCTGGACACCAGGTCAAGTCACTAATGTAGCTAATTAGTCAATTCTGCATACATGGGGAAACATCTACAGGAAACCTCTGAAGGGCCATGGAGTTTAGGGCTGGTGACCATGATGTACCAGCTAGGTGTAGTGTGCAGAGAAAGCATGGGACTTCCCATCCTTTGCCCATGCTGTACCTTGCCCCCAAGGCCGAGTCTCCCTCTTAGCTGCTGTTTAGCTTTGTAAGAAAAACAGTTAACACAAACTGATCTCATGGTGCTGAGAACCATTCTAGTGAATTAATTGAAACCTTGAACCTGTGTGGCCTGTGCTGAGTAGTTGGTGTCAGAATGGAATAGAATTCTGGATACCTAATTAATATCAAACAATCACATACCCTCTATGACAGGTACTCCTGGGCATTCCAAACTCACCCTGATCTGGTCAGCCCCAGAGGTTCCTCAGGATTATCAGCTAGATGGTCCCACAATGGGGTCTTGAGGGTGTTTCTCCAGGCAGCTCTTGACTCTAACCCACTGTGACACACGCATCTCCAGATTTCAAAGCGTTGGTGAAGCCTTGTGACTTTAGTTCTATGATGGATCCAAGAAAGCGTACTGACCTTCTGTTTGCTCAACACTTCCTTATTGTAAGGATGGGAGTAAGGACCCTGAAGTTTTCTCCTGGTATCATTTACATCAACCCTGAGTGGCCATGGTTCAGTGATATTGCCTCTCATAACCTCTGGATATGATTGTTTCCTGTCCATTTTTGGAGCTAGGCTATAGTTTTTCTCTGACCTATGATATTTGTTTGGCTTCTCTACCAAGACAGAGGGACTGAGCTGAAAAACTTTCTGCCATTTAATTTCAGGGCTTTCTGCTGTATGCAGTGGACAGCCAAGGCTGTCTTTGCAAAGTATAAGCTTGGGTCCTTTTCATTTATTCATTTCCATTCATTTATTCATTTATTCATGTTTTCAGAAAGCTATAGCTGTAATCATAAAACAAATTCATGCACATGGCTTGCATACTCAGATATAGACATGTATGATTCTATGTCAAGAGGATCATAATGTGAAAGTATTTTATTATTATTAACTTGCATGTAATCTTTTGTTTCTTTTTTATTGATTGAAAATTTTATACACACATATAATTTATTATGATTACATTTACCTCCCATCCCCTCCCTTCTAGTTTTATCACTCATCAACCATTTCCTCCTAATTTTATATATTCTCTTATTATTTTTTTACCCATTGGGTCTACTTAGTGCTGTCTGTATGTGCATAGGAATATGGCCATCTACTGAAACGTGTATTCTTTCTAGGGCCACATCACTGAGGAAAAATGAGTCTGTCTTTCTCAGCAACCATTAGTTGACAATAGCTGCTCATCTAGGGTCTGACATTCCTAACCATCTCTCTCCTCAGTTTAGCTGGTTTGATTTTATTCAGGTCTTGTATATGCTGTCATAGATGATGTCAGTTCATATCTACAGCTGACCTGTTTGTGTCTGAAAATTATATCTTGTTTTAGTCCTCCATCCTGCTGGCTCACATAGTCTTTCTAACCCTCTTTCTTGATGATCCCTAAGCCTTGGATGGAGGGTTGTGCCATATATGTACCATTGAGGACTGAGAACATCACAAGCTCTTATTTTTCTGTAAGTTGTTCAGTTTGTCTCTATCTTAATCACCACATATATCACAAAACTGGATTCTCTGATGATATTTGAGAGATGCACTTATCTGTAGGTATCATGATACATCATTAGGAGTGATTTAATACCATCTATTTAGCAGAATAATGATGGTTTTCCCCTATAGTTTATGACCTAAGTAGCCTTCAGATTTTGTCCATGTTAACAGTGGCAGGCTTTATGGAGTAAACTTTAAATTCAAACAGAAAGTGGTTATTCCTCCTATAACATCTGTACCACTGTTGTACTAATGGGCATATGTTTCCAGGATGGTTGCTATTGTAGTTTGCAAGGTTCACAGCTGGATAAAGTCAATGGACACTTTTTACCCATGGTAGCATGCCTAGAGTCTACTATGCATAAAAACTGTAGGGATGAACTTTCTAGATTAGAACCAGTTTGTTTTCATTCTTTTAGCTAACTGCCTTCCCTACTTTCCTTCTCAACTCATACCCAGTCCTTATTGTATAATCTGAACTATATTGTATTGTATGTATGTTGTATGCTGTATACAGCATTGGGTGCGACATTGTGCAGCCTCTCTGTGTTTATGATACCATATAGACACAAATACATAGAGAAGGATTTATTTTGATTGTTGTTTGCAGACCATGATGGTTAATCACAGGCTCTTCTTGCCTGTTTCACTATCAACTCATTCTGGAAGCTGCTGCAGATCAGCTGGTGACAACTGGCATTTGCATGACAATACAGCTCTTATGGCTGGACATTTTATTCGCTTCATTTTTCCTTCCCCAAATGATTCTGCATTAATAACCTGAACTCATATTCTTTGGCACTAGCACTTTTATTTCTATTTGATAGACTCCTAAGAGTGGGATTTCTGAGTTGAAAGGTGTATGTGTTTTTAATTTTGGTAGCTATTTCCAGAATGCTTTCACTGGTACCTTGTCTTCAGTGTACACATATATTGACAGCATTTCTGATCTTCCACTCATATTTTCTACCTCTTCTTAAGTCAGTTTCAGTAAATTATATTTTCTCAAGAACTCATTTATTTTGCATGGATTTTCCAACTTTATGGTATAAATTTTACATAAGAGTTTCCATTTTTAAAATTTTCCCTTATAGTTGTAAAGCTTTTAACATCATACATATGTCTTTTCTGAGTATGTTGGGATGCTTTGAGTATAACCTCAAATTCTTTAATTCAAGAATGCCCAAGAAACCTGTGGCATTTTTTCTTGTCTATTTTGAAAGTAATAATTAATTAAATTTTGTGCATATGTGCACATGGTGGTAGCGGCAGGGGTGACTGTGTGTGTGTGTGTGTGTGTGTGTGTGTGTGTGTGTGTGTGTGTGTGTGTACAGGCACTGGTATGCCATTTCTCGTGCCTATTGGAATTAGAGGATAACTTCTGAGAATGGTTCTCTTCTTCTACCTTAAGTTGAGGTATTTCTGCCCTACTATGTATTCCAAGCTAGTTGGAACTATGAATTCCAAGCAATTCTCCCATCTCAGCACAGGAGTGCTGAGATTATAGATATGCACCACTGACTTTATCTCTGGGTCCGAGGCCTTGCATGTGGATCAACAGGGGTCTACTTACTTCCGTGGCCCAGCCCAGTTCTAAATATTCTTTTGTCATTTCTTGTAATTTTGGAGGGGAAAAAAATCAGTTTTTTGTTCTAAAAAAATCACACATTCACACATCGATTCAACCTTATATGTATTAGTTACTAATGAACTAGGTATTTTAAGAAATAATATGTTTTACTAGATTGAACATGCACGTGAAATAAACTTGTAAGAAAATCTTGGAAGGGGACAGTGACAGAATGAAATGAGAGCACAGTCTTTATATGACCTCCTTTGATTCTGTGTTACAAGGGAGCTATATAACGATGTCTATTTTACAGGGAAGAAAACTGAGGCATAGAAAGCCAAAACGTTACTAACTATAGGATTTTTTTTTCTGAGACAAAGTTTGTTAAGTATTATTATCCAGTCATTTTAAGAAGCCTATAGAGGGGCTGGAATGGTGCCTGGATTGTTTACAGTTCCTCACAAGAGTATGCATATATGATATTCATTGTTTCAACCCTATTTTGTGCATTTAAAACATTTTAATTTTAATTTATTTTTATACTTATTTCTGAACACTATGACATGCAATGCCTACGGAAGCCACAAGAGGGCATCAGGAACCTTGAGACTGGAGTTACAGATGGTCCTGTGTTACCATATGGGTACTGAGAATCCAACCTTGGTCCTCTGGAAGAGAAGTCAATGTTCTTAACTATTGAGCAATCTCTTCAGCCCCCATTGGTGAATTTTTTTAAGTTAAAGTTTTATTTTACACACACAGAAAAAATTTATATGAATACCACAACAATGTAAGTCACAGGAAATGACAAGACCAGGCCCTTACTGCAGCCGTGAGCTCACAGCTGCAGCTCAGGACCATGAGGCCAGGTCAGAAGGATTGTTATTTTGAGACCTCAGACTCTCCCTCAGCAATTCACCTACCACCAACACAAATCTCAAAATACAAAGCCTGGACATATCCTAGTGGCTGGAGTTTTATTATATGTAAATCGAGAAAGAAATTATGAAAAATATTACATTAACAATAGGTCAGACAAACAAAAAGTACCTAGGAATAAAACTGTCCAAAGAAATGAAAGACCTCTATAATGAAAACTTTAAGACATTGAAATAGGAAGTTGAGGGGCAAAGGATATATTACAGAACAGAAGATCTTCCACGTTACTGGGTTGGAAGAACTATTATCAAGAAATTAATAATACTACCCAAATTATTCTACACATTTAATGTAAAACTCATTGACATTTCAATAATATATTTTACATGTCTAGAAACACAGACTAAAAATTCATTTGGGGCCATAAAAGACCAGAGGTAGCTAAACAACCCTACGAAGCAAAGACAGAGCTGGAGGTATCACAACCCTGGACCTCAGCTTACACTACAGAGCTACAGTGATAAAGACAGCCTGTCTCTGTCACCAGCCGGTTAGGCCAATGAAGCAGAATAGAGGGCCTGGAAATAAACAGACGAAGCTATGCTCATAGAATTTTTGACAAATGTAGAAAAGTCTTGTAGTTAAAAAAAAAAAAGAAGAAGAAGAAGACAGCTATTCAACAAATGGTGCTGGCAAAGTGGATATCCAGCTGCAGAATGAAGCTAGATACATATCTTTTAATTCAAACAACAGCAGCAACAACAACAAATCAAATACCTTTAATTAAAAACCTGAAACATAAACTATTAGAAGAAAGCACAGGAAATACTTTTCAAGACCTTGGGGTAGGCAAGAACTCTCTTTACAGAGCATCACTAGCATAGGGACCAGTTCTGGGAATCGATATGTGGGACTACGTGAAAAGGAAAAGTTTCTGCACAGCAAAAGAAACTTAATCAGAGCAAACAGACAGTCCACACAAACGGGAGAGAATCTTTATCAGCTGTACCTCAGACTTGCTGGTACCCAGAACTTACAAGCGCCAAGGAAATGAGACTGTCAGTCAACAAATGGGCTAATGAAGTAAACTGTGCTCAAAGGAAGAAGCACAGATTGTCAATAGCTATTTAAAAAAAATGTTTACTATCCCCAGTCATGGGAATTAGTGTGAAGAGTCCTCAGAGAATTAGAAAACAGAACTCATCCACTCTGATCCTGAGCACATACCCTTGGAACCCCATACCCTAACCATAATGACATTTCCTCATTCCTGTTTACTGCCGCTATGTTTATGCAAGGAGATGAACCAGCCTAGAAGTCTAGCCAGAAATGAATGGATAATAAAAATGTGGTACACATACAGAATGAAGTATTATCTAGCTGTAAGGAAAAAAGGAAATCATGAAATATGCAGGAAATGGATGGACATGAAAGTACAATATTAAGTGAAGTGACCTAAATAAGGACAAATCCTGCTTGTCCTCCCTCACATGAGAACTCCTAGCCTATGATGTATATATGGTATAACATAATGTATATGTAATTATATCATATATAATATATAGGCACATAGACATAATATATATATATATATACTGTAATGTAGATAGGCATACACACATGTGTAATGTAAGGCTATTAGTGTAGGTATAGTCTATATTTAGGAAGGAAACCAAGGGAGGGTAATATTATCTGAAAATGAAGGGAAAATGCAGGGAAATGAATGTATGTGCTACTAAAGAAGATATAAAGCTATTTTTCTAGTTTCAACTCCATTATGATGGTTTTCTTTCTCGTGGCAGCAAATGAATAAAAATGTAATTGATGGTGGAAGTATAAAACCCTAATCACAGCACCATGGCTTAGGGTGAACGTTCTGTCTGGGTAGAGCTTCACTGAGGTTGTATATGTACTTAGGTAAATATTGATGAACATGGTAGTTAGTTTGTATGGCCAGACAATATTTACTAACCTATGGATAAGAGAAGGCATTTGCAAGCCGTACATCGCAGAGAGATTAATATCCAGAATATAAAAAACAAACAAACCCAATTACACCTTAAAGAACCCTAACTCCAAATATATTTACACTTTGAGATATGGAATTAGAGTTTAAATGTATAAATTTGGGGGGGGGAGACATAAGTGGGACCATAAAAATGACTGATAATCAAGACATATGTATCACTTATGGGTGTAAGTTCATTTTGAACGTATATCCAGATCTTCCTAAAATGCTTTATGCTTTGAAGTGTTGAATATAGCATTTATTTCTAAGGGTGGTTGACTCTTCTACATCCTTGCAGAGGGATTTTCATAGATGATGCCACCCACCTTGCATTGGCTTCCCTGTGCCTTATGGTCATGACTTTTAGGATAAGTAGGCCAGTTGGAAGGCTCACCCTTTTAGTCACATAAAGGAGAAATGAGGCTGGATCTTTTCATGTCTCCAACCCAGGTTGTCTTTTTTCCTTTATATAATTAAAACAACAAACTTCAAAGTAAAATCTCTTCTTAAAAAAATCCTGCTAACTGAGGTATAGAAGAACTGTTGATCTCTGAACTTTATGACTGGTTTGAATCCTGGACTTGCCTTCTGGGACAGTGGCATTGTCCTGAAGGAATTCTACAAAGACTTAAAGAGAAACAACTGAAGACAGCTTTGAGGAGAGGATGAGACAAGGAAGGTAATAATGGAATTAATATCCTGCTGGGAGATGCAAATGAAGCCAGTTCTTCTGTGTTTCCTAGCTGGAAGAGGAGAAATGAGGCCAGGTAGTACTCTTGAGACTCAAGGGGAATATCTGCTGTCTCTGGCTCACCTGACTGTGAGTTCAGGATCCTGTGCTACCAAGACCAGTTTTCTTTAATTTAGTGAAACATGTACTGTAAAGGTACTTTGTAAATTTGCATGCCCTTGGTCTTGACCAAACTCAATCTCACACACACACACACACACACACACACACACACACACACACATACTTTCACATACTCAAGATGGTTCTGTGACTAGGGTTTCCAAGTCATTTCTACATGAACACTATTCTCAAGTGTTCATCTTATCTTGCACCAGCCATAGTGCTGCCACTTAATAAATGCTTAATAAATGTAGGTTGAATGAATGTTGACAAGATAAAGAATTACTGACTCCCTGAGATCTTGATTAAGAGCTTTGGGAATGAAGTTCAGAGCTCTGAGTCAGACTCCATTCACCCAGTTACAAGGAAGTCGTTTAACCATAAATTGATTTGCAATGGGAGCTGAGGAAGTATTTGCTGTACTTTCAGCTTACCTACTAAAATACAAAGGTATGTGTCTATATAGAAAGGTGGATAGGTAGACAGACAGACAGACAGACAGACAGACAGACGGACGGACGGACGGATAGACAGAGAGATGATAGATAACCTGGCAGGTGGATGGATACCCACATCTATAGATGTTTATCCTCTCCAGGTGTTTTTGAGGCAGAATCTATAGCCACCTTGCTTGTCTTTTCTCCTGCTTTTTCTCCATCCCTCCTCTCAGCTTGAGGATAAGGGTGCTGCCAAGATGTTGAAATCCAGGGCCAAGCCTCTTTCTTTGGAATCCTCTGAAGGGAATAGGACAGGCTTAGAACTTTGCAGAAAGAAGTGGATTCTGTGCAGAAAAGCTGGTTTCTTTGGAAATGTTGAGAAATTACCATCAGATGCTGACTGAATCTGGACTGAGCAGCAAGCTGCTTTTCTTTGCTCTTTCCCTTTGTTTAGAAGGAATCCAGGATGCTGACAACAGATATACCTCTCCCTTGCCTTCTACAGTAGATTCTTGCCTGAGAATACCTTGATTCCTAGTCATAGCCTTCTAGAATTTGGGTCTTGTTCAGAAAGAAAGAAAGAAAGAAAGAAAGAAAGAAAGAAAGAAAGAAAGAAAGAAAGAAAGAAAGAAAGAAAGAAAGAAAGGGAGGGAAGGAAGGGAGGAAGGAAGGAAGGAAGGAAAGAAGGAAAGAAGATGAAGAGGAAGAGGAGAATGAGAGGAGGTAGACAAGGAAGAAAAGCAAGCACGATTTGTTAGAAAAGAAAATTTTTTGTAAACAGAGACCACTTAGACAGAACTCAGCTTGGAGAGGTTCAGGCTTCAAACAAACAAAAGAGAAATCAAACATTTCCTCCTCTGAGGCTAAACTCCTAGTGAGTCATTTCTTTAAGGAGCAAATGTTGTGATTCAGTTCAGCAACTTTAAAAACTGGTTCAGAAACAAGAGAAACAGACATGGTTCTTGTCAGTGTAGACTTCAGACTCCCTGCCATGTTCCTTGTAGGCAAAGCAGAGGCTAGCAAACTTGAAAAAACAGGAGGTCAGCCTGTAAGGGAGAGGCAGATTAAAGGAGTTGTGTGCAAGCAGGTTCATGGTGGTGCGACACCCTGGAGTCTCTTTTCATGTCTTAGCCTCTAAAACCCCTTTGGCATCTAAGTGCTTGCCTGGATGTGTCTGTGTGCTTGTATCTATGTTTGTGTGCCTTTGCATATGCTTGGATTTTTTTTCTGCACCTTTGGAGTCTTGATTTTGTTCAGTCTTATTTAATGTAAGAATGATAGCAGTAATTACTGAAAGTTCCTGGGGTATCAAGAAGGAGATTGGAGAAAGATGGCCTTGAAGGCAGCCATCTGCTCCTGGGGGCGCAGGAGGGGCTGGCTGCCAAGTCACAGCCCCAGGGACCAGGCTGCTGATTGGCTCTCCATGGAGAAGCAGTGCTGGTTGTGTGGGTTCACAGCCTCCCCTTGAGCAAAAGGAAGTCTGTGCTGTGAAATAACATCACTGTCTTAGGAAGTAGGAAAGGGCTGGTTATGGCATCCTTCCCTGTGCAGGGATATGGTTATCATGGCCTGTAGCTGGGGAGCAATGGATGCTGAAGGCATCCGTTATTCCCTAATTCAGACTTGTTTTTCATTTGTAAATTTGGTAGCTTGGAGCAGTTATTTGCCATCCTCTTGACTTTCAGGGCATGTGTAAAGGGGTGACTATATCTATTTTGTGAATAGTTACAGAGAGGCTCAGCATGTGCTGACTAACCAGGTCAGTTGTGGGATCCTGGGCATGCATCAAATGTCTGTGAAATCACTATTCAGTAACAGTAAAAGAGGAAATGTTTATTGAGTCTATATCCAATGCAAAATCTAGTATCAATGCATAATCTAACTATACAGAAAGGTTATTATCTATGTTATTGATAAATGAGGAAAGTAAGACCCAGAATAATTTGTCTCTTACTATTTATTAAATTCTAGTCCCTGCATTAGACCCTTTATATGTGTTGTTTACTTACTTACATTTTTAAAAAGTTTTGAGACAGAATCTCATTCTGTAGCCCAGGTTAACCTGGAATTCACTGTGTAGATCAGCATGGTTTTGAACTTTGACATTCCTGCCTGGGCTTCCCAGGTACTGGGATTATAGATGTCCATTGCTTGTCTGTTTATATTCTTTCATTATCAGATTTGTCTGTTGATATTATAATATGAATGTGATGATATTAGTTTTACCAATGAACTCAGTATGACTAGAACACAGTACTGTAAGTGGAGTCAGAAAGAGGACACAGAAAAATAATGGAATTCCCAGTATTTGCTCTGCAAGCCAGGTGTTCCTATGCATGTGCCTCTTCTAATTAAGCCCTTGCAGTAACATGGCAGAGTAGTAATATTTACTCATTTCATTTAGAATTAGAAAGAATCTGAAGTACAGAGAAGTTAATTAACATAAACAGTAAGTCCTGGATCCAGACTCAGTGGGGCTCAGAATCTGTCTTCCCAGCCACTGCCTTTTGAACTCACGGGTTCCTCCTTCCTGGATGCTGTCAAGTAGTATGTAGATAGATATTTTGTTAAAGGGCCAGAATAAGACCAAACACTTATTATAAGGCCGCTTCCTGCTTCAGGTGTTCAGTGGAGTTATCTATGTAGCATAGTATGTTAGAATGTTCAGCCTTTTATGTAAGAACAAGAAACTATGGTATAGGTTTTATGTCCCCACAAATGGGGAGATAAACCTGGAGACACCGTCTTTTGTCTTTAAGTGCTCAAAGCATACAGTAAAGGAAGATGGTGATCTGGGGTAAGCCAGCTGGATCTTGCTAAATTACAGTTCTTGATATAGTCACTCAGTAAGGTAGAGGTAGGATGTATGTCTATGTAATCTTTTATTCTGATGAGAAAACCGTGGCCACATTGGTGTTCAACTACTATGTTGACGAACTGTTTCAACGTGATTGTATATTCAGTTATTTATAGCCTGTTATACATTTGCAGACTATTTCTTAAATTCCAGAGATTTATCTGCTTATGTAATTCTACTGATGAGAAGAAATTCTTCAGAAACGATCTTTCTGTTTGAAGAACAGGGGACAAGAAGAGAAGGACATCACTCACAACAGCGTGTTCACTTTCTAGGTTACATTTTCAGACAGGGTCTCTCGATGAACCTGGAGCTCACCTGTTCACCTAGATTGGTTTACCAACAAATGCTTAGGTATGTGCTTCTGTCTGGCTGTTTATATGGGTGTTGGGACTCTAACCTCAAGTTCTCATGTGTGTACAGCAAGATTTAACTGACTTAGCTGTCTTCTCAGCCCAAGTCTGTGTGTCTTTAGTGAGTTTTCAGAGCAAAATACATCACTTAAATCTTTCAGCTTTAAATCCTCGTTAATGTTCATCTGAGTTCAGTGGTTGATCAGATGGCTCTTCTGGTTGAGGGTACACCCAGCTGATCTCTCAAGTCAAATGGCAGCCTGGCAGAGGCTGCCTTTTATAGAATGGCCCCATTTGTGTCTGGCAGTTGGTTTAGTGTCAGTGGAGGCAGTTGGCATGACTCAGCCATGTGTCTTTCATTCTCTAGCAGGCTTAGCTATCCTGGAAGTTCAAGTAAGGGTGGGCAAAGTTTCCAAATGGCAAGAAAGCAGGCCCTATAGAGCAAACACTTCTCTGCTTCTACGGGTTTTGCTTCTTCTAATGTGTCATTATGGGCATGTAATGTGGGCAAGGTCAAGTCCAAAGGATTGACGAGTTCATCCCATTGGTTGATGGGAATAACTTCAGAGTTATTTTCCCAGATGTTGCCAAAGAATGCAGCTGTAAGATTGGGAAACATTTATGAGCATTTTTCGGTGTTCTTTGGTTGTTCCTCTGGGTCTAGATACTCAAGGCGTTTTGCCATTAGCATTCCTTTTTTGTTAAATTCTGCCTAATATCATTATATTGTTTCATTTGAGATTGCTGAATTTGTACAGTTCTGACAGGATGATCATATTCCATCCAGTTATTAAATATGTGGGTTTCACTTCACAGCAAATTGTGTTTGCCCCTGATTTGGCTTTTGTGAAGAAATCCCAACTAATTATTTCCACGAGTAAGTGGAGGGTCCCAACAGTTTTGCTGATTGGTTTCCTCCTCATTCTTCCTTATTCCTGTCTTTTTAAATCTACTTCAAAAAGTTACTTCTTATGTTCAGTTTGTATAGACGCCATTCTAATAGCCATGCTTGATAGTGGAGACATGCACAGACAGCATCCACCCAAGTGAAGCAGTGTGAAGCCATCAAGGAGGAAAGCTCATTCTATTCTCATCACATACCCAGACCTCCTGTCTCTCAACACTTCTTGTTTGTTTCCCCCCCACCCCTTTATTTTTTCTGGTTTAACTAATATATTTTCTAACACAAAGATTCTATTTGTCTAATTTACTGTTCTGTCCTTGCCCCCTAGCACAGAGTCTGAAAAAGGGCACAATTCATAAATAGTTGTTGAATTGAGTTGAGTCAAAAGAGACATAAAGGAGGTGACATTTGAACTGGGCTCTAAACAATAGCAAATAATATTCAGTCCACAACCGTGTGAGGAGTTGGGGTTATTCTCATTTTACAATTGAGGAAAAAGGTCTTGGGGGGTTAAGTGATCTGTTCCAGATGACACAGATGGTGGAAGGATGGAGCCAGGCTTCTAAGCAGAGGCTCTACCTTCAAGCTGTGTGCTTTAACTATAGAGCCAGGATTCTAATCATGGGGTATGTGTGCATTCTGCTGACAAATTATCTTTGAAATGCAAGAACAAGCCTCAGGAAGAGAGACCCACAGCCCCATCTACTGATCCAGGGGGATCTTTGCACATATTTGAGACTTTCTTTGCTATTTGCTAATCCCCCAATTAGTCTGTCAATAAGGTTATCTGTCTATCATTCCATCTATCTGTCTATTTCTCAGTTTATCCATTTTTATATCTGTTCACCCACTTACCCATATATCTCCATCTCTCTATGCATTTATTCTCTCACGTGTTTTGATATACTTCTTCTGTTACTCACAGATAAATCACCAGCACCAGGAAACAGTGCTGTTGTGTAGTAGATGTTCCATAAATTATTGTCAAATGAATGCTGTGGGTTGTTGGAAGGTCAAATACATGCAGTGATAAAAAGGTATGAATTATGGAACCACTTATTGTTGGGTTCAAATCCTTGCTCCACATACTATTTATGTGGACACATGTAAGTTATTTATCCTGTACCTCAGCTTCTAAGTTTATTCATCTATACTTGTGGTTAGTGATAGTATCCATATCATGAAGTTATGGAAAAGGTTAAACACACACACACACACACACACACACACACACACACACACACTATGTGAGTGTGAGGGAATACTGTGTGACTTATAGCCATATTGTAATGCTAATGATTTATTGTCATTAAATAAAAGGTTATAGTGCTGATTGAAAGTGACAAGGTTGCTGCTCTCATTGGGTCTATGTTCTAGAGAATTAGGCAAGTAATTAACACCCAGACAACCAGATGACCAAGATTTTCAAACTTTTCTAGAGCTTTGGCTTTATCTGAAATTGTTTCCTTGTCTCTGCTACTTGGATATGTAGCTGTTAGCACATTTGTATAGACTTGTTACTCTTTAACTTGGTCTTGTTCAAAATACAAAGGGCACTCACTGTTTTATGTGGCACTGGTAATTTGTGGCACTGATGAAAATGCTAGCTATTTGTGCTCAATTGCCTAGTCTAGTCTTCAGATCTCATCTCCTCCCCAGAACAGACAGATGTATCTCAGGGTTGATTGAGAATTGGCAAAATGAATTTCTGGCAGTCCAAGGACAAGCTTCCTTGTATATATGACAGTTGCTAAGTTCATTGAGACTCAGTGACCCCATGCACATTGAACTGTCACATTGAACTGTGACTTCAGGCTTCAGTTCCATTTTCTATTCTTATGAATGATTTTGGGTCCAGAAGCAGAGTTTTCTGGCAGCCTTGTTCATGCCCTAAATGTCAAGTACCAGATGATGGAGAGACATGACCATAGGTCATATGGTATGAGGGTTATTGACAGGCATGTGATCTGTATGACCAAGGTTCATGGCTGCTGAAGTCTAGGGTGATAATTCTTATTCCTGACTTCCTTCTGTCCAGCAGATTGATGGATCCAGATAAAGTACCCAAGAGTCAGGCACATTAGGATCAGAGGCCATAACTCAGGCAGAGCTGCTGCTCTTGGGCTAATCGTCTATATCTTGTGAAGGATTCTGGACACAGATTGAGAAAACCTAGGGGTTTGGAATTGGGAGGGATATAATCTTTACCAGGAAGCTCAGATTTAATTTGACCTAAGTCCCTACCAGGGAGACCTCCACCAGCCTCTTCATGTATCCTTCACCCATCACCTACACTACATTCTCAGTCATTTCAAGAAGGCACTCTGGTCTTGGGCTCTGTGACTTCTGGCATGTCACTTCTCACTTCTGCATCATGGTTGATGTTTCAGTTAAGTGTCATATGGATACAGTTTCCAGGAAATCCAATCTATACTGGCTTAAGAAAAATAAAACACAAAATAAAATTTAATTATTAATTCACAAAATGACAGGCCATGGGTGGTTTGGCTTTGGGTGTTCATTCAGGACATATATTATGTCAAGGGATGCAGCCCTTGGTGCACTTCTTATGAATGGCTTCATTCCCAGGATCTGGTGTTTTTCTTGGCAGCTTCATGGCTCTCCTCTTATGGTTTCAAGATGGTTCTAACAGCTGTGCAGCCCAATGCTCTTACAACACTAAGCAAGAAAAACTTATACTTCCCTTCGGTCAGCCTCAGCCACCATCACTTGTTTCTCATTGGCTCTCATTTATATTAAAGAATGGCCTGAACTCTCTATCAGTGTGGGTGAAGTCACTCCAGTCAACCTTGCCAGTAGTAGAAGAGGGCTGGACTCTGGGCTGGAGACAACAGTTTTCAGTAGCTCTCTGTCCTGAAAATGTCAATCCTCATTGATCGCCATTCTTGTCTTTCACTTGTGCTTGCTGAGCTAAGTCATTTAGCCTGTGGGTCTTCATAGTTCTCCAGAGTAGACTTTCTCCTGTTATGTTTACTTGTTTCTCCATAGTTTTGTTGCCCCGGCTCAGCTTAGAAACTCTCCACAGCTCCACCTTGCTCGTGTTTGGGAATTTCAGTTTGATGGATTGTGCTGTGTATTCAGTTAGCATTAGTATTGATTGAATCAAAGACCTATATTTAGTCTTATTACCAGTATGCTAACCATTGAATCCCCTGCCCACTCACCCCAGTATTCCCTAGTAGACTATGCCCTCCCACTAATATTGGCTTATCTTCTTCACTGATTGCCCTGGACTAGTCAGTTTCTCTCTTTGAATTCATTCTTCCCAGGACTCATCAATATGACTTGTTTAGAAATAGGATTTCTACAGTAACAACCAAGTTAAGATGATGTCACTATCATGAGTGAGGTTGACTCCTAAGTCCAGTGACTCTAATGCTGTAATCATGAGAGGAGATTGTTAGAGATGAAGAGGCAATTAGATTTAGGGAGGTCATGTACCAGTGGAGGTCGAGATTTCCTGGCTATGGCTATAAACCAAGCATGCCAACAGCTACCTATACCTAGGAGAGCAAGGGAAGAAGTCTCTTCGCTACTGACTTGAGGTGTGTGGCCCGATTGTCACCTGATTTCTACTTCTGCTGTAAAGGAAAATAAAGTACCCAGCTTATGGCACGCTTTGTAGGAACTCAGGCAGAAAACATGGCAATGAGTCTTACTATAGAGTCAGGTGCTTTGCGACAGCTCTCCTTGCTCATTCATTCAGCCTTGGGAGTTTAAGAGGTGCATCTGTGTGCCAGACACTAGAATGTGATGATGAATGAAGCAGTGTCCATGTCCTCCAGGACCCGCTCATCTGATAGAAGGCATGTAAGCAAACAGACATTCTGTCTAATTGCTTTAATCTAAGTGTGGTCCCATGAAATGAGTTTGCCTTCTCTACTGCGTGTAAGTTGTGGGAAGGGTGTTAAGTGTTTCATGAAGATACATCTCTACATGTATGTCCCAGACCATCATCCACTTTCTCTCTCTCTCTCTCTCTCTCTCTCTCTCTCTCTCTCTCTCTCTCTCTCTGCCATATTATCTTTCTTTGCTTTTGTTTTTTGTTAGTTAGTTTGTTTGTTTGAGACAGGGTTTCTTTGTGTAGCTCTGGCTAACATGGAACTCACTCTATAAACCAAGCTGGCCTTGAACTCAGAAACCCATCTGCCTCTGCCTCCTGAGTGCTGGGAGTAGAGGCATGTGCTACCATGCTCAGCCATATATTTTTCAATATATGTCAATTTCAATTTCTTCATCTTAAAGTAGAGCCTGTGGTAAGGACTGATTGAGTCTCTGTGTGGTAAGTGTTTATCTCATTCTCTGATCCAAGTAAGCTATGATTTTTATAGTTTATTAAAAATTGGGAATGAAAAATTATGTCAGGTTTTGTAGGCTAAAGTAATTAGCATATACAGACATATATTATGAGGAAATGGAATTTAAATTAGAATTTAATGTTGGGTTTGGGAATTAAGTTAATTCACTCACATGTTCTCTCTCTCTCTCTCTCTCTCTCTCTCTCTCTCTCTCTCTCTCTCTCTCTCTCTCTCTTTGGAAAAAGTACATATTACCCCCTTCTCTCAACAAATCTTCACCTATGTTAATCATTTTCAGTTTTTTCAACCACCAAAGGTATGGTTTCTAAATACTAATTACTTCTCCAGTTAACTTTACTCAAGAATGCCAGTATCTATCTGAACCACAGCCAAGCTCGTAACAAAAAATGAAGAACAGAAATGTTACCTCTCAGATAGCTGTGGAGGCAAACACCTATAATACCAGCTCCTGGGAGGTTGATGCAGGAGGTTTGTGAATTTGGAGCCAGCTGCCTGTGATCTATAGTGAGACCCTATTTCAAAAATAAGGAACTATAAAGTGAAGAAGGGAGGGAGGGAGGATGGGAAAGAGGAAAGAGGGGAGGAATAAAGATGGGTTACTTCCCTTTCTCTAGAACTCTGTTTCAAACAATACAACAGGAATGGTCTGCCCACCTTTTACTGCCATTGAGTTAGGTACATTCACACCTGATTCCCCATCAAGGACTTGTCCAGATGGTTGTTGGGCCCCAAAGGGCAGGACCTTGTGTTCATCTCTGTTAAATTTCATGTTGTGTAATTCAGCCTTCCACACCAGCTGGTAGAATTCTTCTGGGATCTTAGTTCTATTACATAGCGTGTTGGCTACAAGTAAAGGTGCAGATTTCTACAGCACACTGATTTTTGTCAGTCTTTATCTAAGCCCTTGGTAAAAATTCTGAATGAGTATCAGGTCCTGGGCTGAAACTGCCCTAACTCTTTGCTAAGGTGATGGACAGTGTCTTAAGGCTGGTGATGGCAGGCCCTGCAAGAAAGGCCATATCAACTACTTGTTTCAGGAAGAACAAGCATGACTTATCTCCCAGCTAGGCGTTCTAGCTGGTATTTTTAGGAAAACCCTGGAGATCAGGAAGAAACAAGACTGTCATTGATTCAGGGCCTTTAGCTAAATTCCCCAGGGTTAACTCTTGGCAAAAGCTAAGATCTTTCAGACCTTTGTGGCTCATTCAGTTCTGAAAATTTCTAGAACTTCTTTCAAGTTTAACTGATGTGTCTTTGGTTAAGAGCTAAGTCACACTGTAGGCCTCAGGGGAATGATTATAATGGTTACACTTAATTTTATTAAGATCTCACTCTGGGATAGATATGTGTGCTGTCTTAGTTCCATCACAGAACTGCTAAACATTTGTTCTTGTGTGTGTGCACATGTATATGTGCATGTGCTTGTGCGTGTGCGTGTGTGTGTGTGTTTAGCGTGAGTGCACGTGTGTGAGTCTATGAGAGTGTGTGTCTGTGGTGTTAGTGTGTTGTGTGTGGGTGTGTGTGGTGAGTGCCCATGTGTGAAGGTCAGAGGACAACATAAGGTGGCCAATTCTCATTTTCCACCTTGTTTTGAGGTAGAGGCTCTCCCGTAACTGTTGAGGATGCTCAAGGATTGTTGGCCCACCATCTTCTGGTCAATTTTCTTGCTTTCTCCCCCCCCCATCTTGCTGCAGAAATACTGGGATTACAGAGACATACCACCCAATCTGGCTTTCTGTGTGTTCTGGGGATAAAACTCAGACCTTCAGGGCTACTCAGAAAGCTCTCACTGCTGAGCCCTGTGTGTCTCTAGCCCTTTCACAGAAGTTTGTTGGGAGGGTGTATACTAGAACACTCTGAAGCTCTGGAAGATTTCAAAGAGCAAGTGGTGGTAATTATGTGCACTCAAAACCTGGTTTATCTTGTTTGAGGCTCAGCATGATACCAGTCTCTTCTCTGGGTAGCAAGTAACATTTCTGCATGTTTGTAAGCAGTTTTGTGTGGTTAATAATGTCGTGAAGTATATTTGGTTATGGTTACTTCATTTCCAAAACTCTAAGCCTTACTGGGGTGGGAACTGTGGTATATCATGTCTGTTTTTCTCAGAGCCCAGGACTATGCCTGGGATATGGGTAAATGCTCAGTAAATATCTGTTGAATGAACTAAGAGTGTCAAATGCAAATGTACCTCCAAGCAGGTCTGTAATGTGTTAGGTGAATTTGACTTAGGGTATTTTTATTTTGACACGCAACCATCTTACCACATTTGTTCACAGAATCCCAAGTGGGAGTAAATACTTTCTTCCCAGTGTGCTGAGAATTAATTTGGGTTGTGACACCTTTTAAAATTCCCTAGGATATACAGCTGCCTTCATCTGGCTAAGTGGATGGAAGCATTATGGGGCCATTACTAGGCCTGGCGCTAATGGGTATTTGTCAACCCCTCTCCACACTGCCATGTGTTGGACCTGTGTGTCCCTGGTAATTGCTAAATAACTCACCGAGTGCTGGGGTGGCTAAATTAGGAAATGAAATAATAGAGTGAAAATAGAAATAGGCATGTGAACTGAATAAAGACATCATCACACAGAATGTTGCCCTGCATCTGTATCTTTTAAATACAGAGGATGCTTGAAGTCAGAGTTGAAGTAATGGGCTTCAGAGACATGGGCAGCATCAAATGGTTTTATGGGAGGATGTGGTGGCTGTTTTTGATGGGTGGTCTCCTCTACTTCTGCCTAAAATCCCTTGAGATGAAGGAGATAAGGCCTTCTACACAGGGTTGATTACACATATGCTGCCCCATCAGAGAGGTGAGTGACAAGAACAAGCTATTCAATTGAGCAAGAGTGAATGCTCTTTCAGCAGCCATGGAGAAGCAGGTTGGAAATTCAGGACAGTGGCTGGCCTCATAGGAAACAAATGCATGAGCTTACACCCCATTTCTATCAGAGAAACTTGTGGGTATTACATGCTGTAGGAAGATGGTCTCCTGGGTTGGTGTTGAACTGTACAGAGTGAATAGGCCAGGAGTCAGAGGAGAAAGGGTTTGCTTATATTGAGAATATGGCTTACTATTCAAGCATCTTACTTTTATTTAAAAAGCCTTTGGTTTCATTGTCTGGGTTCTAAGAGTTCCTTTTAATGGAGAGTCTTCATGGAAAACTCTTTCTAAGCAGAGGCAAATATTTAACCTTCTGCTTCTTATAGCTTTGCTCTTGGGGGTCTCCACATGCTAAAGACCAGTGTTTTCTCTTGGAGAAATGAGTGGTGTTACACATTGTATTAGTTACTTTTATGTCTGTGGGATCAAATGACCTAATAAAAGAAAGGAAATGGAGGGAAGGCTTATTTGGTTCATGGTCTCAGAGGGCTCAGTGATCATGGTGGAAGTTAAGTTGAGTTCATAGGGGTGGGAGCATGAGGAAGCAGAGCATCGAACTGAAACCTGCCATGGATATAACCTTGCAAGCTCTGTCCGAGGAGTCTTGCTTCCAGCTGCTGGACTCTACCTCCTAGAGGGCTCCCTGATTTCCATAGCACCCAGATGGGGAGCAGGTGTTCCAAGCATGAGCCTCTGGGGATATCACAGATCAAACAATCAAAGTTTTTGTCTGTTGATCTAAATATGAATAGAGCTATTATAAACTCAGGAAAGCTAATAGTACATGGCATGGTTTCTGTCTTGCAGAGAGCTCAGAGTGTGTCTCAAGACTAAATGAACAATGTCCACCTTTAGAAACCATCTCAATGCCTTCCTTCTCAAGGCTGCACTTTGCTGTTTTTGTGAAAGATTTCTGCAGTGTAACATCCAGAAAGTAGACAGCATAAGCTAGGAGATCTCAAAAGAAAGTGCCCTGGTTTAGCACTATGCTGATATATATGGTCCTGAATTTCATTTCTGGTCTAAGAGAGGGGGTGAGTTAGAGGATAGGGGCAGCAGGGGATAATACTGTTTTCATGTCAGTAAGTTTCAACTGCATTTTCTCTGGTGCATCACTTTGTTGATAGAGGGTTGTCATGTCAGTAAACCTCCTTGGAAAGTAAGTATATAATGAGCTCATAGATTCTGTTCACTTCCTTGGCCCCCACTTGAGGGGTCAAAAGAGGTTCTTTATATCTTTATCTCTGTAGTTTGATTTCTACCACTTACAGTATACTGAACTTGGCTTTGTCAGTGAGACTGACAGGGTCCAAGCACCACATTTCTCTACTTTCTTCTTCTTGCAGATCAGCGAGAGTATTCTATGCCTATTATTTAGCTCAGAATTATGGTCTTTTTTAACTCAAAAGATACAGGCTCTCATAACTCAAAATGCCTTTTTACTCAAGTTTGAAGTTCTTGCATTGAGTATCAAAGGCCTGTTTTGAACCTCAAAGGCCAAATCCTGATTCTTTTTTCTCTTTGGATCCCTTTTGGAAGAAAAGAGAAGCTCCAAACCCTGCATTGAGGACCAGAGACATAGAATATTCAGGCTATCGAGTGGACAACATGAACTGCCTGGAACCAATCCTGCCATGCTTTCACAGTAATCAATACCAGACTTATTCCAGTAAGAGGCCACTCGGAATTCTCATTCTTTGTTTGTGTCTAGAGCTAGGGTTTAGATGATTTTTAGTGCACATGCATGTATCTCCTAGAATGTGTCTGAAGACAAATCAATAACAGTCTATTAACTGTTGCTCTGTGTTTCCCCAGAAAGAAACTGAATATTTTCAATATTTACTGTCTTTATTTTCCCAGCAGTCCAATGGAATACATAGTGTTCTTGTTATTATTTTACAGGTAGGAATACCAAGAGTCAACCAGATTAGTCACTTAGTTAGCTTAGTTAGCTTGGGACTAGAAATTAAACTCAGTTCAAAGTCACATCCTTCAGCCACTGTAGAAAGGGTAGGGCCTGTGGAGATGACATCTGTGAAAGGCAGACATACAGAGGGTAAAATGAAGGAGCCCAGTCCCATGGCTGTCACAAGTACTGTTCACTTGGCCAGGAATGTTCTTCCTGGCACCTTAAGGGGCTACTTCTTTCAGTATCTGTCTCTCAGATCAAAATATTTTGGGGCCATCAGGGACCACCCTTGCTAATACCAAATGTGTTTTCACATAAAATCCCACAGATACGTTTTAGCAAATATTATTTTCCTTTTCCACTTTTCCCGAAGTTATCTTTTCATTTATTGACATCCTTATGTTTCCTTTCCTGGAATCCTTAAAACCGTTGGCTTTTGAGGTTGTGTCATTTGCAGGAGCTTGTCCCTTGTTTCTACCCTGGTGTTTGGAAACAACACCTAATTCCTTTGACTATATGTGAATGAGTTTGGTTTCATGAGAAGGCACAGTCAGAAAGGTCAGGGGACAAATGGCGGTCTTGCCTATCTCTAAGCACATGTCAGAACAGACCTTACTGCTTTCCAACCTTGATGTGGAAAGCTTCCTGGGGAGACTGGTCTCCTTTCCATTGGGCCTGCTTCCTTAAATGAGGATCAGAAAGCAGCTTTAATGTGGAGCTTCATTTGTTTATCAAAGGCAGAAAAGCCTTTGTCCTACATCACAGTTAAGATTCCCCAGGATGGAAACTTCCTCCACCTCACACTTCAGAAGACCTAAAATGGTGGCTTTCAGCTCTGCAGTTATCCAGGAATGGGGATTTCAGCTTAGGCATGCCCAGAGGAAGGGACAGAAGGGGAAGCTCAGATGTTCCTTGGTTTCTGTTGTCCTCTCCAAGGCAGGGGACATGGAGGCCTTGAGAACTGTCTGTCTTCATGCTTCTGATGCTCTTGGGACATCAAGAAAAGAAGGACACATTTTTTTTTCCTCTTTAAAACATTGTTTCTCTTTGTTTGACATTTCCTTTATAAAGTTGACATATTCATAGTATGTAGTGATATGTTTTATAAAGACAATTTTTTTTAACATAAGTACAGTTAGTTACTCTAGCCTATTATTCCAGGTCCCCAACCCAAATTTCAGCTGTATCACCTTCACAGTTCTTGTCATTTCTAAGCACTATCAGTGTTTTGGTTATGTAATATGTGCTCACCCTGTCTCAGTGACACACACACATATGTATACCTGCATAAGTATTTATTGATATTTTTGACTCTTGTGTTCAGGTAAAAATTTCATGCCATCCAAATAAAGGTCAGAGAAACAAACAATGTCATTTTCTGTAAATAGGGGATTTTTCAGTTGGTACTAGAAGAAAAAAAAAGTTTTTTTTTTCCTTTAGCATGAGAAATTAGCAAACTTTGGGTGAGAGAGAAGGGTAGGATGAATTTGCCTTTTTCATATATTTATAATAAAAAGTACAATGGTCGACAGTATCAGACTGGTTTCTAATGCTCCGTGGTCACATTCAAGCCTACTCCCCTGTCTCATTCTCCCTCCTGCTCCCCTAGACTTCAGTTCTCTTCCTAACCTGCCCTCTTACTCCAGTACCTCCTTTCCTTTCTTCTTTTCCACTTTCCCCTTCTCTTCCCCTCCATTTCCCTCCAGTCCCCTTCCCCTTTCCCCATTCATGCAGGCAAATAACCAAAGTATAAGGAAAAGATTGGAGTTCCGTCCTCATCTTGTATTTTACTATACTCTGAACCTCTAAAGTCACCTTGCAAAACATTGAAGGGATGATTACGTTTTTCCTGACCCTTGGGAATGATGTCATTATCCAGGTTCGCAATTCCATCTGTAACAGCTGGCCAGGTTATCCCCAAAGTGGGCTTGATTATTTGTTTTGAGAGGAGGCTTTATCTTCTGAACTAGCCCCTCCCAAGCGCTCACTCTCTCTCTCTCTCTTTCTCTCTCTCTCTCTCTTTCCTCTCTCCTCCCTCTCTCTCTCCTCTTTCTCCCTCTCCTCTCTCTCCTCTTTCTCCTCCCTCTCCTCTCCTCTTTCTCCTCCCTCTCCTCTCTCTCCTCTGTCTCCTCTCTCCCCCTCTCCCCCTCCCCTTCTTCCCCTCTCCCCCTCTCCTCCTCTCTTCTCTCTCTCTCTCTCTCTCTCTCTCTCTCTCTCTCTCTCACACACACACACACACACACACACACACACACACACACCTTTCATGAGAAAGCTCTGGAACACAAGAATCTGGATAGAGTGAGAAGGAAACTTATTTTGTAAGAACCTCAGAGTAGAACAGACATCTCATGCAGATGGAAACAGTATCTAAAAAGGCAGAAGGAGGGAAGGCAGCATAGCATATTTTAGGGGACTCCAAGTGGTTCATTCAGTTAGGCTAGCTTTGCATCAAATGCCATAAGGCAGACAGAGAGGGTGAGACAAGAGGTGAGAGAGGAAGTAGGTGGGAGCCTGCGCATGCCCATGTTCTGCTTTGCTATTTATAGGTAAATCGTATTTGGTGGTAATGCCATACCATTCTGGGGAACATCTATTTTTGCTACCTGACTGCATTGATAAGATTTTGGGATGGGTAGAAGGGTTGTGAGAGTTTCTAGGATTTTGTTTCACTTTATGGGATATGCAGGCTGAGAGCAGATGGCTTTCTAAGGACCATGAAGGGAGATTTGCAAAAGGCTGGGTTACCTAGAGAAGAAAGTCTGCAAAGTGGAGACACTGCCCCTCGAGCACAGCAGAGCTATCCAGAGGTGGAGCTGATGATGCTTCTTGTTCCTCACACAACACCAGAAGCGGGTTCAGAGCGAGCATATGTAGTTCACTTAGAAGATACAAGGATACCACCAGGGAGAATGGAGGTGACACTGGAAAGGGAAGACAGCTGAGGAAGGTTGTATTCTTGAGCCATCCACCACAAGGGTTATCTGAAACTCAACCTGTTAAAAACTACATCTTAGAATAGTTCTTACTGAATGGCTGGCCAGTCTGGTATCTAACATTTCTCTTGACCAATGGCAAAAACCTGTTCATAGGGATATTTTATTCATCTTTTTGTCATTTAATTTAATATAATTATGCAATTCCCTCCCCTCTCCCTTTCTCAAGTCTGCCTCCTCCAAAATTCACAGCCTCCTCTTTTTGAGCCATTGTTACATATGCATATAAATGAATCAAAATACAAATATAATCCACTGAGTCTTTTCTAGTTGCCTGTATTTATGTTTCTGGGACTAATTTCCTGGCATTGGATAACCAATCAGAGAACTCATTCCTGGGGAATAGGAGTTCTCTCTCAGCAGTGTTAATTGCCTATAGTTCTTCACCTGGGGATGGAGCTCCACAAATTTTCCTTGATCTGTGCTGGGATGTTTACTGTTGTTAGAGTTGTTCAGGTCTTTCTTAGGCAGCCATATTGTTGAGATTTCATGAGTAGCATAGCTTCCCATCATAGCTAGAAGGCATGATCTCACAATACTTCCTGGACCTTTGGTATTTACATTTTTTTCTGCTCCCTCTTAGCTGATGTTTCCTAAGCCTTGGGTATAGGAGTTTCATGGGGATATTTTAATTCCCAGAAAGTGCTGATCTGTCAAAGGGATGGGAAGCAAGATTCTAGAGCTTGGGAAGCCTCCCTATAAACCCAGGGGCTTCGATTGTTTTCAGTCAAAATGGTGAATGGAGATGAAATGGAGAGTCTAGCGATTCTGGGTGAAGCATTTAGATGGAGCACATACTGCATTAGATATGTGAGTATGTGAGGAGCACCCATGCCCAGCATCTGCTGCATTAGGTATAGGAGGAGCTCCTATCCAAGTACCTTCTGCAAATAGGTGCATGAGAGACATCCATCCCTAGTACCTGCAGCAATAGGCATGTGAGGAGCACCCAACCCCAGCACCTGCTGCATCTGACCTCACATCTGTACATTTGGTTTTGAATGTTTCTGTTGCCTTTTTATCACATGAAATATATAATAGTATGCCTACATGTATTTGTGCACTTGAATAATGGGTTTGGCAGAAGAGTTTACTCATTGCCTTGAGCAAGCGTGGCTTTACTTGCTTGCCTCGGGCAGCTCGCACTGTGTGCTGTCTGACTGCATCAAAATTATGGTAAAGAAAGAATTGAAGAGCTGGGCGGTGGTGGTGCATGCCTTTAATCCCAGCACTTGGGAGGCAGAGGCAGGTGAATTTCTGAGTTCGAGGCCAGCCTGGTCTACAGAGTGAGTTCCAGGATAGCCAAGGCTATACAGAGAAACCCTGTCTTGAAAAACCAAAAAAAAAAAACAAGAATTAAAGAGATAACTACTCCACACAAAACCAATAAAAGAGTCTCCTGAAAGTCTCCAGGAGAGCTATCAGGTAAAACTTGGGCCTGGAGCTGAGAAGATGTAAGTTATATTTTAGATTATCTTAATGTTTTAAAAAAGGTTTTTGAGATTTATTTTTATGTGTATGTTTTTCCTGCATATGTCTGTGAATCAAATTTGTGCATTGCCTGCAGAGGCTAGAAGAGGGCATTAAATCCTCTGGCACTGGAGTTACAGATAGCTGTGAGCCACTATTGGGTGCTGTGAACTGAATCTGGGTCTTCTGAGGATCAGTCAGTGCTATTAACTTCTGAACCCCTCTCTTGGTCTTTTATTGGCCTTTTCCGCTGGATTCCATTTTCCATCTACTTTTGGAAGATGGTTCCAGGAGCCTTGGGCTTGCAGTCTGTCTTTCTGTCTGTCCTACTGAAGACATGACTTACTTTAACAAACAGGTACAGTATTGGGAATGTAGGTCTGGGATAGAGCATGTGTCTAGATGTGTGAGACCCTAGGTTTGATTCTGAGAATAGAAGGAAAGGAAAAGAAAAGAGAAAATGGCAATAAAACAAATGAATTAAAAAACAAAACAAAACACCAAACTAACTACAGTGCATTCAAGATTGAATTAAATCCTCTCTGATTTCCCTTCCTGACACATCCTTGATGCTCTTACTAAGTCAGGAGTCTTTCTTTGCCTATTGGACAGGCTGAAGTCACAAATATCTGCATTTGAAGATGCAGGTGGGCTGAGTTTCAGCTAAATCTCCATAGACTAAAAGGTAGAAGAGAAGATAAGGTGGGTGGTGTGGATGGGTAAACCAACTAACAGTTGATGTTTATGTTTGAAGCAGACAAAAAGATAAATGGGGACCAATGGATATCCAACATCATGATCTCGAGACTGGGAACTCAAACCTACATCAGGGGCTTCTTATGAAACCAGGATGTGACCCAGAATCCCAGTCTTGATGATGTCCCTTCCCTACTCCCTCCTTCCTGAGGCTGACAACAGCTGACGGATGAGGGTCTCTAGGTGTTTGTCAAAAACCTGGATTGCCATTGAGTGCTGGAACCTGGAGCCACAGGCTTCACTGGTAGTATTTAACACGGAGCTACTTTCAATCCTTGTCCGACCCTACTTCATTCTGCACCACAGCAGGAGGAATCAGATGCCGAATCGATTCCCTCAGTGGGCAGTGCTCTGTGGCAGGCAGCTGCCCTTCTGGAGAGGCTTTGGCTGGATTACAAGGGGATCTTTTCTCACTTGCTCCTATGAATATTCTCTCTGTCTCTCTCACTCTGTCTCTCTCTCTGTCTCTCTCTGTCTCTCTCTCTCTCTGTCTCTCTCTCTGTCTCTGTCTCTCTCTCTGTCTCTCTCTGTCTCTCTGTCTCTGTCTCTCTCTGTCTCTCTGTCTCTCTCTCTCTCTCTCTCTCTCTCTCTCTCTCTCTCTCTCTCTCTCTCTCCCTCCTCCTTCACACATATAGAACTCTGAGTATTTTGTTCCATTTTCCTCCCTCCTTCCTTCCCTTAGTTGGTTTCTTAATGGAGACAGTGCTGGCGTTGTGCCATCTAGCTGCTCGGTTCTAGCAGGGTCCTTCAGCTGCTACCACTGTCCAGAGGAGAATGTAATTAAGAGATTAACATCTTACAATTGTTGAGAATCAGTATCTTGATGTTTCTTAGCAACTTTGGAGAAATAAGTGGCTGAAATCAAGTAAACAAACAGTTCTTTGGGAGTTTGAGGGCTGGTACTTCTGCCTTTTAGTGGAATTTTAGAGAATATATACTTTTTTAAAGTATAGTTACAGAATATGTTTACTGCAGTTTGATAGACATTTATGGAATTGGTAATAACAACAATTAAACAGTACTATGTTCTTGATGCTGTGTCACCTCACAGGATATATCCTGTTTATATTCTCACTATACTGATGAGGGCACACAGCTCCGTGGGCTCACAGCCCACCCTAAGTCATATAGCAAATCTACTGAGTAACACTGCCTGTGTTTATACCTATATCTACTTCAAATAATGAGTCCCTAAGGCAATACCCAGAAGACATTATAGGACTGATTCTTCAAGGTGAAGGTCCATGCATATCTTTTTAGCTATAGCTACCATATGTATTTCTGATAAAAAGGCCATCTGTGTTCCTTAGATGTGTTTGATTACAAGAGCAGTATTTTCAACGGAGAAGAAAATCAGACCAGGGCGGCAGTCTTATTGTAACATTTCCTGCTTTAAAAGAAACCAATTGTATTTTTTCAGTTTCGAAAACCATGATCTGTCTAGTCTTCAACTTTCCAAGGCCTGACATGTTTGGGGACACTGTGGTAACTTAACAAAATTCCATGAGCAAAATTGGTTTATTCTCTCCGAATGTCAGACTCTGCCTCTATACAATGAGATAACACGTGAGGGTTGAATATAGTACAGCACATTTGAGAGATGCCAGTTGGTACTGTTTTGTTTATTTTGCTAGATCTCTCTCTACAAAACTGAGTTCCATAGAGAAAGACTGATGGGTCAGGGTGGTCAGAACCAATTTCAGAAAGGAAAACAAGTCCAGTCCAGTTGGTGGCATTTGATGTCAAGAGCATCCAAGTAAAAATAAGGGGTGCTAAGGTTCACTACTGGCACTAGAGAAGTCCAAAAAAAATGATGTGATACAGTAGGCTAGCTGACTATGACAGACCTGTCACTGGTCTAAACCAAACCCTGCATAGTTAGTGTTATGCATGTTGTGGACTGGAACTGACGTTCTGCCCACTTCTGTATACCAAGTCATTTCAGGACTCAGTTCTCTGGCTCAGAAATTAGAAGGGTTTGTTTATGCTCCCTTATGTCTGAGGTGTCATCTGGGAAGACATGATGACTCAGGGTGGCCCACTGACTGGAAGTAGAAGCCACCTGGAGGCATCTGTACCCTTGTGGAGAGGTGATAGGATTCTTACTGACATCAACAGACCTGGCAGAACCCTTGAGGTCTCTCCACGTTGCTTTTCCACATGGTCTACTGTGGGCTTCCCACAGCACAGTGTTAGTCATTCAGAGTGAGTGTCCTATGAGACCTAACCAGAAAAATGTGGCTTTGATTGTCATATAGTACCATTCAAGGGGAGGGCACACATAATCATTTCCAGTAGTAGGGATGAAAAACTGGTGCTAGAGGGAACGCTTGCAGAAAAGGAGGCGTTTCATCCATTTCTGGGCAATCCAGTCTCTTCAGGCACTTACAGTAGAGTATGAGTGTGGCATTGTTAATGACATAGGTTCCAGAATCCCTTTGCTTCACATCCTGACTCTACTACTTACCTGTTGCATTCTTTTGGGCAGGTCATTGCCTACCTCAACTTTCTCTTCTCCAGAATGGGGCTCCAGTGGTACCCCTCTGTTTGGATCACTGTGAACGTCAACTGAACTGACAATATGTGAAATCGGGGCTTGACCCCTGTGAAACAAGCAAAGGCAAACATCTACTATTATCATCACTAGGAAGGTTCTCTAGCCAATTCTGTTAAATGAGATAATCCAGGAATCTAGTGACCATACTCAGAACATTCTAGCTAATTCAGTAGATGTTATGATCTAATGCTAAGATGTAGAATCTGAGGCCAGAGAAGATTAGTTGCTACTTCTCTAGTTCAGAACTGATCTCTGGGATAGGGCCTCCACCTTAGCAGCCAGCAAAGAACAAGGTGATGTGCTTCTTGCAGAAATGAGACGGCACAGGCAGGATGGAGGCTGCATCCTGTCACAGTTAACAATCCTGACCCTCCAGTCCACCTTTCACTTCTCTCCGTGTAAGTCTCTCTGTGTCTCATTGAGCTTCTTATTTGTCAGTTAAAAGGCTGGGGACAAAACCGTGTCAAGTCAACAGTAAGTGGCAGAGGAAAGAGACTCTGCCATTGTGAGGGAAGCTTCTTTGTACATGAGTAGACAATAGGAATTGAATCAGAGTCAGGCATCACATAACTGGATTCCAAGACATATCCACAAACCTCCTGTGGTAAATCAGAGCTCTTTGGTTGCAGGTCATGGAAAATCAAATTAGCAGAATTAAGAATTAAGAAAGGAAATGTATTTCCTCACTTTAAATGGTCCAAGAGGAGACAGCCTCAGCCGTTAAGAATTTCTTCTCTGTCCTGGAGAGCCAGGGGCCTCTTACTTGCCTCTGTTCTCAGGCTAAACTCACTCATTCATTAATTCACCCATCAAGTACTTATTGGGAGCTTGAGCCTTGATTTAGGCATTAGGAAGAAGCAGTGGGCATGAGATTCCTCCTAGATGGTAAAGACTGAATGAATAAGAAAACTGAAAGAAAACACATGAATGGGCTCTCTACTAGAGTACCAAAAATGATCTAGTTAAGCATGAGAACACAGTGAAAAGAGAGAATTACAGGAGGTCTCTGGACTGGCAGTATAGTATGTACAATGGTGTGTGTGTGTGTGTGTGTGTGTGCACGTGCATGCGTGTGTGTGCGCGTGCATGCGTGTGTGTGCGCGTGCGTGTGTGTGTGCGTGTGCGTGCGTGTGTGTGTGCGTGCGCGCGCGTGCGTGCGTGCGTGTGTGCGCGCGCGCGTGCGTGCGTGCGTGCGCGCGCGTGTGTGTGTGTGTGTGTGTGTGTGTGTGTGTGTGTGTGTGCACGTGCGTGCGTGTGTGTGCGTGTGCGTGTGCGTGTGTGTGTGTGTGTGTGTGTGTGTTGCCATGTGCTGGGAAGAGACAGGGTGTTCTAGGCAGAGGCAGCAGCATTTACAGAGACTCAGTGGTGAATTTGCTGTGTTCGAATAAATGAAAGGAGGTTGGTACAACTGTGTCCTGGTGACCAGAGAGGAAAGCCATTTGAGAGTAAGAAGAGGCACCCTGGAGTGTCGTTCTGGGATTGTGGCCATGATATGGGGATTTTATTTGAATTTATGTATAAAAGGAAATTATTAGATTTTTAAAGCATGAAACCAATATGCTTTTCTCTTCCTGCTTCAAAGATCATCTGACATTATGGAGAAAATTATTGCAAAGGTAGAGAATTTGGGGTTAAAGCTGCTATTCTTCCCAGTGGGATTGCTTCTCTGGGTCTTGTCCCAGGGAAGGGGTCTCATTGGTGAGCCTTGTGGTAGTGAAGATTCCAGACCAGGCTCCAATGTAGTATTTTGAGTAACAGAAGGAAATTCTGGGAATGTGGTCAGCCCACTCCATCTACTGATGGAAATTCAGGAACATGTAACAAGTGGGGGATGGATATGTGGCAGACAGAGAGATAGAAATCTTCCCTGATCTGCCAGAGTCTGACAAATACAGAGGCAGATGCTCACAGCCATCCATTGGACTGAGCAGGGGTCCCCAATGGAGGAGTTAGAGAAAGGACTGAAGGAGCTGAAGGGGTTTGCAACCTCATAGGAAGAACAACAATATCAACCAACCAGACCCCCAGAGCTCCCAGGGACTAAGCCACCAACCAAGGAGTACACATGGCTCCAGCCGCATATGTAGCAAAAGATGGCCTTGTCAGGCATCAATGAGAGGAGAGGTTCTTGGTCCTATGAAGACTTGATAGATGCCCCAGTGTAGGGGAACTGAGGTCTGGGAGGCAGGAATGGGTGGGTGGGTGGAGGAACACCCTCATAGAAGCAGAAGGAGGGGGGATGGGATAGGGAGTTTCTGGGAGGTGGGGGAAACCTGGAAAGGGGATAACATTTGAAATATAAATAAAGAAAATATCCAATAAAAAAAGAAAGAAAAGAAAAAAAACAAAGAAAGAAATCTTCCCTGAGGACCAGTAGTATGCCTGCAATGTGATGTTACCACCTGGGCTGTCCTTAGAGAGCTTTCTCACTGCTCCTCAACCCAGCCACTAGGAGACCATACCAACACTGAGGAATTTCTTCCAGGTTTGATCCAGGTGGATTCTAACTATGTGGTCCTGGTCTGCCATGTGAAACCTATCAGGGGAGCCTGTGGGTGATCCAAGTAGACCCTTCAAAGAGAACAGGAGCAGCTCACCTCAAGTAGTTAGTTGACTTCCCTAGATAAGCTGGATAAATTCCTGTCTCTCCCTAGAGCCCTACTATGATTCTAGTCTCTTTCCTTGGAGTACTAGGGAACTCATTAGAATTTCAAATGCTTTATTGGTAAATCCTAGCTGAACAGGCATCTTTTTCAAAGCTTAAGCCTGTTTCGACTGAAATAAAGCAGCATAGTATGCAAATGAAGTTGTACCTGTGCCCAAATTTGGCAAAGAATTCACTAGGCAGTAACTCATGGATATTGGGGGTCCAGGTGAGAAGCCGCTTGCAAAGCAGAAGGGGAGGCTATGGGACAGAAGTAATTCTGGGGCCTCTGGTCTCCTGTAGTGTTGGAACACCCTTCAGTTTATAAACTTTTTATTTAAAGGGGCAGAGCTGGTAAGAAAATCTCTTCCCATATAGAGTTAATCATGCTGTATAGTTCCTTTCATTGGGCCAGTATTTATCTAATACCTACTGTGTACAAAATCTTGGACAATAGAGATGTAGATATCAGCAGTTGGATGTTCTTGATTAAGTCTATTGTGGGAGACAGTTTGAAAAGCCAGCAATGTCAAAGGAACTAAGGAGAGTTATAATAGAGTGGATCTAAGGGACTGGGGAGGAGTGGTGGATGGGGAAGGCAGTATACGTGTGTGCACAGGTCCTGTGTCCTGATTCTGGGAAATAGGAGCAGTGGGTAGAAAGGTGCTAGAGCCCAAAGGGATTGGGTGTTACGAGCCAGTGCTTGCTGGGAGGCAGGGCATGTGGGAATTAATCTTAGATAGTAGACAAAGACCAGAAAACGTTTGTCTGGGAATGGCAAGAGCTGGCTGTGAAGAATGACGGGTTTCAACCTTCAACAGTGACAGCATCAGCCCTTTGATGAATCTGAGTAGGTTGTATGGAGGATGGAGCTATCAGAGAACAGGTGGCAGGTGAGAGAGCAGCAGGGCAGGAGTGAGTGAAAACCAGAGCTGAGATGGTGTGGGGGATGATCTATCACTTCCTGCCACCATGAATCACACAATTGAAAACACAGGCATTTCTCTCTCATTTTTCTAGTGACTGGAAAGACCAAGGTCAGGATGCTGGCAGCTTTGGGGTTTGGGGAGGGCTTACTTCTAGTTTCCAGATGTCTGCCTTCTTTCTGCAAGCTGAAAGCTTAGAAAGAGGCCAGTTCTCATAGCTATCTCTTCTTCTGTGGAAGGAGAGTTCAGCTATCATCACAGATTCACCTCCCAAAGGCAATGCTCATCCTCTGATACCAGTACATGGGGAATTAGGTGCAGCAGATGAGTCTTGGTGGATTTATCCACTTTGTAGTAGTAGCCAAGAAGATGGAGGATGGAAATGGAAGAGATAGTCAATATATGGGTGAGGGAAATGGCTATTTCGAGGGAGTGGAAGGCAGTAGGCTGAGCATTGTACTTACTATTCCTTAAGCTCTATTTTAAAAAAAAAATCCTGGAGATGTTTTATTTAAAAAAACAAATTTAAATGGCATTTGTTAATAATTTCACTCCATTACTTTTTATTTCTTTTAAAAATAATACCCTTTGAAACTTCATAGGTGAGTACTTTATTTTCAGCATTTCTTCCTCTTCTTCACTTCAATTCCTCCTAGGTTTCCTCTTTCTTCTCACATTTATGTCCTCTTATTCCTAAACTTTGATGAGTCCCATTCTTGGTTAAAAAAAATAACTTTAAAAAATTGAAAATAAATTCTTTTCCCATATACTATATCCTGATAATAGTTTTCCCTCCCTCTACTTCGCCTAGTTTCTCCCCACCTCTCCTCCCCTCCAGATCCACACTCTGTCTCTTATTAGCAAAGAAAAGGCCTCTAAAGGATAATAAAACAACATGACAAAACAAAATATAACAAGATGAAGTGAAAACTATCATATTGAAGTTGGAATGACAGCCTCAAAGGAGTAGAAGAGCCCCAAGAGCAGGCAAAAGAGTCAGAGATCTACCTGTCCTCATACTCACGAGTCACATAAAAATACTAATATCTATAATATGTACACAGAGGACCTCATCTGGACCCATGTAGGCCGTGCTCTTGCTGATTCAGTCTCTGTGAGCTCATATGTGCCTTGCTTAGTTGAATCAGGGGACCTTGTTCTTCTAGTGTCCACCATCCCCTCCGACTTTTAAAATTCTGCAGGTTTCCTCTCCCACAGGATTTCCTGAACTCTGAGGGGAGGGACTTAATGGAGACCTCCAATTTAGACTCTCTCTGAATATAATATCTAGCTTTGAGTCTCTGCATCTGTTCCCATCTGCTGCTGGGGGAAGACATTCTGATGAACCTGGATAAGGCACTGATCTAAGAATATAGCACCCAGTGGTTTCAACCTTCCTTATGCTGTGACCCTTTAATACCGTTCCTTGTTATACTGACCCTCAACTATAAAATTATTTTGTTGCTACTTTATAACTATAATTTTGCTCCCGTTATGAAGTGTAATGTAAATATCTGATATGCAGGATATCTGATATGTGACTCTCAAAGGGATCATGACCCATAGGTTGAGAATTGTGGATACAGCTAGACTATCATTAGGAACCATTTTAAGATTTTTTTTTAGACCAGTTGTGTTTGGTTTTGCCTTAAGTCTCTTGGCCATCTAGTCTCTGGTGTTTGATTGTTCAAGTTGTGTCAGGTATGGGTTCCTTTGCGTGAAGTAGATCTTAAGTCAAATCAGACATTGGTTGGCTAATCATACAAGTTGTGTGTTACCATTGCCATAGTATATTTTGCAGCCAGGATGGATTGTAGGTCTAAGGTTTTGTAGCAAGTTGGTGTCTATATGTCTCTTTTGGTAACCTTCTTACACCAAATAGACTAGAACATAGGGGTAAAGGCTCCCTGTAGGCACCAGCTTACTTCTCCACATTGAATGAGTTGTGTATGGATGTTGTCCTCATAAGAGAGACCCTGTTGTCAGTTTGTGGAGAGAAATCCTTTTTTCTTAACATCAGCCTGTGTAGTTTGGGGATTTCCATGGGACCGCATGGTCAGCAACTCAATTGAGTACAACCTAATTCTGCCCCTAGAAGCCTTGCCTGGCAACAAGAGATGGCTAATTGAGATTTTGTATCCCCCATTACAAGGAGTCCTCATAAGGATCATTGTCATAGATTCCAGGAAGTTTTCTACTAGGTTTTCACACCATTCTCCAAATGGCCCCCAATTCCATCTATTTCTCCTTGCAGTTTCTCCCTCCAGCCCATTTCCTTCACACACCTCACCCTTCCTGCTCCTGTCCCCACCCATACCCAGTTCACTTACAAAATCTATTCTGTTTTCCCTACCTAGGAAGATCTATGTATTCCCCCTTATACATTTCCTTCTTACCTAACCTCCCTGTGTCTATGGAATGTAGCTTGGCTATCATTTACTTAACAGCTAATATCCACTTACAAGTGAATACATACCACACTTGTCTTTCTGGGTTACTCACTCAAGATGATTTTTTTTTCTAGTTCAGTCCATTTTCCTGCAAATTTCATGATGTCTATTTAAAAAAAAACCCAGCTGAATAAAGCTCCATTGTATAAATGTACCAAATTTTCTTTATCTATTCTTTGGTTGAGGGACATTTAGGTTGTTTCCAGTTTCTGGCTATTATGAATAAAGCTGCAGTGAACATGGTTGAACAAGTGTCCTTTTGGTAGGATGGAGCATTGTTTGGGTATATGCCCAAGAGTAGTATAGCTGGGCCTTGAGGTAGATTGATTTCCAACTTTCTGAGGAACCACTATATTGGTTTCCATAGTGGCTGCACAAGTTTTCACCTTCACCAGCAATGGAGGAGTGTTTCCATTGAGGAGCCCCAATTTTAACTATATGGTTCTTTAGAGATTCTCTTGGAATTGAAGCCAATGTGATCTGACTCCAATTTCTCACTGCTTATTCTGGACATGCACACAAGAATAAGGAAGTACTGGAGGGCATTGGCTATGTGAGAAAGCCAGAACTGAGTTGTCTAGAGTGAATAAACACAGTCAATTCAAGAATAATAAATAGTACAGGGTTCTAAAATCCTTTAAATCCTCATGTGATGCAGCCTTTAGCTTTCCTTAAATGTTGACCCTAATGGTGCTCTATCAATAAATGGGGTGGTTAGTTGTGGCTCAAATCCCAGTGTGAATGCCTTCTTTTTATGTGTCATTCAGTCACCTGGTACATCTGAGCTCTGGCCTCTTTGAAGGATTTCCGTGAAGGATGAGCCAGGCTAGACCCCAGGGAGTGAGTAGGTGAGGAACTCTTTGAGTTGGGGCTTTCTCTCTCTTTTACTTGCACTACAACTGGCCATGTACTGGAAAGGACTGCATTTGAGTAAGATGATATTCAACACACACACACACACACACACACACACACACACACACACACAATTTTGTTCAGGTTCCTTTTTTTCTTTCTTTTTATTTTGATCCTTTCTACCCCTTCCTCATTTGAGTAAATGAAGTATCCTGTTTTAGGGGACAACTGATATTCATAAAATGACAAGATGCCCCATTTGGGTCAAAGTATCCTTTGGTGATTTTCATCAGGAACTTGTACAGCTCGAAGCTCCCATGGGGAGGAGTGATGTTCTCCCAGGCTCTATATATTAAAGAACCTGCAGATTTTACTTTCTACTATTTCCCCATCACTCTCACTGTCTACACTTATGAATTTGTTTGGTTTCTGTCAAATCATTCACCTCTTGACTCATTTCCTGAGACCCCGCCTCTCAGACTCATCTCCTTTTGCCTCCAAACAATAATGACTCTTTTCAGTATAAGCACCACTCATATATTCTATATTATTTTACCAACTCTACTCTCTGGGAATGTAGGAACTCACTTGTTCTTCAAAGCAACTGCATAAGGCAGAGTTGATATTATTCCTCTGTTTCTGCACAGATATGAGTGGTTCCCTAGATACAGAAGTAAAGTTTTTCATGCTTCATTCATTTGCATGTGACCCTTAGGTTCTGTAATGTCAGATAATGAATGTGATGATCTTTATGCGTTCTACTGTCTGTCTATTATTAAGGCAGTATTACTTAAATGTTCTCTGAAAGTTAGCTTTCTTTTGGAACTTTTTGTATACACTATAATAAGTTACAACTCTCATTCAAATGCACAGTGTCATTTATATCCTCTAACGTAACCATAAGGTATCAATACAAAGAAAGCAGAAGCGAATCAAATAGTGTCATTGTATTGCAGCTGGGTGTATTGTCAAGGCTCTCTGCCTGACATTCTCATTCTTAGTGCTGAAGGCTATAGGAGTTAAGGTCAAAAGATATTAAAGATGCAGCAACATCAGATCAAGTGTTTTCCTTGGTACAACAGCAAAGCCTAAGTCAGAATTCATATCATAATCAATACGATTTAAGTACCATGATGCTCTTTTAAAAATGCATACATGTGGGAATGTGTGTGTGGTACAGATTTATGTGTCTTTGTGGGTATGTACACCTGTGCACAAGTGGGTAGGCCAGAGGAGGAAGTAAGGTGTCTTTATCACATTCTACTCTTGAGAAAGGGTACCTCGCTGAACCTGGAACCCTAAAGGCATGTGGTCATCAATTACCAGCAATAGGCCCTCCTGTCTCTGACTCTTACAGTGCTAGAGTTATAGGTACAAATGACAATATCTGGTTTTTAGGTTTGTGCTGAATATTCAAACCCAGGTTCTGATGCTTGCCCAACAACCACTTTTACCCGCTGAGCCATGTAACAAGATCCTTTTCAATGTTCTTTTCCTCCGCCTCCTGATATGTTTTGTTTTATAACAACAGCCTTTTGGAAGAGTACTACTGGGAAAGACGAAGGACAGTTGACACTGACCTGGTCAAATCTCTATCTCTTTCCACTCCTGCACACAGTGTCTATCTTCTCTAGCCTCCTGCATCATCTTTAATGACTTATTCTTTCCTGGATTTGGAGCGGATCTCAGGTAGGGTTATATGTTTGTCTTTGTGAGCCAGTTTCACACAGGACCTAGAAGGATCATATCTATTTTCATCCTTATTATTTTAATATCAATGAATGACTTATATTTATTCAAGTTCCACATCTGTCTGACTCTAGAGCTTGGATCCTTAATCACTGTTGTCGTATCCTTGTTATTGATCACAATAAAATGAGTTCATAAATGAATGAATAACTCACTAGCAGCAATATTTGCTGAAATTGGTTTTTATGCAAATTTTATTTAGTAACTTTATTGAGATTTATATAGAAGAGGCTATATCATTTGTTCTATACTTTACTTCATATTGACACCACTTATTTATTTATTTATTTATTTTGTTTTGTTTACCTTAATCTAACTCATTTAAACTCATGAAAATTAGTTAAAATTTATACTTTTGCACCTTCAGGGAAGTATAAAAGGAGACAGAGTGTATTTAAAGCTCAGGCCATTCATGTTATCTATGTAAGCTGATGCAATACAGGGATGAAGCTATTACTGTTCACATCTGTTAGAGGAGTAATGACTTAGAAATGATAGATATACTTAGTTAGCCTTCCATATCTGTGGGCACCACATCCACTGAGTCAGCCAAACACAGACAGAATATTTGAAAACAACTCAACTGCACATGTATTAAACATGTCTAGAACCTTTTTTTGCCATTATTCCCTAAAGAATACAGTATAACAAGCCTTGCACAGGTCCTACACTGAAATGGAGACCATAGGTCACCAGAGACAATTTATATGGTATATAGAAGGAGGTGCATGTGTTATGTATAAATATGATCCTATTTTGTGTGAAGGATGGAGCCTCTGCAGACTTTGGTATTCTCAAGAGGGTCCTGGAGTCAATTCCCATAGATGCCACTTACAACTGTTTTGTAATAAAGTCCTATGGTGACTCTGACTGCTATGCTCCTCTTGCTGTGTCATTAGAGTAATACCTGACAAAGAAGCTTCATTAATACTACCCTTGATATTTGATGCTGTTCTGAGAAACAAGGACATGCCCTTAATCAGTGCACACTTGCAATCAATACGTTGTGTGCCCACCTGTCTATGTGGAGTTAAGGGCAGAACTAAGTTTTCCCTAAACTCATAGACGTTGCTGACTCCTCTTCAACTTTGGTACATTCCCCAGGAAGGTATCTGGAAGAAAATCTCCTTTTCTCTTTCTGTTTTAATATTTTCCTAGTAACTCCCTAAGGTTCCCAGAGCCAGGTAGGATTGTAGAAGTATAGATATTAGCATCTGTGTAGAATCTCACACAATAGGATGGAAGCTGGGAGTTCAGTTGCTCACCTCTACTGAATAATACAAAGTGCTCAACAGCCATTCTTAAAATGTTCCATGTCGTTCCTTTTGATTTCCTGTTCCCTATAGAAGAGCTACTTCAGCACTTCTACCCATAAACTGCATATCAACACTATTTAAACCTTGCTTCCCTCGTGGTTCTTTTCTCCTTTCAGTTTTTGCTATCACAAAATTCTGTCCCAAGCTATCTGGTATGACTGGGCCTTTAGCCACAAGTTGGGAAGTAGAAAACAGTGTGTTTAGCCTTTAGGGACTATAGAAAAGCAGGAAACACATGTTGATTAACATTATTTTAACTTATAATATGCCTATGGCCACTTCTACTAGATCTATCACTACATGTCTATGTCATCTATAATGTTAGCTTTATTAATCCATGTTTCCCTGACTTGTTCTCCTTTCTCATTCACCTATCTTTTAATCTTACTATAACTAAAGGCTCAGGATACTGCTCATTTCATTGTGCTGAGGAAAGATAACAGGCAGAGAGAACTCTAATGTCATTTCCCCCAGACTTTCTTCTTGACTTTTTTTGCAATCAAAAGTTGATGCCTTTGATGGGGCAAGGATCTTGAATATGAAGTAACGTCATGAGAATTTGTAGCATGTCATTACAACCCTAGGGAAAGAGTTTCTTCTTCAACTCTTCCATTTGGACAATGAATAATGAGGATTGAGGGAGAGTTCTCTATAGAGAACAGAAGTAATCTGGATGTAAGTTAGGGTGAATACATGGGAACCAGAAGAGGATAAGGAATTGTCAATGTGGTAGCTCTAAACAAACAGAGTTTTGGGTGTCGTCAATAATATTCAGTAAGTAAATGAAGTATTCTACAGAAGCAACAGGGATCTGTTGAGACAGTCTGCAAGACCACAACAGCTATACTGGCTGTAAAAATCAGTGTAGTTGGATGTAACCCAAACATACAGGACTGTGCCACTGAACCCCAGAAGAACTCAGTACTCCTGTTTCCCTGGCACTCTTGTCTGCTCAGGAAATAGATACTCTGTGTCAGAATTTAACTTACTTCATAAGAATATGAAATGCATACATGTGTGAATATATGCATAGATAACTAATATATTCAGAAATTTGTATATAAGAATATATAGTATATCTACATTCCTCATAATCAATTCATCATTTCATTATTACCTATAATGATGTGTATATAGATATGGATGTGCTTATATCAAGTCTGCTCTATTTGGTACAAGTGAGATTCACTAATGACTGGGAGTAGAGGGCAGATGGAGGGTATTTTCCCACGTTTGTCTGTCCTTACTCTTGCTTCTTTGCTCTCTAATATCTGTTCAGCCACTCTGAACTTTCTCCAGTTCCTCAAATACGTTAGACTCTCTCTTCTACAGAGTGCACACGTGTGGTTGTTACTCATGTCTAGCGCTACCTCCATCCCCTCCTCCCACAGCCACTATGTGACAGACAGTACAGATCCACACATGTTTTGCTAGGGTAATTTTTACATAAACTCCAAGGAAGCTTCCAAAGGTGATTTATTATGTTTTAGGAAAATTCCTTTGACCATCATCTTCCAAACTTGGCATATTTCCAGCACGTTAATAATTCCTAGAATGTACCAAGGCCTAATGAATATTTGGTGAATGAGAGAAAACTGGAATGAATCAATGAATAAAATATGAATACACGGGTGGAGAGATGAGCAAGGAGAGGATGGATGGGCACATAAATGAGGGAATGGCATTTGCCATTTCTGTCCTCTCCATCCTCATAAGTCAGAAGCACTCTTTTCCTCAGCTGCTTTGAGTCCAGCATGCTGGTCAAACATCTTCACGTCCTTCATCTCATGTCAAGGAGACACATTTGCTTTTTAAAATCAAATCTTATTTTGAGCTGCCAGAGGTCAGAGCCAGTAAGGCAGCAGCATAAATCACCCCTTTTGTTTTCATAGATTAGAACTTGGTCATCTGAATAGGGTACTTTCATTGACTTGTGGGGACAGGTTGCCCAGGTCGCCAAGGACAACAGAAGTCACTCATTCATTCATCTATCCATTTATTCATATTTCAATTAATATTTTTAATCAGTTTCTCCCACAGTTTGTCAATTAAGAGAAACAATCTTGGATTTTAATAGAATTGAGTTTTAATCAGGCATATCACTTTCTACATTGAAAGTCTGCAACACTTGTGTCTTTTCTGAACTCCATTTCACTCCTGTAAAAGGAAAGGCTCATCATTTTAACTCTTCGGGTTGTTCTGAGAATTAAATGGGTTAATAAATGGAAAGCACTTTCTACAGCCTCTGTTATGGAGTTGATGATAAATAAATGTTAGCTCCTATTATAAATTCCTTAAAATATGAATTCCTCCTCTTATTAAATATGGATTGAACTCCTCTTGAGTAGCAGATCCTGAGCTGAGTAAAATATGCTTCCTACCTCTTAATAACTCACAGTCACTTGAATTTGACAGAGATATAGGTCAATAATTAGAAAACTTTCTGACAGATTTAGTGGTGGATATAGAAAGTGGCAAGACCAGGGGAATGACTCAGCCTGTCTGTGGGGAGATAGCAAAGTGGCTGGGAATGGCAGAAGAATGTGGTCTAATTGGGACAGGTAAAGTCTGGATTATCAAAATGTTTCAGCTGCCACAGGAGGATGAAATGCAGACAGGTGGGACTGGGGATAACATGGATGGCAATAGGCAGAGTCAGAGTGTGAAAGTTATTAAATAGACCAGATATGAAAGGAACAGGGTCTGCATAAAGGAAGGGTGTAGATACAGAGGAGTAGGGTTTTGGGGACTCTGTAGTTATTTGTTTCTCATGGTGTGGCTTGGGAGGGACATCCTGGGAAACCTAGAAATAGATACTCTCATACTCCCCATCATAGTTTGATGCTTCCTGTGCCTTTGCATCAGCAAGACCCTGGATGACTGTAGGGTCACTGAATCATGGGAGGAGCTAAAATCAGGTGGTAGGAGTTAGGGAGCACTTGTATATGAAGGATGGAGTTCCTTAAATCAAACACATACTGGAGCTAGATTCTTCAGAAGTGAGGAGAGTTATAGTACTTGTAAATGTTTTCCCCCACCTTGATATTAATGTAGAGGTAGCATTGTAAATGGGGGGCAGACTTTTGATTTCTCCTTGAGCCTTTTGGGGTGACAGCTCTAGAGTGTTCCTGGCTATATCTCCAGTCATCAGAGCAGGTTTCACGGCTTTATTGCCAAAGCCATAGCTGAGTGTTTATGGCTGAGTGATAAATCCCTAGAACATGGATTTCTTCCTGGAAGTGCTGACTCAATCTTAACTTTCACACTGCAAATGGTGCCACAATAAAATGTATATATCAAAGTTGTGGCGACTATAAAGGTCTTTTAAAATCGAGTTGACATTGCAGTATGTTTGCTTGAGATAAGGTGAGGATTTATGTTCATAAATAGGATTGTGGAGCCTGAGGAGCATAATTGGTGATTTGGGGTGTTGAGATTTGGGCATCTTTTGTCCTTGATCCTCAGTAAAATTTGCTTTTCTTCTGTGGGAGGCAGTCTCACTTTTCAGCTCTCAGTGTGTCCGTGTGCACAGATAGAGTTGTCATCTTAAGACCCCTTTATAAGTTCTCCTGGGAAATGCTTTTCAAGCCAGTTTAATCCAAAAAAACAATGGTGGGTATTTTTGCATGTTTGTTTTGGCTCGTTTATTTCATTCCTCTCTGTGTTGGACACCTTACTATGTGGCCAGAATACAAACTCAACAAGAATCATTAGAGTTAATTTACAGTCTAGTTTTTGAGAGAGACTTTACTCATTCACTGTTCACAGATTCCTTACTTCATGCCTGCCCATAATGTCAGGGTGCTCAGAGAAAGCAATGGTTATGGGAAGTGTCTTGCTCTCAAGGAACTTCCACTGATGAAAGACAGGCAAATAAGAAAGATATCATGGAATAAATACATAATTGCAGTAAGAAGTATTAATTTCTTTCTACAAAAATCAAGAATAGCGAGTAGAGGGAAGTTATTAGATCTGCATACTGATGCCTATGACCGTAACCCCAACTATGGTTTGCCTCCCAATGTGTTAACTATTTGTGGTCAACAATGGTGTGAAAATCTTAAATGGAAAATCCAGAAATAAACAAGTCATCATTTCAAATTCCACATTCCTCTAAGTGCATAAAAAACTCTTGTGTCACCTTGGGTCATTCAGCTTAGATGTGAATCATTCAGTTGCCCATAGTGTCTGTTGTGCCTATATGATCGTTCTGTTAGACACTGAAGTGTTAGAACTGTCCACAGTGTGGGGCATCAGCTGTGGATAAGTGGGGGACTACTATTATTTACAGATAAAATCCTTGGAGGTATGAAAAAACAGGACCCATTGAGGACCACTGTGGCTGGAATCTAGGCAATAGCTCTATGATTAAATAAATTACTAATGAACTACCAGGTCTCAAACCATAGAAAGAGTGTGGGAGGCCTGTCTTAATGAAGGGTTGTACTTGAAATAGGAGAGGCGGGTATAATCAAGTCCACAGGGAAAGGTTGATTGTTGGGGCCTGGTTTTAGGAGTACTCAGAAAGGAAGCTGGTGAGAGGCAATGCAGAGAGTGAGTTGGGAGGTTTCAAGTCTATTCCGTGTTTTCCCAAATGAAAATTCATATTGTCTTTGGCCTTATAGTGATTTCTTTTGGAACTTCTAGTTATCTCCCTGACCTGTGTTTTAACAGGTTTCATCACAGGGTGTCTGTAAGTATCCCTGAAGAACCTGTAGTGACCCAGAGCATTGGCCACCTGCTGTAGCCAAGCAGCACAAAACACACAGTTAGATATCAGCAGAGCATGCTGGCGAAGGACCCGGAGATATCCTTATCCCAACAGTCAATATTTACACTCCTCAAAGTGCTTGATTAAGATTGCTCTGTCGGCACACAGCCCCTTGAAACACACACACTGGGTACATGTTCTGCATTGCAAAGTGCGCATTTTTAATATCGATCTCTCAAAATCCAGCAGGCCTCATTGATTTCCACAGGACCTGGAAGAAAGACTGTGATAAACCAAAGACTCTTACAGCTTCATCAGCCAGAGAACATGACTTGTTTTCCTCTTCCTTGAACTTCTCCTGGCTTTCTGGGAAGATAACTTATTTTTATTTCTCTCTTTATTTCTTTATTTTTGAATCAGCCTGTATTAAAGTCCTATAAATAACCCCTGAGACACACGAAACAGATTCATTTAATTTTCCTTTAGTTATCCTAAGTCGGAACAGATGTGTGTCTGTGATAGAAAAGGGGAGGGGAGGATGAATCATAGGTGCGGGGAGGGAGATGAGCCGCCTGCTAGCATTTGAGGTAGAATATCTGATTTTTGGAGGTTGGCAGCCAGCGCGAGCCCATTCTGGCAGCATCAAAGCTTGGACCTAATGACATCTGCCACAGCTGATTCCCTAAGGAAGCTAAGATTCCAACTAGCCAGCCAAGTTTATAGAATGATGTGTTCTTAAGCTTCTTCTGTCCATGGTGCTGAACTGTTTCTTGGGTCATTTAATGATGTTTATTTTCTTATATTACTAAAAGATATGGTGATGGAGCAGGTAGATGAGAGGCTGGAAACTTATCTGTGGGAGTTTCGCTGAACATCTGTTCCTTGTTCAGGACTTACTTAGAATCTTGGGCTGTGAGAGGCACGCAGCAGATATTCATGGACAAGACATCTCGGTCTTGCTTGAGAGCAGGTGCTCTTTGCACTGCTGATTAGGAGTTAAATTGCTAAGTGTGGTATCATGAGGCTGTCTAGGACAGCAAGAATGAGCCAGCTTAGGGAGAAGGCTTCAAGTTTAAGCTCAGGAATGAAGGGGGACCAAGATCCTCATCTGACCTGGCATGATACAGTATGATGCTCAATGGAAAGAATGATGGAGCAAGCAGAATGAAACAAAAGTGGTATATCAAACCTTCCAAGATCCTAGCAGGGATTGCTAGAGCCCACAAGATCCAGGAAGATGTCATAGTCCAGCCCCCTGCCTCCAGAGATGGGACTGAGTGTCTTCCCAGAAAGGGTTAAGGAGGGCAGCCTGATAGATATGCAGATAGCTGAGGTGACAGGTGTGGCAGTTTCTCAAGAACTGCTATGGATCAGGGCCTGATGATCTGCATGTACTTCCTCCTCTTCATCTATCCTGCCCGACGCTGAAGGCATTGCTTAGTGTGGTCAGGATTTCGTCTGAATGGGCTTATGAGCGGCTCCTCTCAGACCTCAGTGTGCACAAGAGTCATGGCAATGATTGGTATATTTATTTTATTTTTCAAAGTATTCTTTGAGAACTTCATACATGAGCACTGAGTGTATCTGCTCTTCTTCCTCTTCCATCTCCTTTAGCATCCTTTCCAGAATTCATGATATCTTCTCTTTATTATTATCATTTTACACATACACATCCACACACACAAACACACACATGTGCATGCATGCACAGCATGTGCACACACACAGATGCATTCACATAGGCACACACATACATACAACCGTGTCCTCAGCTGACCTCTTGGGATTGGACAGTATATGTGGGAACTCATTCCTGGAGGAAACTAGGACATATTTGTAATATGCAGACTTCAATTTTGTAGGTCTGAATTAGGACTGAGCTTCTGTATTTCTAACAAGTTCCCAAGAAGTCTGAAGACAAACTTTGAGACATGAACTAGAGGAGTCCTGCAAAAGTAGATTCCCAGAGGCTAGAGACTACTATGGACAGATTGGCATAAGTCGCTTATCAACTGAATAATCACTGGGAAATTCCTAATTGAGACTCAGTGTATTTATGACTCCTCCCATATTTCATCTAATTTTCTCAACACCACTGGCTATCCTGCATCCCAGACTTCTTTGAATAAAGGTGCAGAATTAGACAAGGTGCTTTGCCTCCTTTGGCAGGGCCAAGTAGCTTGTGAAGATCAGTGCAGTTCAGATATCAAGATTACAGAAATCCACTCCTATGGAAGCACCAGTCAGTCACAGCTGATGCAACAATAGTCTTTTAACTTTGCTACCATGCAGCACCAAGATGCTAGACCATCACTAAAGAACTCTTGAATCTCCACAGTCCTATCTGTGAAAAGGGATTTCATGTGGGTAAAGGCATGCAAACCGTGTGAAGTATTTTGGATGTGGCTTTTAGTCTAGACGCGTAGGCTGTTGTGTAGGTGTCAGTACGCTCTGCTAAAGGTTAGGTAATGAATTCTCCAGAGTCTGCAGGTCATGAGGTCTCTGTTGCAGCTTCTGAGTTCAGCTGTTTTTATATGAACACAGATTAGATGAGGAGAGCATGGATGGGGGTGGGGGTGGGTAGCTTTCCCAGTGAACTCCCATTTCCAAGATTGGCCTGCAGGATCTATCCTACCATGCTGTTGAACAGTGTTGTTCTAAGAGTCTTACCAAGAAGACTCTGCCAGAGTTCCAAAAGTTCAGGGAAGAAGAAAGACACATTCTATTACATCAATGTAGCTTTATGTAATTCCCTTGCAAATGGCCAACAGCGCCCAGTTTGAATGGAGAACACAGCAAAAATAATTACAGGGAACTGAATGCATGACAATATTGGCTTCTGTAATGAAGTTGTTAGGGCCAGCAAACAACACCATGGCTGCAGCTTCATATTGAGAAATGTGAAGGTGTTCCTTGAAAGGCTCAGAAATCATAGAATGAAACTCTCTGAGTCAGTGTCTCCAAGATAAATGTTATCAGTTAAAGACAGCTGTCCATTCTCTGGTGAAACCCTGCCTGATGAGACTGTAAAGAATCAGGAGAGCAGTCCCTGAGAGATTGTCTGCTTTTTCCTGTTCATCAGGAGCAGCATGGAGAGGATGGGGCGAGGAGAGTTCTCTGTGGTTTGATATTAAAGGAGTAGAGTGATGGAGTAAAGATCTCAGGGTGGGATCTTCATGGCTGGCAGAGGGTCATCTAACCTACTGGAGAACACTAGGATTTTTCACCTCCTTATCCTTGCCTCACAGTTTCCAGGCTCTGGCAGAGAGAGATGGGTTTTACTTATCTTTACTTTCTCCAACATCTCCAAATTCTGATCAAGTGAGAGATGAGTAAATGATGTAATCTCTGACCCAGAGTAGCCAGAGTATGAACAATAAAGATCAGGCTTTGGAAAAGCCATCCAGAGAAACTGGGTAGAGCAGAGGCTCTGTGCTGGCTGCAGATTGTGAATGCCTCAAGGTCATTCAGTAAAGAACCAGGTGGACAGAAAGGACAAAGCTCATCTTATTCTTGCTAAGTGGCTCAGGAGCAGATTGGCATGGATAGAGATAGTCATACTTAGGGGAATGTCCATGGCTCATGGTGGAGCTCTACCTGGTCTGATCTATGCCAATAGTCTTGTGTTTTATTTCACTGGTCCCTTGATCTCTCATGAGTCATCAGTGAGGTTCTCCTCCAACCTTTCCCCTTTGGATTTTTAGTGGGTTCATCCCTCATCCCCTTTGCCATGTTTCTTTGGGATCATTTCTTATTTATTTTAATGACGAGTTTAAAAGGAGACTTAGCTAGCACACTGCCCCGATTCCATAAATCACACCTTCTGCCAGAGCCTCTCAAACTCCCCTGCCCATTTACCACCTCCCTCCTTAGAATGTCAGCTCCAGCACCGAGATAGGCCAGGTCTGCTTTTCTTTAGTGCTGTGCCCACACATCTGGCCAAGCAGCATTGGCTAATGGTGAAGATGTAATCATACATGCCTTTGACTGCCTCTGGACTGGTGCCGAGCCTAACTATCTAGAGAAGTGTGACAATCTGGCAGGGACTGGAGAACACGGGTGGATGATGCATTTCTTTAGCAGTAATACATTGGCTTCTACTAAGAGATAGTTCTGTTTTCAGAATACAAAGAGGAATCAAAATATTGCACACACCCTCAGGTCAGCATCACAAAGTGGAGAAAGAGACACACTAAGAGACAGATGTTTGACAGTGAATATTCTGAGATGAGAGGTCTATTTAGGATGTTCTAGGTGAAGGTGGGAATGCAGTTGCTGGTAAGGTTTCAGCATGCAGATAAAACGCTTGGAATCTTCTAGAAGGCAGATTCTCTTTGGGCAGGTCTAAGATAGTGACCTAAGATTCCACTGTTCTAACACATTCTAAAGCAATGTTGCTACTGGTACCAATGGACCATGGAAGGGGCTGAAGATTTATGTCTCCCCTAAATTCATGTCAAAATTGAACCTCCGAAGGGATAAGCATTAAGAAGATGGAGATTTGGGGGTGCTTATGTGTCAAGGGTGAAGTTTTATGGATGGCACTGGTACCCTGATGGGAAGGTCCCCAGGGAGCTTGTTTGTCTCCTCCACCAGTGAGAAGGAGCCACTCCTGAAGTCCAGAGCTCTCACCCAACACTGAGTCCCCCAGTCCCTTGAGTTTGACCTTGAGAAGTAAGTTTTTTGTAAGCCACCCAGCCAAAGGCTTTTTGTTAGATCAGCCTGTGTAGTTTCCCACATTCCATAAGCCATGATTTGAGTAGTAAATATTTTATTTTTATGTTTTTATTTTAACCGATACATTAATTCATAGAGTAGACTGTGACATTGCAGTAACATGCATACAGTATATACAGTACAGAAGGAGAACTGGCTGGTCTATTACCCAGACATTTTTATTTCTTCATATTAGATATGTTCAAAATACTTCCACTGGATACTCTGAAATACTGTCACTTTTCTCTACCATGCATGTCAGCTGTGCCATCAAATTCTTAGAGTTCGTCTTCCTGTCCAACTGAATCTCAATATCCTCTAACCATTCACTTCTCATCATTCTTCCCTCCCTCTCCTCAGAGTCTGGTAGATACTAGTCTTCTCTCAGATTCTTTTGATTAATTTCCATTCTCTTTATTCAATTACCTGTGGGCTTGTGTGTGTATGGGTGTATGTGTGTAAATGTTCCTGTGTGTGTGTGTGTGTGTGGTATCTTTGTATTTATGCAGGTGGATATAGATGTCAGAGGTTGACACTGGTTGCCTTCCTCTCTCCCTGTCTTAAGAGAATCTCTCACAAAATTTGGAGCTCACCCCATCCATCAAAATTAGCTGGCCAGTAAGCTCCAAGGATTTGCCTGTTTCTGTTTCCAAGTGATGGGATTACAGATTTGCACTACCATGCCTGGCTCTTTACATGCCCGTTGAGACCCAAACTCAGGTGGCCCTCTTGCTTGCATGGCAAATACTTTATAAACTGAGCCATCTCCTTAGCCCAAAGATTAACTTTTCTCTTCCGTGTATGAGTGAAAACATGTGTTACTGTGTTTGTATGTCTGTTTTCTTTCACTTTGATGTGTCAGTCTAATCCATGTACCTGCATATAAAAGAATTTAATACTTTTATTGAGTGATTGGGTAGCAAATATTTTTAAAGGTTTATAGAAATGATATGGATAAACATGGACAAATAAACAGTTTTGCAAGGTGTTTTACTTATTCAGTGTTCTATTGCTGTGAAAGGACACCATGACCAGGACAACTCTTATAAAGCAATGCATTTAGTTGAGGCTGGCTTGTAGTTCAGAGGTTTAGTCCACTGTCATCATGGCAGGGAGCATAGTGGCACACAGGCAGACACAGTGCTGGAGAGGAACTGAGAGTTCTATATGTGGATCTGCAGGCAGCAGGAAGAGAGATACTGGACCTGGCTTGAGCTTTTGAAACCTCAAAGGTCACCCACAATGATATACTAACTCTGACGAAGACCTACTTACTTCAACAAGGTTATACCTCCTGATCCCTACAAGTATCACTATTCCCTAATGACCAAGCATCTAAATATATGAGCCTACAGGGGTGATTCCTATTCAAACCACCACACAAGGTATAAAGGAAAGTATAGAGTTATAAGGATGAAAGAAGATAGAATACAGAGACAGGGTTTGTACGTGTTATGTGTATGCTGTATACATATGTGTCTGAGGTATGAATGGATATGTGTAGGTGTGGAATGTATATAAATGGAATTCAAGTATTTGTATAGGTAGGACTGTGTGTGAGTGTTTATTGGGTGTAATGTATGTGCATGTGTAGTATGTGGTGTGTCTGTTTGAAGGTAGTATATACATGTGTGAGGATGGTACATATGTGGTGAGAGACTGTATAGTTTTGGGGTGTGTATGTGTGTAGTGTATATGTGTTTGATGTGTGCATATGTGCTGTGAAAATAGTTTTAGTATAAACACAAATGCACACAATATGTACATGTGTTGACATATGTGAATTATGTGGTATATATAGCCTATGTGTGCTATGACCCTTATGTGTCCAGGAGTGTGTCTGGGAGGCATGTATTGTAGGACTGTAGGCTTCTCCCTGGATCCAAAAGTCTGGTGTTTTGGGAAAGCCAGGGTTGGATCACATAGGGAGCCATGCAGGCTTGTTAAGAAAACAATCTAAAGGATTTTCTTTGAGGAAGAACATGTTATTGACTGGTTGACAGCAATTTACTTTTAAAGGGATAAAGGTTCAAAAATAAAACCAGATATTCTCCCTCAAAAGCAGGGTTTCTTAGGGTCATTGACATGTCACCCCAATGAGTCTGTGGAGGTTCTCTGTGGCTGTTCTGTGCTCCATGGCTTCTTATTGGATACTTCTGGAATTCCCTGAGCCCTAGCCACTGTAACCAAGAATGACTACAGACATGGTGAACATCCTCTGGGGTAAGAAAGAGCCTGTGACTGAGAACCACTATTCTTCAGCTTCAAGTTCTTCACTCTTTGTATTCACTTCATGGATGCCCAGGCCCTTCAAATATTCAGTAGTCTGCAAGAGTCCTGGAGTAGGTTCAGCTAGGAGCCCCATCGATCTGTTTGCTGCTTCTCTGAAGCAGCGGAGGAACAGGGTCTGTCTGGAGTTGAAACATAGACACAGCTGCTTAGGAATTCTGTTTTAAAATTAGGAAAAGTACTTGCCTTTTCCTTCATTTCTTGACCCCTCTCCTCCAGATGCAGAAGCACCTGCTGAGGAAAATATAGGCATGTGATGAAAATTTCAAGTTTTCCATATCTGTGGATGGGATGTGTTTGAATTGTTCATCATCATATCAGATCAGAGAGGCTGGGTTTTTTTTCCATGGCTTAAGCTGATGTATCAGAGATATTCTAGCCTTAAACATTGCTGTTGCTTTTGCAGAAGCAAAGAATGCTAGGTAGACAACAACCCTGTGAAGATGCAAACAATAAAACTTATACTTTTGAAATTCTTACTGGTTCAGAAGTACAGGATACATTGTGCTAGAGTAGTGTGTGCTACAGCTTAAAAGAGGCTTGGGTCCCAGCTGAGACAGAAAGAGCATGAGTTTAAGACCAGCCTAGGATTCATAGTGAGAGAAAGCTATTTAGTTTCTGTAAGCCTTGGTTGCATGAGCTATTGAAAGAAAGCAGTTGTAGGGATGAATAAGTGAAGCATGACACTAAGAGGGCTTAGGTAGTTGCCTGGCATATAGCAATTCCTTGGAAAGAAGTTGATCAGGCTTATCAGTATTTCAGGAACAACTTTATTTATTGTATTTATTACTTCCTTAGTCAGAACGGAGGGAAACAGAAAACTATCATCTGTGATATGCCAGAGAACCTTATAGCACATGACCCATTGACAAGCACCACAGAAATACTTAGCATATCTCTGGCACATATATAGGCTATGAGCACAGAAAATTCAAATAAGCACTCTGGTGGTTTGAATATGCTTGTCCCATGGGAAGTGCCACTATTAGGAGGAGTAGCCTTGTTGGAATAGGTGTGGCCTTGTTGGAAGAAGTGAATCACTGTGTAGGTGGGCTCTGAGGGATCCTAGTGCTCAAGCTCCACACAGTGAAGAAGAGACCCTCCTATTAGCTGCCAGCAGAATGATGTCTCTTGGTTACCTTTGGATCAAGATGTAGAAATCTTGACTCCTCTAGTACCCTGACCGCCTGAATGCTGCCAAGCTTCCTGCCATGATGATAATGGACTGTTAGTCCTGTGAACTTGGTGAGGATGTTTAACTCCTGTTAGCCTCATTCCATTTCCAACATCTCTGAGAAGTGACATTACACCCATTGCTTTAAAATGGCCCTGGTATATAATTGGGTCTCAATGAGAATTCAGATTACCATCACTCTTCCTTAACAGATATGGATTGCATGGGGAGGCTGAGCAGAGGTGATTCTCTGGGCCTTTTTGAATAAACTTGAGCTTCCTTCCATTGACCACACTGACCAACAGACCTTCTGTGTATCTCCCCATCATTGCACACCTTCACTTTGATCTTTCCTGTAACACGAAGTCGATACGTGAAATTATTAGGCTTTAGGGGGAAGCAGACAGAATTCTGTAAACTGCAGCTGTTTCCCTTCTCTGGTCAAACCTTCAAGCAATAAACTTCACCTTTATTGACAAACTTCAGATGTCTTTCAAAAAAATAAAACGAACAGGTAAGAAGTAGAAACTTGTTCAGGGTGAAAAATCTTTTGCTCTTGGCCATATATTTATTGATCCATCTGAACTACATGTACTTTAAGATCTCAGAATCTTATTAGGATCCGGTTGGAGCCTGTTTTTGCTATAGGGCGGGTAAGAATATTGCTGAGGGGCCTGGTTGCTGACATGGACTTTTGTGTTGTCTTTCTGAAAACATATAACATAGCAATTCAACATGATACACATTTGTTGCATGGAAACTCTATACAGGTGATATAGATATTAAATGTCTAATAAAAAACTGCCTTATAATTTTAATTGATCCACTAGTAATATGTCCAAAATAAAAAGAGTGTGTCTTATTATCTCTATGTTCCTGAAGAGGAAACTGACTCTCTGAATATAATAAAACAGATGTCATTCACTTGGCCACAATTCCAGTTTCACCAGTGCTTGATGAATATCTGATTTATGTTGGGTACCAGGCATGCATCAGTGAACCCCACAGATAGTGAACATATAGAGTTAAGGGGCAATATGAGGACAAATGTCAGTGGGAGCTGACAATAACACTAATGGGAAGTAACGTGAAGGAAATCTAAAGAAGAAGAGAAGCTTAGTAAAGAATGACAAAGTTGTCAGTCAGAGGGGAAAAAAGTCACAGAATACCTTAGGAAGAGAAAAGTGCAAGAGATGGCTGGAATAGAAGTTGCTATTCTAAATCTACAGATGTCAGGTAGGCATTATATGTGCATGAACTAAGCCAACTGGGCAGGTAATAGCTTCGTTCATGGGTCTCCTTTTGCAAACTATCCCCTTGTAAGAACAGAGGATGCATGGTGCTAGGAATCACTCACAGACTTATGTTTTGAGTCATTGGTCCCCCATTTTGAAGACTGAAGTGTTTGTGAGGCAAAGCTTGGCTGGCAGAAGGAGATCCATAAAATGAGCGGGTATGAACTGCCTTGCCTTTTGTCTGTGTTCTGCCTCCTGCCCACATCTGCACCATGGGCATAACCCTCTACATTTCCTGACTCACAGTCAGAGCCACTCCCACTGTCAGTACTGGAATCTCCCAAAAACCTATGAGCCAAGTAAGCTGTTTCCATGGAGTATTTTGTGACCTTAGTGTGAAAAGCCACTGAAAAACATGTTATTAGATCTTTCTAAGTTTCCCAGGAATTTTTCTTGTTGTTAAAGGTCTGCAGTGAATCTTGAAAGCTATCATAGACCTGAGTCTCAGGTGGAGATGATAGGGTGACTTGGGGTAGAGGAAGGCATCAGCATTGTTTGGTTCATTCTTAAATGCTTATTAGTAAATGACAAAATATGTTGTGCATTAGCCTTGGAAGATACTGTTTAATGAGAAAAAGCCCAGACCTGAGCCTTGGAAATTTACAGAATAGCATCAGGAATGGGAATGCCTATGTCTGGAAGACAAGACAGAATAGTAGGATGATCTGCAGAATAGGTTAGGAAGTTAAAGCCAGAAGAATGACTGTGCTCAGAGAGATAGGGTGGGGTACAGGGGGTCATAAATGTGTCCTCTGGGTTTCAGAGGGCTGAGATGGAAGAGATTAACATTTGAGAAGATGTGATAAGAGACATGAAAGGAAATTCAAATAGATATGTAAGCAGATGATCAAGAAACTTGGGGGAATGGGAAGATGCCACAGTCAGTAAGGTGCTTTACAAATGTGAGGGCCAAATTTTAAATGTCTGGCACCCACATAAAATGCCAGGCATGGTAGCTTATGCCTGTAATACTTGTGTGTGATAAGGGGAAGACAGATAGGTCCCTGGAGCTTAGTGGCTTTCTCATTTGACTGAACTACAGTGCTCTGAGTTCAGTGAGAGACACTGTTTCAAAAATGTGGTGGTGGTAGGGCAGGGACTAGAGAGATGGCTCATGTTTAAGAGCCCTTGCCACTCTTCTAGAAGACCACCAACCTCAGGCAGCTTACAACTTGCTTATGACTCAAGCACTAGGGAATTTGATGCTCTGTTCTAGTTTCTTCAGGCACTGCAGAGACTCACAAAGAAACCTACTTGTATAAAAGCAAATAAGGAAGTGGTCAAAGAAAACCTTTTTTTATTTGGCCTATGGCATCTACACCTACATGCATATGTCTGTGTGCACATAAACATACATGCATGTGTCTGTGTGCACATAAACATGCACACAGAGAGTTGAGTCTATAAGACATGAGGGAGAAAGCTAGTTCCACATCTCTTGAGTTTCCAGTGAAGACCCAGGATTCACAACCATAAAGCAGAGCAATAGGTCTGAGGCATCTGGTACATGTGCCTTTCTCTATTCTAATACCTTTGAGTTCACATAAAGGCCATTGTTTTTAATGCCAATGTTGGTATGGTAATCTTTCTGTCTCTTCATTTCTATAAAATCTTGTTTTGACTCCTGTAATAAGCTGGCATGTGCCCCCTGCCTCTCCTTTGCCTATAATAACACCAGACTTCCACTGAGTAGCTACATCAACACCTCAAGACGAGGGCATTGGATACCCTGGAACTGGAGTTATAGGAGGTTTTAAGCAACCCACTGTGAATGCTAAGAACTGAACCCAGGTCTTCTGAAAGAGCAGCATGCACTGCTGAGCCTTCTCTCCAGCACCCAATCTGCCATACTCTTATTAATCACCTCTCCAGATCCAAAGCCCACCTCTGAAGTCTGGCCTGCTTTTGCTTCATCTCATACCAAACTTGCTGTATTCATTCTTTATATATCCTGGCTTTCTACCTATCGCTCAAGTACCCCAATCCTCTTAATCCCAGGGCCCCCCTTGTAACCTTCAATCCCCTCAGTTTTGTTTCTCTTTTGTGTGTAGCAGTGTTTTTCTAGGCTGCCATCTCTAAAATTGTTTCCTTTAATCCTCTTAACACATTCCATCCGGGAAAGTTATATACAAAACAGGGTAAAGTGAATGAACATGGCTATGAACATTTATGGCCAACCATTCCCAATTCTAATGATATTGTACCCGCTACCACAGTCTTTATGATTATTGCACCATTGCTTCAATGTCAGCTTTCTGGTAGTAAAGGTCTCTATCATTCTTGTCTGTTACTTTGTCCAAATACTCATCCCTGAAACAACTGCAGATGCTCAAAAACAACTGTATAATTGACGAAGGAAGAAGAAAAATCCTAACTGCACTTTCAAATTCCCAGCATTGTCAGTTCAGTCAAGAGACTCAGAATCTGCACATATATACTGAGCCAGTCACTGAATCTTGAAATTTTACATCTATTATTCTTGGAAAGAGGCAATCCTGGATATATTACAGATGAAGTTGTGATTGAGAGAATTTTAGTACTCTTTTCTGACTGATCAAGAAATAAGTCACAAAGCCAGATTTTAAATTCAGGACCAAGTTGAGTTGATGTTAGGCCTTCCCTGACTGTGAAGACCCATCCCTTCATCACTGGAGAAGGAGGAGGGTGAGGAAACATGGGCAGCACAGGAAGACAGTGTTTCCCCTTACTGGGACTGGAAAGGTTTTCAAAAATAGAAACTTATACAATCTGTTTTTCTTGTTACCTCACTGTGAAAAGAGCTTTGTGGTGCCTACGCCAATACCTTGGATATATATCAGCTTTGAATTTCAGCCTTGGCTTCCATTGTCCTGGATGGATCCTGCTGATTCTTTCTCTCCTAGGTTTTGACTCCTAGGTTGGGACATATCTATGGCTTCTGTTGTTCTTGCCTTCTTTCTCCAGCAAACTCTTCAAACTTCTACTTCTTTGACAATTGGCCATTTTAGTTCAAATGATAGTATCCATATAAAATTCATATTTTGAATTCAAATAATATCGTGGTGGTATTTGGAATCAGGACCATGTGCAGTTACTTGTGATTGATGTCTTTATTAAAAATATCTTGGAGAGCTAAGCTATGCTGTTCTTTCTACCCTGTGACATCACAGAAAGGTGGTTCCATCTTGAGTTAGGAAATATGTTATTATAAGATGCAGACTCTGCTGAGACCTTGATCTTGGATATCTTAGCCTTGAGAACAGTAAATGCATTTCTTTGGTTATTAGCCAAGCATTAAAATGGCATTTTAATATAGAATCCCAAACAAGACCAAGGCATAGGCCATCAAAATAAAGTCCTTGAGAGAGAATTGTTCATTCAAGAAATATTGGTTGAAAAATTACTGTAGCCCTCTCCTGGAAGAGATAGCAGCTGCTAACTAGTGTCATTTCTGTAGCACTTCCTGGGTCCAGTATACCAGCAGCAGTGGATGCTGACTGGAAATGCATGTTAATGGGATGCATGGCTACTTACTCCAGTGTCAGAACATGGTTCTCAGAAAGCTGTGCTTTAACAAGCTTTCAGATGCTCTGTCCATCTACTGTCCTGGTCCTGGGGGCAGTGGTAGGGACTAGGCCTAGGGCTCTGCACACTATGGACTTACTCCCCAAAGACTCTGCTCACCAATGTGTAGGAATCACTTCCTGTATCACTTACAGAGGAGAAAAGTGTGATTCAGGGAATTTTAATAATCTTTACTGGTTGATCTGCAAATAAGTCACAAAGCCAGTTTTCGAATTCAGGCCCATCACCTCACTATGTGTAAAATGTCTGTGCCTGACCCTGGTCTACTCATCTGTGGCAGATGGGTAGGGCCACTGGACAGTTTTCCTTTGGAGGGCCTGTAAGAATATCAGGCATCTGAAACCTAGTGTACATTTCTGTGATAAAATTATAGTTGCTTGATGAAAAGAGCATCATTTAAAACTGAGCTTTCTGTCTTCACCACATAAAATTCAGCAACCTTGTTTTGATCCCTCTCTCTTCCTTCATTTTTAACCACTGCTGCACAAACACATATGCTGAGAGAATTTCAAAGAAGATGTTCTGGGAAGCCTTTTGCAATCTCAGGTTTTACTTCATTGGAGCTTTTTCCCAAGGAAATAACAGGGTTCCTGGTAGACTCTTTTGCTTGGGAGGAAAAAGCTGATGTTAATTGGAGAATATGCACAATTTTATCTATGTGTTAACCAAGGTCACTAAATGCTTTCAGCCATGCTTGCCTGACCCCTTTCTGTTTCTTTATGTCTGCACTGGGAAGACCAGAGCTTGACCTGCCACATTGCTTTAAGGGATGACTAAACAGAGAATGCTCAAGGGGGTCCTGTAGCCTGCAACTCAAGGATTTTTCTCATAGGGGAAAGAATGTTGACAGATCTATAGTGAGCATATTTCTAAAAACTGTCTTAGGTTTTTGTTTGCTTTCTGGAGATGCTTCAGTGTGTTATTGTTACCCGAAACTTCTGGTTTTACTTTTTTTTTTTTTAAAAAAAAGACAATTAAAATAGTCTCAGAGCCTCAGATTCAGAAACGAAAGTTCATTGCAGACCATGATGCTCTCTGCTGCTACTACAGGAGCAGTTATGCGGTTCTAGCTTCAAATCCCATTCATGAATTGATTGATTGATTTGTTTGCTCAATAAGTAGATATTTATTGATCTGGACTTGAGGTATAGAGGACATTCAAGGTAAACTGTCACATCCATCATGGCTAAGTGGATTCCATTGGCTTTTTCTGGGAATGTGACCTGTACACTCCCATTGAAGTAACTGATGTCTACCAATGGCTTCAACTCAACTCTGTACAAGATGGCTTGCAAAGTTCCTTATTAAAGGTCTCCTTTCAGCTTCAGACACTAATATCCAAGAGCCCTCTTGACATCTCCACTTTGATACTTTAAATCTACCTTGGTTCCACTGTATCTAAAATCTAAAGTTGTAATCATTCCCACACCTTCTAATTTTCTTCTGGTATTCATGATTTGTTGAGAGGGAAACAACTAAAAAACCCAGCACCAGCCTTCTTTTTGTTGGCCAGGGCTGTCCAAGAGACTCTCAAAACATATAACCTATTGGTTACTACCTCAAGAGATAGAAGGTAAGTCCTTATTGCAACATGCACTTCAGAAACAGGGCCCAGAGATCACTGACATAGAATTGACCTGAATACCCACTCTCTGAGGACTACCATGTATGGTATCAGAAGGCACCATGGGAGATTCCCAAAGAGAGAGGCAGCCAACAGCTCTACCCAGCTATGATGCCAGTGAACAACACCAATCACGAAAACCCTAAAGGTGCGGCAGTGGCATGCAGACCTTAGTGGTAACCAACAGTTCTCCATTTGAACTTAAGACCCACTCAACGAGAGGAAGACTATGGCTGGTACTAGAACCCTAGCTTAGTACTCAGCACTAATGTACTCATGGTTATTCTTAGGATTGTGTCTAAGTTCCACCCCACAATTACCTGGCAACAGTCAGGTATGCCTCTCCCCACAGTTACCTGGCAACAGTCAGGTAGGCCTGGCCTACTATAAAAGAAGGTGCTTGGCCCCTCCTCGATCTCTTACTCCTCTCTTATCTCTCTCTTACCTCTCTCACTCTCAGCTTCTCTCTAGCCCTCTTGGGCTCTCCTCCCCACCCCCCTCTCTCCACGTGGTCATGGCTGGCCTCTGCTTCTCTACTCTCTCCCTCTCTCTGCCTTTCTCTGCCTCTACTACCCCCCTTAACTCCCATCTCATGCCCTGAATAAACTCTATTTTATACTATATCGGTGTGTGTCTGGTCCCTCAGGGGGCAGGGATGCCTCGGCATGGGCCTGCTGGGGCACCCCCTTCCCCAAAACCACCATATACCATATTTTCACACCTCTTTCTCTTTTTATGATCACAGCAGTTATTGGAGAGGAATCTAAAACTACTAATTACTAAACCAGCATAATCCATAAGAACAGTCTAAACATTTGTCCTTATACCCACAGATGAGTGTAGTCCTCACCCCTCATCAAAGGAGATTTCTCTTTACAGCAAACAGATGGAAACCATTACAGACATCACAAAAAATCAGAATGCTCGACATAGAACCTAGCCCCAATGGGTACATTTAGAAAACACTCTCACTTCTAAGGCTCAGGGAACATTGCAATTCATGGAGCAGAGAGATTTTAAGAGCCAGAAGATCAGAGGATTTGCTGTGAGAGTGTGTCTCCTAATAAAGTCAAAAGTTATGCCTATCAAATCTCAACATATTTACCCATATGTAAACTGAACATGGATGGCACCAATGAGTGTAACAGACAGGATGGAGAAGAACTTATTGGGTCTCAACCCTACACAATGAAGTACAGGAAACTGGGGAAAGCTGTAAACAGGAGAGGTGGCCTTCCCCAGGAAGGAGCATACCAACTGGTTGTCCAGTGCCAAATGACTGGCCCTGAGAAATACATACAAGTAACATTATATGGAATCAACAGCTTATGTTTTTGAATATCTGTATATACAAATATGCATGCAATAAGGACTAGTAAAGAAAGAGGCTATGAATTTGAAGGAGAGCAAAGAATATATGGGAGATATATAGGAGTACTTGGAAGGAGAAAAGAAGGGAGAAATGTAATTAGAGTATAATCTCAAAAATAAAGGAAAAAGGACATGACCAAGCATACAGTTGTTCATTATAAAATTTGAGAGCTAACTTTGAGCTGTCTGTTCTTTTACTCCCTACAGACAACCCATGACCATATCCTGTTTAATCTCTTGAATGTCTTTCAGATTTATCAGCTTTTCTTCATACTTACTGATGCCAGTGTAGCTAAAGATACTCTCCTCTCTAACTTTCAAGGAAGCAGCAGCTTTCTATCTGTCTCTGATACACAGCAAGGCTCTACTCCAGACCACATCTAGGGGGACTAATATTACACCTTTCTTAACATTTTTTTCAAGTAATTTCAATTGCTCTTGGAATAATATTAGTAGTATTTACTATCTGAACCCAATACTTACTTTGCATAATGTTCTATTCTATGTATTTCCCTATTTTACTCATTCTCATATAGTAACCATTAAAACAAAACATATCTTCACAACATCTTTACTTCATAGAAAGCCTTGTGTATCTGATTCCTACATGTATCTATTGGTCTGTCTTTGTATTTCACATTTCTATGCTACATACTTCCTATCTATTACAAAATGAGGCTCCCTGGGGCTTGGGAGATGTCTGAATGGTTAAGAGTGCCTATTACTCTTGCAAAGAACCCAGGTTCAGTTCCTAGCACCTACATGGCTGCTTACAACTGCCTATAACTACAGTTCCAGGGGATCTGGTTTCCTCTTCCAGCTTCTCTGACTGCTGCATACACCACATGATGTACATAAATTCATGCAGACACATATACATACACATAAATAAAAATGGAATCTTTAAAAGTAAAGCCTCTTAAGTTGAAATTGAAATAGACTTGCTCTTGTGTGTTCCTATGTGTGTTCTGTATGGTTGTCTGGACTGATTACATGGTTATCGTCTGCCATCTTGGATGATGAACATTCTGATTCGTTGCAAAAGCAGGGCCTATTGGGAAAGCTACTCTTGGACTTGAATTAAAGAACATAGAGGAATTTCTTGAAAGCATGTGAGGCCTTGAATATATCTCAGAATTATAAAGTGAACCCAGTTTGAAAAAATAAGACTTATGTGCCAGGCAGCAGTTGACAATAGAAATTGACAGTCAGTTTTATCACTCTGTAAAACAGATATCAGTATTTTAGAAGACATAGCTACTACTCCTTCGTGGGTTAAGGGTCCATGACCAACCAGTAATAATAATCTTCACATCCAGACTTTAGAGAACCAATCTGATTAGCCCAGGTGGGGCGAGGGATTCAAGAACCAGATTCCAGAACAATTGTGTAATGCAATGTAACCCCGTCTTTTGAAATAGACGGTAGGACAGTTGGATGGGAATTGTGACCCTGTCAGGGACTCTGAGAGGCACAACCTTCAGCTTTGACTTTCTGAGCACCTTGATTTCTCCCAGTTCACTCTCTGTTTCAAAGCTGGAACTCAGTGTCACAGATTATCTTGTGATTCTCATGAAACACAAGCTGAATGCAGCCCAAACTTTAAAGATCTGGGGATTAAGCAGAAAAACCTCTTGTGTCTGTTCAGCAAAGAAGCTGCAAATCCCCTAAGTACCAGTGAAGGGGAAGCTTCGACAAGGAAAGCATCAGAGAAATCAAACACTTCGCTCCGCTCTCATGTCCTATAAGGGGATTTGTGGTTTCAAACAGTCGGCTCGGATGTGTCTTTTGCAAAGCCAAAGCCCGCCATGGAAGTGAGCAACAGAATGCCAAGCAACTGAGGCTGGGCACTGCTGGAGATGGGCAATGCAGAGTTATACCTAACCACAGGATACCCCTGCTTCACCCCATCTTCTCACCCACCACAGCTTCCATCTTCCCCTTTACCTGCCATGTCACTGACCTCTGATCTTGTAAATTCAATCTTTTCTCAACCGTTAATCCTGTGTCAGACCCTTCCTCGGGAAATAAAATTCTGTCTCCCTTTAATGGATAATACCCATCCTGTAGGCATCAAATGATGCCCATCTGCAAATTTTCATGAGATAGGGTTTACATGAAATAATTACACTTATTGCAAGCATATTTAGAAAATTTCGAGTTATGCAGCTACAATTCCCAGATGATTTAGAGCATTTTCTTCTTCCTGGCAAGTTCTTCTGTGCTATTCTCTAATCAATCTGCATTCCCACTCTCAGCCCCAGGCAACCAGTAATCCAGCTCTCGGTGGAGATTTGCCTCTCTGTGAACTTGACACTCCCCTTGGCAGAGTAGTTCTGTCCTTTAAGATTCAATATGCTTTGCACATGTTTGTTAAGTGATCTGGTCATTGCTGTTTGTGTATTTTCTAAGTAGAGTTTCCATTGATTTTTACACTAAGGCATTAGTCTAGACCAGTCTATACAGAATTGGCACAGGTGTCCATTAAGTTCACCATGTGACCTGGGGCTTATGATCCCATTTTTCCTGTTTAGAACATCTTAGCTAACACTAGTATCTCCTGATCACTGTGATGCCTAAGCTTGGTGTTCTATTAGAGTGGACTGAGATACACCTAGGTTACTTGTGAAGGATGCCTCAGGACATGTCTTTGAGAACCTTTCCAGGGATGATTACAATATGAAGTTTCTGACCTAAATGAAGGGTTTAAGCTGTTGAATGATTTAGAATCTAAATAGACTATTGAGGAGGGGTGGAACTGTGGACGGTGGGACCTGGTTGGAAGAAAAGTCACTTGGAATGTGTCTTAGCAGGCTGTGTTTCTTCTGTTCACAGTCTCTTCTTTGTTGTGACTTTGCATTGCTTCCTGGCTACATGAGGTAGGTTATAGGACCACTTCCTCCTTTCCATGCTGAACCAAACCTCTGAATCCGTGAGAAAAATATTCATCTTTCCTCCATGGTTTATGTATAGCCAGTTTTTGTTGCTGCTGTTTTTATTGTTGTTTGTTTGCTTTTTACAGTGGGCCACAGTAACAAGTTAACTCCTCCAGCTTCTCTTCTATTGTTAGTGTATATACCAGAATCTCATAATTGTTATTTAATTTTCACATGCTTTGACAAGAAGCTGACCATCATTAGAGGCAAGTGCAGGTGATGACCAGGCTAAGGCTGAGAGTGTAACAGTACTTGGGGAGAAAATGGAATGCCCAGGTCTCAAACCCAGTCTCTGCAGCTTAGAAATCCATTTTTCAACAACAAAAATTCAGTGGTGTCTATATGCTTAAGTCTGTCTTTGAGATCTAAGTCTAAGGGCTTCCCCCCTGGTCATGACAGGTCTATACACTTCAGGTACCACTTTTCTTTCTGATCAGTGAGCACCCCATTTGCTTTAGGGGCACTTGGAAGAGTTGCCAAATACTCTAAGGTCTTTGACTAATTTTATATGAAGTTATTTGATTTCCTTGATCAGTGGAATCATCTGTCTGATTTCTTCCCTGTTGATTGCTTGCAGGCAATGGCCCACTGGGATGAGATGTTATAATAACTAACTTATCATTTATGAATCAGTTTGTGGGATATGATCTTTAGAGAGCTTCAGAGAAAAATTAGTCTAGCTTATTTTTATAGTTTAAAGACTCATGCTCAATATTTTGAGGATATTCAAAGTAAAGGGAGAACAAGATAACCACATGTTCTTGTGACAGTTGCTTTCCCTAACTCCCAGACACTTGGTCATAAAAAAGACACCAGATACCTCAATTGGACACAGCTCAAGTGACATTTCTGACTCTTCTGGGATGAGGGTAACCATTACCTACCCTATTCCCAGTCCTAGAGAATTCTCACAATAACATAGATCATGATCAAGATGCTGAAGTGCCTTTGTGATGGCCATTGATGGATATGCATGAACTCGCCATGTATACAGTGATAAGGAGGCACAAAGAGTATGGCACAGTGAAGTAAAGAGCTCTTCTGTTCATCAGTGATTTCTAAGCCACAGCCCACAGTTGTCTTATCCTCCTAAGATTTCTTTGATATTTCAAAATAACTTGGAGATTCATTGTAAATCCTCTGTTGCCTTCATATTCCACCTACCAATTCAGCTAGTGGGTATTGATCATCCCCGTGTAAGTGCTGATGTAGCCATGAGTAGAAGAGACAAGGCCTTTGTTCAGCTTCATCAGTTAGAAACACATGGAACAAATGGAGCATGTGAGTTTACAGCCCCTCAGTTTTACACATGAAGCCCCATCAAGTTGAATCCCTGGAGCTGCCTTCATAACACTCTGTCCTGGAATGCCTGTGGATGTGTACATTGTTACTCTCTGCTCCCCATACGGGGTAGCAGAGTGCAATTACAGACTGGGCCATGGGCATCTACTGGTGCCCAGGCATGGTGTGGTTATGTCTGTGCCCACTGGCATTCATTCAGCTGCTCAGAGCTTATTCTGAGTCTTCAGCAACCTGTCTCCTGAGAAATAATGTGACAGCCTTATTTCACAGCCAGTGCTGTGCCACCCAGTGGCCACAATCCACTAATCTCATGTAAGAATACCCTGTAAGCCTACCAGCTACTGTATTTCACTCTTGTCTTTGCATAGATGCTGTGTACCCATTTAGTCCATCAGCTCTGAGCCAATGTTGCAGACAGCAGAACAACACTTGTTTTTGTTGTTTTGTTTAAAAAAAAAAATCAAAGAACCCATAGTTGATAGAGATTGGTTATAGCAAAGAAAGAACAAACAAGGAAGGAAGCAGCAAAAACAGTGTCTATTATGATGTAGCCATAAGTGAGAGATCACCTGATAGAGCAATTCTTTATCATACATCACTGGGAATTCATAGACTCTTCTGTGTGCTTCCATGGTGTTGCCCTGCATCCTAAAAAAACATTTATACTCCTTTGCAGTAATTTCTCTTGCTTCTTAAACATCTTCCTAAGATCTTGTGATTAGTTGTTGTCCCTTTCCCTGCTTTGTGAGTGTGTCATGATCCAGTGTCCCAGGGCCTGACATTTTCCCCTTTCAGACTTCTGAGTCCTTGTAGCTACACGGTCAGCTGAGTTCTGAGCACTGATCCAATCCAAGCCATTTTATCTATAGCCCTGAAGGCATCTGAGAAGGTCAAGTCAAAGATGATGTAGTGGGGGAGGGATGGTGACTGCTCAGCCTTCTGCCTGAGCAGGGCACCTTGCAAAGGAGCCAGGAAGAACATTAAGACAGCAGTAATCCTGAGAGAGCTTGGGCTGAGGGTGCAAATCAAGGACAGGAAACCAGTGATAAAACCTATTGGAAAATACCTTGTTGGAAAAGGTATTTTCCAACAGTGGAAGGAGGACAGTGAACACCTTGCCTCACAGATGAAACTGAGGCTCACGGAGGTTAAAGGTCATCTTCAAAACCACACAGAAGCCGTGGCTGTGTTCTAAGTTTCCTGCCTTTGTCATCTCATCACTAAGTTGTCATTCTCACGGTGCCCCCTTCTTGGATACTTAGCTCTACATTAAGTTCAAAGGCAAGGCACTAGGGGCACTTTAGGATGAAGATGACTATGAAGTGATTGGATTCTCTGAAGGCTCTTGTCTCTGGTGACATGGGTTTGACTGGATGGAGGCATTTGTAAGGCCAATGTTATTACTAAAATTTCAAAGCCTTGACAAATTCAGGGATCAGGGACTGAGAGGAAGTGGTTGTTTTCTTCAGCTTATCCTAAAAGGAAAACACAATGGTATTGATGTTGGTCAGAATTTGCAAAGTCAGTAGCCTTTCCTAGAGAGTGACAGTAGTCCTGGACCACACCACCTTGGAAAGGAAAGGTATTTTCCAACAGAACTTTCCGGGTCAGAAAGGCCTTTCCTATATTGTACTTCTACAGGAATTCTGAAGATCCCTACGCCATTACAAGTTCTATTTGAGAAATGTTGTTTGAGACTCTTATTTGTGAGTGAGGGGAAGCTATTCAGCTGACTGACAACAGGGCACTCAATAAACGTCAAAAATTCTAAGGGGCAATGAAAGTCTCAAGTAGGACTGGATCCAGTGTAAGTCAGTGTAAATGACAGATGGGAGGGAAATATAAACTTCTCTTTTTCTGTCTTTTGGAAAGTTCTGAGCTCTAGCAACTTCTGGCTTTGCCCACAGAAAGAAAAATTCACAGTTCTGGAATTGGAGAGTCTGGGCATGCTGGTGTTTCTGTAACACAAGCTTTCCCTGGGTCTCAGCAGCATGAGACACAAAAGTCGTTCCTGTCACTTCTGTTCTGTTCACATCCGGGATGGACTGGTACTGTACTCCAGGTCTTGTCACTCCAGAACACAGGCCAACGGGACAGCCACAGTCTCAAATGTTGGTGTTTATGATGGATGAAATGGGAAATGCCTCACAGGCTCATGTTTTAATTTCTTGTTCCAACTTGGACCACTGTTTTTAGAGATTGTGGAACTTCAGAATGTGCAGCATAGATAGAGGAGGTGGAGTGGTCCATGAGTGAGGGATACCAGGTCTCATTGCCTCTTCCCATTGTCCTCCGCTTTCTATCTGCCGTGAGCTGAATGACTCTTCTCTGACAGATGTTCCTGGTGTTATGATGTTCTGCATAAGCACATGGGGACAAGTCACCAAGGAGGAACGCTGTGAGACCACGAGCTTCCATTGTATATATCACATAGTCTGTTAAAGACAATAAAACCAAAGGCTTGTGCCATCTGAAAGGCTGAGACCTGAATATTGTTGTGAGTTTGAAGATTAGATACAGAGTGACATCTTGTCTCAAAAATAAAACAAAAAGCAAACCAAATACCCACCTCACCCCTAAAAAAACAACAGAGAGATTGATCCATAGCAAGAGAGTGGGATACTGACAGAGACAGAGACAGAAAGAAAGAGAGAAGGAGGGAGAGATTGAAAGATTTGAGGTTTCCTTAGTCTCTAAAGGCTTGTGGGTCTGTCTCTGAAGGGTTGATAGTCTTTCTATTTGAGCATCTTACTCCATGTATTAAGCCAAGTGACAGGCCACAGCAGGAAGCTAGGAGAGGGTGAGCTTCTCAAGAGTGCTGGAGCCCCCTCTATCAAAGATTTCAAGTGAGATGACCCTGCAAGCCTTCTGTTCTTTCACTGGAAATGCTCTCGGGACTGAGGACTAACCTCAGACAAATGCCTGGCACATACAGGGCTGGTGCTGGGGGCAGGGACTGTCCTCCTCTGCCTCGACACCCCACTCATCACTGTTGCCTTCTCCTCCGCCAGCCATGGGGCCTTGCTGTGTTTGCATCTCTGCCCTCCCTCCAGAAAACAGCTCACAGAATCCCTCCCCCAGGCCCTTGCTTCTCCTCCCCCAGGCCCTTGCTTCTCCACATGCAGGTGATACATTTTTATTTCCTTTCAGGAACAAGGCCTAAAAATAGATAAAGTGCTGGGCGCAAATGATAACCATTCGATGTATTGACCCAGCCATGAGTTTATCTTGGTGAAATTCAGATTTGTTCTTTATTCCCGAAAGCAGAAGCACCTTGGATGGGCAGTTACGGAGGCATTACCAGGGCCATTTGGCAATAAAATGTGACTGGCTTCATTATGGAGGATGGAGACAAGAAATAGCTGATCTTAAATCACAGAGTGGCTGGCCAGGATGCATTTGGCACAGGCTTATGCAGATAGATTCTGTTTGGTGGGAGACTGTTCTGGGAAAGGGCTCTGTTATTAAAATGCAGAATTGTTTTATGCCCTTTTGTTAAGTTGAAGTGCCCAAAGGTAATTTATGGGTAGCATGAAGCAAGCCATATGGCTCTGTCTTGGGGGTGACAACACCCCAGCTGCTGAGATGTTTCCAAGGCCTTCAGCTCTTCCAGGAAACATGGTAGAGGTTGCCTTTGCTTTCAAAGTTTACATTTTGAGGGAGTATTTCCTTTTGGAGCGACTTGAGATGCCAAGGTTTCATTTCTCCACTGTGGAGGTTTTCTAAAGGAAGGGGACAAACTTTGTATTGAAGGCCCTCCCTTCTCTCGACTCTTCACTGCCAGAAACCTACATTGCCCAGGTCCTGCAAGTACTTTCCTGACTTGTCATTGTTGACTCCCACCCTTTTGTAGACAATAGTAGCTGTCCATTTGGCACTGGCTTCTTGACAAGTATAGTTGAGTCCTTCCCACTCTGTAACTCTGACAGCGTCCTAATCTGAGCCATTCTTACCTGGAAGGAATGACTAAGGATTTAGGGAACACTAGTGCCCTGCGACAGTGCTCACTTGATAGAGCAGATATTAGCTAGGGGTCCAGCACTGTGCTTTGCCTTAAATATAAGGTCTGCTCAGCACGGACAGTTCTCTAGAGATGTGTGCTGTCGATGTCCCATTTTACTCCCAGGCTTCAGTAGGTGATGAGTCTTGTCTAAGAGGAAATGGTTAAACTACCCTTAGGCTGAGTAGAGTCTGGTGTCCAAACCTAGGCTTCGAACAGCATTCTGGAAAAGGATGGCAAGATTTAGGAATCTTCACCAACTGAGAGGAAGGAACAGATCAAAGATGGTCACTGTGACAGGTAACCATGGCTACCCATGTACGCGAACAGGCATCTGCCTCCCGGCTCCACATCTCCTGTTTTCTGGAGAGACTTGGCAGGACTTGCTTCGAACAGCTTCAGCTTCTGTCTTGCTTCCCTCTCAGCTTCCTGCTGCTGCAAGCCGCTCTCACTCACTGCCGCTGTCTGCTTCTGCTCTCAGACACCCAGCTCTCGGGCAATCTCATTAAACTGGGTTTAATTACTGATGTGGAGGAGAAGCGAGAGACTTCTGCCGGGCCTCTTCACCACAGCCATTATTGATTGGCTGCAGAGAACTTTCTATTAGACAGCAGATTAGAAAAGGTTAGTTTCCCTAATTCTCAAACACTCTTCCTGGTGATAATTGGTTCCCAGATGAAGCATCACCCCAAACAGAGGTGCCTCATGTTGACTTTCCATCTTCAGTTACATTTGAAGTGAGATTTATCACAGACAGGGAAAAAAAAGATAATAACAACTGTATTTCCAGTTCTTCCTAGCAGAAAGCAAAATTCAGATGCCACGGTGAAGGCTGATCTTTCTGTATGGACTTTGAATCACTTGTCACAATGCTCTTAGGAGATTTAGCTGCTTGTGTCTTCTGTCCATGTCAGAACCAGGAGGGTCAACCTGGTTTTCCCAGGGCTTGTTACTATTTACAGCTTCCCTAGAGTGGTCAGGTGATTTCCGGAGTGCCTCTTGACCTTGAGGCACTTGAGTGATTCCTGTGACTCAGTTAGATGTGTTTCTAACTTCTTGATGTCTGTTTCCTGTTTGGCTCATTAGCCCTCTGCTCTATGGATGTTGCAAAGCATTCCTGGATTGAGTGTATGTAGCCAGGTCCATATGTAGATCTACAAGCTGTTTCCTAGTAGAAATAGCTAATGGAACCGAGGTTGTTTGTTTGGGGTTAGATAGAAAGCAGGGCCTTCAAAACACAGAGGTAGGACCTTCACATTAGAAGATGAAGCAGAAGGAGATTTCAGGACCCTCTTGGGCTACATAACCAGACCTTGTTACAAAAACAAACTCATAGATGTGCCATAATGAGAAAGAAGTGGACTATAATGATTTAGCCTGGCCTGATTCCAGAAAATGGAATCAGGTCTATGGGACAAAGAAGGCAGGTTGAAGGGTTGATATCAGCCACTGTAAAAGAATTCTAAGGATCATCTGTTACTGAAGAGAAAGTCCTTGGTGACATTTTGTTTATTGTTTGGTAGAGTTCCTGACTGGAATCGTCTTCTTCTGGCTTGTTGTTGGAGCTCCATATGTGGCAGCCTGGACTCTGTGTCACCTCTAAACTCATGCTAATGGAAATGACATACTGACCTATCAGAGAAATGTCAAGAGTGGAGTTTCTGAGTGGCTGTGCTTATGCGGGCTGCATGTAGACTGCAGCAGAGCAGTGCACCTCCTCCATACTGACTTCCCAGCTTTCCTTTATCTGACAGCTCTGATGTCCTAGACTTCAGGTAGTTCAAACCATACAAATTCTCTTTCCTCCATTTCTCCTCTGTCTTTCCTGTAATGGAGTGATGTTGCTGTGTGAATCTGCTTTATTGATTAATGTGTAATAGCTGGATTGTGATTATTGTGGAAGATGAAAAGGCATGGTAACAGAATGAGCAGGATGGGGCCAGGCTTTGCATCATCATTTACTATGGAAGGCAACAGACAGTGCTAGGATAGAACACTAGAAGGGTCTCAAAGTAAACAAAGATAGTAGAGATGCAGTTTCAAATATAACTTAGTAGAACTTATGGCCTGAGTATAAAATGTCTCTCCCAAAGGCTCAGATATTGACAAGTCTACATCTAGATAATGACACTAATTGGGACACCATTGGCAGATGGTTGGATCAGGGGGACTCTGAATTCATCAGAAAATGAATCCATTCATGAGTTATATCCATAACTGAAGAGTTATTGGCAGGTAAGGCTAGATGGTGGAAGAGGACTCTAGGGGCCTGTTTCTGAAGGGCCAACTTGTTCTTGCCTCTTTTCTATTTTCTCTGCCCTCTGTATTCTATAAAGAAAACATTTTGTTCGGTAGGCCTGTGAATCACAATGTTCTGTCTTGATAAGGACCTGAGAGCAAGGATCCCAGTACTGTGGGCTGAAACCTCTGAAACCAAAAGCCCACTTTTTTCTACTTTTAAATAGTTTTACTCAGGTATGTAGTTATACAACCAGTGAAAAATAATTTATTTACAATTATAGTCATCTCCCACCTCCCTACTTAGCTGTGGTTTCCCTTTGTAGAGTTTCAATAATCGACAATCAACCACAGTTTGAAAATATTAAATGGAAAAATTCCAGAAATAAACAATTCATAAAACTTGACATAGCTTTATTTTTTTGCTGCACATTGTTATAATTATACTGTTTTATTCTCAGACGTTATTAATCTTTCACTGTGCCTAATTAATAAATTATACTTCACCGATAGTAGGTATAAATATATAGGAAAAAGCAGTATATATATAATAAAGTGTTTGATGGTTTTTTATGGTTCAGTCATTTGTGAAAGTCCTGGAATGTGCCCCCTACACATAAGGGGACTCCACTGGATAGAAGAAGAAACAGAGTTAGCAATTAGCTCAAGATTGCCTAGGGAGGACTCCCAGCTGGGGGTCTAGAGTTAGTCCATCTGGCCACAAGATACAGGAGGGACATGGATAGGCATGGGGCAGTCTCTGGTTGGGGCTTTCCAAGGCAGCTTGCATCAGCTGGCAGCAACAGTACAATTTTCCTGCTCAGAGTGGTTCTGGGTTTTGACCCATCTGCCAGTGTTAATGGTCAACAGGACTGACCTAAACAGCAATACCCTGTCTCCAGATCCATATACAGTATCTACCTTATTCACAATGGACATAGGTCTTGTCAGCCAAGAAGCTTAGAGAAAATTGCAACTATGGACATGATGCTGAACTCAGGAGGGGCAGGAAAATCCTGGGAAATGGTTGGCAGACAGTTGGAGAGTCTTGGGCCAGTGAATTTGGGTATGGAAGAAGAGTACAGTTTTATTTTGTTCTTACTGGCTGAAAGATAGACAGCTTATGAGTTACATATATTTCATTGTCTTTTAGGGTGTGAAGTGGTTTTTCTGCCAGGGTTTATGGGTTTGTGTGTAAAAACCCAGGCAGTGGCATAAACACAGATCACTTTCTCTGCAGTACTGAGTCTATAGGAAAGATTGCTGTGATAGCAAAGTTAGGGTCAGTTCTTAAGTAGAAAACACTAACAAAATTCTCTAAGATGTTAACTACAATAGTTACAAAAAGAACAATGATAACTCTCCCTTCCCAGATGTGCTCACCTTCCTGTCCCAAATTCTGGGCACTTCCTTGGTTTCAAACTGTCCTTTTCCATTACTTGTGGCCCAGCGTAAATGCCTGAGAGAGGTTTCCCTGGATCTCCTGGACAGGGTGTGTTTCTTGAGTTTGTTTACTTGGTGTTTTCTGTTTTCCTTTGCAGAAAGCCTCTCTTCTGAGTTAGTGACAATGGCTAGTAACTCTGTGCCTTTATTCTTCTTTCCTGCTAAGGTGGCAGCTGCATCTCATGGGTAATGGTGTACTCCTTGTCAGGAGTGTGATGTTTTGCATCTAGTGCATGACCAAAGTTCAGACCAAGGAGTGCTGGATGCATAAAGCTGGCCCTTCTATCTCCAAAACAGAAGCCTTTGTTATTGTTAATTGATTGGTTGGTGGATGTCTATAAGCACATCAAACTAGGTGGGGCGGTACTGAATGGGAACTAATACTGCTTATGATGAAAGGAAATAGATGTCTTTAAATGAAATGGACCTGGTATGACCAGGTTTTAGATTTTGTTAAGAAAGTTTTGAGTGTTCAATATTATAGATAGTGTTTTTGTTTTAATTATTAAATGCCCACAATAGAACCTTTCCTACTTATTTATATACTATGTATATGTATCCATATCTATGTCTTTGTATATATGTATGTTTGTGTGTGTGTGCGCTCACACTCTATGGCATGTATTTAGAGAAAAAAAAAACCCTTGCAGGAGCTATTTCTTCCTTCCACTTGCAGGTGCATTGGATTGTGTTAACATTGCTGGACTTCGCAGTGGGTGCCTTTTATGCTGAGAATTTCATCCACACCTTACTACAGCATTTTAAAAATGGTATTGGTCATAGCAGCCACATTTGGAAACTAGGCAGCCACACTATGCATGGCCTGAGCACCATGAGTTTGGCTTCAGTGGAGAAAAACTAAGTGTACTTGCCTTTTGGCATTTCTTTTTTTTTATTATTATTTATTTTATTTTATTTTATTTAATTTACATTCCAAATCACTTCCCCTTTCCCGTTTCCTCCCTCCCCGAAAGTCCCATAAGCCCCCTTCCCTCCCTCTTTTCTCCATTCAACCCCCTCTCCTTACTCTGTCCTGGCGTTCCCCTACATCCAGTCTTTCCAGGACCAGGGGTCTCTCCTTCCATCTTTTTAGAAATCTATTGATATGCGGATTGTGTCTAGGGTATTCCGAGATTCTGGGTCAATATCCCCTTATCAGTGACTGCATACCATGTGTGTTCTTTTGTGATTGGGTTACCTCACTAAGGATGATATTTTCAAGATCTGACCATTTGCCTAGGAATTTCGTGAATTCATTGTTTTTAATTGCAGAGTACTATTCCATTGTGTAGATATACCACATCTTCTGAATCCATTCCTCCGTTGAGGGACATCTGGGTTCTTTCCAGCTTCTGGCTATTATAAATAAGGCTGCTATGAACATAGTGGAGCATGTGTCCTTATTGCATGCAGGTAAAGTCTCTGGGTATATGCCCAGGAGTGGTATAACCGGATCCTCCGGGAGTGTCATGCCCAGTTTTCTGAGGAACCGCCAGACTGCTTTCCAGAGTGGTTGTACCAGCCTGCAATTCCACCAGCAGTGGAGGAGTGTTCCTCTTTCTCCACATTCTCACCAACAACTGCTGTCTCCTGTGTTTTTGATCTTAGCCATCCTGACTGGTGTGAGATGGAATCTCAGGGTTGTTTTGATTTGCATTTCCCTAATGACTAAGGATGATGAACATCTCTTTAGGTGCTTCTCAGCCATTAGATATTCTTCAGGTGAGAACTCTTTGTGTAGCTCTATACCCCATCTTTTAATAGGGTTACTTGCCTCTCTGGAGTTTAACTTCTTGAGTTCTTTGTATATATTGGATATTAGCCCTCTGTCGGATATAAGGTTGGTAAAGATCATTTCCCAGTTAGTTGGTTGCTGCTTTGTCTTTTTGACAGTGTCTTTTGCCTTGCAAAAACTTTGTAATTTAATGAGGTCCCATTTGTCTATTCTTGATCTTAGAACATAAGCTATTGGAGTTCTGTTCAGGAAATTCTCCCCTGTGCCCATATGTTCAAGGTTCTTCCCTAGTTTCCTTTCTATTAGTTTCAGTGTGTCTGGTTTTATGTGGAGATCTTTGATCCACTTAGAATTGAGCTTAGTGCAAGGAGATAAGGATGGGTCAATTTGCATTCTTCTGCATGTTGACCTCCAGCTGAGCCAGCACCATTTGTTGAAAAGGCTATCTTTTTTCCACTGGATGGTTTTAGCTCCTTTGTCAAAGATCAAGTGACCATAGGAGTGTGGATTCATTTCTGGGTCTTCTATTCTGTTCCATTGATCTACATGTCTGTTACTCTACCAATACCATGCAGTTTTTAACACTATTGCTCTGTAGTACAGCTTGAGGTCCGGGATACTGATTCCCCCAGAGGTTCTTTTACTCTTGAGAATACTTTTAGCTATTCTGGGTTTTCTGTTATTCCAGATGAATTTTTGAATTGCTCTTTCTAACTCTATGAAGAATTGAGTTGGGATTTTGATGGGGATTGCATTGAATCTGTGTATTACTTTTGGTAAGATGCTCATTTTTACTATATTAATGCTGCCAATCCATGAGCATGGCAGATTTTTCCATCTTCTGAGGTCTTCTTCAATTTCTTTCTTCAGAGACTTGAAGTTCTTGTCATACAGATCTTTCACTTGTTTGGTTAGAGTCACACCAAGATACTTAATATGGTTTGTGGCTATCGTGAAGGGTATTATTTCTCTTACTTCTTTCTCAGCCTGCTTATCCTTTGAGTATAGGAAGGCTTCTGACTTGCTTGAGTTGATTTTATATCCGGCCACTTTGCTGAAGTCGTTTATCAGCTGTAGGAGTTCTCTGGTGAAGTTCTTTGGGTCGCTTATGTATACTATCATATCGTCTGCAAATAGTGATAGTTAGACTTCTTCCTTTCCAATTTGTATCCCTTTGACCTCTTTTTGTTGTCTAATTGCTCTAGCTAGAACTTCAAGTACTATATTGAAAAGATATGGGGAGAGAGGGCAGCCTTGTCTAGTCCCTGATTTTAGTGGGATTGCTTCAAGTTTCTCTCCATTTAGATTGATGCTGGCTACCGGTTTGCTGTAAATTTCTTTTACTATGTTTAGATATGGGCCTTGAATTCCTGATCTTTCCAAGACCTTTAGCATGAAAGGATGCTGAATTTGGTCAAATGCTTTCTCAGCATCTAATGAGATGACCATGTGGTTTTTTTCTTTGAGATTGTTTATGTAGTGGATTACATTGATGGATTTCCTTATATTGAACCATCCCTGCATCCCTGGGATGAAGCCTACTTGATCGTGGTGAATGATCGTTTTGATGTGTTCTTGGATTCGGTTGGCAAGAATTTTATTGAGTATTTTTGCATCGATATTCATAAGAGAGATTGGCCTGAGATTCTCTTTCTTTGTTGGATCTTTGTGTGCTTTTGGTATTAGTGTAATTGTGGCTTCATAGAACGAGTTGGGTAGTGTTCCTTCTGTTTCTATTTTGTGGAACAGTTTGAAGAGTATTGGTGTTAGGTCTTCTTTGAAGGTCTGATAGAATTCTGCAGTAAAACCATCTGGACCTGTGCTTTTTTTGGTTGGAAGACTTCCAATGACAACTTCTATTTCTTCAGGGGTTATAGGATGGTTTAGATGGTCTATCTGATCCTGATTTAATTTTGGTACTTGGTATCTGTCAAGGAAATTGTCCATTTCCTCAAGATTTTCTAGTTGTGTTGAATACAGGTTTTTGTAGTAGGATCTGATGATTTTTTGAATTTCCTCAGTTTCTGTTGTTATCTCTCCCTTTTCGTTTCTGATTTTATTAATTTGGATACTATCTCTGTGCTCTCTGGTTAGTCTGGCTAAGGGCTTATCTATCTTGTTGATTTTCTCAAAGAACCAACTCCTCGTTTTGTTGATTCTTTGTATGGTTTTATTTGTTTCTACTTGATTGATTTCAGCCCTGAGTTTGATGATTTCCTGCCTTCTCCTCCTCTTTGGTGTATTTACTTCTTTTTGTTCCAGGGCTTTCAGGTGTGCCATTAAGCTGTTAGTGTATGCTGTCTCCCGTTTCTTTTTGGCGGCACTCAGGGCTATGAATTTTCCTCTTAGCACTGCTTTCATTGTGTCCCATAAATTAGGGTATGTTGTGCCTTCATTTTCATTAACTTTCAAAAAGTCTTTGATTTCTTTCTTTATTTCCACCTTGACCAAGTTATCATTGAGTAGAGCATTGTTCAGCCTCCATGTGTACGTGGGTTTTCTTTTGTTTTTGTTGCCATTGAAGACCACCCTTATTCCATAGTGATCTGATAGGAGGCATGGGATTATTTCTATCTTCTTGTATCTGTTGAGGTCTGATTTGTGACCAATTATATGGTCAGTTTTGGAGAAGGTACCATGAGGAGCTGAGAAGAAGGTGTATTCTTTAGCTCTAGGATGAAATGTTCTATATATATCAGTTAGTTCCATTTGGTCCAAGGCTTCAATTAGATTCACTGTGTCCCTGTTTAGTTTCTGCTTTCCTGAACGATCCATTTCAGAGAGCGGGGTGTTGAAGTCACCCACTATTATTGTGTGCGGTGCGATGTGTGCTTTGAGTTTTAGTAAAGTTTCTTTTACGAATGAGGGTGCCCTTGCATTTGGAGCATAGATATTCAGAATTGAGAGTTCTTGATGGTGGATTTTTCCCTTGATCAGTATGTAGTGTCCTTCTGTGTCTTTTTTGATGACTTTAGGTTGAAAATCAATTTTATCTGATATTAGGATGGCTACTCCACCTCGTTTCTTGGGGCCATTTGCTTGTAAAATTGTTTTCCAGCCTTTTACTCTGAGGTAGTGTTTGTCTTTGACACTGAGATGCGTTTCCTGCATGCAGCAAAATGCTGGGTCCTGTTTACGTATCCAGTCTGCTAGTCTATGTCTTTTAATTGGGGAATTGAGACCATTGATATTAAGAGAGATTAAGGCATAGTGATTATTGCCATCTGTCATTCTTGACACTATCTTTATGTTTGAGTGGTTATCTACTTTTGGGTTTAATTCAAGAAGGTTATTATCTCATTTTTTCCAGGGTGTTGTTTCTCTCCCTGTATTGGAGGTTTCCACCTATTATCCATTGCAGGGCTGGATTTGTGGAAAGATATTGTGAAAATTTGGTTTTATCATGGAATATCTTGGTCTCTCCATCTATGGTGATTGAGAGTTTTGCTGGGTATAGTAGTCTAGGCTGGAATTTGTGCTGTCTTAGTGTCTGCATGAGATCTTCCCAGGATCTTCTGGCTTTCATAGTCTCTGGTGAGAAGTCTGATGTGATTCGGATAGGTCTTCCTTTGTATGTTACTTGGCCCTTTTCTCTTACTGCTTTTAGTATTCTTTCTTTGTTTAGAACATTTGGTGTTTTAATTATTATGTGACGGGAGGTATTTCTGTTCTGGTCCAGTCTGTTTGGAGTTCTGTAGACTTTTTGTACGTTCATCGGCATCTCTCTCTTTCAGTTAGGGAAGTTTTCCTCCATAATTTTGTTGAAGATGTTTACTGGCCCATTAAGTTGCAAATCTTCACTCTCATCTGTACCTATAATCCTTAGGTTTGGTCTTCTCATTGTGTCCTGGATTTCCTAGATGTTTTGGGTTACACGTTTTTTGCATTTTGTATTTTCTTTGACTGTTGAGTCGATGCTTTCTATGGAATCTTCAGCACCTGAGATTCTTTCTTCCATCTCTTGTATTCTATTGTTGATGTTTGCATCTATGACTCCTGATTTCTTCCCAAGGTTTCCTATCTCCAAAGTTGTCTCCCTTTGTGATTTCTTAGTTGTTTCTACTTCCTTTTTTAGTTCTTGGATGGATTTGCTCAGATCCTTCACTTGTTTGTTTGTATTTTCCTGTATTTCTTTAAGGTATTTTTGCATTGCCTCTTTCAGGATTTCTTCCTGATGACCCACGTTCTCCTGCATTTCTCTGAGTGATTTTTGTGTTTCCTCCTCATGGGAATCCATCTGTTGATCCATTGTCTCCTGCATTTCTTTAAGCAGTTCTCGTGTTTCCTTTGTAAGGGCATCTATCCATTGATTCATTTCTTTAAGCAATTTTTGTGTTGCCTCCTTATGGGCATCCGTCTGTTGACCCATATTCTTCTGCATTTCTTTATGCCAATTTTGTGATTCCTTTGTGAGTGCATCTACCCGTTGATTCATCTCGTTAAGCGATTTTTGTGTTGTCTCCTTGTGCGCCTCCATCTTTTGATCCATGTTCTCCCGCATTTCTCTAAGCGATTTTTGTGTTTCCTTTGTAAGGGTTTCTAACCGTTGATTCATGGCATGGTCTCCTGTAACTCTTTATGAGATTTATTTGTGTCCTTCTTGTGATCCTCTAATAGCATCATGAGAAGTGATTTTAAATCCAGATCTTGTCTTTCAGGTGTGGTGGGGTATCCAGGATTTGCTGCTGTTGGAGAGTTGGGTTTGGATGGTCCCACATTACTTTGATTTCTGTTAGTAACATTCCTACGTTTGCCTTTTGCCATCTGGATACCTCTGATGTTAGTTGGTCCTGCTGCCACTGGCTGTTGGTTGGACCTCCTGTGAGCCTGCAAAGCTATTTCTGCCCCCCCTGGATTGCCAGGATTCCCCTGGCACCGATTTCTGGGGCCTGCCTGCTCCTGAGTGACTTTGGAGCCCTAATGTGCCTTGCCCCAAGTGATGTTATATTGGGGAGTCCTTGCACATCCAAAGGCTCAGCCTAGTGGATTCCTGGAGCAGAGGTTGCCAAAGGGAGGCTGGTAGGCTCCTGCCCTGTGCAGGGGTGTGGGGGGGGAGGGGGCGTCCCTCTGCCAGGCAGAAGTCCCACAGCAGAGCTAGCACGCTGGTTACTGCAGATCTGCCCAGCACTTGGGAGCTGCACACACACAAGCCACCCGAGACCCAAGTGATATTAAGCCTGTCTGTCTCAGAACCTGGCTGTCCCAACTTCCCAGTCACTGGAGCAAAGATGGCGGAGTGCAATCTGCACACTCTCCGTGGCGCAGCTCACCCTGCAGACGCGATGGCCTGCAGATCTGGCACCCAGACGACCACAGCGCTGACCCGTTCTCGGGCACAGACGGAAGCCCCAACAGGCCGTGTCCCAAGTGATGTTATATTGCGGATAGGGAGCTTGGGGTACCTGTCTCTTCAGCGCAGTCTGCGGAAGGAAAGCTGGTAGGCTCCCGCCCAGTGCGGGGGGGTCCCTCTGCCAGGCAGAAGTCCCACAGCAGAGCTGGTGCGCTGGTTACTGCAGATCAGCCCCGCACTTGGGAGCCGCATACACACAAGCCGCCCGAGACCCAAGCGATATTATGCCTGTCTGTCTCAGAACCTGGCTGTCCCAACTTCCCAGTCACTGGAGCAAAGATGGCGGAGTGCCTCTTTTGGCATTTCTTAGACTGCACTGGAAGGAAAGAATCATATCCTAAGTATTATTTGAAAAAAATTCTTATGCAGTAGGGTGGCCGCTGGAATAGATAGAAAAGGAGGTATAATTACCCAGCTAGTGCTGAGTGAAAACAATACAGAGGGACAGGGAAATAAAACAAGTGTAGATATTTTAAAGCCATAAAGAACTATATTAATTTGTATTTATTTAAAGTACATACTGCATACACACATATCATATCATTTAGTGCTCTACCCAAAAGCCATAGACTATCTAGCAAAAATTCTAGTGTGAGGCAGGGGAATTATTTCTTTGATAAGTAGGGAGGGGAAAAAGGATCTCCCAAACAATATAAACTTTTGTCATAGCCATTGTTAGCCTCCTGGTACTTGAAGGCAAGTCTCTATTGCTGAAGACACTAAATACTTTGGGCAAAAACTTGGAGGACTTGAACTGTAGCTGATCTGGAACTATCCCAAGGTACTATGCAAGCTATTACAGGAGGAAAGCAGCCAATAGCCCTACTCAGCTGTAAAGCCTATGAACCACAACAATGACTAAACTGACAACTATCCTCAATGGCACAATAGTGGTATTTATATCTTGAAGGTAGCCATCAGCTCTCTAATTGTGCTTAAGACCTGTTCAAGAGGAGGGAATTCCTGCCTAATATTATAAATCTAGCCAACTCCACGTGACTGGTACTATTATAAATCCTAGAGCACATTCTACTACCACTTCCTTAAACCAGCCTAACTTTTAGTTACAATCTAAATACTTATCCTTCTACCCATAAGTACGTATATCTCTCACCCTTCATCAAAGAAGCTTCATTTGCAGCAGAAGGAGACCATTAGAGAAAGACACAACTAGTCAAAATGCAGAGACTGGGGTGCCCAGGTCTAACTGATACATACATAATGCATAATTCCTATATCTAAGGTTCAGGAAATATTGGAGAAGGGAAGGTGGGAAAGACTGTAAGAGCCAGAGAAACAGACATCTGCTTTGAGATATTTTGCATGTATGACAGAGAAACTACACCAATGACACTTCTACAATGTGATTGTCTAAATGAGACCAGCACAGTGTCAGTATTGGTTGACATGCCATCATGAAAGTTTCACAGGCTTTAGCCTTCATATATGAAGAGCTAAGGGCTGTAACTGCCCACAGTTACATCGAACGGGTTATCTGGAAGGGAATCTGGGGATGTATGGGAAGGCAGCGAAAAGAGAGCAAGACCAAGACAACAGTTGCTGTTCAAAGTCTCAAGGTTTAATGGAAGACTCCAAATATATAGTCAGAGGAAAACCCTTCCCCAAAAGACTGGAAACTTCTCAGCAGAACCAAATCGGTTCCTCTGCAGGTAGCTAGTTTTTTTTTTTCAGGAAACTGCATGTCCTTGAAGAACAGTGGGCTTCACCATGGTCTGAGTACTCTGCCCTAGGTAGAGGGGATTATGGCTAACACAGGAGTTCCTGCTCAAAGGCTGGGAGAGGAACTTCACCTTGGTCAATGTCAAGTTCCTGCCAGGTGGCATGGCACCCCAATAAGGCTCTCTACAAAGGGCAATCACTGGTTGTGGAGAAAAGAATTGGTTTCCCGATAACAAACCCCTTGATAGGTTAGCCAATGCCAAATACTGAGCTCTAAACTATGTAACACAAGAGCAACACTGAATAAACCCAGCAGTCTGTATTTATGTATACATATTTGTATGTATGTAACAATAACACTTAGATAATAAGAGATCATGGATTTAAGGAGTAGGAGGAACATGGGAAGAACTGAAAGTAAGGGAAGGAGGTATAGAAATGACATAAATATAGAACACATGCATTAAGTTCTCAAAAAATAGCATGGTCAGAATGATGAATGGTCTAGAAATCATATAACAAAGGGGTTTGCTTCCAGAATTTAATTTCTCAAGATATGACATAGTTCAGTGCGTAATTTACCAGATATGAATCCAGACTCCAAACTGTCACTAAAGTTATGGCTACAAATGTATGGGAAGGCAGGTGGTTGCTGAGGGTGCTTATTGACAGATAGGCTTATTTTGTTGCTCTATCATGAATATGATCCTTCTTCCTAAGATACTTGATAGGTCATAATTTTATTTCAATTACATGACATTTTTTCATTTATTCTGGGACTGCTCTTTGGAAATTGCCATCAGAATCTGAAACATAATTTTCAAATGTCCTCACTTGTAACAAATCTCTAAATTTGATTTTCTGAAACTGCCAAGAGTTCTTTGGAGCTGAGTCCTGTGAATTAGTCTGATGATTGAACTTAGAAATACTGTCAGGTATGATTGAGCCCTAATAAGAGAATTATCAGGACTTCTGAAATGATCCAGGAATAGGCAGAAGGCTAAAGGAGGGGAAAGAATGGACTGTGTAGAACTCTTCTTAGGAGGAAGAGGAAACAGGCTTAAGTGTAAGCTTCCATGGTTCCAAAGTACCCAGAAGGTCAAGACTAAACAAGAAAGCACAAAGAAAAATGGCTCTGCAGTCCCCAGTTTAAACACGGGTCAGGTCTAGCTGTGCTGTGGTCTGGGAAGACTCTGTACTCTGTCAACTCTGCAAGTCTTTACCATAGGTTTGGAGAACACTAAGCTCATGGAGAAGAGTATTTGCCAGAGTCAAGAATAACTTCTTTGTCAGGAATCTCTAGTTCTACTGAGAGCCTGTAGGCTAAAGTAGTAGGTTGACCAGATAGACTAAAAATCCTGATCATGCCCCATTCTGAAATGACTCTTGGATTGAACACTACCCTTAATGGAAACAGATTTTGAGTTATCTATATTAAATAATTCTCATGGGAAAAGATATACTAACAAATGGGTTGCGTCGCTTTGTGGGGGCACTGTGTGCCTCAGGATTACAATCTCAGACTAAATACTTCACTACCAAAGTGAAGTGCTTTTCTTTTTTCGAGACAGGGTTTCTCTATATAGCCCTGACTGTCCTGGAACTTGCTCTGTAGACCCGGCTGGCCTCGAACTCAGAAATCCGCCTGCCTCTGCTTCCCAAGTGCTAGGATTAAAGGCGTGCACCACCACCGCCCGGCGTGAAGTGCTTTTCTGATTCATCTCAATTTCACATCTCTTTTTACTCCTGACTTTCTGATTTCAACCAATGATTGTATTTTTGATGCCTTGAACATATCTAATTGATTTCTGCTCTGGGACATTTGATCTTGCAATTCTTCTGTCTGGGACACTTTTCTCAAACATCATCTTTCTGATGTATGTCTCAATTCAGATGTTAACTGCTCAAACAGACCTTGCTTCATCCAGACCAAAGAAGTTTCTTCTAGCTGCCCACAGTTAGTCTCTATCCAAGACTCTGTTTTGTGCCCATCCAAGCAAACCTATATTTGCATGTTGTTAGTTTTTTTATTACCTTCCGAAACTAGAACAGATTTCTTTGGGGGCAGCATTTTACACTCTGTCTTCAGGCATGCATGATTTATGATAGATGCTCTACGAGTATTCATGAATGAATCAACACATAAGAAGCAACTTAATTTGTAGGCTAACATGAGCCCACTAAAAGTAAGGGTTGAAGAACTTGGGTGATGAATAGACTCTGCCTGAATGTCTTGGTTATGGCCTTGTCTGCTGCAAGATGTAAGTAGGATGGGAGGTGCCAACGAATGGGCTCTTTAGTAAATTTTGTGGCCCCAAACTTGCAGACAGGGGGAGAAGAAGCATGAGATGATAGAATATCCATGGCAAGATAGACAGTATGAGAACTGTATTGTGAGTACTATGGCTAATAGACTTATTGGAGGGAGCTGACTATGACTTTTATGGGCAACAAATATCACAGGGTCTCCATCACAGGCCTGAGGATATTTGCCTCCGTTTTAATGATGTGAGGGAGAAGGGTCACTTCAAGTTCAGAGGAGGTCTCTGACATTCCCTTTCCTATTTAAATGAGCACCAAAAAGGGGCTGTTTTTTTTTAATCACCAAAGCTGACTGTGAATTATATATATATTTATATCTTACTATATCATATTGTAATTATTACATGTTCTTGGGAGTAGAGCCCAAGTCTTCATTCATACTAAGCACCACTGAAGGTACCTCCTGCACTGCATGGCTCACTCTTTGAAACAGGTTATCCTCCCATGGAATTTATTTTTTGAGTCTTTTAATTTATATTAAAATGTACTGTAATATGTGACTTCTGCACAGTGTTATTTTTTAAAATGAAGTCTACAGTGCTTAGACATCTCATTTTCTTATTTTAAATAGTAAGTAGATAAATTGAGCAGTTCAGAATACAGTCCTCTTCATTAAAGCACAATGATAACTGTAACCATACCAATAACACTAATAATAAAATCCATAAAAGAAACCCCTGCTGACTGCCAGCTATTAACTGTATTTTAAGCTCCCAGACATACTTAAATATTAGAGGCAATGGAAACTTCTCTACCAATGTGTTGCCTGGAAAAACTCATAAGCGATGTTCAAATTATTCTAGCAAAAATGGATTTGATACAGTTCAATACACTGATCCCAAGATATACTGCCAGGTTTGAATGCCATGGGACAATAGCATGAGCATCTTGTGCTATTAGTGCAGGCTATAAAAGTGCTGCACTACATGATTCTCACATTTTAAAAAAAAATCTGTAAATATATGTATGGAGGGTTTGGACATGCACACAGGTACACATACATGTAGAGGCCAGAGGGCATTAGTAGGGATCTTCCTCTATCACTATCCACCTCATGTTTTGAGCCAGAGTCTCTCCCTGAGTCTAGAGCTTATCAATTGTCCAGACTGACTGGCCAGCTAACACTGTATATTCTTTTACCTCTGCCTCCCAGTACCCAACTCAATGGGAACATCATGTAACCTGGTTTTTATGTAAGTGCAGAAGATCTGAAGTCAGATCCTCATGTTTGTAGGGCAAGCATTTTGTCAACTGAGCTTTCACTCCAACTCCCTGATATTGGTACTTACACATATAACTAGACAGCAGTCAAGTGAGTATAGCAAAATACAAAAGAGTCTTTGTTCTTTTATTTCTCCAGTTACTCATACAACAGATATCCAATGACACATTGGAACTACTGAAAATATGAATGCCTTTTAGTTCAGTTCCATTCTATAACTTATATTTGAATATAGTACTTTTATTCAGCAAAACATGACACAATGAAACAAAGCATGGGCAGGAGGATGACTCTTTATTGAAGTGATGCCACACTCATAAAATGTCTGTTTTGTCTCCTAGCACTTGGGAGGCATAGAAAAGCTTATCTCAATGAGTTTGAGGTCAGTCTGGCCTACATAGTGAATTCTAGGCCAGCCAAGTTTGTATAGTCAGACCACACCTTAGGTAGGTAGGTGGATAGATAGATAAATAGATGGATGGATGATAGATAGATGGATGATAGATGATATGTAGGTAGGTAAGAAGGTAGTAAGAAGACAGAGAGACAGACAGATAGATTTATGGATGATGAATGATAGATAGATGATACAAAGATAGGTAGGAAAGTAGGTAGGAAGACAGACAGACAGACAGACAGACAGACAGACAGACAGACAGATAGATCTTAGTTACAGTTAATGGATAAATCAAAAGCCAAACTCCATTAAGGTCCATTTTATCTCAGTTATCAATTTTATTGTAAACCCAGCATCAGCCTCTTCATAGTACTAATCACATTGCATTCCTTTTTATAGTTATCTGAGGACTTTATGCCCATTTTTATTTGTTCTTCACAAAGACTCGGTGAGACTAAAGAATTATTGGACTAGGTGAGACCTGTGGTCATTTCTGCGTGAAGTTTGTTTGTCCTTATCTGCTTGGCATTTTCCCATGGCAGAGCTTCAGTGCACTGTGGACATTTAAGTATTTAACTAGAAGTTCTTACAGATGATTTATACCCTCCAAATAAGCCTGTGTCAGCAGTGACTCCCAGGAACCTTTGTTTAAGAATGTGGCCAGTTTCTCTACTCCGTATTGCTTTTCTTCCCACTCTGCCCGCCACACCTTACTGATGTACAATGAAGCAGCTTTCTTTTCCACATGCAGAGGTTGCAAAAAGCTATGAATGGCCCTGGGTACACCACCCTGTGATGCAACCCCTCAGAGCCTTGGGAAGGTATTAGGAGAACTGCTCAAGGATGCTTTAGCTCCCTTCCCCCCTCACTTCCTTCCTTCCACCTTTCTTCCCTTCCCTCTTTCTCTTCCTTTCTTCCTTCTTTTCCAGATTTATTTGTTCTTATATATGAGAAAGTTTACAAATTAGAAATATAGTGTTTGTATACATTTGCCTTTGCTTCAGTCTCTGCACAAATTCAAAGTGATGAAAACAATGTATTTCTCCTAACATCTTGAGTTTATTATCCATGTGCCATATATTTAGTTGATTCATCCATTTTTTATGATTTTTAAGTCTGTAACAAAAGAGGATGTTTTTATTAGCATATGTTAATTTCATAAAATGGTTTCATTATGTCATCTATACATGTACATTTTGTGCTTAGGTCCTGTTCACTTACTTGCTAACCCATCACTATTTCCACTTGTCCTTCTCCTCCTCCCAAATAGCTCCTTTCATTTCCATGCCTTGCTGTTTTTAAATGTAGGTCTCATATATGAGAATAATGTGTAAAATGTACTCTTCTGAGTCTTGCTTATTTCATTTAGCATAATGTTTTCATTTCTATCCATTTTCTCCAAATGACAGGATTTCGTCCTTCTTCATGGCTGAATAGAACTCCATGTATCCATTTGGTATACCTTATCTATTTATCACTTGATTGCATAACTGACTGTTGAGAATATAGTGATGCAGGCAACTCTTGCTACTTGGTGGCCTAGATTACTTCAGGTATATATCCAAGAGAGAGATGGCTGGTTCACTTCAAGTCCAATTTTATACAGCTGAGTCTCTGGATTCCTTTGATATTCTAACAACTTTATTTTTAAAACAATTTCTTTAAAGTTTATAAGTCAAATCAGTCTGTTATTCCTTGTGGGGAAAAGAGTCAATGAGTATTATGGGCAATGCTAATTCTCACTGGCCCCAATGCAGTGTGCTCTGTGTCCTGAAGATGCCTTTACATCACAGCTGGGAGTGTACTCAGGGTTCTGTGCTGCTTGACTGCTTACAAGTGTATGGCCTTGAGGAGGTGCAGAGTTATCTGTCTTCAGAGTTTGCCAAATGGAATCCCTAAACTGTATTTGGCTTCCAGCTTTCTACCCAAAGGCACCAGGAACAGTGACCTCATCATTTCATTTCTATCCATTTTCTGCAAATGACAGGATTTTGTTCTTCTTCATGACTGAATAAAACTCCATGTATCCATTTGGTACACCTTATCCGTTTATCATCACTAGCCTCCTTTTGCAACTGGGACTGTCTTTTTTTGCAATGATAACAAGACTGGCTGCTGCATCTCGTGTGTGTGTGTGTGTGTGTGTGTGTGTGTGTGTGTGTGTGTGTGTGCATCTAAAATTTAGATAAAGCCAAAGTATTTCCCACAGCACTGGAACCCCTTTCTTCTCCTGCTATAACACCAACTTAGTTTTATTTTTATTTATTTATTTTTTTGTCTTCAAAATTTATTCTCTCTTAGGTTAGGTTGCAGGTGATTGGTGGATGAAAAGGGCATTACAATATTGTTACCAGCACTTCCCTTTCAGCCTGTGTCCTGTGCCTCTGTGCTTCTCAGTGCTCAGCTACTCATCTGTCTAAAGCTCCTCAGTGTGGAGCCCAGTTTGTGTCTTCTCACCAACTTGGACCTCGAGTTATGATTACTTATGGAATCCTATTTACTCATTTCAAAAATGTGGTGCAAATGATGGACCTTTCCTTCTAGCACAAACACATTCAGGATGAAGTTGTCATTCTACCTTTCCAGAGTCTCCTTTATTGCCAGCTCCCAATTCCCAGTGACTCCCTAAGGAAATCCCTAAGGACAGCCCTTGCTTCACAGGATGAGGGGGGATTAAGCACTGTGTTCTGCTGCCAGCCAGGATTTCTGCTGCTCAAGAAACTCTCATTTCTTGTGCATCGATTTTGAAGGTGATTGTATAGACAACCTGTCGAGAGAGTTTGCAACATCCAGATGTTTCATCCTCTCCCAATTACAGGACTCTTTCGGATTGTAAAATTACAGTGGAGATGTCGAGGGATAGAGGAAGAGCACCTGTCATCTAGATTGACCATATTGCACTGTGTTAAGGTCATATTTCCCGACTGGCAGTAACAGATTGATAATGCATTCCCACCACGCTATTGTTTTGTAGGAGCTCTGTCTTGGCAAAATCTCAGAGGAGTCAAGTGGGTGTTGAGAGTCCTGATGTAAGGAAGAAGAATTGGTTATGTTCTCCTGTGCTTTAGGCAAGCAAAATAATCTATTGTCTCAATTTTCTGCGATCACCCCACAGCCTCCTTTCATTCAACAAACTTTCCTGGGCATCAGCAATGGGCTGAGAACTGTACTAATGTTGGGGTCATAGTGATGTGGGGATGAGAAACACTGAACTGTTCTTGGAAAATCTGCAGCAGAGATGTAAACTAATCAAATTTTATTCATGAATCTGAAATCACAACTTTGATAAGTGTAAAGAGGATATGTACATGATTCTAACAGCACAGCTAATCTGGGCAATGGACTAATCATAGAGGTAAGAAGGCAAATGTGAAAGGGAGTGACTCTAGAGCAGACAAAGAGCACACAAAAGGTGATGTTCCTGAGAGCACAGGGTTAGGATTGCAAGGATGTTCAATATAGGTAGACACCTGAGTTCCATTCAGGCAGAAGACCTTGGGATTTGGGGGCTCAACCTAAGAGGAATGGAAAATGTTACTTCAACAATAAGATATTTATCAGGTGGTGGGGAACTGAGTTAATGACTCAAGTTGTCTTTTGGGAATATGACTTTGATTGCAATGTACTGAATACAGGCACTATGGTTTCATAGTGATACTTAGGGTTTTGCCATTGTTATCGGGATGAAATGAAAGAACTTGTACATTGTTTTCAGGATACTTCCTTATGCAGTCAACGTCAGCTTTGAGTCTTTATCTCAGAAAGTACTCCTTATCCACCTTACACCCAGCAATTCGAATGACTCTGTTTGTTTTCAGCCACCACTGTGATAAAGCTGAGAGACAGACAGCTAGAACACACATTTATCATCCCTTCCTGAGTCAAAGCAGCCCTGATCCAGTCTGACTTGCTGGCCTCCCACTTTGGGACCCAAAACAGAGTCTATCACTTTCAGTTTTATTAATATTTAATTGGCTAAAATTTCCCCAATATCAGAGCAGTGGACACTTTAGGCCTTTTTTTAAAAAATATTTTTAGGTGTATTTTAAATGATTTAATTCCATGTTCTCCCCTTTTGCATTTTATTTTCTTATTTTTTATTAGATATTTTCTTTATTTACATTTCAAATGTTATCCCCTTTCCTGGTTTCCCCTACTAAAACCTCCTATTCCCTGCCCCCTCCCCCTGCTCACCACCTCACCCACTCTAGCTTCCCTGTCCTGGCATTCCTCTACACTGGGGCATCGAGCCTTCACAGAACCAAGAGCCTCTCCTCCCATTGATGTCCCACAAGGTCATCATCTGCTACATATGTGGCTGAAGGCATGGGTCCCTCCATGTGTATTTTTTGGTTTGTGGTTTAGTTCCTGGGAGTTCTGGGGGTACTGGTTGGTTCATATTGCTGTTCCTCCTATGGGGTTGCAAACCCCTTCAGCTCCTAAGTCCTTTCTCTAGCTCCTCCATTGAGGACCCCATGCTCAGTCCAATGGTTGGCTACAAGCATCCACCTCTGTATTTGTCAGGCACTTGCAGAACCTCTCAGGAGACAGTTATATCAGGCTCCTGTCAGCAAGAATTTGTTGGCATCCACAATAGTGTCTGGGTTTGGTAACTGTATATGGGATGGATCCCTAGGTGGGGCAGTCTCTGGGTGGCCTTTGGTCAGTCTCTGCTCCACACTTTGTCTCTGTATCTTCTCCGGTGGGTATTTTGTTCCCCATTCTAAGAAGGACCAAAGCATCCACACTTTGGTCTTCCTTCTTCTTGAGCTTCATGTGGTCTGTGAATTGTATCTTGGATATTCCAAGCTTCTGGGCTAATATCCACTTATCACTGAGTGCATACCACCTGTGTTCTTTTGTGATTGGATTATCTCACTCAGGATAATATTTTCTAGTTTCATCCATTTGCATAAGAATTTCATGAAGTCATTGTTTTTAATAGCTGAGTAGTACGCCATTGTGTAAATGTGCCACATTTTCTGTTTCCATTTCTCTGTTGAGGGACATCTGGGTTCTTTCTAGCTTCTGGCTATTATAAGTAAGGCTGCTATGAACATAGTGGAGCATGTGTCCTTATTACATATTGGAGCATCTTCTGGGTATATGCCCAGGAGTGGTATAACTGGTCCTCAGGTAATACTGTGTTCAATTTTCTGAGGAATGGCCAAACTGATTTCCATAATGGTTTTACCAGCTTGCAATCCCCCCAACAATGAAGGAGTGCTCCTCTTTCTCCACATCCTTACCAGCATTTGCTGTCATCTGAGTTTTTGATGTTAGACATTCTTACTGGAGTGAGGTGGAATCTCAGGGTTGTTTTGATTTGCATTTCCCTAATGACTAAGGATGTTGAACATTTCTTTAGGTGCTTCTCAGCCATTTGGTTTTCCTCTTTGTTTAGCTCTGTACCCCATTTTTAATAGGGTTATTTGGTTCTCTAGTTTAGGCCTTTAAATGAGGAAGGCATAGAAGGAGAAGCACATGAGCAAATGTGGGTAAATAATGCAGCCAATCTATTTATTGCATGATCTTTCCAGGGAAGACACAAACAAACATCAATTCACCCCAGAGAGGCAATGGCAACAGTCTGAAGAAAGACTCCTACCCAAGTTCAGTTGCGTGGACTGATGGACTTATTGGGATTATTTGTAGGAACAGGGATGACTCAGAGGCAGCCACATCACTGACCAGCCCATCTCAGCATGAGTTATGACTCATAGTGGCTGCATCACCATAGCCTCATGTCTGACATGGGGACAGTGCTCCTGTAGAGTCCCTTCCCCAGCCCCAATGATTGTTCAGTGCTTGTACGACCCTGGGCAGGGGCCTCATGGGCCTTATAATTTCAGGAACTTTGTGAATCTTACAGACCTGTTTCCTTCATGTAGGAGGGAATGTCTCAGTTTGGAGGAAATAGACATACAGCCTAGCCATGCTTTCTGTTACTAAAATAATTCTTAATAGGTGGCAAAGCAATGTTGACTGGGTTTAGGGACAAAACTTGTCAGCTATGTGAATCAAGGCAAGTTGCTGACTTCTTTGTACCCCTGCTTTCTCATCCATACAAAGTAATGAATACAGTGGCTCCTTGCATCTGGAACTAAGTGCTAGGAGAAGGACCAGGAACACAACCATTGATCAGTATGCCTTAAGTATGATCTGCATTCAAAATGAGACATGCTGTGAAATGTAGCATCATTCCTATTTTATAAAGAGATGTAAAGTAAATAAGTAAAATCAAATTAAATTAAATAAAATTAAAAAAAGAAAGGTAAAGTAACTTCCCTACAGATTGGAGCAATAACCTGTAACTAGACTCTTGAACATTTTGTCATAAAACATGATTGTCTTAGTTTGGATTTGATTACTGTGAAGAGACAACATGACCACAACAACTCTTACAAAAGAGAACATTTAACTGGGAACTTACTTACAGTTTCGGAGGTTTAGTCCATTATCATCATGGTGGAAAACATGGCAGTGTGCAGAGAGACATGGTGCTGGAGAAGGAGCCGAGCGTTCTACATTTTGATCCACAGGCAGCAGAAGGAGACTGTGTGTCACACTGGGCAGAACTTGAGCACAGGAGACCTCAAAGCCCACCCCTACAATGACATACTTCCTCCAATCAGGTCACAACTACTCTTACAGGGCCACACCTCTTAATGGTACCATTCTTTATGGACCAGGCATTCAAACATGAGTGTATGGAGCTATTCCTATTCAAACCACCTCACTGATTATTCACACAAAATTGGGAAACAAATTCATCAAAGTATTGAATTAGACTAGCTCAGGTATTATCACAGAAGAGTTATAAGAACTTTTTATAGTGTGCCCCAGTTGGATTTTTCTTTTATCAACTTGACACAAGTCATTTGGGAAAAAAGACATAAGTTGAGAAAGTGCTTTCTCTAGACTGGCTCTTAGCCAAATTTGTGGGACATTTCCATGATTGATTGATAATTGATGTGGAAGACCTCTGGGCACTCTAGGGAAGGTGTCCCACCACAGGGAAAGTGATCCTGTGTTGTATAAGGAAAGAGTTGGAGAAAGTCAGGGGGAGCAAGGCAGTAAGTAGTGTTCCTCCATGGCCTCTGTTTCATTTCAGACCTCCAGATTCCTGCCTAGAGTTCCTGCCCTGAGTTCCCCTCATGATGGACTTGAAGTCAGCTTTAAACTGCAATAAACCACTTATTCTTCAAGTTGCTTTAAGTCATAGTGTTTATCAGAGAAATACAAATCTAAGACATGCTACTTTGGGTTTATGTAATGTTTTGGATTTTAGGTTTGTGGATAAAGGATAAAGGTCTGCCAGCCACTGTGAGACCCTGTGAGGTGGTGGCTCCTCCCTGACTTGCTGTTCTTGCCTCATGAAAAGCCCCCTCAATGCATTCATTTTAGTCATGGCATGATCTCAAGTATCACCTTCTTCTTTGAACACCTGTTATTCCCCAAGCTGGAACAAATTTCTCCTGCTGCTGCATCCTCAGAACATTGATCTATGTGTGTACCCTTGTTCTAATTACTTGTATTGATTCTTGAGTTTAGGAATTGTACAAAATCCCAGGCACTCCGCAAATGTTCTGTAACTCAAATCCTGCATGCCACTGTCCCCTGGGCTCTTCTTTTATGTCTGATGCTGATGAGTCTAGAGTCACCAGTCTATAGAATGCTAGCTTGGTGAGTATTTGCACTGTTCTAGCCCCATGCCAGGAATTTACACTGACTGTTTGAGTTGATCTTCATGTGCCTGTGTCTTCATGCTGCTGTTGATCAGTTTCATGAATGAGAAAACTAAGCAAAAACAAGGCTCAACATTTTCCAGATGATGTTCGGAGAGTCTAATTATAGTAGGCTGAACTGACAACTAGCCCAAAGATTACAGTATCCTGATTTATTATGACTTTGTGTGTTAAAATTGCTGGGGCACACTGCTTTCAGGTTAGATATCATTTACTGATAGTGTATTCAAATAAATAAATTCATCCTGTACTCATGTGACTTCTTTCTGTGGGACCCATGTATCAGGAAAACCAGAACCAATTGGAGGTAAAGTGACAAGGCAGATTTGACTCCAGAACTGTTGGCATAAGCGAAGTGTAGAACTGGGCTCTGTTATGAATATAGAATCAAACAGAATTATGGACAAGGAAAAAGAGTAGAGGTTACAGGCAGGGCAATTACTAAGAGGATATAGGGGAAATTGTAACCAAGGTAACTCAGCAGAATTCATACTGACCCAACAAAGTTCATCCAGACTCAGCAGAATTTCCACTCAATGCATATCAAAGGTCGAAGTTAAAGAATTTGATCAGATGCAGGAGACAGTATTTTCACTCAATTTACCCAATGGTCTACTTGCTAAAAGCAGACTAAATGTGCTCAAGTTCAGGGATAGTGAAATTTGAGTGAGCTCAGAGAGAATGTAGTCAATGTTTGATCAAAAGGAGGAATTTATTCTAGGGGTCTCTTTGAACATTGCCAAGAAGCCCTATACCTTCCAGGGCATGTCCCTCTGATAGTCACACTACAGAATGACTCTGTGCAACTTCATAAATGACTTGTGTCTTACAAACTCTGAGCTGTGACTGTGTGTGAATGTTTATATGTGTCTGTATATGTGTGTGTGCCCATATTTCGCAATATCCATATGTGTACTGATATTGGAGAATGAACTCAGGTCTTTCACTTTCTAGGCAGAACTTGTTGATATCAATTCACTCACCAGAATTCGATTTCTTAGAGAATGGTCACTTTGGATTCAGTAACACAATAAGTGTATGAAGGCTGAGAGGACATGTGCTGGTGATAACGGAGGGACACACATCTATTACTGTCCACTTAGATGGCCCATATGAGTGCTGGAATATTTCACATACCTAGTTCCATGGGTACACTCCAGGTTTGATGCTGGAGCTGCATTTCTGAGAGCCCAAGACATGGCAGCCTACACTCTTTTGTAGGATATTGTACTAAATTACTGAGCTTTGTTCCTTCATCTTTAGAGTAAATGCAATAGCCTATCCCCTGGAACTGCCATGAAGATTAACTAAGACAATACATAAGATGCCCCTTGACCCCATCCCAGCATAGACCATGCGCTCTGTGACATCAGCTTTGATCACTCTTCCCATTATGATTGGAAACACAATCTATGTATCAATTACTCTGTTCCTACCCCACTGAGCACTTCTGATACTGAGCAGCAGGTAGACTCCCAACCGTTAGTGTAGAAAGCAGGGTTTATAGCCAGGGTCACTTCCAGGAGGCTTCTAATTAATCCCTCCTTCTATAAACATTGGCCTGCAGCTGGTGCAGGGCATATGTCTCCCAGCATCATTTGGTTCTGGGTGGTTCCTGAAAGAGTAGTGAGTATTCTGGATCAGATAGGAAGCAATATAATCTCTAGCAAGCCAGCTAGGATCCACAGCTATGTTTACAGGGGACTGTGGATTAGAATCTCCATCCATCCAATACAGATACACAGTGAAGAAACTAGACAACCTTGTATGTGAGTTTCTTCTGCAAGTGTATCAACTGTGCAATCACTTAACATCTGTGAGTTTTGGTTTTCTTACTGATAGCAGAAAGAAACATTGATGTTTTCATAACTATGCCACGAAGAACAGGAATGCAGTAAAAAGTCTCTCACAAATAGAAGGGATGTTGTAAAATACTGTACATTCATATGACAGTTTCAGGAAAGGCCAGTTCTCCTTAGCAAGACTTGTGTGGCCCTTAGTCTTTAAATCTTCCTTTCCATTTTAGTATTTTGGTTGTGGATGTCAGTACTTCAGCCATATTGTCTGAACAAAAATTATAGTGGAGTTTTTTAAGTTTCTGATATTCTCTCTCTCTATGAGGAAGAAAGTAATGCAATGCCATATTCTTGGTCACTTTTACAAGTAGGAAAGAAATCCAGGGCTCCCTAAATATTAGGTTGACCACATACTTTCTAGGTGCTCTAAGATATAAGTTTTTCCAGTAGCATCACTGTAAAATAGAAAACACAGAGACTATGATAGCTAATATAACACCCATGGTTTCACCCAAGACTAATATTAGTTATAATATTAATAACAACACCCATATGGTTTTTCTGTGCTGGGCACATTGCCGAGTGACTTCCATAGTCATGTAATTTAAACCTCACTATACCTCTGTATCAATCAAGCAATTCATTTGATACTATACTACAGTGTGGCACTTCTTATTTATCTAAAATTAAAGTGAAGTGTAAGTCCATTCAAGTAATGTCAATATAAAAATTGCATCTTAGTAGGGTTTACTGTAGCCAAACCCGGGCATTTTTTCCAGGATTGGATGGAGTAAGTTATGCTTCCTTGGAGTCAGATAAGAGGTTGGGAGGCAAGCAACAGTGTGCAAGGCTGGAATAGGACCGCTGGGGGTGGGTCGTTGTAACATGCTCTTTGTAGTATACGGAAAACCCAAATCTGCTTGCCCACTCACGATAACACTGCTTCTCTTATCCCCTAGACAGGATCAGGCTGCCTTAGTGTAACCGTTATCCCCATCTGTTGAGAAGTAGATGTCTGAGCTCATAGGGAGGATCATCGCTCAGAATAGGAACTATACTTCCCAGCCTCCTTTGCCACCCAAGGAGGCCAAATTCCTCCAGAGAGGCAGACTTTGACTCAGAGATTTAGAAGAAAGCTATTTTCGGAGTGACCCCAGGAAAAGACTTCGGAAGAGTAGGCAAGTAAGACATGCAGAGAACTGTCAGTCTGAGTGGTGAATGAGCAAGTTGTGGCAGACCCATGCCGCAGGGCACTCTGGGAAGCTGCAGGCCTGTACTGCAGAATTGCCCCACTTGAAAGGAAGAGCTGGAGTATTTATATATCAACTCCCATCTGTTATCTGCTGAGGGTTGCTCCTGAAGAGACTGCTGCCTGGAGCATCCAGTCTCTAGTGTGTTTAGACGGAACTCCTTGCTAGTGCCAGAGAGAGAAGAGCACCAGGTACACTCAGTTAGTGTGTCAGAGGATGACAAGCGCTCAGATGACATGTGGGCACAGGCGAGGACTGTTGCAGATGGAAAACTTATACAAGGCAAAAACAAAAAGAAACTCAGTGTTCTCGCTGTTGGCTAAGCCACTGCTCCCTGCTTTCACAGCTTACCTTCTAAGCCTTTGTGTTAAACGGGAAAATGTTGTGTTGTTTCATCTCTTGTCATCTTTCCTATTGTCCATATTTCAAACCTCATCCCTCATGGTGCATCAATAATAACAATGGTGCTAAAGGTACCCAACGCATCTTGCCCACCCATCCTTTGAGCGGCTGACTTGGTCACTATGCACTTCCCACCACACAAAAGTACACTTTATGACAGAAGGGCCTATTTCTAGCTTATTCACTAGTACAGAGGTCCTCGACAAGTGGGCCACGACCCCGACAGGGGCCATATATCTGACATAAACATTAAGATTCATAGAAGTAGCAACTCCACAGTTATTAAGTAGTGACAAAATAACTTGATGGTTGGGGGCCACCACAGTGTGAAGAACTGTATCAGAGGTTCACAGGCTTAGGAATGTTGAGAACCACTGCTCCAGTATCTAGTAAGGTGTCTGGTGCTTAGAAGGTTCTTAGCAGAACACTGACTGAGTGAGTGGCTAAGTGAAAAACACAGGACACACAAGAGAAGGCTGAGATTTCAAAGACGCTAGTCTTGGTCTCATGGGAGTTTCTCTGCTGTGTCTTTTCTATTACTTTTTTTTTTAAAGTTGGGGGCCAATCATGTGCCACAGCGCAGTGGTGAGGGTTAGAGAACAACTTTCTGGAGTTGGTTCTTGCTTTCCATCTTACTTCTGCTGCTGTCTGTGTATTGCAGGCTAGCTAGCCTGTGAGCTTCCTGGAGATGCTCCAGTCTGTCTCACACTTGCTCATAGTAATGCTAAAATCACAGATGCATGCCACAACCTCTGGCATTTTACATGGTTTCCAGGGATCACACTCAGTCCCTCGGGCTTGCAAGACAAGGGCTTATACCCACTGATAAGCTTCCCCCCTCTTTCTTTAAGACAGCATCTTTCCGTGGGGTCCATGTTTGCCTTAAACTTCTAGTCGGTTTGCTTCACGGGTGCTGCTATTAGACAAGTAACACTGTGCCTGAGTGCTTATAGCTTTTAACCCATCTATTACTGTGTAAAACTGAATTGCTAGTTGATTGGTAAGTGACTGAAAGAAGCCAATGTAATATTGGAAGACCAGAACCTTGGCAAAGAGAAACCTAGGTGGTATGCAACAGCGAATCAAACTGAGGCACTGACACAGAACCTTGTCACAGCATTTCACCTACAGTTCCTGTCAAAGCAATTCTACTCCATGAAGTAGGCTTCCTTTGTAGACTGTCCCCCAGTGTGACTCTGGAAAGGAGGCTTTTCTCCAAACCCTGCTATACTCCTTCCCTGCCACTCAACACTATCTGAAGATATCCTTAAAGTCCCCTTGTCCCCAACACAGTGGCCTTCCCCTGGGGACTGTTTAAATAGAAGCTAATGTGAGAGAAGGTTGGATGCTGCAGAGGGCCAGGTTACAGCAATGGGCTAAGAGCCTACACTGCACAGTGTCCTAAGGGTGTGATAAATGTCATCTGTAGCTTTACAGCTTCCAGAATGAGTTTGCAGCACAGAATTGACAATTGTCTTTTTTCCCCCCTTAGTTCAAGTTTTTATCACTGATAGTTGGTCTCTGGGAAACCCATACGAATTCAGTTTTAAGAAATTGCCTTTACTATCAACACTTACAATGAATTTCCCACTAGGAAACTTCACAATGGCTCTGTAAATAAATGAGTATGCAAATTAAATGTGCCTCCTGGGTGGGCATCACTCTATCTCCTCGGTGCTGAGTGTGACCACAGGATGTCCAATGGCATCTGGGGTCCTGGGGTACTGCTAATGAGAGAATATCATTCATGCATTTGTTCAATAGGCAGCTATTGGAGTGGTTAATATGTTTTAGACACTGGATAGTAGAAGCTAATACCATATGAATAATAATACACAGTAAGGTATAGTTTGCTGTGGTTTGGGATAAAAGGACTGAATTTTAAGTGTCCTTTTAGAATATGCTTATTGAGGAAGGATTGAGTAGCTTCACCCCAGTCACCAGTTCAACATTCTGCTTTTCCCATCATTCTTTTTGGCATCCCATGCCTTTGGTACATCACTTTACTACTCTTCTTGGAACAATTCTGCTCCTATTTCAAGGCCTTGGCAGACGATGTTGGAAGCCACCCGGTAGTTATTCTCCTTTGCTCCATGTCTACAAAATCTTATATAGGGAAAAATGGTAACAACACATGGGTATGAAGCCCTGATGATAAACCTTGACTGACACAAATGTGGAAATATAACACTCTAGGAGTAGGAGAAATGTTTCTATGCAAAAACATATCATCGTGGAAGGCTTGGAACCAAGTCTTTTGCTTTCTTAAATAAAAGGCATGGATTTGCAAAGGAGTGGGATGGGGATATGGGAAAGGATAGAGGGAGAGGCAAGGATATATTTTAGTTAAAAAATAATAGCAAAGTCTAGAAGTAGCTGATTTTAGAACTGGCATATTGGCTGAGCAATGTCATCACATATTGGGTCTTTTCCTGTTTCCACCTTGTCTTCCTCTGGCATCCTAGTGTGTTGCCTTATGGCCTTTGATTTAAATAACACATCCTCCTGTAACTGCTTATGGCACAAAGGAGTGGCAGATTTTCGTGACACTCCTCATTTATTCTTAGAATCTAGACATCAACTATGATGTATTACTGGCAAAAATCAGAACAAATACCCATTGGAAGAGCCCGGGCAAGAATGTCCATAAGAATATGACCAAAACAAAAGCAAAACACACGCAAAAAGGAAAGGAAACATTTTGCTCACTTCTTAGGAGAAGAGGAAGCTAAGGAGCAAGGCAATTTTGTGGGCAATCTAGAGCTGGGCAGTGGTGGCACATGCCTTTAATCCCAGCACTTGGGAGGCAGAGGCAGGTGGATTTCTGAGTTCGAGGACAGCCTGGTCTACAGAGTGAGTTCCAGGACAGCAAGGGCTACACAGAGAAACCCTGTCTCGGAAAAATAAATAAAAGAGTAGTGGGCAATCTAGAAGCCAGGAGAAGATAGATATGCATTGCTTGTGTATGTATGTCTTCAAAAAGCAAGAGGATGGCAGAATTACATCGGACCTGAATCCTCTATATAAAAGACACAGCAGTATGTGTGTTATGGAGAAAGCAGAGTTCAGAAGAAGGCAGTGAGCCTGTGAAGGCAGGAGGAGCCTGAAGACTGAGGACTCCAAGGTACTACAGACCTGGCCCAGTTCTGCTGTCCTTGCAAAGGCTCTCTGATTTCTTTCAGAGACTACATCCCTCTAGCTTGAACTTTTTCCCCTGTATCTCTTGTGCTAAGGGTCAGGAAGGGTAAATAATTGTGTGCAACTGGGGGCAGTAGACACTTTGCTGCAAGACTCTGTTTAATTAAATTCTGTCTGAAGCAATGTAGCCTGTGAAGAATCAGCAAACCTTCTCTGCTCTCTTAAATCACAAAGCAGTCCTATGAAGACAAGAGGCTTGCCATTTGGCCAGATTCAGTATTTCTCCGAAGTCTGCCAGGGTTTCTTAAACTGGAGATAGACATGGGGCTATGTAGCTGTGTTCTGGTGCGGAGACATCTTCTGTGGATATTGGCAGCGTCACCACAGCCGTCCATGCTGCAGACCAAGCAGAGCATAGGTTTGCTCAGTCAGAGCACACATCTTTTCCCCAAGGAATCTTTTCACATTTACCATGCATCAGCACCTTCCTGGATGCTAGCTACTCCACAGGGAGTGAGCTGTTGTCGACAGAGTTGATACAGCAATAATCAGCATTCAGAGTAATCATTGATCTGATGAGTAATTCTCTTCTCTGTGTGTTGTCTCTTGACTGGTGTGTCCATCAGCTTATCACACCATGGTGGTGTCAGCATAGTCAGAAATCATACACAGTAGCTGACATAGCCTGGTTCACAAAGTGGAAACAGTCCTTCCAACTGTTTAGATATCTGGGCTTGTCCTTTCTACCACACTGTATTGGTTAAAGAAGGCCTTGAGCCATCCCAGAATCTAAGAGTGGATGAATGACCTGTTTTTTGAAAGGAGAGGGATCAGATTGCATTGTGGATGAGTCAATGGAACCAGGAATTCTGTGGCAATCACGGTGCAAATAGAACAACCACAGAACACCTAGTAAGTGAACCTCTAGCCAGGGAGGGTATCCATAGTAGCTACTGTGAAGATGCACAAAACATGGAATTCATCCCAGTTTGCAATGTTGTTCTGCCTGTTGTATCACTGCTGTTTCTGGACTACTATATTGCTTCAAACAAGATAAATCTACTTATCTGTCTCATGGCCAAGGACTGAGTTTTGAATTGTTTAGCGTTTGAAATCTAAGGTTCAAGTCGCACATCCTCACTGGTATGACTGAATTGTGATCTTGACTCAGGGTTTTTATATGTCAGAGCCTGAGCCTCCAGCTGGAAACAGGAAGGCTATTTTCATACCATTTAAAAACTGGCTATATGTTGAAACTTAAAAATAAGATAATGAATGTTCAGTGTCATAATGAGGTCTTATCAGTTTGCCTTGCTTATCTTAAACCTGTCTTTATTCTCTCTTGAGGGAAATGGGAGCGGAACATCTGTTTAAGGAAAGCTGGGTGACAGTTGCTAATTGGGCTTGTCCCCAACCTCACCTCTGAGAATTCACAGGGTTAAATGAGAGCATCTGCCATGTCTCCTCTCACCCTCACTCCTACCTCTTATAGATCAAAGTGCACATGTTTTCACATGCAGCAGTATAGATGGGAATGATCCTCACCAGTCTCTTAGAGGGTTTATTGCATCTTCCATCTGTGTGTGGTTGGAAGAAAGTAAAGACCAAGCTTACTTCTTATGATCTGACCTAGTGGTATACCACAGCAATCACACCCATGAACAAATGAGCTCAGTTTGTTTGCCAGACTTACTTGATCTGTTTGGAAGTCAGGGAAGAGTTTAATGGCATGGAATACTGAAAGTGACCATTAGCCACCACTCTGCCTTTGGTCTGGGTAACCACCACAGCTATGCTTTCTAACTAGCATTGCTCCTGTCTCTATGTGTGCTGGCTCATAGTCCTCTCATTCTTTCATCATCGTTTGCCCACACAAAACACTTAGAATGATGGATGTGATGTGTTTCCTGTCCACAAGAAATAATTATTATAAAAGTAACTACAAAGATTGTGTTTCATCCTAGGGGAAGCATCAGTGCACTGTGTGTGTTGTCTTCTTCACCAAAGCTCACCTTAATTTAAGCCTAGGGGTCCAGCAATGTCTCACTGAAATGTCATAGTAGCTTGGTGATACATATATACATACGTATACATACATTCACAAAATGCATACATACATCTTATTAAAATGAATAAAGCATGCATACATTGATTATGTGACTTGTCTTTGGTCACAGATTAGGTAAAGTGAAATAGGTGCATACACACAAAAAAATTACCTTCTCTGAACTTCAGAAGTCATGCCGTTAACCTTTTGGTTTGCCAGTGACTCTCTTTCAGTTGTTCCTGCTCACTTGCTTTAAAACTGAAGAACATGTGTGCAAGTTATGGGGACACTGTTGATACATAGGAAGCAAAACACACAGTTTGCATGAATATTGGTCAGGAACTCTCATTTTAGCCAGGTGCGACTGTAGTATGAGATTGTAAAAGAGAAATGCAGGCCAAAAGTTCTTAAAATATCTCCTTTAGCTTAGGTAGAAACAGTAGTATAAGTAGCTCTCCTATACATCCGGAAGCAACAAAGTCCAAGAAAAAGAAGGTTTTCCCACATCAGGGTTCACTTTAACTATTGAAAGTGATACATGATGAAACCCCTCAAAGAAAAATGTGAAGGCAGGCTCAAAAGTAAGACAAGAGAGAGGGAGGAAGGAAGAGAGGAGGGAAACAGACAGATCAACAGACACTGGAGATTGAAATACAAGGGTTGGGTCCATATCTGTCTGTGAGATGCCTGGTTGTGTAACATGAGGCATTGCTTATCCTTGAATTTCTATTTTTCATCTGTGGTGCAGGCAGGGTAGTAAGTCCTGTGTCCTGTTGTTTTGGGGGGTCGGTTACTCAGGCATGGCAGCTGCCATAATAAGGAAACTGGAAGCATCAATGTCTCCCATGAGTAAAAGATTCTTGTTCATACAAATTGACAAGGGTTTTCCATGTTTCCCAGAATGCTCTTATGTTAGCTCATCATTTGTCTGTGCTGCTTTGTCTCCCTCAGCTTTTCTGTCTAGTCTGAAATCATGGAGTTTGTAAGATGGAAGCATAATACCTCAGTCTGAAGAAACACGCTACTCTGCTCCATGCAGCCACTGATACACAGACAAGCAAACAAGTTAGGGGAAGAAGTTTTTGGTGGACAGACTCTTTTCCATACTCTCAATGTTGTGATTTAATGAGTCAACACATGAACAATGTCCAAGTGTATCCTATACCCTGGGAGACCTCTATAGATCCTGTTAATACAACTCCAACCTCTCCTTCTGTTATGCCACCCCAAAGGCATATCATATTGAAATGAATAAAATATCAAGGTTGAATCCATAGCCAGCAAGAGCAGCAGAAGTAAAAGAAATCAAAACCACTCTAGAAAACAGTAGTGGATTCTTAACAAACAAAAATACTTACTTGCTTGAATTCACATCATTTTTGTCCCCAACATTATAAGTAGAGGACTGTGGCAGCTTGAGTCTTGAACTTTCATAGTTTGCTTGTAAACCAATACTTGCTTGTTCAAGGATTAGTCATGACAGCCCATCCCTTGCCCCAGTCTAGATCTCCACACTCCTAATGGCTTTATGTTCAAGGCTGTGCTGGCTCTCCCCAACCCCTCCAGCTTTTAGCTTTTTGATATAATTCTACTGTGTCTGTGTCTGTGCCTGTGTCTGTGCCTGTGCCTGTGCCTGTGCCTGTGTGTATGGGGTTGACTCTCCAAAGCTTTAACTTATACATAGCTTTGGCAAGTGTGGGTCGTAAATATTTGGACTAGTCCCATCAAATTATGACAGAAAGAGAAACTCAACCTGTTTTTGGTACAGCAGCTAAGACTGCAAACTTTTTCTTCTGAGTTCCTAGCCACATGTTTCTTTTCCTTCCCTCCATCCCTCCCTCATTCTCTTCTTCCCTCCTTTCTTTCTTTCTTTCTTTCTTTCTTTCTTTCTTTCTTTCTTTCTTTCTTTCTTTCAAGCCCAGGGATTTAACTAATTCTACCCAAGCTCTGTACCACTGGACAATATTCTCTAGCTCTAAAGATACTTTAATTCTCTTTCTGGACTATGACATTTCCATTTCTTGCAGGCAAAATATCCTCAATAATTTTGACAAAATTATATATTTTCACAGGGGGTTCCTGAGCATTCTTTCCTCAAAACCATCAAAGAATTTAGTGCCCTAAAGCTGGAGGCAAACATCCCTCCACATCAGCTCTGCATGCTTGTCCTTTGCAGTCCTACAAGTGTTTCAGTAGAATCAGGATAGCCTGTGGGAGATCAACTAGTCTTTGCAGAAGGGCATGGGCAGGAGAGATGACTTGGTTCTTGCAGTAGGCAGGATTTAATGAGTACCTTTGAAAGTGGAGCTATGCACTATAACAATTTAAGGAATAGTTTAAATTCTCCTCTTTTTCATTTTTTGAGATTATAATATAATTACATCATTTCCCCCTTTCCTTTTCTCCCTTCAATTTCTCTTACAAAGATATATGCAGCCTTCCATGTACCTACCATAGGTTAAAGATTTGTTTCAACTTGCTCATGGTATCTTCATAATGTTGGTTTTGAAGCTTTGAGTTTTGTTTGTTTGTGTTTGTTTGTTTTATGTTTTGCAGAGGAAACAGAGGGCCACTGATCACCTTCTCAGAGACCCACAGCTAGGAAATTGTACGGCTGAATTTTGGTCCCATATAAGATAGTCTCAGAGCCTGCTCTGCTGTTCCCTAAAAGTTTCACCAACCAGTAAAGGGCAAAGAATCAGTACTATATGTCCATTGTATTAATTTCCGGTTATAAACCAGAGGTAGAAAATTCTCCATTAGTTCAATCATAGTGTATACAGAACTCTGTTTTCTATAATTTTAATTTACTGGTTAGCTTATAAGCATGATTTTATGTTAATTATCTTGATAATGATATATCATGATTACATGATTTGTTCTATATATACTTAAGTAATGTGCACACACTTAAGGAAGTATATACTTAAGTAATAAATTACCTCAGTAGTTTCTCAGCTGTGTATTCATTTTATTTAATTGACTCAACAAACATTTAATAAGAACTTAATGTGTGTTGGGTAATAGAGCTACATACTGGATATATATAAAAAGACTAGGCATTGTCTGTTCTAATGACATACATGAGTTCATAGGGGACACAACAAGCAGGTAAAGGTACAGAACTCAGGTTAATTTAATGTTGTATTTGAAAATGCTTGAGTGCCTTCTTTTTTCCTTGCTATTATTCTAAATATACTATATGCAGTATTGCAGTTAATTTTCAGAGTAATTTATTGACAAAACATGATTATTACACATACATCAAAGATAAGGAAACTGTGGTCTAGAAGTTCAAATCATGCCTGAGATCAGTTAGCTAGGCTATAATTGTAACCGACTTAGCTAAAGTGCTTTTATAGGCTTAGATTTTGAGCATGCACTGTACCTGGCCCTCACTGTATAGTAATGCTCTAGTTCTTTCCTACTGGGAACTGCTGGGAGCCATGATGGGCATGTACAGGAGTATATCCATTTTCTAGTTCATAGCAGGGCCGAATCGTGTAGTACCACAAGATCCAACATCAGGCATAGTCTCATCCATAGAAGACTTTGTCTTGTATTCTCTAACATACACCATAACTTAAAGTCACCTGAGGTTCTTGCTAAGTAGCCCTTTGTGGAGATCTTGGGCTTTTACAAGTCACCAACTCATACAAGTTGGTTTCTGGCTAGAGAATGAGTAAGAAGGTGCACATCTACACACCACACTGCAATGACAGAGTGGGTGGACATGAGTCTCCCATCGCAGTTCCAGGAAGGTGGGTTGCCTTGTGGCAGAAAAATAGAGTCTTACAGTATATGTTCCCTCCAACTTAGTGTATGATAGTGGTGCTGGCAGTGAGGACGGGAGAATGGAGGTGGTGAGGAAATTCCTGTAGAAAGAAATCGCCAGGGCTCCAGTTCAGAGACAAAGACTGGGCAGACACTGGAGGCAGAAAATGTCTCCCATCATATTAATGGCACATTTTGAATGCTCCAGAACAATGACTTTCAAGACTTTGTACCCACACTTGTATCATCAACATCAGAAGAGAGAATGAGTTAGAAACGGAACTTCATTGGTTGCATCCCAGTCTACATCTCAGAAGCTCTTGGGGTGGGTGAAGCCATAGAGTTAGGGAAACGACTGTAGTGTGGATTCAGGTGTGAAAATCCCCACCTTAGAGCAAGAAATGAATTTAATATTTCTCATTTCAAAGTCAGAAGTTTGAAATATTTTGCCTTTCATTTTTAAATCACACAATATTCTTTAGCAAAATGGGAAATTATAAAGCATAATGAAATTGTCCACAAAAAAAAATTGACCTTTTAGCTTCCCTATATATTTTTCTGTAGACCATTACCTATGCAAATCAGAACAAATCTGTGGATAATTTGCCTCAGTTTTGATGGATCGACTTGAAAAATTCCCCTCCTGGTCTCAGGTGACAAGAGAAGAAGAAGATAAGGTGGAGGTCCCTAGCCCAGAGATAGATCTGGAATCTCTATGGAGGAGGGTGGAGTCAGGGTCTCAAGCCTCAGGGCCTGCCCTGGGATTGGGAGAGGAGGCAGGCTTGCCTATTTGCAGAGGCCTTAGCAGTTATAATCTGCCTATGAGCATGTTATACTCTTTATCACTCTCATTAGATGGGAGATTTATGTCAGGTCAGAAATCATCCCAGTGATCAAAATATGTGAAGGGCTGTCATGGGAAAGAGGGATTAATCTCTCAGTGATTGTAGGAGGAATGGGAGGCTCTTCAGGGGGAGGTAGGCAGAGAGATAGATGCCAGATAGGAGAGATTTTTAACTCTCTCCTAAAAAAGAAAAAGTCCTTGCAATTAGAACTATAAAACAATAGGAAGGCTGTCTACTAAGTGGAGAGCACATAGCCTGGGACCTGCTGTTCTCCATGATAAATTGCAGACATGTTAGCCGTTGTGGCCTTCAAATGTGCTCTCTGTGACTACTTAAGTGCCCACACTTTAAAGGGGCAGGATTAGGGACTGCCTACTTGGATATTCCCTTTCCAATTAACTCTGGCTTCTCTGCCATTGGTGTTGAAATGACAGGTAAGAGTGATCATTTTATTTAAGTTCCTCTACTCAATCTCTTTTCTGCCAATATTAATACATAGCACATATACACATATGGTATGTCACAGTATGGATTCTAGATCCAGATTGCCTGGGCACTCAGGTTCTGCCTCTTTCCTTTACTGGCTGTGTGACAATGGACTAATTGTTGGTACCTATGCATTACATTTTCTTTATTTCTTTTTAATTTTTTTGCATTCATTTATTTGTGTGTATATGCATACACATAAACAAATGACAAGCTGTCAGCCTTGGCTTCAAGGACCCTTATTGGTAGAGCCATATCCCTGTCCTCTTTACATCTTTGCAACTTTTGCAATCTGTAAAGCAGACTTTCAGTGAGGGAATTAATAGGTTAATACAGGAAGGGTGTCTACAGCAGTGTCTGATAGCCACCATCAATGGAGGTTCTCAAACTTGCTGCTACTGGTAATTATTTCGACTGCTGTTCATTATTTGCTCTGTACACCTGTCACAGCAATGTTTGAATTGTGACATCTGCTTCAGTGTCCCTCAGTGCCTCTTCCTGCCCCCATACTGCAGCCCTGAAGTCGTTAGAGCATAGCCTAGAGCAGTTTCTGTCTGCAATAGACATTTTATTCCTTAAGATGAGGAATTTTCTGTGACACTCAAATATGGGGAATTCATGCTTAATTAATTGAAGAACAATGCTATCCTGTTTGGCAGGTAGAGACTCTGGCCATCCACCCATCGACCTGTACAGAACTCACAAGAGTGAGATCATGGTATGCAATGAATGTGAGTGTGTGTGTGTGTGTGTGTGTTAAAGTGTTTTGAAAAGCAGCCAGTGTCCACTCCAGCACTGTAGTCCCTATCCCCAACTTTGCCGCTAACTTATTTCACTTTTTGCTCCTAAGCTTTCTAGGTATGGCTGGGGGCATGTCTCTCAGCCTTTTTTTGTGTTACCATTTCCTAGGCGATGACTTCACTGCCTCATGCCCTGTTGAATGAGGCACACGTGTGGCTGGTATGCTACAGATGCTGCATTTTGTGTCCCTCTCTGTCTTTGCTAAGAGGAAATGAAGGGCTTGGCAGAGCATGAACTTGAACCTGAGCTTGCGCACTGATAAGGAGCAGATGGTCTTCATTTCCCATCACACAGGAGCCTGGGAAAATGAGCCTATTATTCAGTGTGAGGTCTGTTGTGGTCCAATGCTCTGACTTCAGGCACCTGTGTCAAGAAACACAGCTTGTTCCCAACCCCAAATAAACACACTAATTTGATGCCTAGTGCAGTGTCAGGCTCAGTCAGTAATTGTGAGCTAAACTTACAGATGGGGAAATAACTGAGCAGTGTTCTTTCCTCAATCAGTAGGCCACAGGGATATAAGGCTCTTGTCTTCAACATTTGCATGTGACACTTCCCCCAGTCATTCATCAAATAGCTGTTAGCAATAAGATAGGCAGGGATGTGAATCTAAACATTTGAATTGTCAGACCTCTTTACCTGCCTAGTTCTCAGTCTCTACTTTGTGAAATGGAAACAGAACAAGCAAACTCTTGTGGGGATTAAGTGTAGACTTCATACGTGCCCGTTAGATAGCTTATTTTCCCTTTCCTCTTCTAATTTTTAAGTTGTAGATGATTCATGCTCTTGATAATTATCATCAGCTCAGGAACTCAGTCCTTCATGTGTGTTGCTGTTCATTCACTAATTCATTCCTTCCATAGTGGCACCTTTCTTAGGATACTCTTTTTACAAGCAACCTCTCTATAGTGCTCCTCCTCGAGGACCTAGGGATCCAAAATAAATAATACCAAACTGTTTACTTGAACACTTTGCACTCTTTCCAGAGAGAAAGAAAATAGTTACCTATAACGTAACTTGACAAGATGATGTATCTAATGGAAGTTGCATGCAGCTTACAGCTAGTGCATAATGGCATCATTTCTCAATTTATGCAATCTGTTTTCTACTCTCTGTTTAGCTCCCTCCTGCCCAAACATTGCCTTCAGCAAGACATAGACATTTCTTCACAGGCTGATTTTTAGTGAAATGTTGTCTGGGATTGAAGGTAGAATTTGGTGAGGGTAAACTCACCATGTTTCTTAATTCCCCAAGGGCTGAACAACACAACTCTCCAGTGAGTAAAGAGAGAACATTCAGTTGTTTATAGACTTATACATCCACCCATATACTCACTCTCCCATCTGTATATACATGTCCAATACATCTATACATTGACCCATTCATGTACACATCCATCTATCCATCCACCCACCCATCCAATTCATTCATCCATCCTTCCAGCCAGCCAGCCAGCCAGCCAGCTATCTACCACACCCTGTTTTCATCATAGCACTAATAGTCTAGAGTGAAGATTCATGTATTACTAGCTACATGATTTCTAAGGTCATAAACTGTTTTGGGCCTTGTTTCTTATTCTACAAAATCACATAGTAAATGTGATTGCATTGAATACCTATTACTGTATTCAAAATTACCTCAAAACTTGATGGCTTGAAAGAACATTTGTCACTTCACCATTTCTGTGGGCCTGCAAGACAGACAGAGCTTCCCTCTGATTCAAAGCCTTTTACAAGTCCCAAAATCATTATTGACTCATGCAACAGTCTTGATGTTCAACATAGGGTCTCTCAAGATCACTCATGAGGATGTTCTCAGGTTTTAACCTTGAGGACTGTAGGACTAAAAATCTCGATTACTCCAGAGTTTGTGAATAGAGACTTCTCTTCATCCCCTTTATTGTGACCCTCTGTATAGGGTTGCTCACACACCATCCTAACTGATTGATATGAACCAGAGGGTAAGAAATGAGCATCAGCAAGACCGAAGACTCAGGCTTTTGCAGTCTCAACTTCTATTAATTAATAATCTGTCCATCTCATACTCAAACAAGTAGTACCGCAAAGGTTGAGGTAGGAGTTGGGCATGGTAACACAGGCCTGTAGTCCCAGCTACTCAGAATTCACAAGCAGGCAGAATTTGAAGTTCAAGGTCAGCCTGGGAAACCTAGTGAGACTGTCTTTTAGAATAAAATGTAAAAGGGGGGAAAAGACGACTGGTAATATAGCTCAGTATTTGAGCACTTGCCTAGTACTGCATGAGTCCTGGGTTCAGTCTTCAACCGTTCAAACAGAAGGATTGTGTTGACCTTGGCAACCATTGAAAGTTACCCTTCATAGTAATAATTAAAGGAATTATGCATGTAAAGTATACAAGTGTCATGGTCATACTTCAGAATTGATTACCATTAGCTATCATTGTTACTGATACTATTACAGGTGTATATTTTCCATCAGATCAAGTATGCCATTCTTATTGCTACTGGTGCCATTCAAGGGAAAGGTAGAGGAACGCTAAGTGAGTCCTTCTTCAGGAAATTCCTAGTGATGTGGGGAATGTTCTGTGTAAAAGGTGTAAAATAAGAGTAGAATGTAACTGTTGTGTTGTCAGGAGAAGGCAGAGATCCAAGGATGGAAGGCCCTGGATATAAACAGATATTAGCCATTGTGCAAATTAGAGGGAAGGCAGGACATTTGAAGATATGCCAATTCTGACAGGAGTTTGGAATTCATCTCTGACAAAATGGGAATTGTGGAAGATAAGGATTATCAGATATAGATGTATGTTCCAGAGGAGAGGGGGCAACTTGGGAGACTCTGACACTACATTTTCAAGTTCAAAAAGAATCTATCTTTCCTCATTGACACAATCCAGTAAGAAAACCCTGTGGGAGCTCCCTGGTTATTCCTCCTTCAAGATCCTTCTCCAGGAACTGTACATGGGGTGAGCTCTCTTCTCTGTTCTCAAAATGCTTGGCTATTGGAAAATAAGGGTAAGAACTCTGGTAACGTTTTAGAACCTGATCGATCCTAGGACAAGACTTTATGAACTTGAATGGGACATTTAACCCTTAGTACCCCATCTTTCTTCTCTTAAAATGAGGTGGTCTTAATGGCTTTAAAGGTGACATGCTTGGTCCCTTTTTGTGAGTGTTCCATAGCCTCAGTAATAGTGTTAGGACTTGGGACCTCCCCTTGATCTGGATCCCACTTTGGGTCTGTCTCTGGGCCTTCTTTTCCTCAGGCTCCTCTCCATTTCCATCCCTGCAATTCTTTCAGAGGCACAATTATGGGTCGGAGTTGTGACTGTGGAATGGCTCCCTTCTCCTTCATTTGATGCCTTGTCTTCTTGTTGGAGTTGGGCTCTATAAGTTCCCTCTCCCTACTATGGGTCATTTCATCTAAGATCCTTCCCTTTGAGACCTGAGAGTCTCTCACCTCCAAGGTTTCTGGTGCATTCTGGAGGGTCCCCCACAACCTCCTATCTCCCGAGGTTGCCTGTTTCCATTCTTTCTGCTGGTCCTCAGGGATTCAGTCCTTTTCCATCCCCCAATGTCAGATCAGGTTCCCCTCTTCTCCCACTCCCTCCCCACCCTGTCCACTTTCCCTCCCAGGTCCCTCCCTCCTTCCCCACTTGTGATTGCTTTGTTCTCCCTCCCAACTGGGACTGAGGCTTCCTCACGTGGGCACTTCAGTTTGTTGACCTTTTTGAATTCTGTGGACTGTATCTCAGTTACTCTCTACTTTTTTTTTTAATTTACATTCCAAATCACTTCCCCTTTCCCGTTTCCTCCCTCCCCGAAAGTCCCATAAGCCCCCTTCCCTCCCTCTTTTCTCCATTCAACCCCCTCTCCTTACTCTGTCCTGGCGTTCCCCTACATCCAGTCTTTCCAGGACCAGGGGTCTCTCCTTCCATCTTTTTAGAAATCTATTGATATGCGGATTGTGTCTAGGGTATTCCGAGATTCTGGGTCAATATCCCCTTATCAGTGACTGCATACCATGTGTGTTCTTTTGTGATTGGGTTACCTCACTAAGGATGATATTTTCAAGATCTGACCATTTGCCTAGGAATTTCGTGAATTCATTGTTTTTAATTGCAGAGTAGTATTCCATTGTGTAGATATACCACATCTTCTGAATCCATTCCTCCGTTGAGGGACATCTGGGTTCTTTCCAGCTTCTGGCTATTATAAATAAGGCTGCTATGAACATAGTGGAGCATGTGTCCTTATTGCATGCAGGTAAAGTCTCTGGGTATATGCCCAGGAGTGGTAAGAACATACCATGCTTGTCCTTTTGGGTCTGTGTTACCTCACTCAGGACGATATTTTCTCGTTCCATCTATTTGCCTGCAGAACTCAGGACGTCCTCGTTCTTAATAGCTGAGTAGTATTCCATTGTTTAAATGAACCACATTTTCTGTATCCATTCTTCTGTTATGAGACATTTTGGCTGTTTCCAGCTTACAGACCCAACAAGCAGCTGAAAGAGTCAGATGCAAATATTTGCTCCCAACCAATGGACAGAAGCAGCTGACCCCTGTTGTTGAATTAGAGAAGACTGAAAGAAGCTGAAGAGAAGGGCAACTCTGTAGGAGTACCTTCAGTCTCATTTAATCGGGACCCCCAAGATCTCTCAAACACTGGACCACCAACAGGCAGTATACACCAGCTGATACAAGACCCCCAACACACATATAATAGAGGACTGCCGGGTCTGTGTTCATTCAGAGATGATGCATCTAACCCTCAAGAGACTGGAGGCACCCTGGGAGTTTAGAGGTCAGGTGGGATGGAGGGTGGGGACATCCACATGGAGACAGAAGGTAAGGAGGAGGTACAGGATGTGAAACAGTCAGAGGATGGACAGGGGTGGGATGGGGGGAATAAAACATAGAGTGTAAAAAATTAATTAATTAATTAATAAAAATAGTGACATGCACACACATGTGCTTATTATCACTTTGTGTGTGTGGCATGTGTGTGTATGTGCACATGCTTATGTGGACATTCCTTCCCAGTATGCATGTTTTATGAGCAGAGGTAAACACTGGGTGTTTTCCTCTATAACTTTTCACCTTGTTTATTGAGACAGGATTTCTCACTGAACCTGCAGCTCACAGATTTAGCTGGACTACTAGCCCTTAGGATCTCCTTGTCTCTCAGCAGGGAGGTTACAGGTATATATCACTGTGCCTAGCTTTTTATATGAGTGCTGAGTATCTGAACTCAGGATCTCTTGCCCTCATAGAAATCATGTTACCCACAGAACCATTCCCCAACTCCTCTATTACATTCTAAATACCTTAACAGCTCTCCAAACTTTATGATCCCTATTTTCCTGGTGAGTCAGAAATATGACTGACTAGTAATTCAAAGTGTCAAGCCCATATGACCAGCACATTGTCAGAATTCTCAGGGGCTGAGTGTCCTTTCCTCTATGTAAGTAAGCAATCATAGAAAAGAACATGTGGGTGTGCCTGAGAACTATACATGCAAGATGTCAAAGTTCTAAGTACACAGACCAGGTATGCATTGCCCAGATCCTTGCACAGTTACACATAGAGATACAGCTTCAATTTCTGCTATGTAAGTGTACTTTTTAAATTATACATTTTTTTTATTTCTCCATCCTACCATTCTGTCTTTTTGAGAACTTGCTTTGATATCATCTCTCTCATTGATAGTTACTTAAATAGTTTTTAATCAGTCACCATACCACTAGTTGTTGATAGTTTATCCACTGTAGAATTTTTGCAAGACCTTTTCAGACTGGCCACAGTTCCTGGGATCATTAGCTGGAAAGCTGCGGTGCTTCTCCTGTGCTGCTGCAGTAGACAATAGCATTGGACTTGTGGGTGCTGAGCTGCTTGCCTTCCTCCATGCAATCTAGGAGGGCCTCTGCTCTAACACTCAAGTCAGGTTGAAAATGAGACTCAGGAACTCAATGATGCAATCCTGAATCCTTTATTCCAAATTTGAACTTGGAAAAATGTGTTTTAGTTAAAAAGCCAGCAGAGGAAAATGCAAAACTCTGATGGTTCATGCTGATGAAGGAATTGTGCCCTTTGGGAATGCTTCTGTGTGGTCAAGCTTCACGTTCCATAAAGACAGCATGGGTCATCCAAATGTCCACATTTCAACAGTTATCTGGGACAAGGGGCATATTTTATAAGAAATATTAATTTTATCTGCATATTTTCTTGTTTTTCAAATTTATTGTCTGTGAATGTGATGTTTTGTAACGTTCAAAGAATCTAAACTGGAAAATATATTGTCTTAAGACAACATTAAACTCCTGCCCTTTAATAGCTTAGATAGGAAATCAGTGACATCATCCATTTTCAGAATCACATGACTGTCTGAAGGTGTGTGCTTGATGTATCCAAGCTAGAATCTTGCTTTCTTTGTTTCTTCCCAAATTCCCACCAGTGCCCATTTCCCCATTCAGTAATTAGCTCATCTGTCATTCCAACTGTCCTCTCCAGTCCTTGATTGCTCTTTCACTGTTTAAGTACAACGCATTCACCAAATCTAGTCATTTTTACTTTTGAAATGTAACCAGATAGCCTATTCTTTCCATCATATCCCAGTCATCAGTACTTCACCTTGTCTAAATTCTGGAAATAGTTCTTTGGTAATCTGATTTCTCTTGCAATTTTTTCTTCACCTGCAGAAAGAAAGATCCTTTGGAAATGTCAAGTCTGAACATGTCCCTTCTGTCAAGCCTCCTCAAAGGCATCTTGTCTCACACAGAATAAAATAGACACATTAAATGTTCTTCAAAAACATGAATTCTCCAATAGGTTATAGTCTAAATTGTGTGATATTCCACAATCTATTTGACTTTTTACCAGTGACTGGGCTTTTCCTCCTTCCTTCCTTTTTTTTTTTTGTCACAAGTACCTAACAGCTAGTCCTTTCTCATTCTCAGATGGTTTATCGAAGGTGGGGTCTTAGATGCAGTGATAATATGACCAGGGAGGAAAGAAATTGAGTAACGTTTCCAGTTATAGCTTGATTCAGTTCATAGCTCTGCAAAGTATGTCTTAAGTATATAAAACTAAACCTTCAGCATTGCTGAATTATATAAATGTCTTAATCAGATCAGAAACATTATATCTACTTTTTTAAAGATGGCATTGATTTTATTATTATTGATTTTGTTGGCATTATATCAATTTTTTTAAAGATGGCACAGTTGCCTGTTGGCCAAACCCTTACTAGTCTCATGTCTACTCTTGGTGATGTGTGCCCTACATATATCATCCAAGAGTAACAGTTAACACTTTTCCTGCCCTCAGCAAATCATCAGAAAACTTTTGGTGCTTTCCACAGACAATGGTGGGATCCAAATAGGATGGTTTTGAGGGTCATAGCGGTTTTTGTTTGTTCATTTGTTTTGCCTTTGACCTTCCAGTGTCAAAGCAGCTGGAGGCAACTCATGAATGAACAAGCTGTGTTGTGCTGAAATGGGAACTTCATATAGGTTCTAAACATCACAAACTACCTTTCTTTTGTATTTTCCCCTACTACTCAATGTAAAGCCACCCTGAAGTCACCACCCTGATTGACACATAGGTGGCCATTTCCAAAACTTCTCTTGGGTCTTGTGCCGATTGGATGAAAACACAGTTGTTTCTCTGTGTCTGTGAGTTTTACACTTTCAGGTTTAACCAAAACCCTACATTTCCAACTTTGCATATACTGACTCTTGAAACTTGCCATTTATGCCCAAGAAACTACAGTGCAATGACTGTTTGTTATACATTCTGGGCATGTGTAATCTAGAGATGATTTAATGTATATGAGGGATATACATATTTTATGTTGATACTATGTTGCTTACATAAGGGAATGTGCAGATGCAGATGTGGGGTCCAGAAATGAATCCCCTCAGGGAAGGGCAATGGTATGCATCCATAACAAACTAACTGCTAAGCTCATAGCAGCCCTGTTGTTGTACTTCTGTTACATAATGTTACCACAACTGTGGCTACTGAAATGATCACCCTTCTCACCTTAGATACTTCCTAAAGCATAATTCAAATCAGAGGATCTATCTATGTGGGCATTCTTGATATGTTGGGTCTTGCTGGGATTTGCTTTGTCTTCTTTTCTTCATTATAGACTTGCTATGATGTCTCATTTCTTATTCTTCCCAACAGCATCCCATTACTCCACGTGCACTGAAACCATTTCAAGTTCTTGTATCCACCATGACCTCTTTAAATTCTCACTGCAGCCTACATTTGCATCTAAATAATGAATAGTATTCACTGGGCTGTAAAACCTAAGAAATCCTTACATGGACATCACTAAGTTATCAAACCTTAAGTCTCCTTCTTTTAAATGGTTTCTCCCATAGTGTCATATCCAAATGCTCTGAAGCTGCCCTTGAGTGGTTTTTCAAAGCCCCACCCCCATGCTGGATGGACGCTATCAACACCACAGAAAGCTGCTGCTTTTTTGGAATTCAAATTCCCAGTCCCATGACAGTTGTTCTATAAAAAGAAGGTAGAAGAGCATTGTTTATTCTTTAATTAAAGGCATAGCAACAACAGCTGTTGACAGCCAGATTTAAGATCATTTGTGGAAGAGAAGTGGGGCTCCAAGTGCCTCTTGTGGGTGTCCTGCTGTGACCAGTAGTGTCAAAGATGGATTGCTATTCTTAGCCTGGTGCCTCCCCAGCAGAAGTATCTTCTTAGAGGTCAGTAAATTGTCATGGGGCAGAAAGGCTTTGGAGAGAGGCTGACTCGCCTTCACATCTATTGCCTAAATTTTGAGCCTCAATTTCATCTGCAAAGTGGTGACTCAAATGTTTATTGTGCAAGAAGGTGAGGGTGGTGTAAGTAAATGAGTGTGGCTCCAGCACAGTAGGATCTCAAGCCTGGTAGTTATTAACCCTTGTAAGAAATATTAATATTTCAGAAAGAAATATTAATATTTCTTACAAGGCTGGCTTTGAATTCCAGACAGGGCAGCAGGTTGCTGTATTCCATGCAATGACAGAGGCCAGTGACATGTGGTTCTACCAATCTCAGAGATCCCAATTATTAGAAGAAAGAACGGAGGCATTTTCTAAAGCACAAGTCAGTGACCTTTCGCTTTTTTCTGTAAAACACTCAAAAGAAAACATTTTCACCATGCCAGGTCATATAGTCACTGTTGTAACTATTTGGTTCTGTTGTGTAGAGGGAAAAAACTCACAGGCATACCAAAGTGCACAAGGCTGTGTGACAATAACATTGTTTCTAAATCAGATGGCATGTAGAATTGGCCTCATATTATAACCCACCACCCCAATCTTGACCGTGTAGAGCATGATTTAGTGATGGAATTTCAGAAAGCAGCATGCCAAAGACAGTGTTTAGGTCAGGTCACCTGTCTTTTGTTCCTTCAAAGGGTTTTTCTATGAGGGACTCAGATCACAACCCAACATATGAAAATGATCCTGTTAGTTTTTTCCTTCATATCATATTGTAAAAGCCATTCAACATCTGCAATTTTTTTTGTTAGTATCAGAGACAGAAAATGCAGAAAAGAGGCAGAGATTCCACAGCCAGGTGCAGGCAGGAAGTGGGGGGAAGCCTCAGCAGGGGGAAAGTGGGTTTTAGCATGGGGCTGTGGTGGATGTGTTTGTCCTGATGCCTGGGGAAATGCCCAGGGCCTCCTTCTAGCTTTCCCCCTAGATAGTTTTTCTTGAGCATTCTGTAAGATCCAAAATGACCTTGGTGCTTTCTCCCCTCCTTTCTTAGAACTGGCTAGGACAGTTCCTTGCCTGGATGATTGGATCCTTCCTAGAAACCAGTATGGGATGACAATGGAAGAAAGAAAGGACAGACACAGAGACACAGAGACACAGAGCAGAGGCTAGGATATGCTGGGACTTGTACTCTGTGGAGACACACTAGCAGCCTGGAAAATGAGAAGGTGGGTTTACTGTATACAACTGATTAAAGCAAGATAATTTTAGTAGGGAGTCTGAGTAGGGGAGAAGTCTCAGGTTATAGTCATCCAGAAGGAGAAGCTGTGCTTGATAGTTCCTGCATATACTGGTCTTAGTGAAAGGCCAATTGTGTGTATCATCTGCACTCAGACCTGAGCGAGGCTTTGCCATGTCCATGCATCTGTGGCATTGGAATCCTTGATATGGCTGTGCTCATGTCAATAATACACATTCACTTATGACTTCATCTGCTCCCCCACAGCAAAAGGTAATGCTAACTATTTATGCATGCGAGCATAACCTCAGATTTATGCTTTTCCTATTGCTAGCCTTGAAATCTGTTCTCCATGCAGCTAGGTTGATATTTTAAAGCCCTATGTTCTTTTAAGTTTCATCTATGTTGTTCTATCCATGGTCTTGACCAATAGTTCCCCACATGCATTACGTGTTCATTGCTCTTCCTGGGTATATTAATCAGGGTTCTCTCAATGATCAGCATTGGTGTGTGTGTGTGTGTGTGTGTGTGTGTGTGTGTGTTAAAAGAGGATTGGAGCTGGGTATAATGACATTTGCCTTTTATCCCAGCACTCTAGAGGCAGATTCTCACAGAACAAAGCCCATAATGCTTCCTGTACTCAGAAGCATTTCCTGCTCAACATTCCAAACATTTTAATAATCCTCCTCCAAAACAACATGTAAAAGTTTATTACAGCTACATCCCATTCTTGGTTCCAGTTTCTGTTCTAGTTTGATTTCTGCTGCTGTCACAAAACAATCAGACCCAAAACAGGATGGGGAAGCAAAAAGATGATTTCAGCTGATACTTCCAAGTAATAGAGCATCATCCAGTAAATCAGGCTGAGGCTTATACAGGAACTGTCAAGAAATCTGCTTACTGGTGTGCTCCTTGGCTTTATCTTTTAGTTATCCTACACAGCCCAGAACTGCCTGCCTATGGAACATACTGTCCACAGTGGGGTGTGCCTTTCCACATCATATTTCCTTGCACACATAACCACAGCCTGATCCTACTGAGTTGAGATTTCCTCAGATGACACTGAATAATGTCAAGTTGGTTGTCAAGTTGGTAGCAGAAAGACAAGTTGGTTTGAACATTAGAGGTATATTCTATAGAAAGTTTTTTGTTACATCTAGGATTCTGCTTAAGCCAAAGAGAGTCTCTTTAGTTTCAACAAGGCAAAGAGTATCAAAGTACTAAAATCAAAGACACTCTTCTTTTAGCCTACCCTTAATCATACATCTGAGCTCCATCTCTGACTCAGACTTGATTTTTAACACACATACCAGGCTACACCTTTTCACCATACAGTTAATATCACAATGGAGTTATGGTAGATGTTTGGCTCCTACGTTAGACTGTAAGTTTAATAAAACTAGACAGGAGGCACATTTTCTCCATTGTCTGCCCAGCCTAGTGCATTGTAAGGACTTAATGAACACATTAAATGAACTAACACATCTTGGAGATGCAATCCGTTATTGACAAAATGGGGTAAAAAGTAATAGCTTTTCACACAGATTGTATATAGAACATGCTCAGCATGACTAAAACCCACTAAAGTGCCCAGCAATAGCCTCTGGTGTCATGACACTTTGGTAACAGCTGCCGTCTATTCCATGAAGGATATAAGCTTGTGTACAAGTGTGATGGTGTAAATATGCACACATATGTTTCAGTTTCTATTCATGTGTCCCATAATGCTTGTGTGTACCTGCATGTCCACCTTTGAAAACTCTGCAGCAGAATAAAGTGTATCCAGCTTTCTGTAAATATACTGGAAGCTGCTGGAGATAGTAGGATCCAACTAAGGCTCTTGGGATAAGACTGAGGCTTTGAGGGATTCGAAGACACACTTGGGACTGATGAAGCGCTGTGGCTGCTGGGATACAAATGAGGTGCTGAGAATTTTAGGCTATTATAGTTGATGGAATATACTTGAGAATTCTGGGATTTTCTAGGATGTACCCAAGGTAGCTGGTGATAAATTTATGTATCATCTTTCTTGCTGTTCACTCATTATCTTAGATCTGATTTCTTGATATTCAAATATTCACTCTGACAAATAGTCATCCTCGTGTCTTCCAAAAGCTCCAGGAAAGAAGCCAGACCATGTTTGTTCAAAGGCCTTGAATTTAAAGACCACCTGGCAAGCCATGTCAGGTCATCTCGACTCTCTTGACTCAGACTGTCCTGTGTTCTTGGACAGTGCCCAGCTTTACTTCTTGGAGACAGAAGCTTCCTCTGCCATGTCTCCCTTACTAAGATGAACCTGGCAGGTGCTTTACTACTTGAGACCCTCTAGCTCATTTTAAACTTGTCAGTATTCTAGTATGAAGCAGAACCTTAATTATTCAGCAAATATGATGTACAAACACGATGGGTAGCTTCACTCTGTGTCCTTGGAGATACAAGAATGAAGAAAACAGATCCAACTTCTTCCTTCAAGCTTCAATGTGGAGTGTAGATTGCTATGGGGAGAAAAAAATAGAGAATTCCACGAGGCATAAGTCCAGAGAAGGTTGAGCTATAGGTCAAGGATGAAATAGCTGGTTAAATCCTTCCCAGTCTGAGACAGAAGTTCTTCTCCAGGCTCTTCCCACCCTTCTCTCTGACCCCTTGTACTTCATTTATCATTCCACTGATATTTCCACTATCATTTAAGCACATCCAGTTTCAGAATGAGATAATACTGTGTTTCTTGTTCTGCATAAACTGAGGTTTATCCTCAGCTACAAAGCGTTGATATGAGGACCTGCATCCTAATACTCTTGTGAATGAAAAAGGATGGAGTATACACAACCCTCAGGATGGACTTGCCCCATGGGAGCTTGCACTTATTGAGCAGATTTTCACATGACATACGGTGCCTGAAATCCTATTTAATGTGTGTGTGTGTGTGTGTGTGTGTGTGTGTGTGTGTGTGTGTATCAATAGCATACTCATCCCCCTTAGGTCATAATGGCCTCCTTTTTTTTAAAGAGTCCGCTAAACAACCTTTTGCTATTTTCCTGGCCAGAGTCATCTCTGTGTGTTATTCCTGATAGAAGTCAGAGTTCCTAGAAGCCAGAGACTCTATTTTACTCAGCTCTGATTTCCCAGTAGAGGCCAGTACACATGTATCTGTGTGTCTGTCAAAATCTACAGGATGAATGAATGAAAGTGAAAGATACGTGCTGTGAAACACACATGATTCAGCTGCCTGAGTCAGTTTCTGAAAACTCAGAGGAGCAGACTCACAAAGATGAGGTCTGGAAGTTTATTAAAGGATGACATGGGGATGTAGGGGATGGATGACTTCTTTGAATTTTAGTCTTCTAGTGACTCTGGATCCCAGGGTGAATACACAGCATGTTTCACAGACAATAGGAACAACGGCTCAGCATCTTTGCAAGGTATCAAGCTGGACCGAGTGAACTCTACTAAACCCTGACTCTCACTGACAGAGAATTTATGAATCTCAAGGTCAAGGAGAGCTACAGGAGAACATCTTGATGTAGCAATGGAATAGGATAACTGAATGTGATATCTTAAGGGGACCTACTGTGGTTTTTTTTTTTTTTTTGGTTTTTCGAGACAGGGTTTCTCTGTGTAGCCTTGGCTGTCCTGGAACTCACTCTGTAGACCAGGCTGGCCTCGAACTCAGAAATCCACCTGCCTCTGCCTCCCAAGTGCTGGGATTAAAGGCGTGCGCCACCACCGCCCAGCCTAGAGCTACTGTGTTTATGATCTCCATCTACAAGTTCCCACTCTTACAAAACTGGCCAAGTTACTTGAATGTTTCTTGCATCCATTTCCTTGTTTATAAAATCTTATGCTTATTTTGAAGAGTTTCTGTGGAAACTACATGTCACCAAACATATAAAATTACCAGAGTGTAGAATTTAGACATGTTCCATATGGATGAATTGAGTCACTATGAAGGCAGAGTTTCAAAGATGCTTGGGGGTGCAGTGGTCCTGGAAGATTCCCAGGATAGGACCTGTACCACTCTGCTGGTTTGGGAATCAACATGGTCACATGTAGTTCTTCTTACAGAGGTATTTCAAGACTTGCAGAGATTCAAGGAATTGCAAAGATGTCCTGTGAAAAAAAATGTTCCAAAATGGTAGTGTGCTCCCCTGACATTCAGCATGGTAACAGTGGAGGCCGGTGTTGTAATCAAGTTCTTTCTGAAATGATTTTCCTTCTTAAGCTACCATAGTACAAAGCAGTTCTTGCCTGCTCCCATCACATTCTCTGGCCGTACTTTGTGTGTACATGTTTCCCTGAAGTCAACTTTTAACAAGGCCACTTCTTTGCTTTTATCTTGTTCCCATCCCCACTTTTAAGCATCAATTTTACACATCCTCTTAGACTTATTCTATGCTTGAAAGTAAGCTACAAACCCAAATATCAACCTTAACCTTTTTCTGGAATCTCTGGTTTGACTTTCGTTCTGGTAAGAGCTGTTTTGGAGGGAAGGTGGGAAGGTGGGAAGGTCCTGAAGTTCAGACATCAGCCCTCAACTATGTTGTGAGTGGTGGGCAAACATCACCAAGCCCCAGGAATGTTTGCAGGACATGATGGGCTCTCTTGCATAGCTTCATCCATTATATTAAGGTAGTACCAAAGGATTTGTACTTACAAGATGTTTCCTTAGGTAAGACAAATGTTTCTAGTATAGTATCACATCTTATGTTTTTATTTAAACCCTTAAAACTTATCTTGAGTTTTGAGTTTACAATAATAATTCAATTCATATGACATATATAATGACCAATCAGGGTGTTTCAAATTTCCATCATCCTATGTAGGCATCCATGTTTTGCACTCTGCTGCTTATTTTGAACTACATAAAAATTGTAGCAGACTCTATTTACCCTTCACCATGCCTCATCCCAAGATAATAGCCCCTCATTTTAAGAGGTAAACAAGACGACAATGAGGCTTTATTTTTACTGTAACAGGAGAGAAGCTCCAGAAATCTAGATGCACAAGCTTCCTATTGCTATTACAAATATTTTGCATTCTAGAGGATGAGAGTTGAGGATATCATGTTAATTATTCCTGAGGACTAACATCTACTTATCCCAGACAGAGCACCCATACTAGATCAAAGTAGGGATTCTGCCCAAGAAGAAGCAGTGAGTTTATTGAGCTCATTTATAGAGCATGGACAAAGGGATACTTAGAGAAGGTGGCTCCAAACCCTCTGTATCCCTGAGATGCCCCCTAACTATGGATGAAGACCTTGTAGCCGTGGCATCTCAGATAAACCTTCATTTTCTATAGACCCTATATATCCCAAGACCCATTAAAGACTTTGTTTTAGTAACCAGGCTGTTTGGAATGTCACAGAAAAGAGAGGTTGGGAGAGACTTTGGGGAGGTATCCCCTGGCAACCTTGCCTTTCTTCTTGAGGACAACTTTTTTGAGTTGCTTTCCCTGTACTGGGTATATGGTGTTAAGACTCTCCCTCAATTCTCATAACCTCATATGGGAAGTGACAAACCCCACTGTTGTGCAAAATGAGTATTCATCACATGGTGCAGCACTTGGCATGCCATAGACTGTCAGCACATATTAATGGGGATGAGGGCAATGGATTATCCACAGCTCAGTGCTACAGAGTATATCATTTGTGAGAGAGAACTGAGAAATATTAACCAATGCTAGACCTAGGGCAGAGCATCCTGGGAAAGATGCCCCCCATCTAGAGAGATCCCTTATGGCTTGATGAGTATGTGGGCATGCAGTAACAACAACAGCAAAAATAGTAGCCAACCCTAGAATCCATCATCAAGGGCACAAATGAAGACTCTACATGGCTTCTAACTACAGCTCCTTCATCTGTAAAATGGGCACAGCGGTTTGTACTGTATAGGCTGCTGACCTTACCGTATTGTGAAGGTGATTCCAGTTGATATTAACAGAGGATAGAAAGGAATTGGAAAAGGGAGAGAGAGTTTCCGGTCCTGGGTGAATTTTCATGGTGGGATGTTAATTAGATAACAGGGAGCCCTGAAGACCACAGTAGAATCTAAGGCAGCCACCCACTAAGGATGAGAGGCTGTGGTGCTGATGTACTAATGCTGCCCTTCACTGGGTCATCCTATTCTATCTCAGGGATATGGTCAGATGCTGGTGATGTCTGTGATGCAGGCCTCTCTTAGTGCCTCAGAAAAGTCTGTTTACACATCTTGCTTTTCTCCATCATTAGTTTGAGCTTCTAGGGGAGATTCCTTTAATCTCATCTCCCCAGTAGGAATCACATAGCCAGCCCTTAGCATGTGTCCTTTGAATGGCTTATGATAATCAGAGATAAGCATTAAAATTTCAGTGCAGTGCACAGCACTTAGAATGTACTTCATAGCTTAAAAAGAAATTATCACACTGTATGGGGCTGGTGAAAGAAACATACATTCAAAAGTTTAACTTTGAGAAGGATTCCAAACAGAAGGATGGCTGACTTTCAGAATGCTTATAGTATAAGTGGTTATCAACCTTACTAATGTGTGGCCCTTTAATACTGTTCCACATGTTGTGGTGAACCCCAACCATAAAGTTATTTTTTGTTGCCACTTCATAACTGCAATTTTGTTACTGTTATGAAAAATAATGTAAATATCTGAAATGCAGGGTATCTGATATGTTATGCCTGTGAAAGAGTCGTTCTATCCCCAAAGGGATTTTGATCCACAGATTGAGAACCACTGGGTTATATCATTTACCAGGTTTTTCTCAAATGCATCCATATACCCATTTGCTGTCTGCATATGGTTTTCCCTAGAGCTCTCACAAGAGCACTTGAGGCTGGGGGTGATGAAATTGTTTCCTCTGGTATGTGGTGCCAACTGGTGCAGCAGGCATCTGGCCCCCTATGTTTCCAAGGACAGCTGATATGTCAGTTTGAGTGAGTTAATGTCTCCTCATTCTCTCACCTACAGATATGGGTTCATTTGCTGGCATGAACACAGACAGAGCTTGGGATCAAGGTCAAGGGAAGAGACTTTGGCATGCTCTAGAAATGAGCCCTATAGCCCCATTCTAAATCATAGACTTGATAATTTTGCTAGTTTATATGGGGACTCTGAGACTATCTCTGAAAAAAATTTTATAAGGAAACTGGTTTGTAACTGTAAGGCTGATTTTAGAACCTGATTCTACATGTCAATTTTATAATAAAATGCTTCGAACTTCAATGCCCAAGTTGCCCAATAGGTTATCCTACCTAATTTGATTAGGCACCAAGTGTCTTTGACACTGCAATAGGTTTTGAGTAGTTTAGAAAAGGAACTTGATGCTGTCCTTATGGAATGTATAAGATCTCTGGGTTAATAGATGTCTATAATAGAAGATGACTAAGATATCAGTCTGAATCACCAAAACAGGAAGAGTGGGTATGCACTAAAAACCTTTCATGATGGCAACTCACCATGGCTTCTGGGAAAACAGATATAATAGATCATTAAAAACACAATTTTATTAATGACACTTGTTCTTTGATAGTTTCATGCTTGTGAACAATGTACGCTGACCACTTTCAACCCTACCCTCTTCCACCCACTAGCATCCCTGCCATCCCTCTTCTCCCCACACCTCCTCCCCCATGTTCATAGCTACTGCCTTTGTTTTGTGACCCAATGAGTTTAACCAGGCTCATCAGAGTGACAGTGGGTTTGGAGCTTGGTGGGCTCAGCACTAACTGTACTTTGCCCTCTCAGAAACTAATAGTAGCCAATAGTTTGTTCAGTGGTTAGGCTAGATCAGTGTTCAAACAGTGCCACTGGGCATCTGCTCCCATTTTACTCTTGAGTTTTATCCAGATCTTTTTCATAAATAGAAAAGATGGGCAGAGTCATTGCTTTATCAGCTTGGAAGCATCTGCTTCCCAACAAATTGATAGCAAATATCCTATGCTACACTAGTAGGCACAGTGGGTGACATCTCATCCAGGAAGCCCAGACTAGCATTCTGGTTCAGAAAAGCCACATGGACTAGTGCCTGGTTGTGAAAGAAAACTGGTGTTTGTTTGCAGAAATCATCTCTTATAGGGAAAGTGTGTTAGAACAAGTAAGCAAACAGTGAAGACCTAGAGGGGAAGGGGAACAGTGTTTAGCCTCACAGGAGGATATGGATAGTATCTCCTCATTAAGCACCTTCTGTGTGCCCTGACTTGTTCTGAGATTTATGATAGAGGCTCATTGTACAAGCTCTGGGTTCAGACCACGTTCATTCAGTGAGCTCTGAGACACTGGGCAAAAAGACTCTGCAGCTCAGTCTCCTGTAAAAAGTAGAGCATACTAACTTGAAAGGACTGAAACCACCAGTGATGGGGAAACACAGTCCTGTGGCCTCGTCACACTAACACTCAACAAGGCTTAACCATCGTGCTTAATTGATTACCTGTGTGTCAGGAGGTCATATTGAGTCCTTGGTATTCAGAGACCTAAATAGTCTATAATAATGCTCTTTCTAAGTTCACACTCTATGACTTCCCTGTTGCTAGTAAGCTTTCTGTTAGGGGACATGTAATCAGAGAGCTAAGGCAGGGTCAAATGAGTGGATGTGTCTGTGTTCTCATTCATATGCTTGCTCCTAGTGGAGCTATATTGTTTTTATTGGTTATTTTATTTATTTACATTTTAAATGTTATCCCCCTTCCAAAAACCCTCATCCCATCTCCCCTACCCCTGCTTCTCTGAAGCTACCCCACCCACCCACCCACCCACTCTTGCCTCATGGCCCTAGCAGTTCCCTACACTGGAGCATTGAGCCTCCACAGGTCCAAGGGCTTCCCCTCCCATTGATGGCAGATAAGGCCATCCTCTGCTATATCTGCAGCTGGAGCCATGGGTCCCTCCATGTGTACTCTTTGGTTGGTGCTTTAGTCCCTGAGAGCTCTGGGAATCTGGTTGGTTGGTTGAGTGCATCTGTATTTTTAGAATGGCAAATCCATGCCACTGTGGGACATTTTAATTAGAAAGATCTCAATTGTGGTCCCCTTATCACCCACATTTTAAGTCAGGCGACATTTCTCAATATCACACTCTGTTAGTACTAAGGTACAGATTTGAACTTTGGCGCTCTGCTTCCAAAATGAGAAAAGCACAATGTAGGAGCATTAATTCCTTAGGAATCCCTTGCAATTCATTGGGTAAAGATGCAAGGCAATAGACATTTTCCTATCCTCAAATGCCCTCAAGCCTTTGCATGCTGTTAGAAATGGAGGGCCTTCCTGACTCTCCACTTACCTCACCCCCTTTGAATTATTGGGCATACATCAGAGACTCTTCCTGTGCTGCTCTCTCAAAAGACAGGACTCATCTTTAAACACAGGAGCCCCGACACTCAGGCCCTCCTGGCTTCAAATGCAGCCTTTCCTCTCATTGTATCCATCTCAGGCTCCCCCTGAATTGTAGGACCCAGTGACAAAAGCCTAGTCAGATATTTCCACATATTCATGAATTAAGTCTGAGTGGTATGGCTGTTTGCAATGTTGAAGGGTCTCCCGTTCTTTTCTTGGTGGCAGCCACATTGTTGATGTCAATAGGAACATTTGCTGGATATTTCTGTGTTCTTGAGTCCCCATCACCTGCTTAGCAGAGCCTTCCCTGGCCACCTCATTTAAAGTCACCTACCTCCTCTCTGCTTTAGCCTCCATCTTCTCTGGGAATAGTTTTCTTAATTATAATTATCTTCACGGAACTTTCCCACAGTATACCTTCCATTTCTAACTGCCTGTCTCTCCTGCTATAATGGAACTTTCGCAAATAGGCTGTTGCTATTTTAATTACTGCTTTAGTCCCAAAACTTAGAGGGGAACTGGCATCATGGATAGATGCACAGATGAGCTCAATATTTGCAACACCTGTGCAAAGGTGGTTTATTGTTATCCTAACATCAGCCTAAAATTTGGTTGAGGGGTAGATTTTAGTCAATTTGTCTCTGAGGCTCCAGTGTCATAAACTGCCCACACTGTCATCTGAGGTCCCTGCTGTCTAAGATACAACTCCATCAAGGGTCTTCAGGTCAACTCGGCCACAGACCCAGTGGCCTGAGCTTCCCTGTTTCTACTTTGCATGGTCCATAAAACTGTTATTTTATCCTGGACATTGATGCTTTGGATAACATTTCATCCTCATTCAGAAGCACATTAAACTGAGACCACTTGATGTTCTGCAGTGGTGTTAATTTTTATGGAGGAGAATATGCCGACTGGAACACCTCTTCTACCCTCAAATTCTACAGGCATCTTGAAACCAGGTCTGGCTACACTCGATCTGATCGTCAGACATTCCATGTTGGTTCTGCAGCAGTCCTTTCTGATCCAGGATGTGATTTTCAGATGGAGTTTGTTTTGCTACAGCTCTGCCTCTTAGGCTTAGCAATTACATTTCATTAACAGGGAAGCATAAGCCATAAATCATTGATCAGAAACAGGTTGTTAATGGGTCTGTTTAAAGCGTCTGCTGGCTGGCAGGGCAGGGACTGAAAATTGATGGATGCCTGGGTGCAAACCTTACCCAGGTAACCCATTAAAGCATTACCACTAATAATTTCCACTAATATTTATTGAGCTAGTTTTCTCTTGGTCTGTAAGTACCTATCCTCACAGCAACCCTTAAAAAGACTATTCCCATATTACTGATAAAGAAATTTAATTTCAAAATATCTTAGCAGATGGTTGAAGTCCACAGAACTGATAAGTGCCCAGAGTGGGCTTCCAACCCCCTTATAGCTCCATGAATTCCTCTGTCCTGATCCTCACCATCAGGAGGAGAGGTGACAAAGGGTAGAGCCAGGAGTCAAATGTGTGTGGCAGTGTCCCTGTCCTTAGCCCCCTCAACACACCACACCACACACACACACACACACACACACACACACACACACACACACACACACACCAGTGCCTCTGTACAGATGAGTCCTATTGGTTTGGGAGATTGTAAAAGAAACTCAGACTCTGCACGATTGAATTCTATCCTGTCTCCACATAGCTGAAGTTGACCAGCATGGCTAGACTTCTGGCTAATTCATCTGACTTCCCCTGCATGGCTGTTTTCTGTGGGCAGAGTGGTGGCAGCTGGGCCCACTCACATCCTATTAACCTTGTCTGTTGGAATGACACCTGGCTGTGCTGAAGCCCAGGATTCTGTAATTAGGAATGTAAACAACTCCAGCTTCTGCCTATCTCAGCTGGCATTGTGCCTACCTCCAGTTCTCCCATCCCCCTGCCAAGCGTCCTGAAAGAGGTACTGTTTTCTTCCACCTGCAGCAAGAGGCAGTTGAGAGTACCTTTAAGTCTGGGGTCTATTATTGATCTGCTAGCCTGCATCTGATGTTCTCTAGACTTGCCCTCTAGTGGGTTGTTTATTGTTACTCTATGGATAATGACACGGGTCTTTGGGGATTGGGACTACATGACCTAATGTGACCACCTTAACAAATCTCTAGAAGAACATTTTATTTTTATTTTATTTTGTGGTTCAAAATAATTTTATTTATGTGGTTCAAATGTATACTGAGGCAAATATCTTTTGTATGGTCTAGACAGATAAATACACAAATATCACTTTAAAACAATTTGTTTGAGCTAACAGCAATTTTTGAAATGAATTCGACAAAGTTCTGGCTTCACTGGGGTGGAAGCAGTGAACTTACATGATGAACATTTGTGCAGAGCAGAGGGGAATACCTGAATGGTTACAATGCGATGATTGATTGCTTTAGTCCATTTTGCTGTAAGTTCCTAATGTAAGTGTAAGTATATCAGCAACTGCTGAATGGTTAGCCTGAACTTTTTTTATTCTCTTTCCAATTCAAGCATTTATAAGACATGGCCTAAATTTCTCAAGTCCAGGTAAGATGACTTATGGTATCTGACTAGCAGTGTCTGTCCAGGAATGGCCAGACTTAGTCTTAGTGGCCTTAGCTGTTTGTATCATGGGAAGCCATAGTTTACATTAGGGATCAATGTGTGCAGTTTTGCCAAATGTATAATGACATGGAAGCCACCATTTTATGTTGGACATTTTACAGATGTCCTACAGTGGGGCATGGTAGCACATGGCTGTAGTACCTGTTATTGAGGCAGTTGAAGCAGGAAGATTGCTTGAGCCCAGGACTTTAGAATCAACCTGGATGAAATAGTGTAAGTCATGAAAAAAGAAGAAAGAAAGAAAGAAAGAAAGAAAGAAAGAAAGAAAGAAAGAAAAAGGGAAGGAAGAAAAGACAAACACACAGAGAGAATAGCAGTAAAGAGTAAGAAGATAGAGAGAGAAGGAAAACTTTCACTTCTTAAAGTGGCATGATCCACTTATACTTCTCCTCCTAATGCCTGGTGATCACTGTGCCAGACACACAAGAACGTCAGTTCTCATTCACTTTAATGATGGCAACCCTTAGTATCTCCATATAGTGTTTGACTCTTAATTGTCACCATGGGCTTTGTCTTCCTTCCTTTATTTCCTCTTGTATTCCTTAAATATAATAGAAAATGAGACAACTTTCCATTATACAACAAAAGGTCTGAGATAATTAAATTGTAGTGAAAAAAGATTTGAAAGGTTCCATCTTCAATTGAATAGATTTCAATTTAGGTCTGTAGGAAGACAGTACATCATAGCAAGAGTGTGACCCATGGTGAGTCAGGGAAGACAGAATGAATACCACCAACATCCTGCCATCTGCCCTAGGACACTGTCCCCACCTCAATCAGCTCACCTTTCAGAGGCCAACATCTCCCAACCCACCGTCCCCAAAACTGACTCTTTAACACACAGGTGCCAGCAGAACCATTTATGTCCAAACTGCAGCACAGATAAAGCCCATGAATGGGTAATTTACAAGAAGCTTGTGGTTTTTAACACACAGGAAGTCCAAAATCAAGTAGCTGTGGCCCCTGTGGACACTCGCTTCATCAGCTCAGATGTGTACAGAACAGAGAGATGTGAGAAGCAGAAACATTTTAAGATAACCCACTCTGCCCTGGAGTAGTGATATTCAAGTGAGGAAGACATCAGTCCTTGCATGACAGCTGGGATCCTGTCATCCAGACACCTCCCACGGGCCCCACTCTGCACATCAAGGAATTAAGTGTCAACAAGGGATTTTGTGGGGACAGACAATGTTCAAATAATAGCAGGCTTGCTGCTGTCCCCGTAGCTTTTATTACAAATCCCTGGTCATGTGGCCCTCACGCCTGTCAGAGCCTTACCCCTGACTACCAGATACTATGCAGACCTAGAGCATGCCTGCTTCATTACTGACTCAATATGCAACCCCAGTCCTTTTATCATCAATAACATGGAGACCAACTAATTTAAGCCCACTGAACCAGCAAGCTCCAACTGCAGATGTGTTTATGAGCAGGATACTAAGTAGATATTTTAACTAAGTGGAACATTTCTTGCTTCAATTAATGCAAAAGGTAACAACTCAAAGGAAATATTAGGGGCATTAAGTTTTATATTGGTCCCATTTATTATATATGATATTTAACACTTTTAATCCTTTTATTTCTGTATTGACAGATACTGAGAGGAAAGGATCTTCCTGTGGTGACCGTGACCTAGGAATTACTTTAAAGCCTAGATAGATAGATTATCCTTAACCCCTGAGTGGTCATGGTCTCTCAAGGAAATAGCAAGAGCATTATTAGCTTTATTAATGGCAATGATAGCAATCAAGCTAGTGATTAGTAAAGAACAGCTCTATAAAAAGCATGCTTTTTAGACAGAGAAAAGGGCAGAAGAGAATTTACATGTTTGAAGCACCCCTTGGGTGCAAGCCATGTGCTGGCTTCTGTCCACATCGATCAGAACCCCAGCCTATTCCACAAGGTTGGCTATAGTGTTGTCTGTCATATAGAAAATTCAAAGACAAGGGCTGAGGTGATGACTCAGCATCAAAGTGCTTGCTTTACAAACCTAAAACATCACCTGCACATAACCTGGTTGTAGTGTCATACACCACAAGAAGACACTCAGTGTTGATGTCTGGCTTCTGCATGCCTTCATGATCACCTGCACAGCACACACACACACACACACACACACACACAACACAGAATGCTAAATTACTACCACATGCTCCATGCTGAGTCCTGGGATATCCTGATGAACTAACTCTGTGACAGCCTTGGCCTATGGAGACCTATTTTGTTAGAACTAGACATTTATGGTTATCTTTTGATTGTGATTTCTATAGTCATACATGTTGCAACAACAGTGAAATGGAAGTGGTTTGTTCATCTGGAAAGGGTAAATTCAATTGAGACCTTAGGAAGGGAGGTCAACTCTCTGCCTGCTGGTGGCTATGTCTAAACTCAGGCCATCACTTTGGTCAATGACGATCCAATAAAGTGAGAAAGTATCCGAGTGCTCAAAGCAAAGGAAATAGTAGACCACAGGCACAGAAGGATTAGAAAGTCTCTGGATCTCCAAGGATGGTGCTCACAGTAAGAGATGTTGATGGTATAATATTTGTATTCCAACTCTATCTGGATTTCTATTGGGAATCGACTCAGAAGGAATCTGTGGTCTTTAACACAGGAAGTATCTAATCTTCAAAGGAAACATCCAGGGTGAGGTTAGGAGGTCTTACCTAGGACCATTGTGTAGTTGGCAGCAATGCAGGTTTTTCCCACACATGACTCAAGCCTTGGTGGGGTGTTCGAGTGACAGAATGCTCTACAGAAACAACTTAGTGGGTGGGGAGGCTTAGTCTCTGATATTAACATTAGAACAGTGGTTCTCAACCTGTTAGTTGCAACCCCTTTGGGGTGTTGAATGACCCTTTCCTGTGAATATCAAATATTTTGCATAACAGTATTTACATTATGGTTCATAATAACAGCAAAATTGCAGTTATGAAGTAGCAACAATATAATTTTCTGCTTGGGGGTCACCACAACATAAGGAACTATATTAAAGGGCCACAGCATTAGGAAGGTTAAGAACCCCTGCCTTCGACGATATAATTATTATAGCAGAGCAGGTATGGCATTTGGGGCTAGAGAGCATGAAGAATGGCTTGTTACATCCAAGCCGAAAGGAAGCAGAGAGAGCTCGGTAGAACCAGAGTGTAAGGCTCTATTGAGCCATTTCCTACGCTAGACCCCATGCATCCCACAGATATCATCACCTGCTATGAAAACAAACCTGTAGGACAGTCCATACTCAAGCAGGAATATAATGTTTCTAGGTCAAGTTTAAGACTCAAACTGGACTTCCTCAACAAGCGTGTGAGGCTCCAAGTAATAAACAATCCATGCATTTGAAGGTGTAGGGAGTGGGCATTACAGTCACACTAGCCTGGGTACCTGTAGGTACCCAAACAATTTTACTTCCTGTTTAGCTGTACAGAGGGCATGGTTTATTCTCCCTTTAAGTAGTTGTGCCTTGCAAAGCACATGGCTCATTATCAGACCTCCTTTCTATAGTGTGAAGAGGGCTGCCAGTATTGGGGTACTGTCTATTTCCAGCTCAGTTGCAGTGAGAGGAATGGATAGTGTGGGGCAGGGTGAGCCCTGGGATCAAATTCAAATTCTTACAAGCCATGATGCTGACTCTTGACTCTGATTGGGCTTCTTGAGTCACAGTTATAGTCAGGGTTCTCTAGAGGAGTAGAACCAGTGAGATGAGAGGGGGAGGGGAGGGGAGAGGGAGGGAGAGAGAGAGACAGAGAGAGAGAGAGACAGAGAGAGAGAGAGAGAGAGAATATGAATGAATGTTAAGTGATCTTTATAGTAGTAACAACATCTAAGTCACACCAGAGAAGATGAGAACCCAGTACTTTCTTGGTCCATGAGACAACACACCTCAACAGTCAGTAACAAGTGTCAACTACTCAGTCCACAATGCCTGGTACCTCAGAAGGTTCTTGGAGAGCTACTGGTCCTGATTCCACAATGGCTGCTTGGATGCTCTTTCTGCTCTCAGTGCAGGAATCAGCAGCAGCACAAATTAACCCAGTGGCATAATGGTAGGCTAATGGAACAAAAGGTGAGATGGTCCTCTATCTTCCTTCTGCCACACCTCTATCTGGGCTGCAACTTGAAGGTGCAGCTCACAGTGGGGTGGGTTTTCCAGCATCAATCAAGACAATCAGAACAGTTAGTTCTTCAGGTGAGGCCCCCTACTCGAGTGATTCTAATTTGTGGCAAGTTGACATTAAAACCAGTCATAATAACCAACCTGGAACCAATCACTGTTGCCAAGAGAATGTGATAAGGTGACTGACTGAGTTCTGTGTTTTGTGCTCCAATTCAGCTCTGAGCTGAGAATTCCTGCCACCTTTGAGGTTGAAGCCTTGTGGTGGTAGACTCCTAGGGAGAAATAGGGCTACACTTGAACTAATACTAGTCTTCAGCTTCATCTGAGTCTCTCATCAAAAGTACCAGTCACTAAACTATGTAAATCTTGATGCCAGTCAAAACAGTGGACGGCTAGAGGTGAGGGTAGGGATGGGGAGGTGAGGGACAGCCTATGACTGCTTGTTTCAGAGGCAGTATGGAGGAGGGAAGAAGGTTCACTTCAGTTTTAACCTGGGGTTCATCACTGGCCTCCTTGTTCATGAAATGGAAATGCTCCTTTGGAACTCGCTGTGTTATTGTTCAGATCCAATGAGATACAGACTGTGAAATGCCCAGCATCTTTCATGGCTAAGCTTCCTGTCAGTGTCAGGTACAGTTTGTAGACTGACACCTAGAATTCCTGTCATCCCACTTAGCTCAAGAAATTGCTGTCAACTTCATGTTTTAAGCAATGTTTTATTCCTTGCTCTCAGAGGCTTGGGTGTTTAACATGAAGGTGCTGGCAGATGTGGTTGTGACATCACCTGCTTATAGACCACCTTTCTCTTTATTTGTGCTAACACGGCATCTCTGTGGGGAGAAGGAAAAGCACAGGCTTGTCTTCTTTCGCTTGTTCTAGGGTCACTAATTCTATCATAAGTGTTCAACTTTCAAGCCTCTGCTGAACCTAGTGACTCCCCAAAGTCTACAGAAAGTATCATGATGACTGCTGTTTCTATTTAGTCATCTTCCCTTATCCCTGGTTCTGCTTCCTGCATTGTTACCCATGGTTAGCAGGATCCCAAAGGATTGGACTGAAAGTATTTAAATAAGTTTAAAGTTCTGTGTCTTCTTAAATAGGACTCTTGCTCCATGCTCTTCTCTCCTGCCGTCTTACCACGTCCAGCTCCCCTGCTTCTCGTATCATCTGGTACAGAGCTTACCTTGTTGTGACAAAGTCCAGCCTTAGTTTAGCAATGTCCAAAACTCAAAGGTGACCGTTTTCAGAGTATGACTTCATGATTGTTTCATTTCTTTATTAGTCCCTACCTACCTGTGCCACTTTCATTAAACTTTATCAAAGGTGTGGGTGTGTAGGACTTAACACATGCAGGGGCCAGTGTTATTCATGGTTTGGGGTAGGTGTTATTGCTGGACTGTTACACAACACAGGTGTGATCTACTACATGTGTGTTTGGGCACACTAATATTCAGGTCCCAGTACTTGCGTTCCTCTTAGGATGTGATCTTAGAATAGAGCCCCTCCCTTTTATTACAGTCTCATTTCTTTGAATATCATATGGTCTCCTTTTGCACTTTTACTCATTTGGATTTGTTTATCAATCCTGTTACAACAGACTCTCTTTATTTCCCTCTTTATCATCTTTGTATTCCCTACATATCACTTCATATATTATTAGGAAAAGCACATAACAACTTTTATTTATGACTTGCCATTCTTATCATGTTAGTATGGCCTCTTAACTAATTTCTGCTATTGGTAAGTGTAGTTGACTTAATTTTATATATTTCTTTTTAACACATATATTCACTTGTTTAAATATGTTATTTGTTTTCAATGCTGAGTCAAAATACTCTCCATTATAAGTTGTTAGTAATAACAATGGAAATCTAGCTTGCACCTAAGTACCCTGGGGATATGTGATATTAACAGACTGCAGCTAGCTGAACATTTAAGAATGAATGGAAGTATTCTAGGGATACTTAGATGCTTCTGTGAGTAAAGTGTCTACCATGCAAGCATGAGGACTGGAGTTCCAGTGCTCAGTACCCATGTGAATACTGTGTACGGTACGGGTGTGGCGGCTCACCAGTGATGTCAGTGCTTGGATGTCAGGCAAAAGGCTTCCCTGGAGCAAGCTGATGAGCTAGACCAGCCACACTGAGAAGCTCTGTATGCACACACATACACACACACACACACACACACACACACACACACACACACACACACACACACATGAACTGAGGGGAGGGAGTTAAGGCTCAAAGAACTGAATCTTCTACCCAGATGTCACACAGCTGACTGGAGGAACTAAATTTGTCTTTCTGCCCTTTTGGCTCCCAGCCCATTGTTATTTCCACTTCAGTGTCTTCTTTTCATGGAGTAGCATATATTATTACTAAAGAAAGCCATGTTCTTATGAAATGCATGGAATTTCTTCTAATATATACCTACTTACAGGCATGCAAACATAGTTTCATGTCCATTAATTTTTCTAGACTATTTAAGCTTTTTCATCAAGGCAGTGTATAGTTCATACTCCCCCTGAAAAAGCTAGCAGTCATGGTACAATTCTTTTATCTGGTAAATAAAGCTATTCCTTTTTTTTTTTAGAAATCATGGTTTCATGGGAAGTTCATGAGCATGGGAGTCAGTAAAACGAAAAGTTCTCCATCTTGCCTATATTGAATTTTAGCTCTGTGTTTCAGTCAATCAAGATATGTCTAGGCTCAAGACAGAAGCCAAATTGAAGTGATTTAAATGCATATGGTAAATTTTAGTCTGTGTGCCTCCAAAATCCAAAGGCCAATAGGTCCAGAGACTCACCTCACATAGTCATGGCTGCCTTTTTCCCTAGCTCTTGATTATTTTTCTGCTACTGAGCTCTTCTCTCAGGTTGGCTCTTTCCATAGAACGCCTAGGGTTATAGCTGAATATTCATTTTCCAAATGAAATGAGGTCTCCACCCCCCACCCCTGAAGTCCCAGTAAAAGTGTGGAGCTGTCTGTAATAAGCTTGACCAAGATCCCATGCCTGTCTCTGCACCAGTCATGATAAGCAGAGTGTAAAACAGAGCGATTGATTTACCTCCTCAAAGTGCAGCCCCTGGATGTACAACGACTGAATGTTGGTGGGGTTGTTTCCCCGACATGAATTAGAATGATCAAGGTTAAGAACATGAGGAACCTTCACTGGGATGCTCCTACCACAGACCTTGAGCAAGCTGTTTACCCTTGATGAGCCTTAGTCTTCCACTTCTGAATGAGGAATACAAATATACACATACTCCATTGGGTGCATATGTGTACATATGCCAATGCATGAGGAGTCCAGAAGCTAATCCCAGATGTCTTCCTTGCTTACCCACTACCTTATAATTGAGGTAGAGTTTCTCACTTGAAATTAGAACTGGCTCCAAGGATCCCCTGACTCAACCTCCTAAGTACTGAGATTACCAGTGGGCCAGCATGCCCACCTGGCATTGGCCGGGACAACTGAGATTGGAATTCTAGCCCTCATGTTTGTGCAATGCCTTCCCACCAAGGCATCTCCATGCAAGGTACATGTCTCTAAGCCCCTTGCACACAGTACATGCGTATGTGGGAGTTCTCATTCACCTTTCTCTGATATTCTGTTCTCTATTTTCCTCAGACTTTCCCAGAACTGGATATGAAAATAGTGACTCTATGTCACTTTACTGAAATGCATGTTTGTTTCTATTGATTTGTTCTTTCTCCTTGTTTTGAAACAAAACAACAAGAACAAAATCAAAACAAACACCAAAACAACAACAATAAACTGGTAGTATTTGTAGATAAGATGGACCAGGACATGGTCAATATAAATAATGAAGCAGGACCTTCCTTCCTTGGCAGAGAAATAGCAAAGAGATGTGAAGACAGACAGGATCAAACCAGCCCTTGACTGAGTGTTCTGGTCTCCCATGGAGATGGAGGTGACAATGCCTTACCCAGCATCCCTCTAGGGCATTCCTTTCATTTGTGTGACTGTTTGCATCTCTCTCCTCTGTGGTGGTTGAGGGACGAGGGCGCATCTTAGAGTGCTCAGGGAGGATTCTATACAGCCTGGGTATTTTGTGTGCTCTAAGTAGCTAAAGAAATGCCTATCATTTTAAATTGTAGCTTGATATTTAACTATCTTGCTTTCTTTAACATTTAGGTTTTTAAATATTTTTAGATTTATTATTTTATGTGTGTGTACTTTTTGCCTGTAATTATTTTATTCTGTACTTAGGTTTTTATTTTTTAGTTTGTAATTTATTTTATTTTATATGTTTGAATGTTTCTCCCTGTATGTTTGTCTGTGTACCCTGTGTGTACTTGGTGCCCATGATGATCATAAAAAAAATGTTAGATTCCTTGGAAGTGAAGTTATGGGCAGTTATGAGACACCATAACATTGCTGGGAATCAAACCGAGGTCCTCTGCAAGAGCAGCAAGTGCTCTTAACCATTTTGCCATCTCTAAAGCCCAATATTTATGTTTTTAATCTAGCTAAATATTGATATATAGTATGAGGTGCTGGATTCCATTTTTATCTTTGTAACAGACATTAGGCAGATGTGGTAGTACCATTATTAATACGCTGATGCAGTCATTGCTGTTTTTATTCCATGTCCAAGTTATGAGTTATGCAATTTGTGTTGATTTTAAATTTCCTTTGAGTTCTTCCCTTTGTCTTGTTATGCATTATTACCAAAACCACACTGTTTTGCTTATGGTAAACTCACAGTATGATTTAATAACAACTAAAAGCCATTCTCCTTATTCTTCATTACTCATATTTTTAGTCATGTGATAGAGGGGAGATTAATTCATCCACATTAGAATTAAAATCTAATTGGAGTTAATAAACAGGTGACATTGTAAATTGGAATGTCCTTGAGTTATCATAGTTTTGAGATAATCAAATTTTAATGTATCTGTCCTCTTGTTCCTACACACAGAGACCTTCCCGCTTACTGATAAACTGAGATTCAGTTTCCTTTTGCAATAGGCCAGCATATTTTGGATTCTAACATATTTGTCAAATGTTTCTAGCTTTTACACGCTTATGCATATACTGCTTCCTTTTCAAATCCACCTAGTAAGCTGTGTGAGTTAGAGACTTGATTTTTGTTTGGCTTACACCCAGCCATTCAGTAAAAATACAGTGGTTTGGGACTGGAGCCTCTTCAGTTTTCTAGTTTGCAATCAGATCACCAAAGAGTTTATTTCTACTTCTTTATTCATTTCAATTTTTTCAATTTTTCTTTGATTATTTTTGAGATTATAAAATAATGACATCATTTTTCTCTTCCCTTTAGCCCTTTTCAAATTCATGGCCTCTTTTTTTATTGATGTGTGTGTGTGTGTGTGTGTGTGTATACTTGTATATGCATATATACATACCACATATACACATATACACATATATACATATACTATATATATATATATAAAATAACAAATATAATTTGTTCAGTCTCTATTATTTTGCTTGTATGTGTGTTTTCAGGGCTGACCATTTGGCTAAAAGCACTGTTTAGGCTTCTAAAGAACTAAGATTTAATTTCCAGAACCCACACAGCAGCTCACAATCATCTATAACTCTAGTCCCAGGGTCCCAGAACACCCTGCACACACATAGCACACAGACATGCAGGCAAAAAACCTATACACATAAAATAAAAATGCAGGACAAATAATTTTAAAAAGAAAATTTCTTACCTTTTTATTCATTAGCTTGGGTGGGTCTCTTCATATATCTACATTTGTGTGTGTACATGTATACATGTATATGTCCATAGAGATGTGCATTTGGAGGCCAGAGGTTGATATTTGATGTCTTCCTCAATTGCTACAATTACTGTCTACCTTACTTTTGAGACAAGATCTCTCACTAAGCCTGGAATTTGCTGGTTGGTTAGGCTGGGTGGCCAGATAGCCCCAAGGATCCTCAATTCTCTTCATTCCCATTGCTGACGCTATGTTCACAGACTCTCAGGCCTAACCTTTTTACATAAGCACAGGGAATCTGAGCTCAGGTCTTCATATATGGCAGCAAGCGCTTTACCCAATGAGCCATCTCCCCAGCCCCTGCCTCATAATTCAAAGCTTCTAGAAAATGCACAGTGATAGGAGTGACACAGGCCACCTTGTTTTCCCTTTGTGTTCAATAAAAGGATATGACATAGGAAGTATTCATTATATCCATGTGCCATTTTAACTTCAAAATTAACAATTCTTTAAAATAATTTCTCACATAGTATGCTTTCAAGACTGATGAGCTAGAAACTGTTAGATGAGAAAAATCACAGGAAACTGAACTCGAGTGAGCACTGTGCAGCTTCCCACAATAGAAAGGTTCAGTCTGAACTCAGCAGCCTCTAGAGCAGCAGTTCTCAACCTGTGGGCCAAGACCCATTTGGAGGTTGAGCAGTCTTTTCATAGGGGCCACATATCAAATATCCTGCATATCAGATATGCACATTACAATCCATAACAGTAACAAAATTACAGTTATGAAATAGCAACAAAAAAATTGTGGTTGAGCTCACCAAAGCGTGAAGACCTGTGTTAAAGAGCTGCAGCATTAGAAAGGTTGAGAACCACGGCTTTAGACTGAGTTAATCATTTGATAACACGGGGGACCTGTCTGTCTTCATCCCTATGGCTTTTTTCTCACTGGCTTGGTGGCCATAGTGTTCTCTACTAGCCTAACTTAGTGCTTCTGACCTTGGCAACTATGGTGAAAAGCTCATGCTTTCCTAAGTAGCCCCACCTCAACTTCTGACTGAAGCATGGTAAAGATACTTAGTCACAAAAGAACAAAGGACAGTAGCAGACTCCCTGGGTCTCAGCCACTGCTTATGGCTCTGACTGATTCTGAGTCACTAGGCTAAGAGAACACAGATGCTCCCTCAAAAGAAATGACTTGTTGCTCCCTAAGAACGAGACTAGACAAAACAGCAGACTCCCTTAGTGGCTCGTTAACCATGCCTTCCTCTAGATATCTTTTTTTCTCCTTTTGAAACTGAATGTTTCTATTAAGCTAACATTTTTGTATGTTTATATATATACATTGGCCACCACATTGTAGAGGGAGTTTATGTTCTTCATTATAAATATAGTCTGATAGTATAGCCAAGGTCAGTTTCACTTGTTTACTAAATGTAAATTTCTCAGTAATCCCGCATTGCTGAACAACTGTTAGCAGAGTTATGAGTCCCTTTCTAGCTAGAGAGGTAGTGTCATATTCCTGTATTTTAGAATCAGTTTGTCTCCAAAATATGTGTATCTTTTCACTCTTATACCTGACCATCCATTCACCCTCCAAGATTTAGACCAAATGGTGATTATTCTAATGAGTATTTTTCTCTGTATGTTTGCAGAGAATTCATGAATGAGACTTTGTTTTCCTGTCTATTTGCTGAATCCACATTCAGAATCTTGAGAGAAATTTTTAAATCATATAGAATTGCATTACACTTTTAAAATGCTCCGTAGTGATAAGTCATGCCTCCACCTGTGAAATGAGCCAATTCAAGCCAGATTAGATTAGATTAAATTCCGGTTTATTGGGACACTGCAGGCAAATTTCCTGTTCTCAAGGAAGGAGGCCAGGGAAGTTGCCATGGGAAGGTGGGGGGGAGAGAGAGAGAGAGAGAGAGAGAGAGAATCAAAATGTCTGGATTATATAGGAGAGAGTCTCTGGGGTGGGAAAAGGCAGCCCAACCCAAGGCCTGGAAAGTTCAGGAATGGGGCAGGGAATGCCAAGTAGAGACTGAGGGATGCTGGGAGAACCTGGAGGCCAGGTCTGCTTTTATATGTAAAATATGCACCTCAGTCCAGAGGTCCAAAACCAGATGTGTAGTGTCAGGCATAGTGTCATGAACCTTTAATCTCAGCACTTGAGAGGCAGAGGCAGGCAGATTTCTGTGGGTTCAAGGTTAGCCTGGAGTATAAAGGGAGTTTCAGGACAGCCAAGGTTACATGTAGAGACCCTGTCTCAAGAAACGAGTGGACAAACAAAAAACAAACCCAAAATGTTTTGTAGTAGGTAATGTAGCAAAGGCATGTGCATTATAAGTTTGTATCATGAGTGTGTGCATCATCAGTATGTTTTTTGAGTGGGTGTGTTCCTGTTTTGGTTTTCTAGAATTAGCTTCTGAAACTTGCTGGTAGTATATTTTATTTGCAAGGATTTGAAAATTTCTCATTTTTCTCTGATAAACAATCTGTTTAGACTTTAAGACTGGTGTTGTCAGTTTCGCTTATATTTCTTTTGAATGATCCATTTCACCCACATTTTCCAATTACTTACAGGGAAGTGAGCAGTGTACATGGGAATAACCTTCTGCACGGGTTCCTCTTGTACAATTCTAGAGAGAACAAATCAGACAGCATTTCAGAATAAAGCATGTAATGATTAACAATCAGAGTCTACGTTTGAGAATAAGGTATTTCTTGACTGCATAAAAGTGCTGTTTGAGTTCTTCAGATAACTCTGACACTGGAGAGTGCTTTTTCATTCCCTTTCATTCTTTCTTAATTGTGGTTTTACAGTTTTACACATGCACCCAATACATACTGACCACTCCCATCCCATCTTCTTCACAGCCCTGTCCACCCCACTCCTCTCCACAAACCTCTCTCTCACATTTATACTCTTATTTTAATATTATGGATTTAAATACTATTCTTCCCTTGTTAGATGAAAACATAATTGGGGTGTTGGGGGGTGGGATAACCCTTGTTTGAAATTGTATCCATTGTTTCAACTTTGTTTTCCTATGTTATAATCTAGTTAATTCTTGCTTAGCATTGCAAGCTGCACATACCTTGTGCTTTTTGATAGACCCTTCTAGTTGAATTAATATATTTATTGTCACTTGTTTCATTTAAAATCCATAACATTTAGAGCTGTATGTTCTAAGATCTCTCTCTGTGTCTCTTTGTCTCTCTGTTTCTCTCTCTCTCTCTGTCTCTCCTTCCCTCCCTCCCTGTTTTGTTATGGGTCTATTCCCATCACTGCAGGAGGAAGTCTCTCTGTGATGGATGATTAAGAAACTGATACATGAGTATAGCATAATATCATTAGGAATGGTTTTATTGTTACTTTTTTTTTCTTTTTAGGTCAGCAGTATCTAGTTTAACCCTAGTTTTCTGGGTTATTTAGACTCTGATTCTTGGTCACCACAGCATTGTCAGGAATAGGTTCCATTCATTGGTTGGTTACTCCCACAATGTTTGTGCTACCATTGTCTTGGCATATTTTGCAGGCAGAGCCAACTCTGGATCAAAGGTTTAGTGGTTGGGTTTGTGTTTATGTTTCTCTTCTGGTAACCTGCAGAGTACATTTCCATGTCATAGATTCTAAAGGAGATATTTCTATCAATTCCCTACCCTCAGAGCTCAGGGGAAACAGAAGGGTTGAAGGACACCAGTCAAATAAATCTAAACAACTGTTCAAAGCTCATATGAACTCCCAGAGTCTGAAACAGTGTGAACATGGGTCTGCACCAGGTCCCCTGCATATATACTATAACTTTCAGTTTAGTATATTTATGGGACTTCTGAACATAGGAATGACTAGGTTCTGATTCTTGTGCCCACTCTTAGGTTGTTTTTTGTTTTGTTTGTTTTTCCTGTTGGCTTGACTTTGTTCAACTTTGATATGATAGGATTTGCATCATCTTATATTTTATTTTGTTATATTTTGTTGTTATATTCTAGAAGGCCGTTATTTTCTAATAAAAGAAAGGGGTTAGTTCCAGATGGGAGAGGACGTGGGGAGGAACTGGAGGAGTGGAGGAGGGGAAACTATTCCAATTATATTGTATAAGAAAAGAATCTATGCTTAATAAAAGGGGGAAATAAAAACAAAAACCTCCATGAATGACTACATAAAAGAATAAAGTCTATAAAATGTGGAGCTTAAAATTTTCCTCTGGGAAACTACATTAGCTATATCTTAGGGATTCTAAAAAATTCATGTTACAGTTTCAGTTTAAATTTTAATTTCAAGTTGCCTGCAAGACCATTCAGAACAACTTGGAATACACTATGTTCCAGTGCATGGAGAGCAAGAAGGTCTAAGGTATGTTCATATGCCATGCACACATGCATGCATCTGGCTTATTGGTAGACATTGCCATGCTAGGACTTTAGCAACACAGTCCAGTGTATAAACAGTAAGAATTAGACTCTGTGGTGATATTCATGTAGCCCCTTTTAGTTTAAGCACCCTAGGATTTGCCAGGTTCATCAAAGCACCTGCCGCTTCCTCTTACATATAGTTTACCTTGTGGATAATACTTTCTATGTTCTCAGGAAGGTCCCCTCAACAATGTAAAAATGTATGATTCTCTCATGGATATAAATACATGCTTGCCAAAATTCACAGAGCCCAGACAAAGTTCAGGGTAGCCTCTTTTAATATATGTGTCTCTCCTTGATTGCAAGCCTATAAATAAGCAAAGAACTTTAATTAATCATCCTGGGTCCAGAATGATATCCATGGGGTCTTGCACCCCCAAAGACTTGAGGATTGAGAAACACTGGTGAGTAATAGAGGGAAGAATTTCACCCCAATAGGAACAGAAGCAGGCAAACTTCAAAGGGACGAATTTACTAGTCAAAATGGAGATGTTTTAGGTGGCTTGCTGAAAATAGGTTTCACAGGCAGGATAAAGGTAGATAGCTGATCCTTATGTACCTGCTATTATTCCATGGGATGGGGGTGGGGTGGAGTCAGGAGTAGGGATGGGGGTAGGATAGTTAACATGAATCTAATCTTAAGGAAACATCAGACAGATCACTAGAAAACTTCTAACTAGAAAGGAAAAATAATACTGCACTGTACTTTTTAAAAATGCCAATGTCATAAAAGATAAAAACAGGTTATAGGAAGATACTGGAAATGTTTCAGACTAGAGGAAACTTAGGCAGAGTGGGTAAATGCAATCACAGATCCTCAATTACAACTTGCACAAGAGGGGAAATATGAGCAATAAAAAATATTATTAGGTCAATTGACAGTATTAGAATTCAGATGGTAGATTAGACAAAAGTATTGAATCAGTGTTAAATTTAGCAAAGACAATAAGTGCAACATGCTTGCATAAAAATCAATTATTCTTAGAAATATTCATGCAAGTGTTTTAGGGGTGAAGGGTCTGGCCTTCACAGGGATGATATCCTAAGAGAGAGAGAGGGTATTTTGAGCACTTTTCTGTCAGTGGAAATGGTTCTGAAATATTCATGTGTGGGTGTGTATGCTTAGGTATGTTTGCCTTTGTGTGTGTGTGTGTGTGTGTGTGTGTTTGTGTGTGTATGTGTATATGTGTAGTGCTGGCACATATGTGTATGCATGTATGTATATATGTGTGCAGGTTTGCATATATACATACATACATAGGAGTAAGTAAAGCATCTTAGTTTAATAAACAGTTATCAATAGATGAATCAAATGCATATATTTTCAGCATTTTTATTGCAAATTTTTGACAGTTTAAAATTACATCCAAACAAAGAGTTAAAAACATATTTTGATTTCTCCCTCTCTTTTTTAGGCAATAACAAAGTAATTGAGGTTTTCCAACACTCCTCTATGTGATGTTTTAGGTTTCTTTCAAACAGCACTGCAATTAATGTAAACGCAACTTGATTCTCAGTGAAATCAATTTTATACTGTAGAAGAGGCATCACATGATTCTCTTATTGGCTGTCTGGGGGCAGTTTAAAAGGAATTTGAGAAAGAGTTTCCTTAGTGCTTACAACCACTGTACTTTTCTCCAGTGTTGTGAAGTTCTCATGTCTTTTGAAGGAAGATCCTGCTGGTTACCATGGGGAAGGCAGATTGAGAAGGAAATGACCCGGAGGTGGGAAAGATGTTCAAGGGCCTGTTGCCACAGTTCATCCAAGAAATAATGAGGAGAAAAGAAGCAAGTGTGTGTTTGAGAGAGATTTTAAGAGATCGTTGTCAGGGCTTGGTTAATAATTGAACACAGGGCTTGGTGCTAACAAGGGGAAGAAGCGGAGCTGGCTGCTTTGGCATCTTGAGTGAGTGATAGTGCTATTGGTGGAGATGAGGTTTGTAGCAGAGGCAGGGACACAGTAGCTCAGGAGCATCTCAGAAGAGGATGAGTAGTCAAGGCGGTGCTGCTTCTGTATAATTTCTAATCACAAGTGTTTTCAAGGAAATTGGATTGTAGTTGTGATCTTCAGAAGAGCCAGCATTCTCAGAACATTTAGGTTTCCTTTGTACAGAAGCAATCAGAGTTGCTCATCGAGTATCTGGGGATACTCAGGAAATGTGGGACTATGAAAAGAAAGGACACAGGAGTGGTTTACTCAACTGTGATCCCAGCTACCTTGGAGTTGAGGACGGAGGATTTTTAGTTCCAGACCAGCATGGCCTATAACACAGGTTCAGGTACAGCCTGGGAAACTTATCAGGACTGTATCTCAATATAAAAATGAATAAAATATGGTGATGTAGCTCAATGTTAGAACACTTGCCTAGTGTGTGCAAGGCTCTGGTTCTGTCCTAGGTACTGGGGGTCAAGGAAGAGGAAAAGAAAAGAGAAAGCGAAGGAGTGACAAATACAGAGATACAGAGAGGCACAGAGAGAGGCATGGACAGACAGACATCAAAGAGACAGAGAGACACACAGAAAAAGAGAGAGAGACAGAGACAGAGAAAGAGAGAGATGAGAGACAGAGAGACACAAAGAAACAGGGATACAGATACAGAGATACACAGAGAGATAAGAGAGACAGAGAGACACAGACAAAGAGACTGACTTAACTTCCTGGGAACACTTCATAGATAACTTTATAAAACTTGGGACAGTATGCTAGCACAGTTGAAACATATGCATGAGGCAGCCTCATGGGAATCAGCTGGACAGAGTACTTTAATAACAAATAAATAAACCTGAGACACTGGAAGAGGGTAGGACTCAAACTCCCTGATCCCTGATTAGACGTTTAACTGAGGTGACAAACTCAAATGAAACACAGGAGGGTGAGCCTAGCTACAAGTTAGGGGTGGTCCTGGAGTGCAACGCAGACACTTTAGGAAGAGCTCAGGATTTAGGTCATCCAGTGTAGGCTGTTCTCATCCACTCCTGGAATTTTAAGAGAAAGGGCTTTAGCTTACCAGATGTGTGATTAGAATTCCTAACCTAGAAGTGATTTATAGAAGGGTTTGTTGGGCTGTGGTTCCTTCCTTTTACACAGATCATGTTTATGTACTTGGCAAGTTCCTCTCTGTAAAGATTGCTGGATATGCAAGACAGGAGATTTTTAACTCCCCATAGCATAGGATGGCTAGCAACCTGCCCTCAGCTGAATTAGACAGACAGACATGCTGGCTCACAGGACCAGTAGCCAAGGGCTGTCCATTTTAATGCTTAAAGGGTGAGTAGGCTCATTTGATAAAGTGTTTGTCATAAAAACATGAGGACCTGTAATCAGATTCCCAACACCCACAAAGGGCTGGGTGAAGCAACATGTCTCTATGATTCCAACTCTAGCAGTGTAGAGACAGATGGTCATAGCTCACTGGACAACTAATCTATCCAGCCAGTAAGCTCCAGGTTCCTCAAGAGACCCTGTCTCAAAGCATGAGGTTCAGAGAGATTAAGGAAGATACCTGGCATTATTTACACACACACATACACACACACACACACACACACACACGGAGAGACAGAGACACAGAGATACACAGAGAGAGACACAGAGAGATAGATACACATACACACAGAGAGACTCATATACACAAAGATATACACACACATACAAACATACACACACATGCACACATCCACAAGTAATGCTTAAATTTTCAAGCTCTTTAGCTAGACCATTTTACAAGTTTGAATCCTGGTTTTAATAGATATTTATTTTCTCCAAAACAATATTTTGTCAGTACACATATAATTATAGATCTATTTATTTAGGCTGCAATGAGAGTTAATGGTCTAACACAAATAAATATTCAGGGTTGTAAACTAATTCTGTTGGGTTTTCAGGCTCAGCTGAATGCAGGTACTGAACTCTCTCGACCATATTCTGTATTGTCTTTGTTGCTCACTTAATTCTCAGGCAATCTCTGTTCTCCAAAGGAAAGACGTATGCCAGAAATGCCAAACATGGACACAACCAGCTCAGCTATCCTTAAAGAATGGCTGTGTCTTTTCTCCAATATATTTAGCAGAATTTCAAAAGTGACTACATTCCTATTGCTACAATAAAACATCCAAGGAAGTATTGTTTATACAGAAAAGAACTTGTTTTATACTTTTTTGTTTGCTTGCTTGTCTTTGCTTTTAGCTCACAGTAGTTCTAGAGCTTTGAGAGTGAGGCATCTGTACTTTCTCAGCTCTGGTGAGGGCTACATCCCCATATGGTATGGAACATTATAGGATAGAGAGTATGGGGGAGGAGAGGGGACACTCATCTGGCAATCAAGAAAGCCAGGGGATGCTGGGCAGTGGTGGTACATGCCTTTAATCCCAGCACTTGGGAGGCAGAGACAGGCGGATTTCTGAGTTCGAGGCCAGCCTGGTCTACGGAGTGAGTCCCAGGACAGCCAAAGTTATACAGAGAAACCCTGTCTCAAAAAAAAAAAAAGAAAGAAAGAAAGAAAGAAAGAAAGAAAGAAAGAAAGAAAGAAAGAAAGAAAGAAAGAAAGAAAAGAAAGCCAGGGGATTCAGAGGTCAGACAGGTTCTTATGAGAACTGACCAGAGTCTCATGGGAAAGACATTAATCTTCTGAAAGAGACAGACCAGTAGCCTAACTACTTTCTACTAGGTCTCACTTTTAACCATTCTCCCATTTCAACTGCACCATCTTAGAGACCAAGCCTCCAGTACATGTCCCTTAGGTAAACACATTCAATTACAGAGAGCCTTTCAGAGAAAGTACTCATTAATAGGCTACCCCAGGACCAGCACTTAAGGGCAGGGAGAGGTGGAGTAACTATGACTTATTTCTAGAGCCTGTGTTAGTTTGTCTTTGGACTTCATGAGGGGTGTTTTCAGTGTGGCTGTTGAAGAGTAAGTTACAGGAATTTGCTGGCAATGCTTGGTAAGAGAGACAGTCAGTCACTGTCTCAGAAGCTAGTCTCATGCCTGTAGCCTGATTGTCCCTTCACATCTTCTTGACAAAGGCAATTGTTTCTTTTTTGCATCTGGCATTATAGGAACTGAGTTCTGGTGTTGGCTAACTTGCCAAGGCAGATCATTTATCTACTCTTGTCTTTCTCCATTTGTTATTACACTGGACGTATTGATACAGTTGACAAGAATTTGCTTTCATTTTTGTTAGGAGAGGAGGTAGACACAAGTGCTCCCTCTACCTTATAACCCCGAGACCTACAGAAGCTTTCCTTGCACACTCTCACTCCACCTTGTAATCCTGGGTCCTGCAGAAGCTGTAGTTCTTGCCATGCTGATTGAAACCATTCCTGGGTATAACAGATCTATCAATAACTGTGTCTGGAAACTAGGAGGTACAGTGGGGTCTGCACACCTCTCTTAGCAGTAAGTACACTTTTGTTCTATCATTGATCTGTAATATAGCAAAAGCAGGCTTTAAAAGCAGCTGATAAATAAGTTGGTTAGTATATATAGTCTGCAGAGACACTGTGGTAAGGACAGCATCGGGTAGAGGGATTTACAAGTGCTCAGATCATGTGTCCTTCATAGTGTGATTCTATCAATCACAAATATGGGCTTTTAAAAAGCCTTCCCAGAAAGCGTACAGAAAATGCAACACATGAACAGGAGCTGAAACTTTATTCTACCAGCACCCATTCGGTGCCATAGCTCACAGCCCCAGATTCTGGATGGCTGCTTCGTAATGGCAGCAAGTATACAATGGCATCAGATATGCAAGGACCACATGCTCAGCTAACTCCTGGGGACGGGCAAACCAATGATATAAAGTCCTGACAGGCTGGCATTCCAGCTAAGGAGACCTCAACCATTGTGGAAAAGTACAGTGGCTGTCATGATGGTAGAGAATGCTGTGAGCATTGTGATATGTAGGACCTTGATACTGATTAAATGGAGGCATGCATTGAAAGCTCCTGGTTGAATTTTTTCTGACTTTTCTGTTACTTGTTTTTACCCGAACTAAGAAAGATATTACTGTCACCTGCCTCCCAAAGCATTGAGTAGGTGTCTGTGGTTAATGTGTAAAGTTAACCCCTTTTATTGTGCTTCCTGTGGGTTTTGTATCTGTTGCTATTCTTTAATGTTCCAGTTCATCTTCCCATTTAACAACCTCTCTATTAGTATAGTCTATAGTCTCCTCCTCTATTCTAAAGTAGAGTTTTGAAAGTGAAAGTTTCCCGTCCAGTGTGTGGGTTGAGTGGATGAGAGAGAGCTGATGGTAAGATGAAGGCAAACATCTACTTTCTCATTCCACCCTAGAGCTGGTCCATGCCCGCAGTAGGGGGAGATACCCTGTCCAGCTTGGGACCTCAATGGAACCATGTAAAGAAAATTTCTTAGTAGTACAGCCCATCCTGAGAACTAAGGTGACTTTGTTTTTACTCAATAATATAACGAGTTTTATTTTGAGTGATGCTGAATTTAATGGCTAAATCAATATGTGTATTTAGCGTTGGGCTTTATTTCCACACTAAGTGACAGGAGATAAGCAGCCTTAGAGTGTGTTAATTGGTTTGTGTTTAGCATTTAGGCTAATCAGCAGTAGCAGAGGTGCCCTGGGCCACTTCAGGCTTGGTAATGGGGTTTATCTAGACCCAGCTCTGTTTGCATTATTGACTGAAGGTGAATTGCTCCTGTTCCTCACACACTTGAACATTAAGCTGGATTTGCAAGTGTAACTCAAGACCTTCAGTGTTAGTAAGAATTAGCCCAGGTTGGGAACAAGCCAAATTAAATGGAAGAAAATAAATATCATGTTATCCTTGCTGTGGGGAAGCTGGGAGGCAAGAAAAAGCTCTAGTAGGACTAAGCTGGGTGAAGAAACCTTTAAGCAAGGGATCAGAGCTGACGGACGATACCTTACACTGAGCTACCCATGGATTGGCACTGTTACAGTGGGGACAGGCTAACTGCAGCCTGGGCTGGCTAAGTGCAGCATGAGCTGGCATACACTCTGCAGGAGGTCTAGAATTTAGTAGCAATCTCTTTTCAGATATCAATAAAGATTTCTTGATGGGTGATATCACAAAAGAATGAGATTCACTGTATTAAAAATGTTTAAATACTTCTTGTTTGTTGTGTGTAAAGGTTTTTGGTTGTCTTGCTTTATGTTTTCAGATTGTAGCATTTTAACAGCTTGGAGATTTCATATGATTATCCAGATTGGGAAATCATCTTGAAGTATAGGGGTGGGGTGAATTGAGTCCTGTGGACATGCATCATTTAACAACAGGAGGTGATTACTAGCTTCCTCTTTACAAAAAAGCACAGACCCTTAGGTCTCTAATGTGCTTCTTCTAGTCTGTTTCTCGAATATACCCTTACCAGGCTCCTGAAGATATTGGCTTCTGTAGATGCAGCTTTAGATTTTGAACAATAGACAGCTTGCTACTCAGCACCAGAAGGGAAGAGTATTCAGAATCTTATGGGGCTAATCCAGGTCTTAGCTTTACGGTCAGCTTTGTAATGTATTATGTCTCTGTGTCCTTACTCAGTGTGTGGGCTAGCTTCAGCAAATACTGTAAAACTGGGATGTTACCAGTCACATGTCAGAGAAATCATGGGATCAAAAAGACCAGGATCCCATAGGGCTCAATAAGCATCATTGTCCTGCCTTTATTTCAAAATCTACTGTCATTCTGACCTTCTGTCTGTGTACCTGCTCCCAAGGTATACAGATGTCTAAACTAGGCCATCTCCTAGGTCATACTAGTGAACTTATACTTAGTTTTTGTGAGTGATAAGTGGAAACTTGAGTTTATGAGGCAATATCAAAGCAAGCTGCTTGCTTCCCTGTGTTGGTTTTCTCTCTTACTTCTCAAGAACATCAACTTCTGGAACACAGCATCTCAATGCATGTCATTGTTGATAAAGAAATACAGCAGGAATTTAGTCTAAGCATTTATAATCTCAGAATCAATTCATATTTGTTAAGCACCTTCTAGAGCCTACTCACCTTCAGAATCCTGTGCAATCCATATGAACTATCCTGCCCAGATATGCCTATGTGGAAGTTATGGGTGCTTCCATCCTGCTGGAAATAGAGGGATTGAGAAGGTTACAGCAAGTCTTACTGGAGTTGCATAGTCCTTCATTCAGTTGCTGGAACCCATAGGTCTTATCATTAAGACTTTGCACATAATCTTCCCCATGTCTGACATGTTCTTCCCCCAACCCCAATCAGCTATCTAGTCTTTTTCTTCTTCCATCTCTCTGTTTAGTCCTAAATTCCTCAGATAATTTCGTTCAGACTTGTGATTGCCTTATTCCATTATTGTGCCATTCCTAGGCTCTTTGTCATTGTTATAAATTTAAATGTATGTCTTTAAGAAAGAGGGATAGAAAGAGATAAATATATAATAGAGATAGATAGATAGAAAGAAAGATAGATAGAGAGAGAGAGAGATTGATTGATTGATTGATTCTGGAACAGACCTGGGTTAGGCACTGTGATTCTGGAGATGTGTAAGGAATTTCTTTTATCTTCTCCTCTACAGATAAGGACAAGTGGAGTTTTCAGTATCTCTGCAGACTGACAGTGCAGTGCGACAAATTTAATCTGTAAAATATAAGTAATTGGCAAAGATGTGACTTGTAAGTATAGTGTTGAGGAAATCTTGGAACCTATGCATATGTTCTTGGTTGTCTGTAACTTTCCAGTTAGAGAAAAGTGTATCGTCTAATACATTTACATGTAAATATGCATGCAATAATATGCTTCCACAAGAAATACATAGTGGTTAGAGAATGATTCTGCCTGCTTAATCTCAAAGAAAATTTCACATAGTAAAGTATGTCAGGAGTGAGTAGGAGGGAATAAAGAAGAATTTCTGAGTTAGTGTGTTGGAGAAAAGGGGTCATTTTTTGTGGATGATGATCCAAGTACCATAATATTAAGCATTACAACAATCCTAAGCCTCGGTTTTTTATATGTAAAATGAAGATGACAATAGACCCTTTCTCTCTTGGCTGTAGATCAAACCCAGAACATGCTAGGCCAATGTTCTGCCAACGAGTCACTACCCCAGCAAGAGCCCATCTCAGTGAGCATCTTTGAAGATAAAAGAGAGAGCTTTGCACAGTATCCTGTGCTGAGGAATGTTCTCAGCTGTGATAGCTGAGTTGGAAAGGAAAGCAAGCCATGGATAGTACTCTGTACATTGCATAAAGCTAGGACTCAGGAATTCCTCAGGAAGTTGGAAATAGTAGCAGAGATAGGGATAGAAGACACAAATTCTTCCAGATGCCAGGCAGACAAATGGACCAATAAAACCAGACAGTAGAGACTAAAAGGACATTTGACAATTGTAGAAGCTACATATTACTTAGGATCATTTGATCTTAGCTGTTTCTAATACATGTGCCAGTACAACGAAACATGGCTTTGGACTTGGGTTTGGTCGGTGAACTTCCAGTGACAGTGTTACAACGAGTATATATGCACCTGTGCATGTGTACATAGAGAAAAGGAAGTTGGAATGGAGACACTTGGGGGTGTGAAGAAAGAAGAGAAATCCATTTTAACCAATCTATAAGGAATAGCATATGATTGTATAAGGTTGACATCTCTGATACAGAAATAAAGATATTATATGTACAGGTTCTAGGCTTCCTTTCCTGTGTATTTCTCAAGTTGAGATTAATGTAAGACAGTCCCAGGCCAAACAGCCTTTATAGTTTGTTGAAAAGATTGAGAAGGCTGTAAAACTGGGGAACAGAATGGATTCTACACCTGAATAATCAATTAATGCCTCTTTAATGATTGTGAAGGCAATGGTTACAAATACCAAATCAATTTCAAGAATTAATCAACTAGGGCAACAGAGCTCTGAGTCTCAGCAGGGAAGCCAGCAGGGTGTGGTTGGCAGATAATCCTATTTTGCCTTAAATCAAGAAGGCAAAGTTTTTGTTTTACCTCCCTTCTGTGGCAGGTGGAAAAGGGAGCCAGCCAGTCCCTGCCAGCCTGCAGGAGCTCCCAGACCAGGGGAGGAGGAAATCATTTGTTCTAACACTAGAAAGGGGAAGCACACTCCTTCTCCAATCAGTCAGATAGTCTGATGAGAAGAAAGCCCTGGGGACACAAATCAAGCTTCAGCAAATGAGAAGACCCAGTTAGTGGACTCTTTTCTAGGTATGATGGAAGATTTATTGAAATTTATAATTCTGCTGCCATGGGTTTTTGTTTCACAGAAGCCACTAATATTTCTTCCATTGTTTATGAAAATGTCTAGGTACACTAGCAATGATTTTTATACACCACAACTCTGCTGACATATTCCTGTCGGGAAGACAAACTGAAGACACATGAGACAGTTCAGTGGGATTCCAAGGCTTGATGCGGTGCATTATAATTTTGCTCCTGTCACTACCTCTGTACTCTAGTATGTGCACAGAAGCCATCCTACATTCTTTATATTCTCCGTGCCTGCCCAAGGGCCAGGAGCATGACAGGTGCTTGATAAATGCTCGTGGAATAAATGAATTTATTAAACCAGAAACTCACAGTATAAGTTAGTTAAAATATGTTTTAAAAATCCAGAGAAAGAAAACTACATCATGACAGTTTGGATACGTAGTGTCCTTCAAAAAGCCTAGTATGTTGAAAGTTTGGTTTCCAGTTACTGGCTCTATTGAGAAGTGATGGTATTAAGGGTCCTAACCTCACTAATAGCTCAGTCCAGTAATGAGTTCATAGGTGGGTGGGCTATTAGGAGGTAGGCCCTTTTTGGAAGAAGCTAATCATTAGAATGTGTTTTGTGAAGGGTATATATAGTCACTGGTTCCAACTCCTGTTTCCATGCTCCTCACTTACCATGATGGCCCTTTCTCTCCATCAGAGGCCTCTGCTGCCATGATGTGTCTACCTTACCATGGGCACCATGGGCCCAAAGCAGAATCATTAGCCACTCACAAAAATGTCTGAAATCATGAGGGAAAATGAACCTTTCCCCCTGTAAATTATTTCAGGCATTTGATTACACCAATGAGAAACAGACTCTCTCAATGAGCAGAAGCCATTGTTCTTCCCATGTTCGGTGTAAGTAAAGGGTTAAGGACAAAGGTCCTCAAGAGATGAGTGCTGCAGTTACTCTTTTGGGTATTGCTACTCAACAACAGTTTGAATTGTGGCAATTTACATGATGTACTTGCCTTAATTTTCATCTGTAAATATGGTGAGGACATTATCTACCTCAAGAGGTTGTTGTGAGGATCAAATAGAGTAGTTACTGCAAAATATATAGCAAAATGCATAGAATTCTACCACTGTTATTCCAGGAATGCTTTTCCAGTAACATTCAATGTGCTTTGTAACGAGTCACATAATAGATATTTAAACTCCATTTAAGCAGCAAATACTGGGGTCACCAGTTTATTTTTAGTTTGATTCTTGATGACCATGTTTTCTGTGCCTGTAGCACACAAAACACATGTGCACCTCAGGACCCTTTTTAAGAGATGTTCTTAGCATCTCTGGGAGATAGCATCCACTCTCACTGTCAGATTCTCTATCTTTGTGCTGCTTTATTTTCTTGTGTGACACTAATTCTCCAGAAATAATATGAATGTTCACTGTCCAAGTAGAATGTGAACTCCATGAGAGGCCTTATCTTTTACATTGCTTCATTGAGTTCATGTAGGCACTATATGAATACTGAATGGGTGGATGAGTGAATGAGTGAATGAAGGAAAAAGTTCTATGATCACCATTTCCCATGTTGTAACAATAGATCACCATACTTAACCACCACATAAACAAAGGAGTATATGGAGGAACTGGGCTCACTATGAAGTTGCCCACAGCTCTTCTCTCTGTGTACTGGTGAGTGCCTGTTGTAAACACCTCTTGCCTATCATCCTGTGTAACCCTTTCCCACAAGCAGTTATGGTGCAATGGTAGACGAGAATATTTTAAAGATATAAATCATGCCAACTATCAAATTCAAAGTTCAAGACACTGATGTCTTAGGTTCAAAAGTCAGCTTAGGTTTCTGTTGCAATGGTAAAATGGCATGACCAAAAGCTACTTGATGAAGAAAACGTCTATAACAGCTTATAATTCTCAGGTCATAATCCATCACTGATGGAAGTCAGGGCAGGAACTCAAGGCAGGAAACTGGAAGCAGGAACCAAAGCATAGGTCATGGATGGAGGAGTGCTGCTTAGTGGCTTACTTCTCATGGCTTACTCATCTGGCTTTCTTATATAACTCAGGAACATATGCCCAATGTTGCCACAACCCACAGTGAGCTAGGCTCTCCCACATAAAACACCAATGAAGAAAATTTCTGGTAGAATTTCCCAGAGACTAATCTTTTATTTTAATTAATTTATATTTTTACTTGAGAAAAATTATATTAATTTATATTCAAGTAAAAAATAGACTTCTTCTGGATATTCATGATTGTTTTCTTTTTTAATTTAATGCTATCTTTTACTCATTCAATTTATATCCTACCCACTGCCCTTCTTCTGTTTACCTCCTCCCACAATCCTTCCTCCATTTCCCCTCCCCTCCTCTGAGCAGGTGGGGACCTCCTTGGATATCCCTCCACAGTGGCACTTCAAGTCTCTTCAAAGCTAGGTGCTTCCTCTCCCACTGAGGCCAGAATAGGCAGTCCAGCTAGAAGAACAGAACCCACAGACAGGCAACAACTTTTGGGATAGCCCCGTTCGAGTTGTTTGGGTCCCACATGAAGCTGCACATCTGCTATATATGTGTGGGAAGGCCTAGGTCTAGCCTATATATGTTCTTTGGTTCATGGTTCAGACTCTGAGAGCCCCAAGGGTCCAGGTTAGTTGTTTCTGTTGGTCTTCCTGTGGCGTTCCTATCCTCTTCCAGATCCACAATCCTTCCTCCTATTCTTCCACAGGAGTCCCCAATCTCCATCCACTGTTTGGCTGTGGGTGTCTATATCTGAATCAGCTGCTGGGTGCAGCCCCAGAGACCAATCTTATGGGGACATTTTCTCAATATAAAGTCCCTCTTTGCAAATGAGTCTAGATTGTCAAGTTGACAAAAAAAAGTAACCATGACACTTGACCATTTGTCAACTTGACACACCAATACGTTGTTATTAAACTGTAACATTTTCTTTCATGTTTATCTCCAAGGTCTTATATCAATATCAATATCCTAATATAAAACACATTCCAACTTTTAAAAGTTTCACAGTGTTAAAAAAAATTTCAGATACTTTAAAAGTACAATCTCTTTGAAACACCCAAGGTCTTATTCAAAGTTCAAAGCCACTCTAAAATTTCTAAAGCCTCTCCAAAATACCTCAAATCCCTTCAAAATTCCAAAGTGTCTTTAAAATCCCAAAGTCTCTTAACTGGGAGCTCCTGTGTGAAATTAAAAAAATAATTCCATATTTCATATGTCAAAAAAAAGCCAGGCAGTTAAAATCAGATCAAAATAAAACCAAAATCCAACCATATAAAAAACTCACTGATGAACATCTTATGATCTGGGCTACAAAGGGCCTAGGCAGCTCTATTTCCATTGCACACATCTTCAGAAGAAGCATTATCATGTTACACTCTGTAACTTTTTCTGGGAAGATGTGAACAAACATTTATTCAGCACATGCACGGCACAAAAGTAAGATTATTAGAGTGACTTAAGGGAGTATGGATGAGGGGATAGAAACATATATGGCTCAAAGGTAGGTAGGTAGCCATGTCATTAAAAGTCCACCCCAGTATGTGTAGTCACTCATGAAAACCACCCCCGTGTGTTCCTCACTGCACGACTTGCCTGTAGCTTAATAGGTCAGAGTCTTCTCTCTCCAGCAGTTGTTACTCATTGTATAACCTCAGGGAAGGATCTTGTGAATCTTGTATGTTTCAAGGACTTCTTAAAACTTCTGAGTTGTTTATTTCCTGAGTCTTTTTGTTTAACTCACTCTGTAGACTAGGCTGGGCTCAAAATCAAAGATTTGCCTGCCTCTGCCTCCCAAATGCTGGAATTAAGGGCATTACAACACCACACCCATCCTGACTCTTAATAAGCCTCCCTGAAGATGTATTGTTTCAATATAGAGGAAATTCCTACATGACACAGTCCATGTTTTACATTCACTGATACTCAGTTCCTCTAGTATGGATGCTCCTTGATAGAGCACTCCTGCCATTTTAGTCTCTGTTAGCAGTGTTCAGACCTAAACTTAATCCTGTATGTTAAGGCTACAATGAACATTGTGTGGAAATTGATTAAAAAAAAAGTGTATGTTAAGCAAGGACAGGAATGAGGAACAGCGTTTACTACATCTTGGTCAGCAGGAAGGAAACAGGAAATGCAGTTCAGAATGCTAAGAAACAAGATTATTTGTGAGGACTCAAGAGCACTCCCATTCAGTGTTCCATTCATTCAGTCATTCAGCCCATTCATTGTTCAATTCATTAATTACTCAACAGGAAGTTTTGCTGTGCTCTTACACAGCTCCAGTGATTGACCTAACTGGGGCAGAGAGATAATGAAGAAAGGAAAGACACACGGGCACATGTACAAACAAATTTGGGATGGAGAAGCTGCAGTACTCCAAAAGCTCAATGTGTTTATTATATACACTTGAACATGGCAACAGGATTATTGCATATACATAAACATACAATATCCAGTATGAAGATGTGTGGAGAAAGTTATAACAGATATTTCTGCTCACACCATTAACATTCCCACTCTGGTCTGAATTTGCCATCCCTTTGAGCCTTGTTAAGTTAAGGAAGGCTTTGCTTCTCCCATTTGCTGAGGCATTTGGGGTCTTTTCCCTGTGGTCTTAGTTATTGCTCCATTGCTGTGAGATGACACCATGATCCAAGGTTACTTATAAAATAAAGCATTTAATTGGGGGCTTACATTTTCAGATGGTTAGTCCATAACCATCATGGCAGCAAGGAACAGGCATGGTGCTGAAACTGGAACTGAGAACTCAATATCTCATCCACAAGAGGGAAGGAGGGAGGGAGGGATGGAAGGACAAAGGTGGGGGGACAGAGAGGCAGTGACAGAGAAAGACAGAGATAGAAAAAAACAGAGAAAGACAGAGAGACTGGTCCTGGCACTGATTTTGTGACCTCAAAGCCTACCACTAGTAACACACCTTCTCCAACAAGGCCACACCTCCTAGTCCTTCCTACACAGTCCACCAACTGGGAACCAAACATTCAAATATATAAGCCTACGGGGGCCATTTCCACTCAAAGAACCCTACATGGCCATGCTTATGTCCAAAGTACACATTCGCTCAGGCCTAAACCCGCTTCCCACATAATTTCTCAACCGCTTCCACGTTGCTGAGTTCTAAGGATAAGATATGGAGTCTAAGACATTGTGGCTGCCCTTAAGTACTTACAGCCCAGAAGACCTCTGCTCACACTGTGAAACTGAGTTCTAGGCGGCTACGCCATTTTCTAGCATAGTACAGCCAGATAGTGATGAATTCAAAGAAAGACGGTGGCCTGAGTCTATCCTGGATTATTTGGCTCAAGTCAAAGAACCACAATAATGGCTGGAAGGCTTATCAGATCCTCCCATTGTGAGAAGGATCACCGAGCTTCAAAAATAGGGAGACTGTACACAGACATCAACTTTTCCAACAGACAAACAATATCCATCTATCTAGAGCTGAGCATCCAGTGGTTGTTTTAGAAGAGTTACCCAGCCCTGGGCCACCCGTCCCCTATCCACCTTCACTTGGTTTGGGTCCCTGGCTCCTGTCATTATACCACATTGCAGTCTTCATTTTATTGTACCTCCATTACCTTTCTGTTCCTGCTTCCGAGTTCATGACTCTTCAAGCCTCCTAAAGAAGGGTGGGAATCATATTCCTGTTCTGCAAGCAGACTTTGCCCACAACTAATTCTCGCTTTCACTTGCCATCCATCTCTACATCCACAGTGACATGGATACCCATGAATCTATGATGCACAGGCATCTCTCCCTTCCTAGGCCCCAAGCACAACAGCATTAGCTTATGAGAAATGGTACCACCATTTAATATTTTTATGTCCCAATCACTCTGGCCTCTAAGTTCATTCATTATGTATGCAAAATGGTAATATGCTTGTATTTTAATGCTCTTAAGCATACAATATTCTTATTAATCCAGGCACTTTTTTTTTCATTTGTAATTGAATGGTTTACTTTATTATTGCTTTATGGTAACGACTCTGCATTTCCATTTTTCTATAGGGTGCCTAATTTTAACAGGAGGGCAATCAGAATCAGGAGGGCTGGCTGTTCTAATTGCCTTCATTATAAGAGCAGCTAGCATTCTGGCAACAGAATGATCGACATTTACTGGAACTGGAATAAAAACATGGAGATGAAATGGGTCTCTCTGCTTTCTGGAGATCAAGGATACCACCATATAAATGTCCATAGATCTGTAGAATGTAGCCTTTGTCCCTTCATGGTTACAATTTTTGGATATTAACACATATCAAGAGCTATTTATATCAGTTTATACATGTAATCAAGTTTTTTTCCAATTTTCAATGAGCTGAAAAGTCCATCCCTGTCCAAGGCATTCAGTTCAAATCAACTGAGATGGAGAATAATCAAGACTTATGGATTCTCATTCTGACTCCCGTCCCACATTCACTGCCATTGGCAGCTGCCAACCTAACCCACTTCCCCACTGATGACACCCACCTTACATCCTTCTCATGAGTGATTTAATGCCCATTTTGAAACTGTCACAATACTTCTGATGCTCCAGATAACAGCTGAGGGGTTTCTGAGCTCCTCCCCCAACTGCCCCCAAATACTTCTGACTTATATGACCTTGTCTTTCAAAAACCATGACTGTCTAAAGTCCAGAGCTGGTGAACTCTTGGCAAGGAGTGTCCAAGCTGGAGAGCAGCTTGGCAGTCACCCTTGATAGTTGCCAGTAGAATCAAAGAGATGGCTTGAGCTAAATCGAGGTACAGTTCTCTTTTGCTTGACCATAACCTGAGTAGCTTATTTTTTAAAACCATGCAGCACAAGGAGAAGCTGAAGCCCCTGTGTCTGTTTAAAGAAGTGCTGCTTCCTGTGGGGTACCCAGAATGGTAGATGTGCTAAGGGTAATTGACATGTCTTACTCTATTCCCTGTGTCCAGTGAATGCACTAAGATCAGCTCACGGCAACTCCAATGAGCCAAACATTCAATGTTCAAGAAGGATGGACAGTGAGAGCCTTGAACAGTGAGAACCAGAATTCTGTGGTTAAGAATTTGTGAAGATCATCAAGAGGATTCCTAGCATGGCTGTTGAAATTGCATTTCTCTGAGGTTCAAGGTGCTGGATGCTGGTACTGTTGTTCTGGACAATTGTGTTTGGGAACCCCAGATGCAACATTCAAGAGGGTTCATGCTCAGACTATGGCTCAGAGGTCACATCAATGACAATGACAGCTGTGAGCTACTAGAAATGAGTCTCAGCTGGGCCTGGAGTTACAGGCCTGCAAGTGTCTTGTAACCATAGCTATTCCTCAGGGTGAGGTAGAAGAATCATATATTCAAGGCCTGTCTAGGAAACTTAGCAAAATAAAATCTAAGCAAAATAAAACACTCCTTATCATTCTACACACATCCCTCTTTACTGACATGCTTCTCCTGTCTAACCACTACATGTCATTTACATGAGGGAGTCCTCTACCGTAATGGTGCCAAATACACTGGAAATACTAAAACGTATATATTCATGGGAATCTTTGTATAATACAGAGACCCATAGAACCATGGAGCTTTGGGGGTGCTCAGAAATTCACACATCAGACATGGGGTACCTTCCCTGTGAAGATGACTTTGAAACACTTCTGACTCGAGTCTTACTGGAATTTTCTATGGGTGAATTAAGAAATATATATCTGACTTCATCAGTTTCTGCTGACTTACTCCTCATCCTTTAAGTAGAGGGGAATCACTCAAAACTGGGATAGGTATCTTTATAATCCCCCTCATTTAAGTCAAGAACCAGCAACAGTGAAGGTCCAGGTAGTGAAGGATGTAGGATGTGCAAGCCGAGGACACTTTCTTTCATGCTATAGCATGAAGACAGTCCTTGGCCATGGGAAAAGAGGATGGTGGCTGTTCTGCAGGTTGTATAGAGACAGGTAGGAATTCAGATCTCTTCTATGACATGCTTGGCTTCAGTCAATAAGAAGGCCCATTTTTTGATTACCACTTTCTATTCCAATAAAATACTTTTTAAGTAATCAATCACATCAATGCACAGTCCATTTCATGTTTTTACCCTTTTTCTGTACCTGATGGCTCTTCTCATGTATTTCTCTATGTATTTAAAAGATGGCTTAGTGGTTAAGACTGCTCTTCCAGAGGACCAGGGTCCAGTTTCCAGCACTCACATGGCAGTTTACAACCATCTGCATATCCAGTTCCTAAGTATACCATGCCCCCCCTTTTTTTTATCTCTGGGGGTACAAGGCATGCTTGTGGTAAAGGATACAGAGATATACTTAGAGGCAAAACACTGATACCCTATGGCTTTTCTCATAAATTGATACATATTATGTAATATTGATATACCATTTGCCACTTCTTCATAAAACTTAATTATATCTGTAGGCCAGACTTACAGTGACACCATTCCATATACAGACACACACTCAAACATGAATGCACATGTTTACACACAAACATGCACTCAAGCATTGGATATAGTGTCTGACATGGGGAATGATGTGAAAATGGATGGAAAGACAAATGAGATTTTGTTACCTGCCTTGCAAACCAATGTGTATAAAGGAGTCATGCTACCTAGTTATTATCTATGATTTTCAGATAGATGTGTCGTCATGGAATCAAATGAACTTGAAGTTTACAGCCAGACTTTTGATACATTTGTATCCCGACTTTGCTGCTCAGCAGACTGTGTCACCTAAAGACACTGAGTCTTGCTATTCTCATCTCAAAATGTTCCTTTCCTGTCAGTTCTTTTTACCATGGGTGATGTTTATAATGCCTGCAGCTTGAGACGTGCTGAGAAGCAGTAGGGTCTCCATGAGTCTCTATGTGTTGTAACTAGCCATTAGTTGATGTCATACCATGTCCTAATAGCATAGCCTATCTTCCTTTTAGAACCATGAAGCAAAAGTCCCAGGTAGGAAGGGTAAATTAGAATGGCTTTATTTCAGTTGTGTTTCTATATGTAAAACAAGTCTTGAATTAATACACTTTGTGCTAGACAAAGCACTTTGAACTGATCACCAGTTAAACTTTGTGTAGCCTCATCTTCACCCAAGCTGACAAAGCACAATTCACTATAAGCTAGGACTTAGGTGCAGAGGCTCCATGTTTGGTAAATGAATCAAAGGCTACTCAATCAAAGTGACCTGCTCAGAGTTGCAAAGCCAGCTGGGAGCTTGACTGAGCAGCATGCCCTCTCTTTATTCTCTGATCCTCTGTGTCTACCCTAGTTGTACAGAAGCTAATCACAGGTGAGCTTTCAACTTTCCTTTTTACCTTAATCCTTCCTATTGCCCGATGATTATGCAGGCACAGGCTACTCTTTTACAGACTGACAGAGAAGAAAATTTATATTCTTAAGATCCCTTTCATGCAAAAGTAGTTGTGCTACTTTTAAAGTGAAGGGTCAAGTTTTTCCAACAGGAAGTACTCTGACACCATCCAATGGCATAGTTCATCCTGCTGGTAAGCAGGGTTGCCAGGCAGGTCTCTTCAATCTAGTGCTCTTAACCTTTCATTCTCATAGAGAATCCCACGCTGGTCATCAAAACTGCTTCCTAGAACATGACACTGTTCTCTGAAAAGACACTTTACAGCATGATTCACCTCTATAGGCTGAAATCCCAGTAACCACCCCTCCCCTGGCAAACTCCAGCTACATTATCTCCTTGCATATGAACTATGTTCCCAGCATAGCTGGGAGGCTACAAGTGTGAGAACCCTGTGATTGCCTTGTGATTTGCCATCAATCCCTTACTAGATAGCAGTGAGGCATGATGGGTGATAAGTTCAACTGTTTTTTTTGGGGGGGGGGTGTTAAAGTCTAGGATTGGCTCTACTCTTTTTTTCCCCCTAAGGTAAATTGAAGTTTATTAAAGTTTTGGTTTCTGCTGTTTGGAAGATGAGAAAATGAATATGCAAAACTTAAACTAGAAAATAATATTTGCAACACAGATAGTTGATAAATTATATGTGCTAAGACTATAAAACACAATTGTCCAACAACTGTAGGAAAGCTAGCAACCCAATAGAATACTGTGCAAAATAGTATCAAAAGCAATATACATAGTCAGTGAAATTCCCACAAAATTCTAACACAATTCTTTTTTTTCTTTCTTTTTTATTATTTTCTAAAATTTTTTATTTACATTCCAAATGATTTCCCCTTTCCTGTTAACTCCCTCCCAGAAAGTCCCATAAGCCCCCTTCCCTCCCTCTTTTCCCCATTCAACCCCCTCTCGCTTCTCTGTCCTGGTATTCCCCTACATCCAGTCTTTCCAGGACCAGGGGTCTCTCCTTCCATCTTCGTGGAAATCTATTGATATGTGAATTGTGTCTTGGGTATTCCGAGATTCTGGGTTAATATCCCCTTATCAGTGACTGCATACCATGTGTTTTCTTTTGTGATTGAGTTACCTCACTAAGGATGATATTTTCAAGTTCTGACCATTTGCCTAAGAATTTTGTGAATTCATTGTTTTTAATTGCAGAGTAGTATTCCATACCACATCTTCTAAATCCATTCCTCTGTTGAGGGACATCTGGGTTCTTTCTAGCTTCTGGTTATTATAAATAAGGCTGCTATGAACATAGTGGAGCATGTGTCCTTATTGCATGCAAGGGAAGCCTCTGGGTATATGCCCAGGAGTGGTATAGCAGGATCCTCCGGGAGTGTCATGCCCAGTTTTCTGAGGAACTGCCAGACTGCTTTCCAGAGTGGTTGTACCAGATTGCAATCCCACCAGCAGTGGAGGAGTGTTCCTCTTTCTCCACATCCTTGCCAACAACTGCTGTCTCCTGTGTTTTTGATCTTAGCCATTCTGACTGGTGTGAGGTGAAATCTCAGGGTTATTTTGATTTGCATTTCCCTAATGACTAAGGATGTTGAACATTTCTTTAGGTGCTTCTCAGCCATTAGATATTCTTCAGGTGAGAACTCTTTGTTTAACTCTGTACCCCATTCTTTACTAGGGTTACTTGGCTCTCTGGAGTCTAACTTGTTGAGTTCTTTGTATATATTGGATATTAGCCCTCTGTCGGATGTAAGGTTGGTAAAGATCATTTCCCAGTTAGTTGTTGCCGCTTTGTCTTTTTGACAGTGTCTTTTGCCTTACAGAAACTTTGTAATTTTATGAGGTCCCATTTGTCAATTCTTGATCTTAGAGCATAAGCTATTGGAGTTCTGTTCAGGAAATTCTCCCCTGTGCCCATATGTTCAAGGTTCTTCCCTAGTTTCCTTTCTATTAGTTTCAGTGTGTCTGGTTTTATGTGGAGATCCTTGATCCACTTGGAATTGAGCTTAGTGCAAGGAGATAAGGATGGGTCAATTTGCATTCTTCTGCATGTTGACCTCCAGTTGAGCCAGCACCATTTGTTGAAAAGGCTATCTTTTTTCCACTGGATGGTTTTAGCTCCTTTGTCAAAGATCAAGTGACCATAGGAGTGTGGATTCATTTCTGGGTCTTCAATTCTGTTCCATTGATCTACATGCCTGTCACTGTACCAATACCATGCGGTTTTTAACACTATTGCTCTGTAGTACAGCTTGAGGTCCGGGATACTGATTCCCCCAGAGGTTCTTTTACTCTTGAGAATAGTTTTAGCTATTCTGGGTTTTCTGTTATTCCAGATGAATTTTTGAATTGCTCTTTCTAACTCTATGAAGAATTGAGTTGGAATTTTGATGGGGATTACATTGAATTTGTATATTGCTTTTGGCAAGATGGACATTTTTACTGTATTGATCCTGCCAATCCATGAGTGTGGAAGATTTTTCCATCTTCTGAGGTCTTCTTCAATTTCTTTCTTCAGAGACTTGAAGTTCTTGTCATACAGATCTTTCATTTGTTTTGTTAGAGTCACACCAAGATACTTAATATTGTTTGTGGCTATCGTGAAGGGTATCATTTCTCTTATTTCTTTCTCAGCCTGCTTATCCTTTGAGTATAGGAAGGCTACTGATTTGCTTGAGTAGATATTCTATCCGGCCACTTTGCTGAAGTTGTTTATCAGCTGTAGGAGTTCTCTGGTGTAGTTCTTTGTGTCGCTTAAGTATGCTATCATATTGTCTGCAAATAGTGATAGTTTGACTTCTTCCTTTCCAATTTGTATCCCTTTGACCTCTTTTTTTTTGTCTAATTGCTCTAGCTAGAACTTCAAGTACTATATTGAAAAGATATGGAGAGAGAGGGCAGCCTTGTCTAGTCCCTGATTTTAGTGGGATTGCTTCAAGTTTCTCTGCATGTAGATTGATGTTGACTACCGGTTTGTTGTAAATTGCTTTTACTATATTTAGATATGGGCTTCGAATTCCTGATCTTTCCAAGACCTTTAGCATGAAAGGATGCTGAATTTTGTCAAATGCTTTCTCAGCATCTAATGAAATGACCATGTGGTTTTTTTCTTTGAGATTGTTTATGTAGTGGATTACATTGATGGACTTCCTTATATTGAACCATCCCTGCATCCCTGGGATGAAGCCTACTTGATCGTGGTGAATGATAGTTTTGATGTGTTCTTGGATTCGGTTGGCTAGAATTTTATTGAGTATTTTTGCATCAATATGCATAAGAGAGATTGGCTTGAGATTCTCTTTCTTTGTCAGATCTTTGTGTGATTTTGGTATTAGTGTAATTGTGGCTTCATAGAATGAGTTGGGTATGTTCCTTCTGTTTCTATTTTGTGGAATAGTTTGAAGAGTATTGGTGTTAGGTCTTCTTTGAAGGTCTGATAGAATTCTGCACTAAACCCGTCTGGACCTGTGCTTTTTTTGGTTGGAAGACTTCCAATGACAACTTCTATTTCTTTAGGGGTTATAGGACGGTTTAGATGGTCTATTTGATCCTGATTTAATTTTGGTATTTGGAATCTGTCTAGGAAATTGTCCATTTCCTCCAGATTTTCTAGTTGTGTTGAATACAGGCTTTTGTAGTAGGATCTGATGATTTTTTGAATTTCCTCAGTTTCTGTTGTTATATCTCCCTTTTCGTTTCTGATTTTGTTAATTTGGATACTGTCTCTGTGCCCTCTGGTAGTCTGGCTAAGGGCTTATCTATCTTGTTGATTTTCTCAAAGAACCAACTCCTAGTTTTGTTGATTCTTTGTATGGTTTTATTTGTTTCTACATGATTGATTTCAGCCCTGAGTTTGGTGATTTCCTGCCTTCTACTCCTCTTTGGTGTATTTGCTTCTTTTTGTTCCAGGGCTTTCAGGTGTGCCATTAAGCTGCTAGTGTATGCTTTCTCCCATTTCTTTTTGGAGGCACTCAGGGCTATGAATTTTCCTCTTAGCACCGCTTTCATTGTGTCCCATAAATTAGGGTATGTTGTGCCTTTATTTTCATTAAATTTTAAAAAGTCTTTGATTTCTTTCTTTATTTCCTCCCTGATCAAGGTGTCAGTGAGTAGAACATTGTTCAGCTTCCATGTGTATTTGGGCTTTCTGTTGTTTTTGTTGCTATTGAAGACCACCCTTATTCCATAGTGATCTGATAGGAGGCATGGGGTTAGTTCTATCTTTTTATATCTGTTGAGGTCTATTTTGTGACCAATTATATGGTCGATTTTGGAGAAGACCATGAGGTGCTGAGAAGAGGTATATTCTTTTGCTTTAGGATGAAATATTCTCTATATATCTGTTAGTTCCATTTGGTCCAAGGCTTCAATTAATTTCACTGTGTCCCTGTTTAGTTTCTGCTTTTCTGAACGATCCATTTCAGAGAGCGGGGTGTTGAAGTCACCAACTATTATTGTGTGAGGTGCGATGTGTGCTTTGAGCTTTAGTAAAATTTCTTTTACGAATGAGGGTGCCCTTCCATTTGGAGCATTGATATTCAGAATTGAGAGTTCTTCTTGGTGGATTTTTCCTTTGACCATTATGTAGTGTCCTTCTGTGTCTTTTTTGATGACTTTAGGTTGAAAGTCAATTTTATCTGATATTAGGATGGCTACTCCACCTCGTTTCCTGGGACCATTTGCTTGTAAAATTGTTTTCCAGCCTTTTACTCTGAGGTAGTGTTTGTCTTTGACACTGAGGTATGTTTCCTGCATGCAGCAAAATGCTGCGTCCTGTTTATGTATCCAGTCTGTTAGTCTATGTCTTTTTATTGGGGAATTGAGACCATTTATATTAAGAGAGATTAAGGAATAGTGATTATTGCCACCTGCTATTCTTGATGCTATCTTTATGTTTGAGTGGTTATCTACTTTTGGGTTTGATGCAAGAAGGTTACTATCTTGTTTTTTGCAGGGTGTAGTTTCTCTCCTTGTATTGGCAGTTTCCACCTATTATCCTTTGCAGGGCAGGGTTTGTGGAAAGATATTGTGTAAATTTGGTTTTATCATGGAATATCTTGATCTCTCCATCTATGTTGACTGGGAGTTTTGCTGGGTATAGTAGTCTAGGCTGGCATTTATGTTCTCTTAGAGTCTGCATGAGATCTGTCCTGGATCTTCTGGCTTTCATAGTCTCTGGTGAGACGTCTGATGTGATTCGGATAGGTCTTCTTTTATATGTAACTTGGCCTTTTTCTCTTTCTGCTTTTAATATTCTTTCTTTGTTTAGTACATTTGGTGTTTTGATTATTATGTGATGGGAGGTATTTCTGTTCTGGTCCAGTGTGTTTGGAGTTCTGTAGGCTTCTTGTACGTTCATCGGCATCTCTCTCTTTAGGTTAGGGAAGTTTTCCTCCATAATTTTTTGAAGATATTTACTGGCCCTTTAAGATGCAAATCTCCACTCTCATCTATACCTATAATCCTTAGGTTTGGTCTTCTCATTGTGTCCTGGATTTCCTGGATGTTTTGGGTTACACATTTTTTGCATTTTTCATTTTCTTTGACTGTTGAGTCGATCCTTTCTATGGTGTCTTCAGAACCTGAGATTCTTTCTTCCATCTCTTGTATTCTATTGTTGATGTTTGCATCTATGACTCCTGATTTCTTTCCAAGGTTTTCTATCTCTAAAGTTGTCTCCCTTTGTGATTTCTTAGTTGTTTCTACTTCCTTTTTTAGAACCTGGATGGATTTGCTCAGATCCTTCACTTGTTTGTTTGTGTTTTCCTGTATTTCTTTAAGATATTTTTGCATTTCCTCTTTCAGGATTTCTGCCTGTTGACCCAAGTTCTCCTGTATTTCTTTAAGTGATTTTTGTGTTTCCTCCTTATGGGCCTCCATCAGTTGACCCATATTCTCCTGCATTTCTTTAAGCGATTTTTGTGTTTCCTTTGTAAGGGCATCTACCCGTTGATTCATTTCTTTAAGTAATTTTTGTGTTGCCTCCTTATGGGCCTCCATCTGTTGACCCATATTCTCCTGCATTATTTTAAGCGATTTTTGTGTTTCCTTTGTAAGGGCTTCTACCCGTTGATTCATGTTCTCCTGTATTTCTTTATGAGATTTATTTACGTCCTTCTTGAAATCCTCTAATAGCATCATGAGAAGTGATTTTAAATACAGATCTTGCCTTTCGGGTGTGATGGGGTATCCAGGACTTGTTGCTGTTGGAGAGTTGTGTTTGGATGGTGCCATATTGCCTTGATTTCTGTTAGTAACGTTCCTATGTTTGCCTTTTGCCATATGGTTACCTCTGGTGTTAGTTGGTCCTGCTGTCACTGGCTGTTGGTTGGGCCTCCTGTGAGCCTGCAAGGCTATTTCTTCCCCCCCCCCAACCCCGGGTGCCCGGGATTCCCCTGGCACCGATTGTTGAGGGTCTGCCCTGCTCCTGAATGACTTTGGAGCCCTGATGTGCCTTGCCCCAAGTGATGTTATATTGGGGAATCCCTGCACATCCGAAGGCTCAGAGTAGTCAATCCCTCGAGCAGAGGTCGCCAAGGGGAAGCTGGTGCGCTCCCTCCCTGTGCGGGTGCACTCTCTTCAGTGTGGGTCCCTCTGCAGGGCAGATGTCCCACAGCAGAGCTGGTGTGTAGGTGACCACAGAACTGCCCAACTCTTGGGAGCAGGGAGCACACAAGCTGGCTAAGTCCCAAGAGATATTATGCTTGATTATCTCTGCGCCTGGAGGTCCCAATTGCCCTGTTCTATTACTCTTACAACCAGTTATTGATTGTGGTCCCAGTTTGGATGCTAACCTGGACTTTTGTTTTCCAAGGGACAAAAGACTTAGGAGCATCCTTAGTTTCTTCCTACAGTTAGTGATAACTTGGACCAGTTCTTTGATTCCAAAAGCTAATTTACTAGGGTTTAGTCTTACCACATTAGGGGCCATAAATCAAAGAAAGCACTTATTCCATCAGCTTACACCTTAAGAGCACTCTGTTACTATGCTCTGGACAAACGTTTAGAAGGCAGGGGAGCCCCAAGAGTGGCACATTCATAGACTCAGAGGTGTCACCAATAGTCTGATTGTGCCTGTCTCTCCCTTCTGCTATGGTGATATGTCAGTTTTCCACCAAGGCTCCTTTTACCTGATGACCATGGAGTAGATACATTGATATTAGCCAGAGCCATTCAGACCTAATGCTGTCCAATCAGTCTCATAAAAATACAAGAAACAAAACATGGGATCATTTTCTAGTGCTTTTTGGTCAGAAATGCCAGGGACTCATTCTTGGGAGCCACCATGCCAGTTTCTGTTCCTGTCCATTCTTTGGAATTGAGTTTAATAACCTTCCCTCTATAAATCCATGGCACGAGAAATTCTGATTATTTCCTAATAGGCATTTTTTCTCACAGGTGACTAGGCTGTGTCAAATTGGCAGCTGATGGACACAAAGAGACATTTAAATAATAAATATGGAACATATTCCATCTGTCTGCATGTATAGGTTAAACATATGAAGAATGCCATGTAGCATCTGATATGTAGCAGACTAGTGAGTCTGTGATCCTTGTGATCTTGGTGCTTTCCCTCTTTGTTCATAACATTCCTGCACATGCATATCCATGGTGTGTGTGTGTGTGTGTGTGTGTGTGTGTGTGTGTGTGTTGCTCAGTCCTCAACTTCATTTGTTTTCTACTGGTGTGATAAAGGCCATAACCAAAGCAACTTGGTGATGAAAAGGTTTATTTCATTCTATACTTTACAGTCCATCACTGAGTGAAGTCAGGGCAAAAACTCAAGCCTGAATCAGAGGCCAGGCAGGGGTATGGCTTATTGGTTTGTGTTTTGTAATTCACTTAGCCTACTTTCTTATACACCCCAGGACTGCCACAGTGAGTTGGGACCCTCCTACATCAGGCATTAATGAAGAAATGCTCTATAGTTCTTCACAGGCCAAATCCTAGGGAGACTTTCTTAGTTGAGGTTCTCTCTTCTTAGATGACCCTAGCTTGTATCATATTGATAAGAAACAATAACAACCACAATAACAACTTGCTAGCACAGTTCCACTATAAGGCACTTGGAATTAAAACTTAGAAGTACAATGTGTTACATTCTTTAAAAAACAAAGCAAAATAAATTAAAAACAAACAAACCCAGTGCTAAGCATTACTCACTCACAAAATCTCATTCATAAGAAATCCCTTTAGCTCTATTTGGCCAGAAGTAATAAAAGATCCAAATTCTACTGTTTGCCCTGATTTGAAAGGTAAAGAAATAGAAGCCCACAAGATCTTTACTGCTTGCTGAAGTCCACACTAATCTAAATTCAGTAATGTACAATCCAATTGAGTACTTTTAAAAACTAAGGATATGGTTGTATTGTCTCCAACCACCCAGGAAAAAAACACCATAGAGAATGGATGGTTTTCTTGCTCTTTGGTAAAGGCTAAACTGTGAAGATCCTGCTTAAGGAAGGGATTAACCTACCTCATTTTAAAAATGGTAACCACATACAGGACCTTCTTCCCTTAAAAGAATGAGTCTGTCCTCAAAGTCACAGACGTCTCAATCTGTTCTTTGAGTACAGTACAATGTCCAGCACCTACATCAATCTGGGGATATGGGTGACTACATTAAGAAGTACACTATCTTCTTGTGATATCTTCTTTAGTGTTTTTGAACATAGTCATAACATATTGGTTTCATTTCTGGGCAAAAACTTAAATGGTCAGAGCCATATTAGATAATCCAGGCACAAACCTTGCCAAGATCTGCAGGGCACTGAGCAGGAGTCAGGTGGCAGCCCAGCAGCCCGGCAGCCCAGCAAGGACCTAGATTGTAGCCTCAGAATATGTAGGTCTGGGTTCTGACTACCCGTAACTGCTAATGGTCATTTTATGATTATTCGCATCCTGATAGTTACTCACTGATTCTGGGAATGTGAGTGAGACATCCTTCACCCTATCTCTAAGGATTTTGCAACTTGAAATTTGCTATGATGATTCATTTCCCAGAATGGTCAGGAAGAGAAAATAAGGTCTAGGATGTGACAGTCTCATAATGCAAGGGGGCGGGACTTGCCTCATGAGTACATGATCTGTACAGTTGTTCAGGACACTAAGATCTGAAAACCCTTCCTCTCCTCTTCTCCATCTGGTCTGGTGATCGTGAAATTATTCATATTTTTTATGTGTTTCTATGAGTTCACAAATCTGTATGTGTGCAAGTTCACCCATGTAGATGAGTGAAGGCTAGAGGTCAATGTGATTAACGTCTTCCTTATTTCCTGAGATAGGGTCTCTCACTGAACCTGTGAGCCTCAGGAAGTTTCCTGCCTCTGCTCACCCAGCCTTGGTATTGTCAGGGTGACTGCAGCACCGGGCTTTTGTGTGTGTGGTGGGGACCAAACTATGGAGTTTCAAGCTGTCACAGTAGACAGCTTACTGACTGGCCCATCTTGCTAGTTCCTCTTCATGCTTTTAAACAAAATCCCAACATTTCCATTTTTCATTGCAGTCTACAGAATATAGATATATCCTGTCGCAGAGCTGCTGAGCTGTCCCTGGAGAGAGAACAGGGTGCTGTTCAAAGGAATTGACCAGAGAGAGAGAGAGAGAGAGACTGCTTTCTGGTTAGAAGAATAATATTTCCATATCTAGTGTCAAATTAAGTAAGAGGCCATCGAGTTTGTTTCATGGGGAGCCAGTGTACTGGCTAATCGTATTTCAACTTGACACATTAACTAGAGTTATCTCAAAGGAGGGAACCTTAATTGAGAAATATTTCCATAAGATCCAGCTATAAGGGAGGATGGCCCAGCCTATTGTGGGTGGCACTATCCCTGACATGGTGGTCCTGGGTTCTATAAGAAAACTAGCTGAACAAACCATGGTGAACAAGCCAGTTAGCAGCACCTCTCCACTCTACATCAGGTTCTACCTCCAGGTTCCTGCCACCATGTGTGACTTCTTTTGGTAATGAATAGCAATATGTAAGCTGAATAAACCCTTTCCTCCCAACTTGCTTTTTGGTCATGGTTTATTGCAGCAATTGAAACCCTAACTAAGACACAGGATGTGTTCTTTCTTTCTTACCCACACCTCTGCACATATTGTCCTCTTTGCCAAGGATGATACCTGTTCTCTATCCAGACATAAAAAATAAATTCTATGACTTTTGCATCTTTTTGTACTGAGACATGTGAGCAGGTGGCAGAACAGCATGGCCCCGGTGACACTAGATGTCCAGGCTTCCAACTTTAATGTGAGGTGGGCTTTGTCTCATCTTTATGCAATTAGTGGGTCTAAGGCTGGGATAACAGCCAAACATGTCCCAGCTCTGTCCTTCCGAGCTCTGACACTTTGAGAAAGTTCAATAATCTCAGAGTCTCTTCACAGATAAAACTGAAACAGTTGTAACAGTTCCTGTATCCTCAAATCAATGATAATAAATAAATAGGGCAGCTGAAGCCATTCCTGACACATAGTAGGTACCCTAATATGTGAACTAGAATCAAGTTCTTTTCTTGCTTCTTTAATTCACTCAAGTGGATTGAATTAAAGTTCTTTAGAGCTGGTTATAACAGGTTATAACTGCCACCCCTTGGAACTCACTGACTATGCAGATCTAGCTGTCAGTTTCATATTCATTAGAGTTTCACTTTCTAAATCATAAGAATTCTGTTAGTGAGATGTGCTATCAGCTGGGAGAGGTATGCTTCAGTAGAACTTGGGCTTTGGTCCTAAATCCTGGGCTTGAATTTTACATTTTCTACCTTGGGGCTGTGTGAGATCCCAAGTTATGAGCATTCTGTAACACTTTATTCTCCATTGTAATAATTGAGACAATGGGATGCATTTAAAAGAACACATCCTCTATTAAAGAACACGAGTTCTTTTAATAAAAGCAGAGGTGTCTTCTTCTTTTTTCATCCCTGCCTCCCTCAGAATGCTAGCCCACAGGGGATGCAGAAACATCTGTGAAGGGCAGGACAGGTTTGGGCATTCAGCACTAACAAGTAAAGTGTGTAGCGTGGACACAGGCACCCACATAACAAAGGCTGGTTCAAGGAATGGTTGTGGATATTACCGTGCTAGCTGTGGATCCAGCCAAGGGCTCTGCTCTAACCAGGATACCTTCTCAGGCATAGCAGTGGAATTAAGAAGAGGGCTCTTATGCAACAAAGATGAACAGGAGTGGAAATGGGAAGGCCAGCATGGATCACCGCGGAGGAAGAAGGTGTCTGCACATCACTCAACAGCTCCTGCTGCACAGTGTTAGGAACACTGAAAAGGAAAGTCGTTTTTTTTAATTGAAATCATATGCTTTTTCATACAATATATTCTGCTCATAGTTTCCCCTCTCTCCTCTCCTCTTCACATTTATATCCACCCAATCCCATCCCTTCTTTTTCTTCCTCTTCAGAAACCAAACAGGAAATAAGAAACAAGACAAGCATAATTTTAAAAAAATAAAAGAAAAATTGCACAAGAAACACATATACAGAGGCAGACACACACACAAAGTCAAAAACTATAACTCTGCCACCAAAGAATAGGCAGAGGGTTATAGAGGACCCCTGACACCTTCTGGATTCTGTGTGCATGTGCATCTACACACCTGCACACACACTCACATATTTATTTTGATGAAGCAATGTTAGAGCTTAATCAAGCAGAGAGAATCAAACTGATCTAAATTGAAAGACCCAAAGGGAAGAATGATTGCTTAGAAAATGCATCAGTGGAGCTTCTGGCCTTACTCAGGGAAGCACATTAGCACACACAGAGATGTAGAAACATACACAACCACACACAAAGATGTATAAACATTCACAAACACACACAAAGATATATAAATATACATACACAAACACAGAAAGATGTATAAACATACAAACACACACAAATTTATAAATATACACAAATACATAATAAATATTTTTTAGTAAGTAAAGGACTGGTGAGAGCACACTGTGTAGCAAATGTTCTCTTACTCCCCATCCCTCAGAGTCTAGATTTGTAGCTTCTATTTCAGGTTTAGGGCATCTTAAGAAAACAAACTAGTGAAATAATAAATGATAGAATTACTTCCCCCTGCTTTCTATTCCCATTTTGAAAAACTCCTTTAAATGAGCATATGTTAGGCTGAAAAAATGCCACAGTGGTTAAGAGCATTTGCTGTTCTGGCAAAGGACCAAGTGTGGTTCCCATCACTCAAATTAGGTGGCTCAAAACCATCTACAACCGGCTCTAGGGCCTCTGAGGACACTGGCATACACATGGCATAAACACAAACAAACACACCACACACACACACACACACACACACACACACACACACACACATACACACACACACACAATTAAAATGAAGCTTTAAAGTAGCATATATGATTTGTACAAACTAGTGGGTTACATTATGGTATTTTCACACATGTATATTATGCACTTCAATCGCTCACCTCATTACTTTCTCTCATCTCCCCTCTATCCTGCTTCTTCTTTCATCTTAAAAAAATATCTAGAGTACCTACATAGGACAGAAAGTATGTGTTGCTCTGGGTCTGGCTTATTTGACTTAACATGATCTCCAGTTCTGTATATGGTTTTATTCTTAAGGAAGTTTAAATATTGCACTGTGTATGAACAGCACATTTTCTTTTTTTCTTTTTCTTTTTCAATTTTATTTATTTAATGTATTTGAGTTCAGTGTGGCCCTCTTCAGACACACCAGAAGAGGGCATTGATCCCATTACAGATGGTTGTGAGCCACCATATGGTTGCTGGGAATTGAACTCAGGACCTCTGGAAGAACAGTCAGTACTCTTAACTGCTGAGCCATCTCTCCAGCCCCCATAGCACATTGTCTTAATCCTTCCTTCTAATGATAGGCATCTAGGATGGTTCCATAACTTGGCTGTTATAAGTTTTACTGCTAAGAATTTGGTGTGTGGCTATCTTTGTTGCGTGCCAACTTGGACTCTTTATACTGTATACTTACATATACCCAAGAATGACACAGCAAATATTTCTTAAGTCCCCATGGTGTTTGGTTCTGGCTTCTGTACATGCCTGGGGGAAAGGAAAAGCTAAAGAAGGATGGGCTAGAGGCAGACCATATCTAGCATCAGGGTTAAGACTACATGCAAAAGTGCAGTAATAAAATAGAATTTAAGGGAAATGTGCACACAGGTACCCAAATAGCATCATCTATATCCACAAAGGAAAGATGATCATTGTTCCCCCCACTCATCATCCTTTAGAGAGCATCGCAACACAGCTACCTGCCTCAGCTGTGTACCCATTCTATGCTGGCCCAAGAACACACAGGGTAGAAATGACACATGCTACTTATATCTGATGGTGCAACAGATATGCTTGCTTTCTCTTTTCCTTGCCCAACATCTGTACTACCCTCACCTTGAACCCATCATACATGACTTCCAGGTTGTTCTCTGTCTCACACCACATGTACAAAAGAATCCTGTCCATCCATTTCTGTTCTGGTGGGAAATCCTCCTTAGGGTTGCTCTTCCATGAGGTGGTATTTAATGGAGAGTGTCACCAGCATAAAGTATAAGGTTTTGGATTCCAGATGTCTGCTGTTTCCACACTGAAAGATATTAGAAAGCAAATGAAATTAGTCACAGCATTACTTACATTTCTTTGCTGACCTGTACAATACATTGATATATTTTTTTCAGTGAAAAATATTTGACAAACTGAAAATACACTGTTCCAAAACTAGCAGTGATGAAGCTGGGATTAACTAGGAACAAGACATGGGAGGGAACATTTTGAGAGTCAAGAAACTCAACCCCACAACTGTAAATAGGAGACAGTTGTCAAAGAAGCAGAGAGGTTGCAATTATTGACTTTTTCTTTGGCTTTGTATTCTTCTCCCACTGATATTATGCACATGTTTGGCTTTGCATGCTCTGTAAGGAGTCTAGCCAAGCAACATGGCCAGACTAGACACATTCTGGTGCTCTATAGTTATGCAGACAACCCTCTCCCCATACTTCCTTCCAGACTGAAACACTTTTTTAAAGTTCCTATCTGTAAAAATAGATGTTTATTGGAGTTGCTTCTACTGGTGAAGTCACCATTATCTGCTCAGTTGCCCAAAACACAAGTATTGGCAACATGTCTTTAACTCCTTTACCTTCAGTCTCCTTTCTCAAATTCAATAACAGGCGATTTCACTTTTAGTCATTTGAATCTACCTGCTTCTCTTCTCTCCCTCCGGGCAATGTCCTTAGTGGGACCTTCAATTTCTTTTATCACATGGTCCCCAGATGGTCTCTTTGCATGTCATCTCTTTCGTATACTTACTGCACCAAAGGGACCTCCTCCCCAATATACAGCTGAATCCAATATCCTGCTATAATTCTGCCTTCATAGGTACATTTTAAGACCACCCATTTCTATATTCTTGTCCCTATGTAAAAGAAAAAACCTTGGATCTGGTAATAGTTAGCTCCCAGGGAGAGCCTGTAGATTGCAGTGGAGTAAAACCTAACACAGAGCTGTTATGAACACAGGAGAAATTGATATGTGCTGTCATTCTATCGTAAGGGCTTCCTCTTATGAGATCCTGGGAGGCTGGGTAGATATTAGGGGTAAGCTACACCTAAGCAGGGTCAGAGTGTTTTAATAAGTTTATTACAGACCCATTAAATTCATACTAACTGGAGAGACAAATCCTAACATAGTCCCTGCTGGCATAGTATACCAGCTTGCAAAGCTAACCAAGTATGGAGAAGGCTTCATCTAAAAGGATTTGGCAAGGTTTTACCATCCCAAACCTCCACTGGCTTCTCCCTGCTCAGAAACCATCTGGTTTGTAATTCCTTCTCCAGTTGAAATGCAATTTGACCTGGGATTCAGCCTTAGTTTTGAATCTTGCTTAAACATAAGCTTATTGGCCCATATTCAGTCTCCCAGGGTAGGGTGGGCAATTTCATCTACTTGCCTTGTTTGTTTGCTTGCTGGCTCACTTTTCCACTTTTTTTGAGTTCCATTTGTACTTCATACACGGTTTTATGTATGAGCTGCCCTTCCCCTGATGGTCCCTGTGGTTATTTCTCAACATTTCTTTGGCTTTCCACCAGTGAAGCCTTCTTGGATGACCCTAATGATCCCAGTATGGCAGGGGAAACCCATCTCCTTTGACTTTTTTCTTCCTTTTCCTGCACTATTATCCCCAGCAGCCTCATCATCACAGTGACTCCTTCACTTCACTCATAGATTGTGCAAATCAACTGGGATGGAGTCACCCTGAAGGTAGAGCGCTGATGTCAGTATCTGTTGGGCTGTTCTCTTTGTATCTTTGTCACATTGGTATATAACAACAATGCATAGATGTATGGCTCTAGCACATGAGCCTATAGCTCCAGCATGTGCACCTATTTCTGATCTGCCAATATAAATAACAGTCCTGTGTCCAGAGTAGGCCCTCCATACTGATTTTTGGAAATTGAAGTACGCATCTATTTTATGACTGTGAGCCTCTGCTTAAGGCACTGTTCATGTGTGATGGTGTAATCATCTTCTCCAGTAGCCCGTCTTTCAAGGCCTACTTCAGTGCTTCATTAGCTCTTTGGCATACCTTTTTCTCCATCCCTTTCCATAATTCTGTACTCTCTTTATTTCTGCCTTTACAATTTGCAAAAACTTCTGTAAGGATGGTCACCATATTATATTATTGACCTGGATATATTTTTCTTTGGAAATGTTCATGAGAAGTTTGTGTATACATTTATACACACACACACACACACACACACACACACACACACACACATATATATATATATATATATATATATATATATATGAAGCAAGAAGAAATCTTTATCCTGCTCTTTTCTTCCCAGAGGTAATCATGTCTCAGAAGGAATTTACAGGCACACATAGGAAATAAAAATGTTAAGCTTGGCTGTGAGCATCCACATGTGCTTTATTATGTATGTGTTGTTATATTTTCTGATTTTTTTAAACTTCTCTTCAAGTTTCTATAGGAAACTGTTTATTATATATCCACATAGATTCCTCATTTAAAAACAAAAACAAGAAACCTTGAGCATTGACTTGCATTGAATTGCAGGGTGACTCAGTTTCCCCTCTACCATGTCATGAGCATTTGGATGGTGCCCAGTGCTGCAGGCACACCACACAGCTTGTTCTTTTATCATTCTTACCATCTCTCACCACCTAACTCAGTTCCTAAACAGGAAGCAGAGGATTTGAAAAGCGTATAGATTTTGGAGTAACAGTTCATCCTCTAAAAGGCCATGGAACTGGATTATTCTGAACTGTTTTGATGCTTACCTACTTACAGGGAGAAAATGTATCATTGGAATTTTATCTTCTATTTCTCTGATTATTACTGACATTGAACAGGCCTGTGTATGTTTATGAGAGTTATATTCTTCTCCTCTTCAACATGTCTGACCATAATTTAGGGAAGCATTTTTCTCTCCTATTGCTGTCAATATATTTTTATGTGCTATTTGTCTCATGGGGCTGTGAGTTCTTTTGAGGAGCTAATCATATCTTATTTATCTTGTGCCCCCTTCCAGAGCACACAGCTGGTGCTTAATGGATGTCTACCCAATTGTGTTACTGGAGCCAAGCACACTATTGCCCATTGTACTTACATCAGTTGTCAATGCTTTCTGTATACTAAGACCTATTGTGGGAAGTGTGCATGCATTATTCCAATCTTCATACTATCCCCAAGCTCTGTATTGATCTATCTGTCATACAGATAAGCAAGTACTGTATAAGAATTTCCCAAGAAGCTCAGTGTTAGGAGGTGAGATTTTTGAGGAAAGATATTTCATCTTGGTACTAGGCAAGGACAGCAGAGGTGCACATCCTGGAGGCACATTGCAGTCATGTGGGTGGCCTTTCCAAAGATGTCTGTGTCCCAGCACTCCCACAGGCCAATTCATTCAGATCCTCTGGGAATGGGAATGGGGACATTGCACTGACAAAGCAAATCAAGAACTGTAGGGGGTCTGGATGCATAGACCTAACTGAAAACCATCACCACACATCAGAGGTGAGCACACATTTTCTGTCAAAGGTGAGAAAATAACATTTTAGATTTTGCAGTCCATGTAAACTTTTCTTGTTGAAATTGGTTTGTCCCTTCCAAAAAAATCAAAGCATTAAAGTAATAATAGGATGAGCATTTTATCTGACTGTGGTGGTGAAAGGTGGATGTTGGAAGGGTTAGCAGGCTTCTTATCTCTCATTGTGTGATACCCAGAGACATCTTGGGACTCAGGAAACAAGGAGGCCATCAGCAGAGGAAGTCCTTAAATCCTAGACTAGAACCGTGGGCACTCCGTCTCAAGTGTGAGGTCTGCTGTTCTCACCAATAGAAAATAGACTTAAACATGGTCTCTGTGGCATCTACTCTGACTTTTGAAACACAGACATAGTAAATGACTGTGGTCATGTTACAATAAACACCTTGTTTACAGAAACAAGTGACATCTGAATTTCATCTATGGGCTTGAGTTTGCTGACCCTGAGCAAAAACCTATAGTGACATATTTCAGAAGGTGCATTTGACAGGTGTAGAGATACCTAATCTCTGTTCTTGGGAGTTCTGAGGCAGGAAAATTATAAGTTCAAGGCCAGCTGGGGCTACATACTGATTGATAGTCTGCCTCAGAACAAATGTGCATTTAACATTTGTTGCTGTCAAGCCATAGTCTCTGATGGAGTAGTTGTCCAAAGGCAGTGGGTGAAAAGTCCTGCCTTACCTCAAGATATTGAACCCCAGTGGTCTGGCCCTGGAAGTCTGCCTTCTTAGCAGATGGTTGTGACGTTGGGGACTTCATGGACCACACTTGAGAATCACTCAGGCACAGAAGCATGGTGTTCTTGGCAAGTAAAGAAGACTTGGCTAGTGAAACAGTACTAGCGCCTACTCAAAAACCCTAAGATCACAGAAAGACATGTTGTGTGTCCTGGCTTGCCTTCTGGTCCAATATCCTCCTTTTATGGTTCTGAAACCTTTGAGGCACAGGCAGCAAACCCAATGCCTCTGAACGTTGTCAGAGAATGAAGCCATTTCTCCTTTTCAACTTTGAAAGTAGGAAAAGGCCAGAGTCTCCACAGGTTTCAAAACATTGATGAGAAAGCAACTGTTTGGCCACCACATAATAAAACCAGGGTTGGCATTTATCAGGGGTGTGTGTGTGTGTGTGTGTGTGTGTGTGTGTGTGTGTGTGTGTGTATGTGCTTCAGTAGCTACAAAGTGGAAGCCCTGCACTCCTGTCGCCAGCCTGAAAGCTCCGTGGTGGGTGAATGCAATCAGTGCTGTTTCTAGACCTCTTTAACATCCATTATGTCTCTGTTGTCTGAATCTAATAGTCTCAGTTGTGATGCTGTGGTGATTACCAGACTACTGCCTCAGGATCACATCCAAATGCATCTTAACAGTTGAATTTACTTACTGCTTCCATCCTAAAAGCATTTTAGCATTATCCAGCTGGGATGGCTACATCGGGAGAACCATAATTTATAGATTTCTTTCTGTTGTTTTTTGGGAGGGGACAGTGGAAATAGTTTCCCCAAAGGTGAAAGTGAACCCTGACTCATGTACATCAGCCATATGGCCTTTCTCCCTCCTTTTTAGATTCTACTATCATGATTTTCCTTGGGAAATAGCCCACCTCTGTAGTAGTAAGAAGACCTTGAATTGTATAATTGAGTCAAATCAATATTTAGAATGATTTGGACCCTCAGCCTTCTCCTCTGTTTTGACATTATCATTTCATACCATGTCCCCTTTCCCAGGTAGCCTATAATATTAATATTGAACATTATTTACAGCTTTCTAATGCCCTTTTCCAATTTCAGTTAGCTATCAGCAAGGCAGATCTTCCCAAAGTCTTAAAAATGTTGCCATTCTTTTTGAAGCACAGCACTTTTATGTTAAAGTGGTGTTCTGCATGTTCCTAATATCTGTATACATATCTGTCAGTGCCTGAAGGAACTTCCAACATTGTAATTAGACACAGACACCACACTGTGCAAACAAAATGTGCACACATCGATTAGCAGAGCTCCTGTGAGAAACGGTGTGGTCTGTTGAAACATCCCACACCAGCTAGGGCTAGATCACACAAAGCAGTGTTCAAGATGGACTGATATGGAAGAATTAGGAATGTTTCTGATTTGCAGGCAGTTTGCATAGATGATGAAATCAAGAATGCCTCATGGGAAGAATGTATCTGAGAGCCAGTGTGGAATATCGCAAGACTATGGTGGGAGATTTTTATTTTCTTTATGCACCCCGACCAGTTTCCCCTTCCCTCCACTTCCCTTCCTCACCCTTGCTCTCTCTCAGATCCACTTCTCAGTTTCCTTTTAGAAAAGAGCAGGCTTCCCAGGGATATTAGGCAAACACAGCATAACCATAATAAGTTTCAATAAGACTGGGCACAGATCTTCATACCAGGGCTGGATGAGGCAACCCAATAGGAGGAAAAGAGTCCCAAGTGTAGGTGAAAGAGTCAGAGACACCTCCACTTCCCCTGTTAGGAGTCACATAAAAACACCAAGCTAACAACATAGCACATTTGCAGATGACCTAGCACAGACCCTTTCATCTCACTCCTATACGTCTCATAACCTCCATGGTTAATTGGTCACGGGATCCCACTGTCTGACTCCTTAAAGAATTTTGCAGTTCTGCCTCCACATGTTCATCTTGCCCACCACAGCCTTGGTCCAGTCCCTTACTGACTGTCTGAACTATTGTAAAAAAAACCTGCTAGACAGTTTTGCTACTGCAGCTTGGATCCTCCACAGTTCACAACTGGCCCTACTTTACAGATTAGGACACTGAGGCACAAGTGCTTAAATGTACAGTTCCGTAATCACAGCTGATAACTAATGGCATTGAGATTCCAGCTCAGGGAGTCTGGCCCTGGGGTATCTGTTACTTCTCTCTTAGAATACTGGGGCTGTGCTTCACGTGGCACCCAGTAGCACATGCAACACCTTATACTTCATATCAAGGCACTGCAAGGAGCAGCCTAGCAACTGTTATGCAGGTAGGGAGAGAAAGCGAGATGAGGTCCCGCATCCACAAATGGTATACAGTGGAGATAGCCCATGTACTGCCTGTAGGCTGCCATCACAGACATGGGTCAGGAACAAAAAAGAGATGTTCAACTGGGAATGGACAATCTCAGGATCCACATATAATCCAGCATTGTGAGAGTCTAGCCTTGGAGGTGGGACTGGGTGTTATGGTTTCCAGGTTGGGATGATGCTTACATCTGGTAAGTAGCAGAAGATGCAGGTAGATGCAATCTTACAATATAGTAGGGAGGACCAAATCATCCCTTCAGAGTGACAACTACATCTTCAGGAAGGCAGGACTCAGGGCTTGCCTTATCCTGCCCCCAGTGACACAGAGTGGCAGGAAAGGTAAAGTGAGGTATTTTATGTCAAGGCAGGTTAGTGGCCCAGCAAGTTAGTGAGTCTCAATGCACTTTCATGAGATTGGAGATAGTCCACTCAACCTCAATTTCATCGAAATGCACCAAGAGCCCACATGAGTGTTTAATTTGTATATGAACCTGCCTTAAAGGCTGATGGTGATATGTCTAGAACCCATCTATGGAGCCTGGCATATCACCATGCTGGCATTTGCTTGGGTCTGCCTTGGCATTCTCAGGCATGTCTGTGAGATGTCAGTTGCTGTCATGGGAGAAATGGGGTCATCATCCTGTAGAAAGTGTCAGGAGACACTACTACCTACTCTGTTCTTGAAAATGCAACACCTAGCTTCTTCAAAATGCGGCTACATTTCAGCAGTGAAGTTCCGAAGCATTTCTGTTCTAGTTAAAATATTAAAATAATCTTGCTCAAAACCTGTTTGGCCAGAAAAATGATTTAATGGTGTTAGTTTTATGCTTGTTTTTCTTTTGTTTGTTTTTGCTTTGTTGTTCTTGTTTTGTTTTGCTCTAGAAGAACAAATACTATATCATATACTTTGTCCCCAGAGATAGAGGGATTGCAAGCTTTGAGAAAATAGAGTCGGTTAAACATAGTTCTAGAATTTAAAGAATGTAGAAAGAAGGAAAATGAGCAGGCTTGCCAGTGTATACTGTCTGCCCTGTTTTGTGGCTTAGATCCTATGCAGAGCTCTGTGGAAGGGTGACCCTGCTGTAGGGAAGTGGAGGAAACCTGACTAAACTGAGGTCTGGTTGGAGAAAGTTCCCATTGAAAGATGCCCTAGGGGGGAATTTTCCTCTTGTTCCTTTGTCTCTTTGCCTCACAGCTGCCAGGAGGCTTCCTGCCTCTATGGCTCCCCTTCACAGATTCAGAACAATGGGGCCATTTAGACTGGGATTGAAACCCGAGGATACAGGAGCCAAAATAGAAGTCTGACCTCACAGGTTGCCTGCCTTAGGTATTGTGGCCTGGTGATGGGAGCTGCTTAACACAGGGTGGTCTCCGGCATTGCCCCTGCCAGAGTATGAGACCCGAGGATGGTGCTATCACATCTACGCTACTAGTAACAGATCTTGCTGGTGTTCCTGTATTCTGGTGCCTGTTTATGATAGTGACCATTCTAGAGTTGGCTGTTTTAATATTTTCTCTCAATAATTATATTTTGTGTTTTGAATGTTACCTTCCCCTTGACCACTTTTTATGCATAATTAAATTACCTTGTTTTTCTTTACTATATAGTCATATTATCATGCTTATTTCAAACATCTCTGTTCCCAGCTTAGTGGCCTATTTGACCAATTCAGCTTTATTTTTTATTTCACTACTTTACAGTTTTGGGGGCTTGAGCAAGGCCATGAAATATATTCCTTCAGGGCTGTCCTTGTTTCTTATCAGATGATGTCCTCTGTACAGTTGCTCCATGTGGCCTTCAAGACTGCTGTAGGGTTTCCCTTATGTTCAAGACTGAGCTGCACTTAAGGAAGATAAAAAGCATCCTTGCCAAGCTTGTTTGTCTGCATTAGACTGTTTACACTCATCCCTATTGCCTATGTGGTATTTCTGGAAAGTGTTACATCATTTCTTATATTAGAGAGACCCACTAATCCATATTGTTTGCATATTAGAAGATTTTTAGGTCGTATGGAGCTTTTAACTTTCCAAGAGATCATATCTGTAGTTCATATGTTTGTTTATGCATGTGTGTAAACATCAGAATTAACCTATTAGGCCTGATGTGCTTACTAGGGCACAAACCATGATTCTAAGGCCCATTATATGCGTAGTCACCATAATCCCTCTATGAGGTTGAGATAGTCTGAGTGTCCCTTTTGGACAGATTAGAAAATTGAGTTCTGCCAGGCAGTGGTGGCACATACCTTTAATCCCAGCACTTGGGAGGCAGAGGCAGGTGGATTTCTGAGTTTGAGGCCAGCCTGGTCTACAGAGTGAGTTCTTTTAGGAAAGCCAAAGCTATACAGAGAAACTCTGTCTCGAAAAAAAATGAGTTCCTGTCATTTGTTCTACATGGCATAAATACTGGGTTTCTAAGCCAAATTTCACTTACTGAGCTCACTCTGAAGTCTTCTCTGGACTGACTTCTGATCATTCTTTCTTTCTTACTAGAAAAGTGTGGAAAGTTACAACTGCCCTGATTTTCCTTTTTCTGTGCTTTCTGACCTAGAGAGTCTGCATGACAGCTGTATTCCACAACTGGGCACTGCAGGCTTACATGAGAATAGAAATTACTGACTCAGTGAGTAGAGAAATGGAGGAGATGAGTGGCCATGGGTACTTCTCACAGAGCTCTTACAGGCTGGGAGGAAGCTTTCTACCACTGCTTGGTACAAGACCAGGGCTTCAGTGGGACATCAGATCCGAAAGAACCAATGTTTTCAACTACTAGTATACAGACCTATAAGTCCCTGGTTTTTACTTTGATCCTTAAGATGGTCTTGCAAAGTTCTCTCATTAACTCTGTTTTATAGATGAGAGGACAGAATCTCAGATGGCTTTTGGAGCCATTCTGGGTCATACAGTTAGGAAACAGCATAATATAAGCACGGGTCTCATCTCCTAAACCTTCTGCTTTCAGCCACAGTACACTGCCTTAGACATCTATTCAGTTCAGTTTGGGTCATCTAGTCTTAGGGATGATGCCTTTATTGAGCTATAACATGAACAAATCTTGGACTTTGCTGTGTGTTCGTTGTTCTTCACCCCACCAACATCTTTGGCTTCCTGATTCCTGTACTCTTATCAGGATACAATGTGGCCCTTATCATAGATAACCTCATTCTGAAACCTTGCCCTTAAATCTCCACAACTGTGAGATGAGTACACCTGTTTTCTTTATTAGTCAACTTGCCTCAAACATTTCCTTACAGCACAAAATGCTTACTACCGCAGGCTTTGTGCTCAAAAGCACGTGGGGAGAACTAAAAGGTTAAAAGTAGTGGTTGCATGGTGAATGACAAGCAGCAGGGACAGAGATGACATTTATTGGCAGGATTACATTCGTGTGGATGGTTGCATCATGGATCATAGATAGGGTATGATAATTAAAGAAGGGTTTTGCATCTTACTGAACTACATATGAAGGAATCACCTGGGCAGCATGAGGGTTGTGGACTTGTGAGAAATTTATAAAGAACCACATAATGATTTCCTAAAGATGCCACATTAAGTCACAGTGTGAGTGACTCAATACATCTTTATTTTCTTTCAATCTTAGTGTTGGACATTCTGGGTCTAGGCATAGTCAGGATGGTTTCCCACTCCTTGATAACATTCTATTTCTTGACCATCACCATATCTTCCTTCGGTGTCTATCTGTGTCCTAATATCTTATAAGGATACAAATAATATGGCTCTAGGCTTCAGTCTAATGACATCATTAAGTGCATCATCTCCAGATACAGTCACATTCTGAAATACTAGGGTGAAAGGGAGTCAGGATTTTAAGTCAGGAATTCTGAGTGGGCACATTTTAGCTTACAACAGGTTGGAATTAAGTTCATGTCCTCAAAGCAACATGAGAAAGACTAGAGACAGAGACCACAGCTCCTGGCTTATTGCTCTAGATATCACTTGGTGGAAGTGAGACTCAGATCTCCCACTGGGCCACTATTTTTCTGTGTGGAGCACTTATCGCTAACAATGTGATCAGCACTGTGCTCCATAGTGAGAAATTCACTTTGTGGAATTTCATTTCAGTTCTTCGGCAAGAGTGTTAGATGGTCAAAATATGTCTCCCCCTCTCTCTACCATCCACTTCTCCCTATAAAGGAAAGAGGATAGAGAGACGCCTCGGAAAATAACGTCATCTAGATTTCACCAAATTTGAGTTTTTACTATTTCTAAAATATACTTTTTATTTTTGAGAATTTTACACATGTATACGATATATTTTGACCACATTCATATCATACTTCTCCCCATAGCTCTTCCTATTTCCATTCCCTACCTCCATCCTCCTCACAATTCGTACCTTTCCTTTTTTTGTATTTTGTAACTCACTTAGTTCAGCTTACAATGCTCATACACTCAAGGAGTGGGGCCATCTGCTGGAACACAGTTGCCTACGGAAAACCACATTCTAAAAGAAAACTCTCTCCCCCCCTAGAAGCCATCAACTATCAATAGCCCCTCAGATAAGGTAGAGGTTTGTGAACCCCTCTTCTATCCATGCTACAAAGTTGACTGGCTTGACTTTGAGCAGGCAACCACAGTTACTCTAAGTTCATTGATGGAGTTAAGTATTGTCGTGTCCAGAAGACATTATTTTTCCTGGTCCTCCTTAACCTCTGCTCATACTAACTTTTTGTTCCATCTTCTTCCATGGTGCCTGAACCTAATAGGAAGAAAGTTATCTATCTGTTACTATAGGCCATCTATCTGTTACTATAGGTTATCTATCTGTTACTATAGGCCATCTATCTGTTACTATAGGTTATCTATCTGTTACTATAGGCCATCTATCTGTTACTATAGGTTATCTATCTGTTACTATAGGCCATCTATCTGTTACTATAGGTTATCTATCTGTTACTATAGGCCATCTATCTGTTACTATAGGTTATCTATCTGTTACTATACATTATCTATCAGTTACTATAGGCTATCTGTTACTATAGGTCATTTATCAGTTACTATAGGCTATCTATCAGTTACTATAGGCCATCTATCTGTTACTATAGGTTATCTATCCATTACAATAGGCCATCTATCTGTTACTATGGCTCACAGCACTCACAGTTGGATAAGGGTGTTGAGGACTTCTCTCACCCACCAGCCTGCATTTCACCCTCTACTACTGTGAAAGCTCACCAGCAGAGAGGATTTTATGCTCCTAATACCAACTTAATTTCTTCATGTCTGGTGGCCAAAGGGTGTGGTGTCTTCAGCAATAGGATCTTACAAGGAAGTTCCGGTGGGCAACCAAAAACAATAGTAATATCCTGTATTTTTTAGGGGCTTCGAGAACCCTCATGATCAACAGCTCATGGTAAGATATCTGACACCTGTCACTGGGCTTTTTTTTATTTGTCAATATGAAGGTCCCTGTGTTAAGGTAACTCCAACTAAATGCTTTTATATGAAATATATATGAATTGTATAAAATATCATGTTTCCATGAGTTCTTTTTAAACATCCTTAGCATGAGTTATCTCTCCTCTCACAGCCTCTGTCCTGCTCCACTAGCCATCCCATCCATGTCCCCACTTAAACCTCCCTCCCCAGTTCCTTCTTTCCACTTCTTACCATTTGTATTGTATACTTTTATTTTATTTATGTGTACATGTTCAGGTGTTCACATACATACACATGTGCATGCATGCACACACACACATATGTATGTACTCATGTTCTCCTATCCTGAAATCATCCATTAGTGAGGCAGATCTGCCTTTATTCTCACTCTGAGTAGAATCGAACACATCTATATCTACATATGAAGTAGATAATGATATGAATTCCATTTTACAGATGCATACATATCATTATGTATGATGTATATAGTGATATAAGTTCTGCTAGATTTTGAGAAACAAACAGTTGTCAATAAGGAGAGATTACATTCCATGTGTCAGGTGCTGTACAGCATGCTATATGGTCATGTTAAGTGGGTCAAGACAAACAGAGTTTCACTTAAGAGGTCAAAGACTTGCATAGGACTCCTAACAGCAACACTTACTAACTCGGTCCTCTTGACCCAGTCTTCATGTACGGGTACACAGAAACATTACTCACACTGATTGCCCTAGTAACAAATGATGTATATGCATGTGTCCTGCAGATTATGCTAGGTGTATGTTTATCAATGTGACTCTGAGCCTTCCCTTCAGTATTCCTAAAGTCCCACTCAGAGAACCTGGCCTTTATGGACCTCAGCAGCATGGAAAAGATACTGGTTCTACTCAGAAAACCTAATTGCACAGCTTGAGTAGTTTAGCTGGAAATATTAAAAACAATGTTAAAAATGTTTTTAAAAAAAATGTCTCTTTGTTGGAGACTTTGGATGAAGAGAATGATCAGAAGGTCAAAGATTTCCACTGGGGAGCAGTAAGTTTTAAAGACACCACCATCTGATACACTGAGGTAGGAAGGTGCATTGTGGATTAATATGATTCAGTCCTGAATTTTAATAACAAGCCCAAGCTCAACAAATGTGCAGAGCTCCTGGCAGAATAATTGAAAGAAAACCATCTAAGTTAGATGTGGTTCATCTGACACATTTGTAGTCTCTCTAGTGGTGAAGGTGGGGGGAAAACCTTCAGGTTAACAAGTTAATGACACCTGCCTGCTGTGCCTTTAATTACCCTGCAGATCTCTAGCAGTGACAAGGACTGGTGCCAGATGTATATCCCCATTGGCTCTCTGCACAGGGGTGGCACAGCTGGCTACCCCAGCTTTCCTGATTAGGAGGAGCACAGCTTCCCAGGCCAGTGAAGCCAATTCTGGTCTCAAAGGGTGAATCTTTTATGGTACAGATCATGGCCCATGATGTCAATGTGGAAAAAAAAAGAAGCTTAAAGGCATTAAATGATGTGATCAAGATCACAGATTAGAAAAGGGCAATTGGGAGGGGACTCAGGTGGTTCTGGGTGGAAAGCAATGTCCATTCCGGGATACAGTGCAGCTCAGTCTCCTGCTAAGTTTTCTGACCTTGTTACCTCTCCTGTGATCCTTTCTTTATGTTCTTCTACCATCCAGCTGTTGTCTCTCCCTCCATTCCTCTCTCTCCTCCTTCTCTCCTCTCTCCTCTCTCTGTCTCTCTCTCTGCCTGTCTCTGTCTCTCTGTCTCTGTCTCTCCATTTCTTCCTCCTCTCCTCCCACCCTTTCTCTCTCCCTTCTTCATTTTCTCTCTTCCATCTATACAGAATATACTGAGAATATACATCTATACTGAGCAGAAGCTTCATCAGTAAATACTTATGAGGACTGTAAAGGCAAGGATTTTGCACGACCCTTGGTCCTGCTCACTATCTCCTACCACCACAAATGCGGGGATTTTTGTGATGTGTCAAGCCTTAGCTGACAAATCTTTCCTGAGCTGCCCTGAAACTGTGGGAGATGTGAGAGGGAAAAAAGTAAAAGTTCTAACAACTGGTAAAGATGTTAAACTCAGGGATGGGAAGAGGAGATGGGTAGATAAAGGGCCGGTGTATTTTAGAGCAGAGGCCCTTTGAAGATCTAACTGTGCAACGAGACATGATCTGATCTGTTTGTCAGCTCGAAGAGCCTGTGAAGCCTGCACTCTGAGAGCTGCTGGAGAGAAAGCAGCAGGTTAGAATGTGCTGGCAGGGAGAAGGTTGGAGGGTCCACGTAGCTGGACCAGAAATAGGAAGCAGGTGGGTTTGGAAAGGAACAACTTAATGGTCCAAAAGAGGATAGTACTGTGTGTGTTGGCAAGGGACTTTCAGTACACAGGCCGGAATAGTTGGCATAGTGCTCTGTTCTTCCCTCAGTCTCCACATCCCTGATGTTACATGTATTTCCGTTGTGCTCGCTCCATCAGCTCTTCCCCTTCCTTCCTTCCTTTCTTTGTTGCTCTCTCCCTCCCTCCCTCATTCCCTCACTCTGTCCTTCCCTCCCTCCCTCATTCCCTCACTCTGTCCCTCCCTCCCTCCCTCCCTCCCTTCCTCACTCCCTTCCTCACTCCCTTACTTCTTCCTTCCTTCCTTTCTTCCTTCCTTCCTTCCTTCCTTCCTTCCTTTTCTTTGCTCCATCCCCTCTCCGCTGCAGTCTCTTCTCCTTTATGAACATTTAAAACTTGGGAGATTGTGTATATTTTTGTTTTAAGCATAATATCTGGACTCCTTGTGTACTTTGAAACGTCAGCAGCTATGCCAAAGAGAAGCTGCCTCCCTCATGGTTGACAATCAGCCAGGGCCTGTGTCTGCAGCCCATCTCACACATTACAGGTACTTTGTCACAGTCCCCACTGAATCTGTCTGAGCAGCACCCTGGTCTGTCTGTAGTCTTTGTTCTCTATGCTGTTTGCTTCCATTTGGGGCTCATTCTCTTTAGACCATTTCTGGTCTGCAATGGAGAATTCTGACTTTCTGGAAGTCTCTTAGGTAAGCCACTTTGACCATGCTCATCTTACCTAGTATATGACGTTAGGTGCCTTAGAGTTTCATGATGTTTGATGGAAAACTGACGTACTCACCAGACAGGCCACCTGGCTCAAGCCCTAGGCCTCAGGCTCCTATGTTCCTATGAGCTGGAACCAGAGTTGGTCAGCTCTGCCACCTTCCAATTATCCTTCCTTGAATGAGATGGGCTGATCATTTGCTCATTAACATGTGTAATTCAGGGATCAAGGATCCAAGCAGCAAAGCTACCTTCAGCCTTCAAAGAGGAAGGTATAGGATGGAAGGCCTGCTGCCCCAGCCTAAAGTTCTGCCTCTGAGGTTGGGAAATGCAACCTTTCCTTGGGCCCTTTCTCTGCTATGAATATGAAGGTGACATTTGAAAATCACTCTACCTTTCCAAGCTCCTGTCACATGCTCAGGAATAGCAATGACTCCAGAAGCAAGCATGGGGAACTCAGGCACCCTGTGACATCAAAGCTGAGAGACTCAGAGGGTAAAGCAGGTGAGGGGTGGGGTCGCTTCTCCAGAACCTACCCTGTTTCTGACCCACCATTAACAAACTGTTTAGGGTTGCCAAGCTTTTCCATTATTTTCTGGATAACATTTTCCCTCACGCTTACCCCACCCATCCTCCTAAGAAGGAGGCAAGAAGGGTAGGTGCCATTGTGCTCCCAGTAAAGACCCAGGACAGAGATAATTTTCACCACTCGCTATTATCTTTATTTGGTTTTTAGCAGTTTCCCTTTAGAGTGTAAAATGGTGAGTTTCATTACAAGGATTTTACATTTGTACTGTACCTTGTCTGTACACAGGCCCTTCTGCCCTGTTTCTTAACCCCTCTCCCCGTTTCTGCTAGACTCCATGATCCTCCCACATAATCCCATTTCTAATTTTGAAGACTTTTAAAAGCTTCAGTTCTACATATGAAGGAAAGCATATTAAAACGTATTTTATTTTTTCTTTAGATTTTAGCGGGGTTTTTTTTTTTAACCTTACATATAATCCATATAATTTCTGGTTCCATCCACTTTCCAGCACATTACATAATTTCATCCTTCTTTAAGGTTGAATAAAACTCCATTTTGTCCATAAACACATTTTCTTTATAGGCTGGTTACATATCCTGGCTATTGTGAATAGAGCTAAAATGAATGTGAAGGTACCTGTTTCATTATGTTATACAGACTTAGAATGCTTATTTTTGCTTCTTCATGATTTCTATAGTGACAGAATAATGCTGTCTTGGTTACCTTTTCTGTTGCTGGAATAAAATACTCTTACAAAAGCAACTTAAGGGAGAAAGGGTCTATTTTTCTCACAGTTCCAGGTACAGACCATCATAGCAGGAAACCATAGATAGCATCAGGAACTTGAGATAGTTGGTCACATGTCATCCACCATGAGGAAGCTGGGGGTAATGAAGGCCAGTGCTCAACTCACCTTTTCCTGTTTATACAAACCAGTATATAAGCTCAGAGTAGGCATGTCCTTGCAACTTAATTAGCTGATCAAGATAGCCCCCATCCTGATGCTCAGGTGCCTATTTACCAGATGATTCTAGGTCTCATTGAGTTGGCAGTTGAAATTAGCTAACACGTATTCACCATTTCCTGTTACACAGATATACCACAGAGGACAAGGTCAATATCAGTATCATTATTAGTATTATAAAATATATTTTTAATTATCACTAGTCATAAAGTGTTGAGTCACATATTCATATTCACATACGACCTATGTCAATGGTATGATCCCCTTAGTGGGTAAACTAAGGCTCTGGGAGGTTAAATAACTTACCCTGTGTCTCAGAAGCTGAGAGCCCTGCACTTGTTTCTCTCTGTGTAAAGAGAAGAAATATACAGACCAAGATCTCATCTCACCAAATGGAATATTGAGAATTCTAGAAGAAAAAAACCAGATAGAAAGGTACAGACTTTCCCAGATAATAGAAGAAGTAATTATGATATAGTCTTAGGATCATTTAGGACATCCTCTCAAAGCAGGGGACATTAACCAGGCCCTCATGGAATCGTCATAATTTAACTACACAGTGAGAGGTGACACAGGTTGCTCCTAAGAAAGTGGCTCCATTATGAGCTCTTCATTATAGATGCCCTCTGCCCTCTGTAATTGTGGATGTGTGATTTCAGACATCCTTTCTAGAGTCCAATTTCCTCATCTGCTAGGGACAGGGGCCGAGTTAGTGGCAGTACAAGGGCCTATGATTTCAGTGCTATCTGAGCATTGGCTCAGAACAACCCCTGGGGAGTTTCCATTTGTCAAAAGGAGAAAAAGAAATCAGGACCCAAGTGATGGTAATATTTTTAGATTGCATTGCTTCCTGCAGGCTTTTTGGTTAGCTTAAATGTGGGCTTTGGGGCAGGGCAGCGATATGAAGGAGCTAAAGAAGCCAGCATGGGAGAGCTCCTTGGCCCTGAAAAGCAGGGGTGACACAGCTCAGAGGCACAGCAGGGGGTGGGCAGCTATGTGGTGGTGGCTAAAAGGACTTAATGGATGGTGCTCTCTCTCCTGCTTTGTAATTATGGGATGCTTTCCTGTCTATCATGTCTGGGCCTCTCAGCAGCACTGAAGAATCACCACTCTCCTGCTTTATCCATTCCTCCCCCAGTGTAGAGGTGACTCTGTTCAGAAGACTGAAAACTATTTCCCTGCTATCATTGTCTCTGCTTTAGTCAACACAAAATCAAGTAAGTCTGGGACACTGGGTTTGGGAGCAAATTTAGAGAATACCTCTCAGTTCCTTCCTGGTACAGATGGGGAAACTGAGGTCTAGAGAAGTAAGAGGAATGCATGGGGTTAGTATGTAGGCACTTGCTGGATCACAGTGTCCTGGCAGTCATGCACAGAAGTAGGTGTTATGGAGCCTTGTCCACTGGGCCCCCATGCATTAGCCTAGTTTAAGCTTTATGTACAGGGGTAGGATATTCTACTCCTGAATACCTAGGTAGATGAGAAGCACTGGGGATTGGGTCTTCCTTATGGAGGTTGAGAAAGTGGTATGAAGAATAGTCTGAGTCTGAGTCAAGCACTCAAAGAAAAGTTAAAGCTCAAGTTCAAGGCTGAAGGTGAAGTCAGACGCCTAGAATGCTTGCTAAGAGAGCTGCGGTATGTAAAGGCAACCTGAGATCTGGCCAGAATGGCAGGTTCAGAGATCCAAGATGGCTAGCATTGGGCTCTTTAGTCTGTTCCTTCTCTTTCTTTGTGTCTTCCAAACCTTCTCTTCTATTTTTCCTCCCAATCTCCCTCCTTCCCTCATTTTCTGGAACACTCACCACAGAGTGTGAGATGTACTTTGCTTTGAAGCCTATTTCTGTTCACAGACCATCTCGTCACTCTTTTTGAAAACCATGCCATATATGTGAGATGATGTCTCACTATGTAGCCCTAGCCAGTCTGGACCTCACTACATTGAGTAGGATGTCTTCCAACTTACAGAGATCTGTCTGCCTGTTAGTGAATGTTGGAACTAATGGTGTGCCCCACCCTGCCAAGGCTCCTTTCACACTTAGCAGTGGACTAAGGTGTGGGGGCTGAGCAAGGTGTCTTTAGATACCAGTGTTGGAAAAATATGCAGAGGACTAGAAATTGGGTCAGAAACACTGGATTTATTGCCTTTTTCTTTCCTTAATTCATTGACAATCAGGCCTAGATGTTTTGGAACTTTAGGGCTGTCTTGGGCTAGTATGAAGAATACCATTGGTATGTAAACAGAAAACTTTCCCACCACACTGGTGCCCACTTCAGTTCTGTACCAGATGTTGTTTCCTAAGCTTTATGGATTCCTGATAGCTTCTTGATCTCTGCCCTTATATAACTCAGAGCTTGCTTTTCCATAGTCTCCTTTACTTATCAGTTTTTGCATTGATTCTGGTTCATCTGTTAACCACTGGCTAGGGTAATCCCAAATGCAATGGTTAAGAAATTCCCACAATGGTTCTGAGTTAAGATAAGTTGGGATCTCAAAGAAAGAAGTTTGTGATGCCAGGAAGACCAGAGTAGAGGAAGAGTATGACTTAAAGCATATCCCAGCCAGGGAATTGGGGAAGAGAGTGCAAATGGGAGAGTTAAACAATTTCAGCCAAGTCAGGTGTAGTATCTTTCAGGCTTTTAGGAACAACAAACTAAACACTTCATTGGTGTTTAGGAATGTCAAAGGCCCCAGCTTGGCTCAGACCTGCTGGTTGGTCTCAAAACAATATGGCATTCTATTGAGGTTAGGACTTGGGGGAAAAAGAGTAGAAGTATCTGAAAGACCCTTTAGATATTTAGTCATCCTAGAGGTTGGGATTGTGCCTCAACGTGGCTCTCCTGCTCAAGACTCACACAGTGATTGAGCATTGGTGGTGTGTTCTAGTTTCTATCAAATACCATACCGAGGAAGAAAGCAGCAGTTTTTAATTCTCCTTGGTCTTAAAATGCTCAAGAGAACAGGGTAGCCTCAAACTCTACTTTGCCATTGATCAGCTTGGCTTTAGTTAATTATCTGATCAGTTAGTTACCAATTGTCTGGGGATTCCCATCAGAGTCTATATGCTCTCTAACACCTCATTAACTGGAGGAATTCACTGCTGTTCATACGTCTGGGCTTTCCATTCTGCAATGAGTACTCTGTCTTTTATGAAGATGTTCCATAGGACAAACACTGTCTCTTTGATCCTTGAGGAACATAACTCATTATGTGTCCCTACCCTCTGAAGAGCCTGTTTATTTCTCCTCTGTTCCTGGCTTCCAAAGCAGATTCTCTGGTCATGGAAAAATGCACACACACCCATCTCCAGTCCCATGGAAATGCAGAGTCTCTGAGCAGCTTTTGAAATGGAAACTTGTCAAAGATTTTCTTTCTTTCTTTTAAGTCTGATTAAATTATTTCCACAGATGACTACAGTCAGATGACTGTGTGCTGCCACAAAGAGCACTAATGAATTAGCTGTTCATGACTGAAACCACACGGCCTTTCTATACCAGCAGATTCTTCATTACCCAACACATGCTTGCTGCTGGTGTGGCACTGTCTAGTGTGCAACACAGAGTCACTGGAAATTACACTGAGTCTCATCTACTTTCACGTCTTTCTTCTCCTAACTCTCTCTGACCTCTACCCACTAACTTGATGACATGCCAGGATCAGGGCATAATCAGGACCAGATGTAGAGAGGCTGTAAGACTCCTGACCAGATACTGAAGAAGTTTTCATACATCTAACTTTATTGCTTTCAAAAAATTCAAGTAGTACTTATAAATGACAGAAAACCTGGCTTAGTGTGTATACTTGGGTAAGAGTTTATAGGCTTAGGAAAATGAAAAGAACCAATTATCCTAGTTTCAAGGAGCTTGACTTGGGGGCTCAAATATTGTCATCAGGATCTATTTCTCAGTTTTCATTTCAACACGGGGCTTAAATCTTCATGTTACCCTCATCCTCTGGTCTGTTCTGATTGGGGAAGGCTAAAGGCAGCCAACAGTTTTGGTCTCAGATTTTCTTACCTCTTAGTCTAATTGGGTACAGAAACCTGTCCTCTATCTTTTCCTTTCTTTCTCCCTCCTAGTTATTCTCAACAAAATTCTTGAGATTCCCTTATTGGACTGGCTCAGGTCATGTGTTCAGCAGTAACAGATTATTTTCAGCCCAGTCGGGTGAAGATTTGGGGGAAGATAAGACATGTGCTTTACCTTCTGGGCTTAATGATGGAGTGGATAGGCTAAAAAATGGAGCATCTGTTCCTATTGATTAACCATGAAGTGTATGTTTCAGAGCCAACTTTTCTCAAAATCCAGATCCAGTTGAATTTGTTAGGTCCAATTTGGAATGCTTAGGAAAGGGACCATGATGTGAAATGGATCTGAGTCAGTTCCACAACTCAAAGCTGTTTAACATCGTTGGGATCTTTGTCTTCTTATCTCTGAAATGGGTATTAGACTTTTTGTAGTTCTTGTCATAATGACTAAATCTTATTAACCATTGATACCTTCCCATTTACATATATATTTGATAGCTTCTTGGTAGCTGTCAGTCAAATGAAGAGCTGCTTTATTCTACCCATTTTGTTTTGTCCTTGGGGACAGGATGGTTGCACTGAGCTTTAAATAGGTGCCCTGCAGCAGATTCCATTGATGACAAATTGCCTTGGCATTAAAATCTTCTATCTTTCCATGTACCATATGCTATTGGGATACTCCTGTTTCTATCATGAGCCCCTCCCGTAGCTATCTTAATCTTTTCCACAGTTTCTATGTAGTCTGTCTGCCTCTTGTAGTGCTAGATCTAAGGGCATTTGTCATGCTCCCATCTTGGCCACCTACACCACGCAGCTTGAGATGAGACGAGAAATAGACTTATAGTAAGATAAAACAAATAAAAACTGCAGGGGTTTAATACTCATGACACCACGTTAGCTGGAGTTGGAAATGGTGCTGGGAGGCATCTGTCATAGCTTGTCTTCTGCAGGAACAATCCAGGCAAATGACCTGGGGATAGAGAGCATTGCTTAGAAGTCATCTTGAGAATTCCGCGGACCTGGCAACTACTTTAAATCAGAACCTTTTTGTTGACAATTAGCCAATTAGTGTCCTCTACACAGCCAGAGAAGCTAAGTTAAAGTACTATCATGGTATACTTTCGAGATATTATGGCTTAAAATTAATCGTATGACATTGATAAGTTTCTTACTTAAATCATAGGAAGCAATGTGACTAATATAAACAGGCGAGGGGAAAGTACCCAGACATGTTATCTGGTGGTGGCCAGGTAGCTCGAACCTCCTCCACAGCAACCAGCCACTGCTCATCCTCCAGCCATGCCTTATGTATTCCTTCTTTCTAAGTCACCTACTCTTTGAGGAAAGGATATACATTTTGGCTTCTAAACTAAACTTGGTTTCCAAATGTAGACTATTTTTAATCAACAGCAAGAACATACCTTGCATTGTCTTAATATTCAGGAAGGTGTTTTGGCATGGAGGGAGGAATAGGGGCAGATTGGGTATTGGGATAAACATTACCAAAGACCCAAAGGCAAGACTGTGCTTCATATGAAAGAGCCAGGTGAGAACCGTGGATATCCTCATAGAGTCAAGGGTGAGAGAGAAGAGCAGTGTCTCTAGGACCAGACTAAGGAGAGGTGTGACAGGGACACAGATGATCAGACAGGAGTCAGGTACTAGGAAACTCTTTGCAGAGGGTGTCACCAGAGCAGTAAAGGCTAGAGCAGGCATGGGTGCAGGTGTGCATTCTTATCTATCTGGCTAACTGTCAGCTGGCAACATAATATTGAAACCTAATTAAAACTCATGCAAAATTATGTTGGACAGTCAGCACTGAATATGTAACAAGGCAAGAGATATGGAAAGGAAGGGGCAAAATTATGCTCACTAAGAACTTTGATTTTTGAAGCTTTACATACAAATATAGTCACAAGAGACCAAAATCAATAGGAAGTGACTCCCACGCCTTGCAATCTTGATGTAATCCAGATAGAAGAAAATTGGAGATCAGGTGCCTGCACCTTTCATGCACCTTTCTCCGTAGTTCTGTGAGAAATGAGCCAAACAAGACAATTGACCATTATCGACAGTTCCTGTACTTGACAAAGCAAATGTCTGTCCCTTTAGATAGAATGACAGATGTTTGGAGAGTACATGTTTGGAGGGTCTCTGCAACGAGACCTGGGTGGATTCCTCAGGGCACTTGTCCTGCTGGTAACAGAAAAGGGAAACTCAATGCCAGTGGAATTCAGGGTTTTGACACAGGAAATGCTAATTTCAAGGAAACAGAATGTCCCTGCAAAAGTGTATATTCAAGGCACTCCTTTATAAGGATCTCCTTATAAACAATCTGCAAAACTCAAATGATTGCTCACTTCTCTTAGATAGAGACTCTGTTCTCAAGTCTATGACCAAAGGGAGGATATCACTTTGCAGCCTGAGACATTAGAGGCAACTATTCTTTAGACACCAGGTCTATGTCTAGAACAAATTCCTATGGGGATTTTATATAGTAAACATTGGCATCAGGGTCTGTGCCATGGACCAATGATGCAGACTGGTAGAGACATGTGGGCATTAGGAGTTTGACTAGGTAGGGAATTTGATGCTAACACATGGAGTTATAAGTAGAGGGGTGAGGCAGCTTGTCTTAACACAAGGGTGGCCAAGAAGGGTGACCCATCTTTTATAATTCCTCTTAAAAATACTCCTGAGCTTCCCTAAACAAGCATGCAATCTAGAAGATAATCTTTATACTTTTTGAGCAAATGGGACTTCTAATGTACCCAAAACTACTTCCAACCAACTTGTTCCTAAGCTTTTTCTGGAAAGAAGTGCAGGATCAGACTCAGAAGCCCCTTCCTTTAACACACAGCTCCAATAACTAATACAGTAGAATTATTCATCCCTCCCTCTCTGTTTGTAGTCAAAGATATTTTGGTGTAACTTCATTCTGTCACTGATTGGGCGTGTGATCCTGGCAATTTCTGTTGCTTCACTAGTACCCAGCTGCATCTCCAAGGAAATGGGCAGAAGTCATAGTCCTCCATGACTGAGGTGATCATGAAATACCATCAAAACTAGATGATGTCACTAGCCAGTAACAAAGCAGGGTCAGTTCTCCTTGCTTAAAACATTATCCAAGAGAATTCAGAATACTTTCATGTCCTCATACTCAAAGCAGTATATTACCAGAATGCACACAGTGGATATTTGTCCTTCTCTCCACCTCTGCATGTAAGTCAGAGGTTAATTTTCTCCCTCACATAGTTCACACTGAGTAAGCACTTTGCTGGGGACAGACACCATTCTAATTTTTTCTACAAAGATTAGCTTGGCTTCATGTGGAAATGAAGCACCCTATTTACTGCACAGGAAGTGCCTTCAGCTGTAAGGTACACAGTTGTCAAGTCTAACTGTAACATCAGTATGTAGTGCATTATGACATGAGAGAGATTGTTAAGAGTCATCTTAAGATCTATACATTATATGAATATTCTGCTTTCACTTTGGATATTCAATTCCTAGGGATAGAGGTGGGGGCTTCTATGTAATTCACATATCTACCCAGAACTTGAGAGGAGATCTGAATCCTGTCCACATGATTTCAAAGCCCATGCTCCTAATTATTTCATTAAGCCTCTCTCCATCAACCAACGAACAACATTTCAGGCAGAATCATCTATAACCTCAATTGTATGCCCTTCAAGGCTCAAGTGGTCACTTGACACTGTTCATTTTTGTGGTAATAGAAGGAAATTATAGAATAAGTGCAAAACCCTGAAAAAAATATACCATCAAAATCATATCTAATGCATGAGCTATAGTTTGGCATTTTAGGATATTGTTTTGTTCTCAATACCAAATGCTTTTTAATATTTAGATGGATTTGTTTGACTTTTGCACATCCAACATTTTTGTGTATGATATTAAGAAGATATTGCAGGTAAAAGTTAGCTTCCTGATAAATCATGTACAGAAATGACTTTAATTCTCCACTCTTGCTTAGATCCATGCTCTTTGCAATTCAGCATTGCAGCCTCTTCCATGAAGAAATGGCATCTATTTCCATGTCTTACAAAGCAGGGCTTAGCCGTGCCATGCTTTCATCAACAGCATGTTGTACAAATAAGATGGCTGGTTCTGAGACTAGGGTCTGGGAAGTCTTCTGAGATTTGACCTCCTGGATCTATGCTCCCCCTTGAGAATAAATCCAAGGTAGTCCACTGGGAATCCAAGCCAAAGACTAATAATCTCATCTGAAGACATCCTCAACAGCAGGGCCCCCAGGAAACCTGCTAGGTGACTACAGAGGTCTCTGTAAGTCCAACTCAAACCAGATGAACTCAACCCAGATAATAAAACCTGAACCCAGTCAACCGGTATACTCGGGAGGAAAGCAAATGGCAATTATTTACATTCCAAAAGTTTTCAGAATGCTTGTTATGCAGCAAGAGCTAACTGATATAGCTTCTGTCTTGGAGCACTGACAAATGAACAGAATGATAGGATAGCTGGTGGCAAATGTATAAGATTTCAGGGCAAGCATTTACCTTGGAAGAATGCTTTACATTTACTTTTTTTCACAGAAAGCATGCCTATTGAAATAACTCCATTTTTTTTCTTTATCCAGTTTCTATAGCAACCTGATACTTTTGTTCTCTACTCTGGTCTTCCTGATCATATCACTTCGCAGTTAGTCAACATGATGTTGGAGCCTTGGTTGTTATGGTAACCTGGGACTTTTTTATTTTTTTTAAAGTCTATTCCATTGACACTGTTTTTTAGGAGCCCTGAAATTTAGTCTTGTACTCATCTGGAGAAACTTGTGGTGCTGAGCACAAAGCATCTCAGTTACCACTCCTCTGGGGAGAAACTCTTCATTAATGCCTCCTTCCAGAAACCGCAGACATTCTGCGCTTTTATGGATTTTTCCTATTTAAATGCCTCCTAGAATTTTGGTGAATTGCAAAGTATGTTTAAAAAGTCCTAAAAGAGTCTGAATTGCTAATAGAAAACATGTGTCGCTGAATTGTCATTAATTATGCATGAAGCCCCACAGGCAACTCTCCACAGAGCGCCTCAAAGCCAGGAGATAAGATTCTTCGTGGTGTGTAGGGAAGCTGCATGCAACAGCCCACTGTAGACTTATCCATGGGAGGAGATGAGGGGAAGGAGAAAGGAGAGGCTCCTGAAGGGCCAGAGGGTTAGAGAACTCCACAGGAGACTCAAAACAAGGGAACAGACAGGGAGTCAGGCATTTAAGTACAAAGCACACTCCAGAGGGGAAAGAAAGTATTGTATTCTTAGAGATATAATAGTTTGCAACAGGCCCAGGGCAGTCACACACTTGCAGCTTTTCTTATATTCAAAGAATCATGAAATACTTAACAGTTATGAAATTGAGGCATATATTTGTTACTGTTCTAATTGCTGCCACCAAATACCTGACATGAGGCAACTTAAGGGAGAAAAGAATTATTTTGCCTCATGGTTTTTAAGGATACAATCCATCATGGTATGGAATGCATGGTAGAAGGTGGCTCCTTGAGGGCAGGAATGTGCAGTGCAGTGACTGCCTGTTACTCCTTGGAATAGCACTTGTTCTGAACCAGGACTGGACTGCCACCAATAAGGCAAATCTCCTAGAAACCCACTTCCTTAATGTCCCACAGACCCTCAGAACAGGGCCACCAGCAGGGGACCAAGTGTTTGAGCACACAAACCTGCAGGGGACATTCTCATTGAAACCATAAAAAGACATCGACAAACTATTTGCATCTGATGCTTTTCCTAATGAATACAGGATGTGATAAAGACACATCTGCTACAGGATAATTAGAAGATTATTTAAAAATACATTCATTAGTCATAGCCCAAAACCAATATCATGGCTCAGGTGTAAAGCTGTAGAACGTGCCAGGGAGGGGACCAGAAGGGTGGGGAAGAAAGCCTACTTTCCTCAGGCCCAAACATCACTGGATCTTGTACTACAGGCTTTCATTTGACTCACCCTTGTCCCTGTTCTGAACCACACTTGTCCATCTTTGAATCATGGGGGTGTATTTACAAATATGTGAACTTACTTGGAGCATTCATTAAAAAGCAAACTGGGGCAGGTGGAAATATATGACTTTAGTAAATAACCCTCTATCTTCTGAACCAAAGAGCCTTATCTTGGTATCTATAGGTTTTGAGGGAGCCAAGGGAAAAACTTCAAATAAAACTAGATGGTATGAGTAGAGTATAAGTCTCTGTGCTAGAAGAGCTGCTGTCCCCAGTGTTTGCGACCTTGAGTAGAGCCTTTCCTCTCTGAGACTGTTTCTTAATTCCCATAGACCATACCTATTATCTCATATAGGACCACTCCTCAGCAGATGAGCCAGGAATCTACAACAAAGAGTTGTTGGATTTCAGAAGAGAAAGGCAATTTAGCCTATCTACAAGGAGCCCAATTCCTTACATACCTGCCTTCTAGAAAGCTTACGTGTTTGTCCTAACTGTGGTGCTAGACATCGGTCACCAGCCTTGATGCCAGGCATCAAGCTTGTGATCTCTTGAGCTCTGAGGCTGAAACAGATACACTTATGACAGGCAGAGGATATAACATACTGGTAGAACAATTATCTAGTGTGTACAAACCCTTGAGTTCCCCAAAATTGCACAAACTCAGAAATTTAAAGTGGAGCCCACAAGAGAGTCTTGTGCCTCAGAGACAGTGTGCTAACTGGTTAATGTCATGTTTGTAATATGGAGGAAAGCATTACAATTTATCTCAGAAGCTTACATGATGTATTACTTCCAAAGGTGTAGAACAGAGTCTAACAAATAGTAAACCATACCCCGATTCTTATTATTGTTTAATCATTTGTTTACCCAGCAGACATGAATCAAGACCTTCCTCTGTGGTTCAGATTGCTCTGTGCAGTGTACATTAGATAGAGTTCTTGTCAACATCTCAGTTACCAAGACACAAAGTGCAGCCCCAGCTCACGGGGACATTGCTCCAACACTGATGCCAATGCCAAGCCTGGACTTTGTGTAGAGTTAAAATAACACTTAAGCCTCATACATACAATTTCAATTTGCAGGCTTTCAGTGCTTTGACTCTCTAGGTTGTAGTGTTAACATCTAAACAATCATGAAAGCATTGCACACGCTGTGGGATTCAGGAACTTCTACTGATATTCTGTCACAGAGTAGCTTACTTTGGGGTTGTGATGCTGTCTTCCCCTTCTATTGCTGTGGTAAAATTCCCAACAAAGGCAAATTAAGAAAAGGAGTATTCATTTTTCTCACAATTCAAACTTTTAATCCACCACAGCATGAGGAGTGTGAGGGAACTGGTCATACTACATTTGTAGTCAAGAAACGGCATAGCAGGTGCCTTCTTAGCACTTATATTGAATATTTTTTACTATGCAAATGGTTGTGAGGGTAGGTATGTGCACATGAGTGCAGGCTCCCACAGAGGCTAGAGACATTGGATCTCCTGGAGCTGGAGTTACAGGTAGTTGTGAACCACCATGCTGGTAGAAACCAAAATTGGGTCCTCTGCGAGAGCAATGGAGCTCTTCACAGCTGCACCAGCTCTCCATCCCTAAGATATCAAATCCTATACTCAGTGTAGACAGGGCTTCCCACCTCATTTAGTCTGATGGAGAGAACTCTGCAGGTGCATAGTCCTGACTCCCAGGTGAATGTAGATCTCCTTTAGTTGACCTTGGAGATTAACCAGCACAGCTGTTAAACACCATGGATTTGCATTTGTTTTCTGCCAGTCCTAGCCCCTGTTACCATCAAGCAGCTATTTTACTGCATTCATTCTTGATCCCATTGCTACATCTGAGGTTACAGGACTTAGCAAAACAAGGTCTGTAGTTAAATGTCAATGTTCTGCTTGACCACTGTGATGACATCACAGAATCGCACCATCATTACTGCCCTGCATTACTTATCATTCATTGGTTCCAATTCTAGTTGTTTAATTTGAATATCTTGACCATCCCTTCTCTGCCTTTAAGTTTCTTAACTAAGTATCCTTCAGGTTATAACATAGATTAACACTCCTGTGTTATTTCCTGCTCTCTAAAAATAGGAAGTTTTAGTTTCCCCACAGTTTCGAGAAGAATTCTCTACCTGAGACCCACCCATGAAAATTCTGCTTAAAATTTTGTGTTGAGCAAAGTTGTTTGATAGAACCCCTCCCGCAGCTAAGCTATTTCCTAGTTTTGTGGCTAGAAAAGTGTAATGCATGTTGGTCAAGATCCCATATCATTTCAAGATGTGGGCTCCTGCAAATATTCTATGAATACCTAGGATAGCATTACAAATTGAATTGAAATTCTTGAGAAATGATATGTCATGATTCTTACCTGTCTGGACATGAATACGAGATTTAGACTTAATTTTCTTATATGATATATCCCCTGAAAGGCCCCCTGATGCTGTGAACAAACCCCAATTATTCATGCTGCTATGGGTTTTTATTACTACTAATAAGAATTCATTATTTAAAGTTTTATTACTGTTAACTGAAAACATTAAACTAAAAACTTATAACTATATATATAAATTAATAATACTATTAATAGTAATATCTTATATGTATTATAGAAATTGTACATATATGGAATGACACGATGCAAACTAACCATCTTTGGAGCTATACCTGAAATGCCGCATTCAGACAGGCTCAGATGTCAGCTTAAACTAAACAGTTATACTGATGAGGATCGACAGTCATCAGTACTGTGAAGACTCCCATCTGAAGAGAAGAGAGCTGGGAGAAATTACCTCAGCATTTGAGCATAGAGGAAATAAAGAGTAGGGAACAAGGGAAGCAGCTAGCTTCTGCTGCGTTACTGTCCCCAAAGAATACTTACTTGTCCCATGCTTCTGTGGAGTGACTCTCCCCTAGGAACATCCCTGTGGCCACACTCTGCTGTCTGGTCATCTGCTGTGCTGGATGTCCACAGGAGTGCCTCAGCCTTGTACATACTAGATTTTCTTTGCATCATGGTCATCTCAGGCCTCTCATAGGACGAATAAAAGCAGGAACTGCAAGGTAATTTAGGCAAGGTGTAAACTTGTGCCCCTAATTTTCACAGCTCTTTGGTTTGACATTGCTGTGACCAACAAGAAGCGTGTACTTAAGGCAAGAAGGAAATAGATGCCATCTTTGGGAAGGAACAGGCACAGAATGTTGTAAATTAGCATGGTCACAGAAACTGCAACCGCCCAGGGACCATTATGAAGGACAACAGCCAGAAGTAACTGGAGATCGCCTTGTTTTCTGCCCACTTTTGTTTCTGCCCAGACTACCTCATGTTGCTACCAACTCAAACCTACCTCATCACCTTAGCCTCATGTTCTTCAGTGTTTCATTCTGAGCATTCATTACCTCCTGACATGTGGTACAGATCTGTGTTTGTGTGTCTACTCCATAGGTAACAACTCCAGGAAACATGGACTTCATTGGTTTTGCTTGCTGTTGTGCAGCCAGGTTCCACACTAGTGCCTGGCACATCCCTAGGACTCAACAGATACCGATGGCCTGCATCAATTGTGTCAGAATACACACACACACACACACATGCATATATATATATATATGTGTATATATACATATATGTATATATATATATGTATATATATACACATATATACATATATGTATATATATATATATGTATATATATATATACACACACACACACACACACACAAACATATGTATATGGTTAAATGAATGTTTATCCCAAGCCCTCTGATAACCCTCAGAAATTAACATGTATGTGTATGTCATTGGATGGTGGAATGAAGCCTACAGGAAAACAAGTAGCCAAATAAAACCTATTGCAAAAATAAGTGCTTTAATAAGGCAAAAGCCCCAAAACAAAACAAAACCAAACCAAACCCAGACCTGTGCATGTGGCCCAGATCTTAGCACTGTATATTTGTTAGTTAGCAACAGCCGTTTTACTGAGTCTTATTAGAAAGTCTTGGCTGCTATGGTTTAGTAATGTGCAAAAGTATTGTGCTTTAGAGAGATTAAAGTTATTTTCAGCATTAAACAGGATATATCTGAGCTGATGCACAGATATATGTTGAATGTAGATCCCCAGACCAGAAAGATTATAAGACATTAAATCTATGTAAATTCAACTATTCATTGATGTTTAAGCAAATTCAACAAGAGATTTGACTTCAGGGCTTCACAGACAAAGAGATACGGTTAGGGAAAAATGCATATTTTGTCTTGAACCATAGCGCTGTATTCCCCTGGAAAATTCCACAGCTGAGTGACTGTCTAACAGGTCACAGTTGAGAGCCCAAGCAATTATGCCAGAGTGTGTTAATAATAAAACAGAAAAACGGCTATGTTTGTCTTGTATGAAGATAAAAGCAGCTGTTGATACCAATTCAGAAAAATGATAGGTATAGGAGCAGTCCTCCTTGTTGGCAGGATGAAAAGGAAGGACCCCCTCCCAGGAATGTCTCAGCCCCCTTTGCTAGTAACTAAGGCTGCAGGTGCTGCCGTCAACATGTCAGTCGATGGCAGAGGCAGGCAGATAGAGTTGACAAAGGCTGCCCTGAGCTGGAGCCTGGGTAGTCAGAGACATTATAAACGAGCTGCCTCTGCATGATAAACGACAGCTGTGACTAAAGGAATAAACAGAATAATCTGGACTTACACGAGCCACAGGGGGCTTTTGGCAGCATGCAAATTCACAAACTTATCAAATGTAGCCTCTGAAAATGAAGAGCTCTTTTGAAACCAGCAGTCAAGGGAAAGTAGTGAAGCCGGCATGCGTAGATTCGTTCAGGAGCCAAGGCTGGCAGAATGGAAAGCCCTGCAGTTTGCATAGGCCTTGTGATAAACACAGCAATGACAGCAAGGGTAGCACTGAATGCTTATTGGACTCTTCCTCTCTGACGGTCATTTGATAGGCACTGTGTAATTATTACTCGTCACAGAAACTTAATGGGGGAGAGCTGTACAGATGAGCAAACTAAGGCTAAGCTAGGATTTGTCCCTGGCTCTATCTGATTTCTGAATGTCTACTATCAGATGCAAAGCAATTCATATGGAGGTGAGCCAAATAGCTTCCTCGGGAGAATATGTCTCAGCTCTGCTGTGTGTCTGTTCTAGACTCTATTTCAGATGGTCCGTGAAGGTGTAGTGCTGAGCAGGTTTATTAGAAGAAGCCAACAATTATAGCCGGGGAGGGGGATCTGCTATCCGAGTGCTAGGCATGTTTTGTGTGACATTCTGTGTTAGCCATGCTTTGTGTGACATTCCATGGTAGTCATGTTTTGAGGTAACATAATGTGTTTTCACTTAACTGTCATAATAAATACCATAAACCCGGGTGCTGTTGCTAGCCTGGTTTTAAAGATGAGGACAATCAAATACCATTCAGGGAAACTTGGAGGGAGGAAATTTAAAGCATCATCACCTTGATCTTCTGAGTGCTTCACCCTGGCTCTGCCCCTGCTTGGAGGCTGGAATCAAGAAGCAAGAGTGAGCTGAGCATGGTTGTAATTCCAGCACATCAGAGGCAGGCCAGAGGCAGAGAGGATTGTAAATTCAAGACCAGAGTGAGTTACACATCAAGGTCCAACTTCAAAATGCCAAAAACAAACAAACAAACAAATGAACTAAGGGTACCATAAAAAGAAGTCATGGAAGAAAAGCACCCTCTGCTTTCTCCAACCAACGTTTTCTAAAGTTCTGGCTTTTGTCTTCTTAGCTGCGAGGGACTTAGAATACAGAATAGAACAAAATCAGACTCCACTGCCCATGAGAGACCTATCTTTTATTCCATGTGTACTTGTGGAATGAATGCAAGGATGTGTTCCCTGATAAAATCTATGACAAATAGATCAGATGATCAAATAGATCAGATGACCAAAGTCTTTTTTTTTTATAAATTAAGGTTTTTTTTTAATTGAATATATTCTTCATTTACATTTCAAATGTTATACCTCTTCCCGGTTTTCCCCCTCCCCAAAAACCCCCAACCCATCCTGCTATCCCCTGCCTCAAAGAATATGCTCCTCCACCCAACCTACTCTCAGGACCCCCACTCGAGTTCTCCACACTGGGGCCTCTATTGAGCCTTCATAGGACCAGGCTCCTTTTGGTACACACTTCTTGTCATCCATAGTAGTTTTGGGGTTTGGTGACTGTTTATAAGATGATTCCCCAGGTAGGACAGTCTCTGAGTGGCCTTTCCTTCAGTCTCTGCTCCACACTTTGTCTCCATAGTTGTTCCTATGAATATTTTGTTCCCTTTCTCCAAGGAACCAAAGCACCCCCCACTTTGGTCTTCCTTCTTCTTGAGCTTCGTGAGGTCTGTGAATTGTACCATGTTTATTTTGAGCTTTTGGGCTAATATTCACTTATCAGTGAGTGCATACCATGTGTGTTCTTTTGTGATTGGGTTACCTTTCATGAATTCATTGTTTTTAATAGCTGAATAGTACTCCATTGTGTATATATAACACAATTTCTGTATCAATTTCTCTGCTGAAGGACATCTGGGTTCTTTCCAGCTTCTGGATATTATAAATAAGGATGCTATGAACATAGTGGCACATGTGTCCTTATTAGATGTTGGAGTATCTTCTGGGTTTATGCCCAGGAGTAGTATAGCTGGGTCCTCAGGTAGTACTATGTCCAGTTTTCTGAGGAACTGCCAAACTGATTTCCAGAGTGGTTTTGCCAGCTTGCAATCCCACCAGCAATGGAGAAGTGTTCCCCTTTCTCCACATCCTCTCCAGCATCTGCTGTCCCGTGAGCTTTTCATCTTAGCCATTCTGACTGGTGTGAGGTGGAATTTCAGGGTTGTATTGATTTGCATTTCCCTGATAACTAAGGATGCTGAACATTTCTTTAGGTGCTTCAGAGTCATTCAAGTTTCCTCAGTTGAAAATTCCCTGTTTAGCTCTGTACCCCATTTTTTTAATAGGGTTATTTGACTCTCTGGAGTCTAACTTCTTGAGTTCATGTATTAGCCCTCTATCGGATGTAGGATTGGTAAAGATCTTTTCCCAATCTGTTGGTTTCCGTTTTGTCCTATTGACAGTGTCCTTTGCCTTACAGAAGCTTTGTAGTTTTATGAGGTCCCATTTGTCAATTCTTGTTCTTAGAGCTATTGGAGTTCTGTTCAGGAAATTTTCCCTTGTGCCCATGTGTTCAAGGTTCTTTCCCACTTTCTCCTCTATAAGCTTCAGTGTATCTGGTTTTATGTGGAGGTCCTTGATCCACTTGGACTTGGGTTTTATACAAGGAGATAAGATTGGGTCGATTTGCATTTTTCTGCATGCTGACCTCCAGTTGATCCAGCACCATTTGTGGGTTTTTTTTTTTTTTTTGGTTTTTCGAGACAGGGTTTCTCTGTGTAGCCCTGGCTATGCTGGAACTCACTCTGTAGACCAGGCTGGCCTTGAACTCAGAAATCCTCCTGCCTCTGCCTGCCAAGTGCTGGGATTAAAGGCATGCGCCACCACCGCCCAGCGCACCATTTGTTTAAAATGCTGTCTTTTTTTCCAATGGATGTTTTTAGCTCCTTTGTCAAATATCAAGTGATGATAGGTGTGTGGGTTCATATCTGGGTCTTCATTTCTATTCCATTGATCTTCCTGCCTGTGTCCATACCAATACCATACAGGTTTTTTTAATCACTCTTGCTCTGTAGTAGAGCTTGAGGTCAGGAATGTTGATTCCCCCAGTACATCTTTTGTTTTGGAGAATAGTTTTTGCTATCCTGGGTTTTTTGTTATTCCAAATGAATTTCAGATGGCCAAAGTCTTAAGCAGCTGACTTAAGTCTGGTTCTGCTAGAACATTGATCTGACTACATCTTTAGGTATGGATCCCAAGAAAGTCCAGTGAGGAAGAGAGAGATGGAAAGAAGAGGAGCGGAATAGCAAGCACTCCATCACACATCTCAGTGAGGCAGTGGAAGCATGGGCCATGGAGAAGTTCTGAAAGACCAGAGGAGTGTCTCCTAGGGATGCTCTCAGCCCTGTCCAGCATTCCTTGGTCATTGGTTGGTGACTCACCCTAGGATATTAGCTCCTTTGCTCTTGCCCCTGCTTCGGCTAAATGGGCTCCAGCAGCCAGAAAAAGACCTCAAACGAGGAGTCACTGGTGCTGATGGTTTCCATCTGCTATTCTGGCTTCTGTAGGAACAGTGATATAGGAAGATGTTGTTAGATTATCAGCATCCTTGCCAATAAAAAGGTGTCTGTAGTGCTCGCTTCAGCAGCACATATACTAAAATTGGAACAATACAGAGAAGATTTAGCATGGCCCCTGTGCAAGGATGACAAGCAAATTCATGAAACATTCCATATTTCTCTCTCTCTCTCTCTCTCTCTCTCTCTCTCTCTCTCTCTCTCAAAAAAAGGCTGTCTGTAGACACATTACACACTTATTGGAGATGAATAAGCTCAGACTCTATACCTTCCCTACAGAATCAAATTTTGATGTGAAAATATTCCTAGGTGATACACATCATTAGAGTAACTAGACCCCAGGCCTTTCTTCCAACATCATCATTCCGTAGATGTCTGTTGAAAATCTCAGATGTGCCTGACATTGTGAGATGCTGAGGAATGGGTAATAGTATCAAGGTCCCTGTATTAGCAGAGATTTCTCAAATACTGTACAATGTGACCACTGAAGAATACAGTGTTCAATAAGGTCCACTGAAGACACTTCTCTGCTGAGGCTCAAAGCAGGGGTGATGTTTCAACTGAGTCCCCGAGGAAGATTTTTTGGGTAAAGAAATCAGAAGCATGTCTGAGTAGAGAAAGCAGTCCTTGTCAAGGCCTGGAAGTCACATGGAGAGCACCAAGTAATTTAGGGATTGTTGGCCAAGCCAGACCCTTTAAAATTGGAAATGGAAAAGAAGCTGGAAACAACAGATCTAGCATTACAGGAATCTGTAGAGCATAGCCTGTGTGAAGGGATGATCTGAGCATCTTATTTTGTCTATCATTGACATTGCCTCAAGATCTGTAGACCATGACATGAGTAGCTGTTCTTCCTGGAGTCACACATTCTAGGCTGTGAGTAGCTGTTCTTCCTGGAATCACACTCTCTAGACTGTGATTGGGACTATGTGATTGTCATGTATCTTTGACCACTTCATGGTCTTGCCCTTGTTTCTTCACAGTTTATTTAGACACTCCCTAACTTTCTTCTTCTCTTCCTAAGAAGCCATAATTTACCTTTTAGAATTCCAAAATGTTTTTTAAAATGGTCCATAGGACTATAAAAGGAACAGGTGAAAAAAAATCAGGTACACAGTATTTCTAACCAATATTCCATTTTGGCTAATGGTGTGATTTTTGGGTATATTATCTAACTTTTCTGCAGCGAGTTTCCTCATGCATTAATAATTCTATGGTGAACCAATCTAATGTGAGTTATGGTTTTTATGCCCTGGAAAGTTAAGCAGGGTGATCTGAATCATTTGTGCAAACCGGTGTGTGGCACAGTGGATAACAACTAGTTATCTGTCTGCTTTTACCATTGAGTAACAAAATTTCAGCTTTGTGTTTAAGTGGTATCTTTGACAGATGGTCAGGTACCCAATATCCCATAGCCTGCAGCCTGATCTTCATGGAACAACCTAACTCTCTTTGCTTCTTGCCAAATGCATTGCACATGATATGTAAGAAAGAAAGAAAAATATCTTTGTTGTTTTAAGACACTGGGATTTGATGATTGATGCCTGCCATAGCATAAACATGCTGTGATACAGGCATTCACCACAGGTATGTACTGTGAAGACTGGATATCATGAGCATCTATGCAGCTACCAACACAAAGAAAATGTGCAGTATGTGGAAGCCACTGCTAATGATATTCAAGGCTAAGATGAAGCCCTGTAGCCTCCGTGGTGTTCTTCTTCTCTGCTCTGACCTCAGGCCACACAGAAACCACAGTGGTTTATTTGTTAGTCTTTCTCCCACAGGTCTTAGTAACTTGAAAATAGAAAAGAAGCTTGCCATTTCTTTCATTTTCTAGACACAGTGGATGTTTGGGGTTTTCAATGTATCAAATTGAATAGGTTGCATTAATTTGAATATAACTGTAGCTCTTACAACTGTCCCGAGTATTGTCTACATTTACTCTGAGCGTGGCTAATCCAAAAATCTGAAATCTTTCAAAACCCAAAACTATATAAACTTCAACATAATGCTCAAAAAGTTTTGGATTTTATAGTCTTTCTGCCCTGTCTTTCAAAGCTCCACCCACAGCTGAGGAGCCCCTGGTCCTTGATGCCTACATTGGTAGGAAAGTCAGTATTTTTCAGGATTGTAGCTTTGGTGGGCCACTCATGTGCTGGTGCATGACTGATGCCCAAGCACACTCTCTAAGCACTGGTCATACCTAGTGGGTCAGAAGGCCATACTTGGTTAGGAAGGAAAAGTGGGAAAGAAGGGAAGGAGGAGGATTTGAATAAAAGACACTGTATATTTATTCCTATGATAAAATTCTCAAATAATAAATAAAAACTATCTTTAGAGGTTTAGAATTTGGGATCACCTCCAATATTGAACTTTCCGATCAGTTATGTCTAATTAGCCCCATCTATGCAGATAGCTTAAAATGCATCAGCATTTCTTGTCACAGACATTTCAGAGAAGGGATGTTCAGCTTAGAATGTTCTTTGCTGCTGCTTCTCTCTCCCAGCCTTCATTGTGTCTATTCGCCAATACCATACTTTAAGCAAAGACAATTCAGTGCTAATATGAACCAAGGGCCCTTAAACATATTCTTTTAAAAAGGGCAGGAAATAAAGAGTTTAGACTTTGGTCTCCTAAGGTCTCTGCCACAAGTGCTCTGCCTGTAAAAAGTAAAACTGGCCACAGATAATATAAGAATAGATATGTATTGTTGGCTTTAATAAAATGTCACCTGGCTGATCTGTGATATAGATGAACTAGCATTGCTAACTTCTAGTATGAGTAAGTTAAATTTCAATCAACAATGAGCTAAATAAAGGTAATAATTCCACCCATAACAAGTACTTTAGATAAGAGAAGTCAGCAACATAGTGAAGTCATTATGGCCTCCTTCCAGGATGTGTATATGAAATAAGCCCAAGAAACCTTGAAGGATCTGGGGTAAAGAAGATTATAGAGAAGTGGTAAGTGCAAATGTGCCAAGACATGATCAAGACATGGTGTGCGGATGGACAGAAAGACCTGGTCTCAGACACATAGCTTCCTGGAAAGTTGGGACTTTGCCTTAATGCTCTAATTCCCCTTGGCTTAACTTTACTCTTTTACTCCTGGGCAGGTTCGAATAGACTAGCTTTCATAGTAACTGTGCCTGCTGAATATTTCCTAATTCAGCTGGCTGGAGGTGGTTATTATGCCTATCTTGGGTTCTGCTTATCCAAGCCAAACAGACTTAATTTGTCAAATGCCTTTCTGAGATTTCAGGGCCTCCAGCCATGCCCTTTTTTTTTGCCATGACTTTTCTATCGAGATATCGTATCTCATTATCAATGCAGCCCGGGCCTTTTGAAAGTGGCCTCTTTGCTGGGACTGGGGCTTCTTCAGTCCTCCTTCATCTTGCTTTTCTTTCTGGAATCAACACTCAAAGCCAACACCTCAGCTAATCTCTTATTTGTTTTGCAAGATTATAGGAATTGGAGTACTGAATGTTTCTTCCCATTTGGAACAGGGAACACACTTCTATTCTCATTGCTGTCTCAGAGGTTTTTATTCTGCCAACCAGAGGAGTGGAGTTTGTGATTCTTTCTTTGTTCTTTATGAATCCCTTGAGTCCAGTGGTTGCTAATGACTCTCTCACATTCCCTGCAGGCCCTGCCTCTGAATATTACCCACCTCCCTCCAATGGCTTGCCGTTGTGAACAATGCATGGATTCCAAGATAAGCACACTTGATAGTTGTATGTTGATAGGCTTTTCACTCTGGCATTGCAATGGTTTGAATCTGAGATGTCCCCTAAAGGCTTGTGTTTTGAATGTTTCCAGCTGAGAGTGGTGTTTTAAAAGTCATAATCTATTTAGAAAGAGGAGCCTAGCTATAAAAAGCAGGTCATTGTGGGCAGGACTTTGCGTGTATATCATATCCCCCCCCACCCCGCAGGACACTTCCTGGCTATCCATCACACTCCCAGTACCATGAGGTCCTGCTCAAAATGTGCAAGGTCAAGAACCTCAGGGTGGCACCCTCACAAACTGAGAACACAGATGAATAATTCTTAAGTCATCTTTGTCAAGTATTTGGTCACAGGTATGAAAAAAGTAACTTATATGGACATTCTAGGACCTCTGGAAAGGACCTAACTATATAAAAATGAGGCTTAAGACAAGGATCTAGAGAAATCCTGACTCTCCCCAAGTTACTCTTCGGGTTTGGAAGAGTCAATTTACTCCTTATTATAGCATCTTAACCTGGGATACTGACCATAGTACTCACTGTGAGCTGTATGGGAACAATTAACATAGCAGATGTACAAGTGACGCTGACTCCCTAAGTTATTCAAAGAATACTTATTAAGTCACTACTCTATCTGTGTAAGTATCCAGCATTAACACAGAGGACAAGAAAACATCAAAGCAGCACTAAGTTTACCTGTACCACACTGGACACAAAGAAAGACAATGAGAGCCTGCTGTTGCTTGAGTGCTATTTGGACAGCCCATTGCTCTAATTTAAATATCATTTCAATAGCTCCTATGAAAAAGGTCATTATTAACTCTGAGTCATACCCTAGAAAATTGAGGGAGAAGGAAGTCATGGGATTTGCCCTAGGTCAGCAGACAACAAGAGCACAGTTGGGAGCTGAGTCTGTGTTGATTTGTCTCTAAACCAGTGTCTTCAAACTGTAAGACTTGCTACCTAATTAGAGTGGAAGCTTTGTAGAAAACCCAGGTGCTTGGCTGCCCCATACAGGCTGGAAAGGTAGTTAGTTCATTCCAATTAAACCCATGGGAGGCATGCCTCCAGTACCTAGAGGAATATTCATTTTTGGGTCTATCTTGCTTTTCTAGAAGAGAGCAGAATCTATGATAATGGTTGTATAGAGCACTTAGCTATGCCCCAGTTCTTGTATATTCTTCAGAAATGTGTGTGTACTATGTACTGAGGAGTTCTTAAGGCTCCTAAGATTATATAACGTGTATTAACCATAAAGACACATCGTATTAAAATTCTGCAGTGTATCAAAGAGGTCCCTGAAGCCATATAAAACCCCAGGTCTTGTGCTATGAAAAGCATAATTTATGGGTTTGTTTAAAGACAAATCAACAGTTTTAGTAGTGATTTGGGAAATGAAATGGAGAGAGATTTGTTCATAGATGATAGATCCCGAAAAATCTCAGAAAGGGGTTGATATTTGGCTTGAGTAGCAGAGAGTAATTGGGGGTTGTGGGGTTTTTAGTCATTTTACTATCTTGCAGGTATTGGGTGTTTATTTTTATAGCTATGATTTTCTTGTCACACTATATTTAAGTGTGTTTTACATAGGAGAGAATGAATTTCACTAAGGTACAGGGGTGGGGGGGGCATGTGTACACAAATGCATAGGAGCCAGGGTAACCCCCTCCATTTGTTCTTCCTCAGGAGTTGTCCACCTATCTTTCTCCCTCCCTCCCCTGTTGTCTGGTGCTTCTCAGATAGGCTAGGCTATTGGACCAGACACCCCCAAGTATCTGCAAGTCTCATCCCAACTTTCCTCCACCAGTGCTGAAATTTGAAGCATGTGCCACCCTGCGTGCATTTTTCATATAGGTTCTAGTGATCAAACTCAGGCCTTAGTTCTTGCAAAGCAAACTGAGTTATTGGCCCATTCTGGAGACTCAGTTTCTTAGGGAAGACCTATCTGTCTGAGGCTAGTTATACGACATGAACTGAACTCCTGACTAACTGACATAAACCTAATGAATCTTAGCAGCAGAGTGGCAGTTGGGGACTACTGAAAACATAGCTGTAGTATATTAAGCAAAGTGACTCAGAAAGACAAAACACACCACACTCTTCCACATATGTGGATCCCTAGACATCAATGTGTACATGCGTCTGTCTACTTCATTGTAAATGTGGATAAAACCTGAACATCTAGAAAAGAGATCAAGGAAGGGTATGTATATGTATATGTGTATGTGTATGCGTATGTATATGTGCATGTGCATGTGTATGTGTATGTATATATACATTTTGTCTGAAAATGTAATTACATCCAATATTTACACATTTTAAAATAAGGTAAATTTAAAGTAAAGCGTATCTGATTTAATGTCAAGCTAGTCTCTGTTTAAACCTAAGCTCTCCCAGTTCTAAGCTGCAGAAGTATAGCATAACAGCTCATGTCTCTGATCCTTAAAACTGACATCTTTGAAATGAGCTAACAGAAGACACTGTGTGAGCATCAGATGGAACTTAGCCATGGCAGGCCTGGAATGCATTCTCCCAGCTCTTTACTTAATCCTTCTCTCAATCATCATCTCTGTATCGATGGGCACATCCCTGTCTTTTTCTTGGGGCTTGTTCATATTTTGATTTTATAGTCCCTCAGATCACATGAGCATGCATCGTATGCTTATGTTTTTATCCAGTTGTATCCTGCCATGCCTTCCAGATTGTCAGCATCCCTGGGTAGAGGGTAGATGCTATGTATGCTTTCCCAGAATCTAGAACCAAATTTGACCCTTAGCAGGTGTGCAAGAAATCCTTGGTGGATGGATGAAGTGCAGAGAGCCCTTTCACCTTAATACACATTGATTACTTCTTTCATGTTTGCCTCTTCACAATTAATCTCCAACAATGTCTTTCATAACTGTATTCTTAAACCTTTCGATTTTTTTATATCTCATTTTGTTGGATGACCAGCATCTGCATTTATGAGCCCAAATGTAACGTTGGCACTGACAGGCCCCATTCTCTATTCACTAGCTGTCACTGTTAAGTGATAAATTTCTTGCAAGCCACCTTGGTTATCCAGAGAATTATTTTTTTTCCAATCCTCTAATGTGGAATGTGTTGATTAATTGTTCTTTAAACACTTTTGGGGTTCTAGTTTCCACTTGTTTACTGTGTGACACCTGAAAATGTAGTGTGATTAAGAATCTGGTGGCATTACTTGCAAAGCCCCTGGAGGGACTCTCATTTATATAATTTGTCCATTAAAGAGAGCAGCAGGCATGTTGCCGGTCATGCAGAGTGGGCACCTCTGAGTGGCTCAGTTGCATTTACTTACAATGAATAGGAATTCAATCTTCTTGACTTGGTTAGAGCAAGCCCCAAGCTGTGCCGGTAAGTAAATAATGAACCACCTGCTCACCAGGAGCCTTTATCTTCCCATTAAGAGACAAGCTGGCACTGAGATTTTGGGTTCAGAAGAACCAAGGCTTCCCAATGGAGAAAAGGGACACCGGGCATGTCATTGAGCACATCCGACCTTAGGAGTTACCCCTCCAGGGCTCTGTGTTTCCCATCACCTAAGCAATGAGCAGGTCTTCTGACTTAAACAGTTTAATACTTCCAGAATGGTATGTTTCTCATCGTCCCTGCCATTTCACACTGAGCTAACAGCTTCTGTCTGGACCCTGTGAGTGTACAGCTTTGTTCTGTGACACTCCCACTTCAAACTTTTCCTTCTGGTCCTGCCCCTATTCAACCCATTCTTTCAAAAGTAGTTCAGATTATGACTTGAAAACACAATGGTTTTGATTACACTGATCACATAGCTTACAGCTCTGCGATGTCCTCCTAATTCTCTTCAGATTGTCATTCGACTCCGTAGTATCGATGCTTATCTTAAGAGGTTGGAGTCAGGTAATGCGGCTTAATCTACAGGAGGAACTTGGCACATTTCCTAGAATATAGTAAGTTTAGATGAAAATATCTATTGGACATATTAGTTATTGGTTGGCATGGTACTGTTTCAATTTGGTGACTGGTTGTGGTAGTGGCTGTTGGTATTAGTAGTTGCTCATAATAATTTTGGTAGCTATGCTAGTTGTTGACTATCTTTGGTTGCTTTTGTGGTAGTATCTAATTGCTTATATGGGCTAATCAGTGAAGAGGCAGATGGTTGTGGTTACAGTGGCAATGTCTGCTTGTTTGTGGTGTTGGCTACCATGATATATGGTTCAGTAAGAGGGTGGCTCACTTATTTGTTGTGATTGATGTGTGGTAGTGATACATGGGTTGTGATTGTTGTTGGAAATGACCTGTTGTTGTGGTGACTATGCTAGTTAGTTGTTTATAATAGCTAGTTCTGTTGATTGGTGGTGATATTGGTTGGCTGGTTGTGATACACAGCAGGCTTATGAGCTCCCACTGTTTACATTTAAAATACAAGTCTCCAAAGGTGCTTGCTCATTTAGCCTTTGTGACTGACAAAGGAGATGCTTACAGTGCGATATTGTACATATGAGAATTTACTCAGGGGGAACCTATGCCTATGACCTGGAGGTTCAGCCCATACGTCAAACTCTGGCTTGTTTTATTTGCCCTTAGCATCTTAACAAGTAGGACAGTCTCCTTCAATTTGCACCCAACAGGTCTTCTTATTTTTTTTTATGATTCCAGATGCACTGGAAAAAGTTTCTCTTTCCCCCACCTTAGTCTCCAGCAAGACCACTGACTCCAATTCAATGGGCCATGCAAACTGTACTTTAATCCAGAGAAATCAAAATTTACACAGCCAATTTTGCAGACTATAGGTAGCCATTTTCTCCTAATACAGAAGAGACAAAGGTTGGAAGCCAAATTGTGTTGGTGTGAGTTTTCTCAGAGCACATGACGCTTGCGCTATAGTTCCTGCAATTGCTGTGGTGCAGGTGGCCTAGGCTCAGTGCATGCAGACCCATGACGAACAGTGGAAATTCAGAACCCCCACCTCCAAAGTGCTTCCCAGAAGGCCTGTAGCTGAGCCCCTCCCCCAGTGTCTCCCACAGAAAGTATATATGAAGGAGCAACTTATGTATGAGCCCTGTGAGTGAAAACAGGACCATCTGCATCTGCAGACTGTGAATGGTGGCTTCAATCTGGGTGTCACTGTACAACTTCTCCCTCTATGCCAGCTGAGAGCAGATGGCTTTCGTCCCTGATACCCTGTCAGTACTGATGGCGAGTAAATGTAGCATGCTTATTTTTGCGGATCTGGTGGAGGTGGAAGGTTTGGTACAGCAGTAGGTTACCTGTTGGAAAAGTGACCATAGGCAAAGTATCAACGCAGTCTGAAGAGAACATGAAAAGACAAGAATGCTTGGAGGAAAGAGGATAGAATCTCTGTGAGCTGAATGCAGTTGATATTCCCATGCTTGGTCTTACTTTACCTCGGGGGCTAATTTGCTATTGAAAACTGTGTCATTTGAGACCAGTGATTTGGTCTTCTGTCTTTGAATTCTACATCTTCTGAGATGACAGAGGACAGCTTTTTTTTTTTATCAGTGAGTTGGGAATGTTCATTCTTTATGATATCTAATTTTGACTAAGAAAAATCTTAGACTAGTGAAGCACACTTGAGAGTGTGTCTATGACAGTCTCTCCAGAGATGGCTGGAACACAGGCTAGCAGTTGAGTAGGAAGGACCTCCCATGAATGTGAGTGGCACCATAGGCAGAGGACCAAGTTGGAACAAAGGCAGGAGGAAGAAGCTCGGTGGGCTTGTCCTCTGCTGTCCCTCTGCTTCCTGACCTCCATGCTGGGAGTGGCTGTGCTCCCTCAGACTTGATGCTCCATCCCATCCCAGGCCCAGAAGCCCAGGACCAGCTGAACATAAAACCATGAACTGAAATTAATCTTTCTTCCTTGGAATGTTTTTTCTTAGATATCCATCACAGGGGGAAAGTGCTGACTGATAGCACCCTTCAGCCCCAGACTATGCAAGCATTCCTCTTTGTTCTGTTATCCATAGACAAGTAGGGTTTCTCTCTGAAAGGGCTCTGGGAGTATTGTGGGAAAATGCAGAGGGGAGTTTTCCTCCATCGGACTCATGATAGACAAAATATTCTTACCTTCATCATTTTTACTAATTCTCATTTTACAATATATTTACTAGGCCTGCTATGAAGAAATCTGGAGTCGCAGATCCATTTAAAACCTTAAAAAATAACAATTTCTTCCCTCTCTGTGACTTTCATAATTACATTGTTAATTACTTTGAGGAAAAAAACAAAAAACAAAAAAACTAAAACAAACAAACAAACAAAAACACCAGAAACTGACTTAGGTTACTTGCAAAATTTTCCTGAGGTCATACAACTGGAATAACAGGATTAGAATTGGATCCATATATCCAGCCCATAGTGCAATATTCACCTGGAGATTAAGAATTGAGTAAGTTGCCTGTAATCTCACAGGGAGCATTTGTTTGTGACTTCAGAGTCATTAATCATTCATTGAGCTGAGCCCATGTTGGCTAGCACTTCCCAAGATGTAGGGCCTAAAAGACATCAAAATGCTTGTAAATAAAGCATCCGGGGCTTCCTGCAGGGTCATTTCCTTCTATTCTGCAAAGAAATGTGGAAAGGGTACACCAGATTTCTCACAGGAATAAGATCCTTCTCGATAACAGATAAGACCCGAAGAGCTGAGAACATAAAAGTAACCAGATTCATAAAGGTGACCTGCAAATCCAGTGCTGTCGCACAGCAGGTCTCCCTGTGGAGACCCCAGGGGGCCATGGAGAAGATTTGTGCCGCCATCCAAAGGGCATGTGATCATAAATAATCGGAAGAGATTTTAATTTGGGGATGCTGAGCCTCCAAGCAACAACAAAGACTCGCTAAAACTGAGTTATGGGAAAGGATGGCACAATGCCAGAAAAGACGGGGAAACTCTTGCCTCCCTGTCCCTGAAAGAATATTGAGAGACTGAAGAGCCCACAGAAGGGAGATGAGAGCACAGTGGACCCTTTGCTCACACAACACATACTCAATTTGGGTAGGTAGAGATGCTAACTCAGCACATAATCAACATTACTCTCAAGAATTCCTTACATTTCCCATGAAGTAAAGTCTATGGGGTTTTATTAATACAACCCCATTTCTCTTAGGTACACTCAAGTTTGAGAACTGCTAATGGAGACTAGAGAAAGAGACAACAGTGCTTACATGCAAGTGACTGGACATTTTAGTCAAACTGCCTTCAAGATAACCAAACCTTCACCAGGAGAGGAATGCTCAGGAATTAGAAGATGTATCTTCTTTCTTGTGATGTTTACTTTGTTATTAATATTAAGGGCCTGTAACATTAATGCACATTATCAGATGTAGAAGAGTTAATTAATAGCTTCATTAAAAACATCTAGCAATAATCTGGCACATGATTAATGGGCAACTGAGTATAAATCTTACCTGATCAGATACACACATCCTTTGTAAAACAACAGATAACTTGGCCACTTGTCCCTTACATTTTAAGGAAGTGTTGGTTATTATCTTTTATCTTTCATATCCTTGTGCATTGGTTTTACAATATATTAGAATCAATATGATGTTTAGTCCTCCCTCTATTATGGTTCCAGTGACTCGTGGGAAAAGTACAAATAGAGGCAGTGTTCTATGGAGCTTCAGATAGAGATATAGGGTAAGACAGCATATGATGAACAATCACTAGCATGAACCCAGCAATAGAGCATTTATGCTTTCCTTTCAAAGAACCAGGAATCCCCCCCAAAAGAGGGATATTTGGAGTGGATAGAAAGTTAGCATTTACTAAGTTCTTACTCTACCAAGAACTTCACCCATATGTGGTTCTCAACAAGGGTACTAAGTATAAGTAGAATCACTTTTCTAAGATAGATTTTGTTAAGATATATTCAGTGTGTACATATCATGTGGAATACCCCCATAACTATGAGGACAATGTAGCTCAAGTCCTTTCTATTAGATCAAAATTCAACTGGATGGCCATACTTTATACTAAAAAGTGGTAGAGCAGAAGATGTTAGAGGTGTTGTCTAAAAGCTGGCAAGGCTGATCCGAGGTCCCTGCTGACTCTTCACGTGCTCCTCACACCTTTTTGTAGGGCAACCTGAGTCTTCTTGATGACACCATAACAGGCTGCATTCAGGATATGAGCATATGAAACCTCTGCCTGTCAGGTTAGAGATGCCTGCCCTTGACTGTAGATCCTGTAGAGGGGAATATTGTCCCAGAAATCTCTGTCTTTCTCGACCATGACATGAAATCCACAGGAGGCTCAGCAATGTTCAGTGCAGGAATGAACACATGAGTTAATGGTCAGGACAGACACATGTTCAAATAGATAGATTACAGGACTGATTGATGGCAGAGGAAAAGAACAGAGTCAATACACCTTACTATTGAGAACAAACCCAAAACTTAATGATGTCTAAGGCAACCTACAGTTGTGGTTTAGACTAAAGATCAAAGTAGAGATCCAAGACCAAAGGGCACAGGACTCTAAATGAGAGTTCAAGTTTGGGGATTGTTCCAACCAGCACCTAGGAAACTTGCCAGTGGCTATAGAATCCTTAAACTCACATATATCCATTTAGGTAGGTCTTATCATCACCCTCCCTTATTTTATAATTGAAGAAATAGAGGCTCAGAGTGGCTGAATAACTTCTCAGGTCAAACACCAGGTATATGGCAGAACTGAAATTTGAAGACAGGACATGAGACCAAATGTTTAGGTCAACAAAGGAGTTAACACTGCTCCTGCAGTTAACACAGAAAAATTTAAAAGAAAAAATAAATTCACATTGGTATATCCATGTATCCATTCATGCATACATCCATCTATGCAACAAATATTTGCTAATTGTCTCAGTTGGGTTTTCTATTCCTGCACAAACATCATAACCAAGAAGCAAGTTGGGGAGGAAAGCTTACTTTTCCACATTGCTGTTCATCACTAAAGGAAGTCAGGACTGGAACTCAAGCAGGCCAGGAAGCAGGAGCTGATGCAGAGGCCATGGAGGGATGTTACTTACTGGCTTGCTTCCCCTGGCTTGCTCAGCTTGCTTTCTTATAGAACCCAAGACTACCAGCCCAGAGATGGTACCACCCACAAGGGGCCCTCCCCCCTTGTTCACTAATTTAGAAAATGCCCCACAGCTGGATCTCATGGAGGCACTTCCCCAACTGAAGCTCCTTTCTCTGTGAAACTCCAGCCAGTGTCAAGTTGACACAAAGCCAGCCAGTACACTAATAGAGAATGATCTTCTGGCTATTAGGAATGGAGTAACAAGCAGAACCAACTCATATCTCTTTCTCAAAGAGTGAATATTGTAATGTGGTTGGCATATAGCAAATACACATACACACAAGTCAATGGATATAACATGTTTAGAGACTGTAGAAGAAGGAGTTAACCTATTCCAGTAGGAAGAAGGGACATCCTGAGGAAGTAGATGACTATCATAAGGAAGGTACTCATAGACTCTATATTATCCACCTCGTGCAACAATGATACGAGCAAGCCATTGTTACTTCTGCTCTTATGTAGAAAGATGATTGTTACACGCTGAATGCTGATTTCAAGGTAAAAGTCACAGAGCAGGGGTATATATGAAAAACATTCTTGTACAATATAGGGCCCTCCCTCTAGGATACCCCTTGCCCCTCAAATCTAACTCTAGACCAGATTCTGTCTCAAGTGCCTGGACTTTCTGAAGATGGCTTTCTTATGTACCTTAAGTTTTTAGGTCAGGATTCTTGGTAACAGTTGCTGCGAGTCACCCCTGGGTACCATCTCTTCTTCCTGTTATGAACCCATAGAGCAAAGGTATAATAATGAGAAATCTTTGGCTCACAAAAGTAACCCCAATGCATTATTTTCAATACCTTATAAATCTCCCTCAACTGAAATGGAATCATTAGTACAGCCCTAGGAGAAATTTATTTGAACTACCACCTGGCATCTTATAGAGCTTTGTTCTTCCCATGATTCCTTCTTTAGTGTTCTCCTTGTTATAAATTACCTTGCGAGACTCCCATGATTGTATTAATACTCTGACAGAGTAGTCAAAGATGTTATTATCACCCCCATTTTGCAGATGGGCTCATCTTAGAGATAGTGTCTCTCTAATCCCACTGGGCTCAAAGGCTACAGAGGAGGAGCTGAGCTTCACAACTGTTGGCAGCTCTGTAAATGAAGGCAGCACCTGTCCAGTGACTGAGGCTCACGGCCTGCACATCATCCTTGTCCATGACCCTCAATGCACACAGAGAGGCTGTGGGAAGATTCTGTTGATTCCAGTTTGTGTTTTCAGCCCATCTCTCTACAGCTCCTCTACAAAGTCCCCTGCTACAATCATCTCCCACTTAAATGGCTGCCAGATCCCACTCTCTCCTTTCTCCCATCTCTAATGCATCTCTTCATAGAAACTGAAGGAAAATCTAAAGAAACTGGCCACTTTATATCTTCCCTTGAAGGCATGTTCTAATAAGATTTAAACTCTTGGGGCCCTTAGCCACATAGTCAAACGTACCTCCTTATTGCTTATACTATTCCCACTTGACTATTTTTAACCTACAATTAAAGACCAAACATTCATTACTTGATTTCTTGAAATGCTTTTGCCTCTGCTTTTATGTGTTTTTTTTTTCTTTTGTAGATTTCCATTTAAATATCAGTCACCTAAACAGGGATGCTGCTGACCATACTAGCCTCCTTTACTTCCTCCTTTATACTTTTGCTCAAGGCTGTGACTTCCTAGTCCTCTTTTTGTAGCATATTTGCAGATGTTCAATGACTTGTACAGCCACACCCAAGGAGCTTGCTGGAGTTTGGCTTGGGGGTGGGTGTAAGTTATCAGTTGCCACAGTGTCTTCTTCTTCCTGTCAATCACTGTGCATCAGGGCTACCTGTACATTGTTTAATGACTTATCTTCTCCAGATTCATCTCATTTGTCCATTTTCTTTATTGAATAGAAGGTGAAAAAAGAAAAAGAAAACACCAAATATTTACCTAGTACTGACTGGGTCAGGCTTTGCATTTCTTTTGTTTTGCTTTAAGCTGGGGCAATGATAGTTCAGGGATAGAGCACCTGCTTAGCTTGCACAATGCCCTTGATTTAATCTCCAATATTTACCCAAAAAAGGAAGTTCAGTTTTCACTCATGTAAGTAGCCAGGCAGTTTTCAGTCACTGGGGGAGGGGAAGAAAGTTTTGCATCACAAGGAGATAGGGAGCTGGAAACATTCAAGGCTCTGACATTTTAAGTTTCCAAGATTGCTCTGGGCTCAAACACCCACCATAGGGAAGTAGAAAGGACATAAATAATCATGACTGGACACATTTTTTAGGGCAAGCTTGGAATGTAATCCTTTACTTGAGTTCATTTTGAGTGGCTAGCACTCAGTCACATCCATACATCTAACCACAAGAATCGGGGGAATGTAGTTCAGTTAGAGTCCAGCAGGAAAACCTGAGTTCCCTGGAACAGTTAACCTCCTTCTCCCAATCTTATTTTGACTTATTTGTTTGTGGAATGGAAAATCTGGTTCAAATACAAGCCCACAGGATGCCAATTCCAGTTTCTTTTCTAGGAATTATAATTCTTCCCTAATGAATGAGAAGGTTTCTTTCTGGAGTTCACAGTATAGCCAATACAGCTTGATAGTTAGAAAATGTGTATTGAATATACTTATAATAGACTTCACAAGACAGGAGTCACACTGGCTGTGTTGTAAGACACACTTACCTTTATTTGATCCCAAGAAATGAGGCCTTTTTGAAGAGTCAATATCTCTGCTCTCCTCCCCCACATCTTAGTGAATCCAGCACCACCTTGCCCAGCCATGACTTTGGGCAATTGACTTTTTTTTTTTTTGAGCCATGACTTTTGGGCAATTTTCTCTGGTGTCTTGCATTCCCTTATCTGTGTTTTCATTTCTGAAAACAGCATAGGGCTCAAAGAAAGCAGACATTTATGTACCATTTTCTGAATACAGCTTCTATTTACATTGCTTGGAGTAGAGTAAAATCATAAGAGTTTATTTGGTTAAGCTGTGTGAGCAGCTCATTGGTGGAGTACGTGCTGACCACATAGGATGCCCTGGGTTTGGTTCACATCACTGAAAACAGAGGGAGGATAATTTTTTTCTTTGCATAAAGTCAAAATAGTTAGTGACACTAGGGATTTACCAGTGTCACTAAAGCTTCCTTGAAGTTTAAAAGAAGATAAAATAAACTAGCCACATCACTGTGGAGAAACTAATTTTCATAAAATATGCAAATTTGACAATACTCATATATGCTAGAAAGAAAACAGATTTGGGAGGCTTTTAAAGGTATTTAGATTCTGAAGTGCTATAAAATACTTTTCTTTAAGAGAGATTCACAATGGGTTTATATTTATTTTTATAAAGAAAGAATGAGTGTCAATGGCCTCATCAGGTTACTAAGTGACTTGCCTCTTTGATCAATTAGGTTTAAGTCTTTAGTAGAACTCAACGTTCTCTCCTGTGTGGCTTCTCCTGAGGAGACACTAACAAACATCTATTTTCTAGGGGATCTATGATGACCGAAGAAATGACTCCACCTTAGTCTAGCTTCATGAACCAGTGAGGATATAACAGCTTAGTGGGTGACTCAAAGGTGCCTCAGCAGGAAGCCTGCCCTGGCATGTGACAACTCCCAAAGCCTTGCCCCTGGAGCTCCTGCTCAGCATGCAGGCAGCTCTCCAGTCTGAAAGCCCCACTCTCCAGCAGTTGTTTACTGCGTTTATCACCTTTGGGAGGCACCTTGTGAATCTTGGAACTTTCTGAGCTCCCTAAGTTTCATTAGTTTCCCTTGCTTAGTTGTAGTTTTTACTTCCTAAATCTATGAGTTTTCTCCTAGAATGTTTCAATTATCAGGAAATAACTCCACACCTAAGTCTATCAGGATCCAGGTTCTTACTGAAAGTGTGGGAATCTAGCTCCTTCGGCCACTAACTCATCCTAAATCCCATCATGCCCACTGGAAGCCTATGATGGTTCTGTCTTCTGGACCTGATTAACAGAGGTGACTAAGGGATAAGAGGATGAGACTCTTTTAGTAGGTGACCAAAATGACTGTTCCATGCTGGATCCACTTACTAAATGACCCATGGGTGCAATTTTGGAAGCTCAAAAAAAATGGGTAGTGACTCCTCCCCGTCTCCTCTCTCCGAGCTGATCCTTGTCCAATCTCTCTCCAAAAATGGAGTAGGCAAACAGCAAAGGGAATAAACAGGAGATACTTGCTGTAAGCAAATAAAAATAATTAAAATGAGATCTCCGAAAAAGATTTAGGCACACTAAGGAAATTATCTGTAGCAGGAGGATTCTGGCCAAGAGCCCCAGAAGCTGTAAACTGTTACATCTCACAGCTCTGGACAGTGTTGGGGTGCCAGTTGAGAGCCTTCTCTTATGGAGTGAGCCTGCATTCTGAGAAATACTACCACCCAGAATTCCAGGGCAACAGGGGACTGGCTTGGGAATGATGTCTGTCATGGAGCAGAAGAATGGGGGTGCAGAGGCAGAAGCAAAAGTGAGCAAGAGTCAAGTCCTCTTGACCAGCAAATCACTGGTCCAGTCACACAGTCTAACTTTTACAAATTCCCTACCTGGGGCAGAAGCCTCAGATATGGGTAACCATCAGGTCCATTTCCTGACAACTGACCCATCCAGCAGGTCTAGTTATTCAGGGTCCTGAAGAGGCGCTACCTGAGGGTCATGGGAGTGGGGCGGAGAAAGAAAGGAGACCAAGCAAGGTTTTATTGTCAAGGTTCCGTTTATTGTCACACAGGCAGCACGTTTTAAGCAGTGGGGATGAGGAAGTTGGGAAGGGGAGCTAGGGGGAAGTGAGCTATGGGCCAAGCCCTGAATGAGGAAGTTGGGAGGGGGAGCTAGGGGGAAGTGACCTTTGCAAAATGCAAAGGAGGGAGGGGTCAAGGTATTCTTGGCAGCAGGAAGCGCAAAGGGCATTTGGTGAAGACATCTGGTATCTGCACACATAGGGACATTCCGCGGTTAAGGGTGGAGTGATCCGTAGTTACTCTCGGACCAGCAGTTCCTGGACAGGTCTTTGTTCAACAATCTCATGGTCATAAGACAGCCATGGCTGAATGACCTTGTTTGGCTCCCCACAGACAACCTCTACCTGGGTTAGAAGCTGGGGTCCAGGAGCAGAGTCTGTCTACTAACTTCAATGAATGTGGTGCTGGGTATTTCTGGCAGCTGCCTTTAGCCAGAGAACCAGACATTGAAGTCTTCATGGCTGCTTCTGACAGGTACTTCTGGCAAAGTGTGTGCAGAAGCCCAAAGACAGTCGAATTCATTAAGAACCATCTGGTTCCTGATTGGCTGAGGCTCCACTCCTGGCAAGTCAGTAAAGAGATGTTGGAAGTTAACATCACTTCCCATTCATGTGGTCTTTATAGTTCATCATCTGCTGATTTTGGGGGTGGGGAGGGGGGAATGGTTTTCCTTGGGCCAGAAGGTAAGTAAGAATCTAGAGAGAAACTCAACATTGTATCCCTAACAACAGTATAAGCTCTGTCAGTAAGATTCTCACGGAGTGGTGCACTGGACCCTGCCCTCCTCCATTTACTCTCATAAACAGTTCTTAGACAATGATTTTCCATTCGTGTCTAAGTATAGAGCTGTAGCTCTCATTTGTAAAGCTCTCATCATTTCTCCCTGTGAGCCTGGTTAGTGCCTAGAATGAATCTTCCCAAATTATCCACTGATGTCTCAGCTCCTCCCATCAGCTTGGGTCTTTCTTTTGTCTTCTGGGGAAACCAGGGCCATTCTTGCTCTTCCCCCTCTGCACACCAGGAATCCAGCCCCTCCTCTCACACTGATTATTTTAGCAGCCACTTAACTGACCACCCCTCCTCAGACTTTGTTATGTAAATCCTCTACTCTGCATGGCGATAAAATGAACCCAAGAGTGTGAGCCTGGTGGTGTGACTGAGCCACAATCCATCAGTGGTTCTTTCTCATTCACAATAAAAGGGCAAGGTTCATTCGTAGGATGGCGTGCAAGATATCGACTGTATGGTACCCATGACTTCCTGTCTTTTCTTCCTAACTTCCCTGGTCTCACACTTTGTTCCAGCCCCATTCTCCTCTGATTCTTACAATACTAGGCAGACACCTGCTTCTAGAATACTGTCTGTCTTCTCCTCAGCTTCCCTGCATCCCCATTCATGTGTCCTGTGATGCTGTCCCACTATCTATCATCTAGAGAGAGAGTGTTCAGTTGGATTCTGAGTAAGCTGAATGAACGTTTTCTACTAGAGTCGGTCTTTTGGGAAAGAACAGAAAGAGAAGGAGAATGAGGATGAAGAAAAATAAGGGATAGATAACGAATGGACAAAATATAAAATGAGAAAGGTATCCTCTGAATCTGACTCTTTCCCATAATACAATCACAACAATGCTGTTCATCCATGGTTGCATCCTGTTCCCGAAGTGTTCCATTTCCTGCCCCTTCCAGACATATTCAAGAGCAATTCCTTATGAGCTATCTCATCTATCATTCAAGTGAATTGTTTCTAATTGGCCAGCAAAAGCCTTTGTCATTTATTGGAAATGTGTTTGCAAGTTGTAGCCTAAATTCCATGTGTAAAAGTTGATGAGGTCAAGAACTGAGCGTTCAAGAATGATGGAGAGAGCAGGAGTCAGTAACTCACAGGAGCTACATCTATATCCATGTAGTTAGATCCAACACTCTGATCAGGATAGGATATGGAGTAGCATGCCTGGCAACCTTTAGACAGCCATGAGTATATTTTATAGAATGAATGGAGGACTGACTGCAAGAGTTCAGTTGCCTCCTCTAAAATTCACAGCAAGACTCTAAGGAGGAGAAAAATCAATCCAAATACTCTCCGTGTGCTGGTCGCTTAGCATAGATGAGGAGGAACGAATATCTATTGGGAGCTATTCCTAAATCCATTGACCCTTGACTTTCCCTGGGTTAAGTTCCTCCCTACTCTCTCCTCTGCCGAGAGCAAAATGAATTGTCACATCTTGTGTGCAAGAATTTGAGCAAATCAAGAAGAGACACAGCTGTGCTGCACATAGCTTGCTGGTCACCTGTGGTCCTGTTGCTTCTCCATTCTCATTCTTGCTGATTTTAAATGTTCTTTTCCTGTCTGTATAGCTGCCCCTTCCCCACCACACACACAGTTCTCTGAGGACACTCTTATTATCTCTTTTGGTCTCACAGTGCCTTGAACAGATTCTTGTCTGCATCAGCTCTCAGCACCTTGCCATCTGAGAATAGCTTGGTATTTGTACTCTGATACTTCTGGCTTAAATCCCAGCCTGGTGACATATAATTTGGTAATTTGGTGACATATAATTTGAGCTGCTTTCTGAGCTCAACTTTTCTTGGAAAATGGGAATCAGGAGCTCACTTCGCAGAATTAAGAATTAAAGTAGCTGTTACACATAGGAATGGGTTAGTAAGAAGTCTGTACTTTAAAGCACAGGAAATAGGTGCTTAATCAAAATGAACCCACCTTTCCCTGCTTGCTCGCCTGTACAAAGGCACTTGAGGAGGCGGCAATAGGTTCTACTCGCAATCCCTGGATAAGTCACTCAACTGTCTGATGCTCGCTTTCCCTACTGGAATATGGGGATAAAATAATTTTCTCCTGGAAGATTATTATAAAGATTAAATTTACTTAGTCTTATAAATCTCATGTAAGTAGGGTCTCAATAAATTTCAGTATTAAACTTGTTTGGTCTGAGTAAATTTTAGGTATTTCCAGGGGCTTCCCAAATAGGCTGTAAACTCCCTGCCAGAAACTTACTTAGCCATGTTGATCTTTATGTTCTGGGACTTTGAAGATATCTGACATACAGTGATCAATTAAAAATTGCTTAGTGCATGGATGAATAAATATGCTCAGGCAATGCACTGAGCTGTCCGGCCCGCCCCACTGTCCCCTTCTCTTTGCAGAGTCACTGAATAACAGGATAGAAAGACATAACTCTCTATCCCTCCCTCCCCTCTGTCTCTCTCTCTCTCTCTCTCTCTCTCTCTCTCTCTCTCTCTCTGTGTGTGTGTGTGTGTGTGTGTGTGTGTGTAGGGGTAAAAACTAAAAAGATGACATTACAAGTAACACTTTAGAAGGAGAAGATTCGCACAACACACTCATTCAGTTCAGACTCTGGCAAAATGCATTGTGATTTACTCCACCAAATTACCTACTGTAAAATATTTACAGCTAATTCCCTCTACCTTCTAGGGAGGCAGCAGCAAAGGGAGGCAGGTTGTTTAGGCAGTAAATGCAGGATGCAATTTCCATTTCAGTGGCCCGTTTCCTGCAGCAACCTCAGGCGACAGCTTCATTTATATCTTCCATGCACAGTCTTTTCCACGTGTGCGTGAGTCTCGATTACAGGCAGTTGAGGTTTGTGTGGCAGGCATTGTACATTTATGAGCCAGAGTAAACATTAACTATGACTAGTAATTCATCTGGGGTGGAGGGAGAGGAGAGGCATATACTGGCTCCTCCTAGGGTACTGGGGACCTGAAGGGAAATGAGGAATTAGTACACAGATGGGTGAGAAAAGCCCTGTTCACTTGAAAGTGCCTACTTCTCCCAGGCATAATTATAAAATTGGAGAGATCGACATAGAAGTGCCCCAGCGCTCAGTCTTTGAACCCTTTTCATCCCCACATACCCCAGTGCATACCACCTGCATATTTTGTCATTGACCAAATATTTCTATGGCTCACATCTTTCAGCTTATATATTTTCTGCTTACCTAGCTTGTGGATGTCTAGAAAGCATCTCAATCCATCTAGAATCTGCCTACGGTGCTTTCTTTCCCCAGCATTGCTTTTCTTGCTGTAACCATTCTCTATAGGTTTCCCTGCAAAGTCTATTCCAATGCGCCCATTTGGTACTGCAATTCATATCCTAACTTTTTTTTTTTGAGGATTAAAAACTGCTGGGGATTTTTCCATTGTCCTGAGAAAAACATTTCAGCCCTGGACCATGCCTGTCTCACAAAATCACCTACTGCCACCACCCCTTATTCATTCCAGCCAGACTCACCTCCTACCACTTCAGAATCTTTGAACTATTTCCTCTACTTAAAACCAGCTTCTCCTTGAGGCAATTAGTTCCTTTAGTTTGTTCAGGTCTTAGTGTTCATGTGTGTCTATTCTCCTAAGTTTGTAAAACTTATAGCTGAAAGAAAAGGATCAACAAATAAAACTCATGTACATTAAAACTTTTGACTTCCAAAGATACATAGCTAAAATGATACAAGACACTACAAACTGAGATAAGATACTTGGAATCTAAATGACAGAGAAGGGAGTAGCACCCAGAAGAGAGAAAGAATTCCTACTAACTCAAAGTATAGGCCAGGAGAAAAGAGCAAACAATATAGTACAATGATATTCTTGGCATTTGCATTATGAGGGGAAATGATGTGGGGTGTGTGTGTGTGTGTGTGGTGTGTGAGGAGTCATAGGACACAGATGATCAACAAAATAATGTATTTAAAGACATTAAATTTTTTTAATTTGGGGGAACTTAGAGTAAGTGACAGAGAGAAGTATCAACATGACCTTTGGACACCGATGAAGGGAATATGGCTTGCAACAAATACTTTCAAAACCTAACTGACATTTTCTTGTTGTTCAGAATTGGGATAATATCCTACATAAGTCACAGACCTCTGGTTTATGAATGCATAAACAGGATCCTACAAAGTCACATTGTTCACCAAGAAACAGTATAGAAACTATTTGAGAGTCTCTTACCAGAAAGAATGTATAAATAAATAAATCCACACAAAGGATTACTTTGCAGCAAGGGAAGTGCATTAACTAAAGCCAAATGTAACAGAAAAAAATAGGATTTACAGATTGTTTACTTTTGATAGTTTACAAAAGACTAAATAGAATATTATATCTTTTTTTTCAAACGGCAAAGCTAAACAGCATGTTGTTTAAAATACAGCATACTGTTGGTGAACACTATTCAGAAGAGCGGTGTTTTCCCCTCAGGCAGTTGTCCAGTTGTATCAGCACTCAGGCTTCTCTGTCTCTGGTGGATGGGTATGTGGGTGGGAGATATGACTGGATTTGACCATTTAGGAATGGCCAATGTGATGATCTTCAGAGTGCCTACCGTGTGATGCTCTTCAGAATGCCTTCTGCTCTTCCTTCTATCCACCTCCCCTACAACATTTCACTTGGCAAGATAGCAATGGGTGGAATAGCATTCTCAAAATTTCACTTTGGGATGTGTGTATATGTGTGTGTGTGTGTGTGTGTGTGTGTGTGTGTGTGTGTGTGTGTGTGAGTAGTAGTAGTGATAGTAGTAGTCTCTCCCATATGCAGGTTCTGTTGGGAAAATGCATCTATAATGAATATATATAGGCTCTTTTTCCTTGTCACTATTTATGAAACAATGCAGTATAACAATTTACATGGCAGTTGCATGTATTACAAGTAATCTAAAGATGATTTAAAGTACATAGAAGAATATGGGCAGTTATTTATAAGTACATCACCACTTTAGATAAGGCCCTTAAGACCATGTAGGTCCCATAAAGAATCTCTCATGGATACAGAGGGAAGGCTATATATGCAAATATAAGCATATTTACTTATTCATATGAATTGTGTGAGTGTGTGTGTATGTCTGTGTGTGTGTGTTCAGGGAAGGTGTATTTAGGAGGCTTTCAATCAGTCAAGCTGTGAAAAAGAGTTGGCACAATCACTGGGAGGGATGGAGGGGAATTGCAACACATTGGAGTGTTTCAATCACTTGACAAGCTTTGATAAAGTCCACTGTGGTTAGAAAAATATGAGGGAGTTCCTGTAGTCCTGGATGCAGAGAGTAGGGGACAAATATTGGAACCCATGGCTCCTGATGGGGAGCTGGACCCCAAGGGCTCATACTTATTCTTTCCAGTAAACCCTTTGAGTTTTCTGCTTTTCTTCTTCCTGAACATTTGTACCAAATTGCATTATTTCCCACAGGTAATTATTTTTCAATGCCCAAAGCTCACATGAAGCTCCACCTGTTTCAATAACTTCTGGGAGCCTAGGTATTCCTGGCAAAGGCACGTTACAACATCTGGAAAAAGCAGGACGTTAATCTGGCCCAGCCATGCCAACTTTTCCTGTGAGTCTGTTTAGGCCCATTTTCTACAAAACTTACAGTCTCAGGGAGAAGTGGAGGAAATGTAAATGCACCTGTGATGAGAAGAGTCAAGGGTCGGGACAGCCTGGGAGCCATAGGAGCCAGTACAGAAAAGCATGCTGCTGATGGAGAAACAGGACAGGAATGAGTCCCGAATGATGGCTGTCAGCCAACATTAGCCGAAACAAGCAGGTTCAAAGTCATTACATCATTATGGGTCAGCGAAGAGACAAAAATGTGACAGGGAACACAATTTATCACAGCATCTGTTAAACTTGTAGGACTGTCCAGCCTCTGGTCCATAGGCTGCATGTGCTGCAGGACAGCCGTGACTGTGGCCCAACAAAAAGCCATAAACACCCAAGTTTTCACTATGGTGTCAAAATGTTATAAGATTGGTTCATGGTTTGTTTTAAAAATGTGTGTATGTGTGTACATATATGCATGTATATAGATCATATATACATATATATGCATACATATACATACATATTAGATGCACAGTTCTTCTCAGATATGAACTTTGAACTTGACAATTCCATGCTCCAATGTCAAAAGGTTGGAAACTCCATAAAAAAGCTTTGAGACAGAAGTCCCTGTGGCCTGGTAATTTAACTTTCCTACAGCTACCTTGGAGAAATGCTGAAAAGCAAATAGAGAGGCATGGGCAGGGTCATTACTTTTGCTTGGTTTGTCATAATGGAAAATTGGTTAAAAGTAAAGGATCCTCCTCCAAAGAATTGCTGTACATACTGTGGTTTGTATAATGTTGCAACACAACTTTCACTAATAAATGACTGTGTACTGATTTGGAAAGACCTCAAGAAGTCTTATTGAATATAAACACAAATTTAAAAATGATACATAAAAAATATGCTATTTGTATCAAGATACCATCATGTGCATTACAAACCTCAAATAATATAATACATTTTATATAATTTCTGCATGACCACACACACATACACACAGGTACAGGTATTAGGGATAGACTGAATTCCTCTTTGGGGCAGCATACATTGATAGAGGGACTGATTTCAAAGGAAAGTTTACCTCAGACAGAGGACACTGTATAGAAATGTTCAGCCATTATTCTGGTACAAAAATACAGAGCTTTTCTCAATTTATATTTTAATTATTTTTGACTATTTCATACATGAGTATAATAGTTATGTTATTTTCCCCTTCATCTCCACCTTTCAACTCCTCTGGGCCCACATGTCTCAAACCCATGTCCCTTTACTCTTTAATTATTATTGTTACATACATACATACACACACACACACACACACACACACACACACACACACACACATGCACACACACATACACACACACATGCACACACACATACACACACACAAACTCATAACATGCCAAGTTCAAAGTTCACTTAGTGTTGCTCATGTGTATGTGTATTTAAGGTTAATTGTTTGGGATAACCTGTCAACGATCTTGTTCCTGAAGCAGATTGAATCTCCCTCCCTCCACACTGGCATCACATTTGGTTCTATCAACCTTAGGTCCTGTTAAGGCAACCATATTGTTGAGAGTCTATGATTACAGTTTCTCTGTCCTATACAGAAAATGCCCTGATCTTCTGGTTTTAAAATTCTTTCCACTACCCTCTTCTATAATGTTCACTGAACCTTTGGTATAAGTGTTGTATTGTATATAGATCTCAAATTACTGGAAAAAGATACACAAGCTGAATGGAGAAAAATATAATCAATAGTCCTACCCAGTTATAACACCTATAAACCAGAACAATAATATACCCCAAAAGAAGCAACAGTGGCATTTTTATCCTGAGGGTAACCAACAACTGTTGAATTAAATGTAAAGCCTGCTCAATATGAGGGAATTTGTGCCTGGATCTATAAGCCTATGCCACTACCCATAGCTGGCAAGGCCAAGTACCCTAGAGGAGAGCCTACTACCATCATAATTCCCAATATAACCCAATATAATTCTAAACTGCATTCTAAATACTTGTCATTATACCCACAGATAGCTAGATGTATCTTTCACCCCTTATCACATATCTTTCTATACCAGATAGGTACATGCTAGAGTTTTCTGATGCATGTGGTGATTGATGTGAGAGGAAGAAAACAGCTCTACAAAGAGCCTATAGTAACTGTTAACCTGGGTTAGCCTAGCCACTTGGACATAGTAGTGAATATTTTCTCCCTGGAATCAGAGAAACATACCTGTTCTTACTCAGAGTTTTGGCTAAGTCTTCTAGAAAACATGCTCACCCACAGGGGCCAACAAGGGATGAGAGTGAGTAGGGGCTGTCAACCAAGTTGTCAAACTAAATCAAGACTAAAAATGGCACATTGCCGGGAGAGGGGTGGTGACCTTCTTACCTGTCATCCCTATCACAGCAACAGTGAACCAACAAGAGCACGTAGGCAGGAACATAGGGGAGAGTCCCCTAGGAGTGACTAGGTAGAAGGGGATAGTTACTTGCCATGAAAACATTCTTCCCAAACACGGTTACAGGCCACTACACCAGTGGTACAACTATTGTGGGCAGGCTGAGTGTGCACATCTCTACTCATGCTTAGGCAGAGGATTCTCAAAGACATGTGTACCAAGAGTTGGGACAACCAAGGGATATTTTCAGGTGTGTTTGCTATGTAAATTGTCTTTATTCCCCTCAAGGTAGAAATATGCACTTTCTTATAACCACAGGCTTTTCCACCCAGGCCCCAGTTCCTGAATAAACAATGTGAGGCCTTATTGCTATTGTTATTTATTAACAATGCTTATGGCCTTTGTCTAGGTTTGTTCTCTGATTAGCTGGTAACTTATTTAACTAGTTTAAACTATTCTGTGTCTTCCCATGGTTGATTACCTCTCCTCGGTTTCATAAGTCCAACTTCCTCAGAGTCCAAGTGGTGAATCTTCCCACACCTGACTCTATCCCAGAGTTCCAATCTCTCTATTGGAATTCTCACCTTCTACTTCCTGCCTTTTGCTAATAGGCCATCAGCTTTTGATTGACAGGTGATGCTTCCACACAAGTATACAATACATTATCCCTTCACTTTCTCTTTTAAGTAGCTGAATTTAACCAAATAATAAATAAACTTAAAGTCAAGTGTTGAGTCCACACTAGCTAGACTTGCATCTAAGCAACAGACTTTGTCAGTGTGAATGAGATGCAACTCCTATGATTCATTGCATGAGATTTCAACTGCTTGAGCTAGAGAGAGAGAGCTCAGATGGTTCAGTGCTTGTGATACAGCAGGAAGATTTAACTCAGACCCCAAGAACCCATATAGAAAAGAGCAGAGTGTCATGCTGTGTACTTATATTCCTAGTGCTGAAGAGATAGGGCAAGATGTATCTCTGATGTATTGTTGGCCAGTTTGCATAGCCTAAGAAGCACCAGACTGTTAGAATACTCTTGTTTCAAAACACAAAGTGGATGGGTCCAGAAGAAAGAATCAAAGTTGACCCGTGGTCTCCTTACCCATGTGTACATACATGCACCTGTGTCCTTACACATCTGTGCACATGCACTTTCACAAGTATATGGGCCCAACCTCCTATACACCAATACGCGCACACACACACACACACACACACACACACACACACACACACACACAGAGAGAGAGAGAGAGAGAGAGAGAGAGAGAATTTATTACTTCCATCTTGATAACAGACTTTCTAGTGTCTCAGTACACTAGTTGTATGTGACATCCAACTATAATGACACATAGAGACTGTGACGTGATCACTGTTGTCAGGATGTGTTAAGCACCAAGTCATTTACTTGTGCTTCTGTGTCCACCCATTAATCAAGCTATTCATGGAGTTGTGTGACAGTCTCTTGTCTTTCGGGTAATTGAAAGGGCTGTGTCTCTAGATTCTGGCTACCTGTTAGAATTTCCTAAAGAAACGTTTAGTAAATATCAGCAGTAAGGTACTATCACAGACCATTTTTCTTTCCACTGTTTAAATTCTGTCCCCCTTTTTTATTCTTTTTTTTAATTTTATTTTATTTTCTAAGTTTTTTTTTATTTACATTTAAAATCATTTCCCCTTTCCCGTTCCCTCCCTCCCCGAAAGTCCCATAAGCCCCCTTCCCTCCCTCTGTTCCCTGTTCAACCCCCTCTCGCTTCTCTGTCCTGGTATTCCCCTACATCCAGTCTTTCCAGGACCAGGGGTCTCTCCTTCCATCTTCTTGGAAATCTATTGATAGGCGAATTGTGTCTAGGGTATTCCGAGATTCTGGGTTAATATCCCCTTATCTGTGAATGCATACCATGTGTGTTCTTTTGTGATTGGGTTACCTCACTAAGGATGAAATTTTCAAGTTCTGACCATTTGCCTAGGAATTTCATGAATTCATTGTTTTAAATTGCAGAGTAGTATTCCATTGTGTAATTATACCACATCTTCTGAATATCACAGACCATTTTAATCAGAGTGGTTGGTGGTGAGGGCCAGGGACTTTAAATGGGCAGCCAGATTTGCGATTGATCACTTGAATGACAATTCTAGGGAATTGTTTCCAGGTTTCAGATGCAGGAGTGCTGGAGATGCAGACAGCAGACCTCCAGTCCCACTGAGCCAGCACATTCAGCTTTGTTCTTTTTCTTTGAAGCATACTCTCTGATGAGGTGGTAGAAGTTTAGAAGGGAGGATAAGTCTGGTGCTATACTAAGTCTGGGAATACACTGACCTACCATGTGTGTTCCCAGTCCTTAACCTTACCTTTGACCGGCAACCTGACCTTCATTTCAGCATGGAATCTAGAGCTGACCTTCAGTTCTAACTGCAGCATCAGTTCTTCCTTCAGTTGCCTTCCCAAAAGCTAGGAGGATGCTTCTGTATCAGATACAAATCCCACTGTGTAGATCTCTCCACGTCCTAACTCAGCTTCATCTGCTGCCCTGGTGGGAGTCTATTACATTAGCATCTCCAGCAGACCTACTTCCATGTTCTCTGCCTTCTAATCACATAGCAGCAGAGAGATGGAAGATGCATCCTACCAGGTTAGGGCTGTCATGGCTTCTCTTGCTTTGTTTCTGGCTCCTTTGAGTTAATGAAGGGTGTGTGTGTGTGTGTGTGTGTGTGTGTGTGTGTGTGTGTGTAAATGTGAATCTGTCTATTGAGGAATCACTTGTTTATTATCTTTATTTGTCTGTTTTGAATTTATTAAGCATGTATAATGTGCCATGATTTATACTGGTAGCAGAGATCAACAATGGACAAGACAACATTCTGCTTTTGCAGAGATTAATTCAAGACTGGGAAGAAGGCATCAGCAGTCACATATGAGCCAGTGTCTAATTAGATAATTCCAAATCTTGACCAATAACACACAGTGGGATTAAAAAAAACTAAATAGAACAATGAGAAAAAGTGTGACTTGGGGCAGGTGCTGTGTTAGTGATTAGACTGCTTCTTAGAGATGACTTTTATCTGGCATTTAGATGACAGAGAAGCACAAGAGTCCAGACAGGTGCCATGAAATAGAACTTTCTGTAATGAAGAAAATGTCCTACATTCACATCTCAAAGACATCAAGTAGCAAGTAGTTAGTTTCTCTATTGGGCAAATGAAATGTGACTCCTATGACAGAGAATTCCTTCATTATAGCTAATTTAACTTTAAATAGTTACACATGTCTGTGGCTTTCATATTGGAAAGCAGAAGTTTAGAGTTAATGGGAAAAACATAATTGAAAAGGAGATGGCAGTCATATATCATATACAGACCTGAGAATGACTAGTCCAGGGCAAGCAAAGAGCCAATCCTCTCTGGAGGCAGAGTCTGGAGGGTTACCATGAGTTTGGGGGTATCTTGGGGTATACAGTAAGTATTAGGTGAGCCAGGACTATACAGTGAGACTGCCACAAAACAAAAGAGGAAAGAAGAAAGGAAGGAAAAAGGAAAAAAGAAGAAAAGGGAGGAAGGAAAGCAGAAAGGAAGGAAAGGGAAGGGAAGGGAAAGGGAGGGAAGGGAAGGGAAGGGAAGGGAAGGGAAGGGAAGGGAAGGGAAGGGAAGGGAAGGGAAGAAAGCATGCAAGACCATGCCAGCTGCCAATAACTCTACAAAGGCGTTTAGAGTGTCTGAGTATAGAGAGGACAGTCCTGCTAGAACTCTGAAAATAGGGTTTGAGGCTGGAGAAATGCTCAGAAATTAAGAACACATGCTGTTCTTCCAGAGGACCAGAGCTGGGCTCCCAGCACACATATCAGGTGGCCCACAATTACCTGTAAGTCCAGTTCCAGGGGATTTGATACCCCTGTCCTCTGTGAACACTGCAGTCATATTCCCTCACCACCCCACCACACACAAAAATAAAGCAAACCTGTTTTAAAAGGAAAAAAATGTCTTGAAGTTAAAGAGCATATCATAAAGGATCTTGAGAAAAATTAAGAAAGGGATTGAAATTTTATTTTAATATAATGAGGAAGATTTTAAGTACAAGAGTGCTATACTGATAACTTACATACAGGGAGGTTTTTCATGTGATGTTATACATATTAGCTGATTTGATCCTCTGGAAAATCTGTTATTATTTCCAGCATGAAATTTGTGATAGAAAAATTAAAGCTCTAAGAATTAAATAATAAACACCTAGTAGCCTATAGGTAAAACAGAGAAACATGACTAGTTCCAGCATTTGTGGCAGTGCTGAGACTGGAACCCAGGGCCTTGCAATGCTACTCTATCACTGGGCCATGTCCCCAACCCCTGAGGCCATCTCCGTACCTTCTGTGTGACACTAACTCCTTCCTAGCCAATGCCAGCTTTTGAAAACTTATTCCTTCTCAATGTGGATAATGGCATTAACCGAGAAATGGAACCAGAGGGAACAGGCTATCAGAGCAGGAAGGCTAAGGATGTGATGGGGTAGAGAAGTGATACCCAGGGGATGATGGGAGGAGAGAAGAAATTAAAATAGGCTGTGCTTCTAAAGTGAAGACAGCCCAGAGACTCCTTGGATGTTACTTATTGAGCACACTACAGGGTGAGTCATGGTAGTGTCAAAGGTAGTGTCATGGAACCATGTTAGGGTGGAACAATTGAAGAGATGGTGACATTCTTTCCTGGGCTAAGGCGGGGGTGGATGGGACTTGGATGGAGATGGGAGGTAGGGAGATATAGTGGGAGATGTTGCTGTTGGAGAGTATACTGGGTGTGAGCACATGCTCCTTATCTTTCTTTCTCTCTCCCATCTTCCTACCTGTCCTTTTGTCATTAGTCTATTAGTCAACAAATATTTATGGAGACCTGACTGGTTCCAGGCACTACTCACAGTTCTGGGAGCACAGAACACAAAAGAGCTGAATCCCTTTGCTTCTTGGAGTTTCAGGACAGAACAATGATGCCTGAGAAAATGAACATGCATGAGAAATCATTTCAGAAAAGGGGCTAGTTTGAAGAAGAGAACAAGTCTCATGGGTTGTTTGGGGTAGGAGGCCATGTCCAAAAGGGGTAGGTAATATAATGCGAATACAAGATAATATAAATTATTGAAAGAGCAAGAAAGCATTAATACATTCATTTGTATGTATGAATACTAGATATTATAAAACTCTCCATAGCATAGTGCACATGTTCACGCATATCTTTCTAGGTTGTACTGATCTCTCTCCTAGCTGTCATCTCTCCATCTGTTACATGATCAGATTGATTGGCTGAAAAATCTGTTTAGTATTTCATGCACCTCAAGCTGTGAAAGGCAGGTCTAAATACAGACACAGTATGATGCACTAATTAATTTATGATTGTATTTTACATCATTGATGCTAGAGCTCTTGATTTGGGGATGCGACTTCTGAAGGAAACAGCTCAAGGACAGCAGAGAAGACTCTTGCAGGAGCATTTTGGAAGAGACTTGTCCCTACTGCCCTGGCTGCTGGGAGCCAGAGGGGGCTTGTAGGTTGCATTCATCCTATGCCTTAGTTGTAACCAAACCCCAGAACTAGTCCACAGTTACTGGCAAAACATGTCTATGCTTCACTGCAGCATTTACACCTGTCACTCATATAGACAGGTGCCTCCATCTTGCCTGACTTATTTTACAAGCTTCCATAGCCAGGCATGACTGACCCCAGCAACACTTTCACAGATAAAACATCAAGTGCTTTCAATGAACATTAACCGTCTCACTGACCAGATACCCTGGGCCACACTGAAGAAACACAGGCGACTTATTTACAAAGAGCCAAGATTCATTTTAAAGATGCAAGGAGGCAGAAATCAAATGACCTCACCATTAGCATGAGTGTTAACATGTCATTCTCTGACATGTCATTCTCTGAGAGCACACAATGAAAAAATAGGATTCCTATGGAGAAGCAACCACGATCTGCATTTGTGGTGAGCAGTGAATTCCTTGGGGTTATACTGAGAAGTGCATCATAATTGTATAAAACATTTCTGATCGCTATTGCTGTCCGTCCTCATTTTATTTGATGAGAAAACTGGGGGTTTAGGTGGTTAAGTGCTTTTCCCATAGTCCTTCACACAGCAATGGCAGAGCCAGAGTCCTAGGCAGTGAAAATAGCAAGGGGGATATCATCCCAGTAGAGAAGATGGTGCTGCGGAGAGACTACTGCAAAGGGCCTGCCAGTAGAAGAACTAATCTCCCTGATTGGATTAGATACATTTCAGACATCTGTCAGATTATCATGCTTCAACCCACAAATTTAAAAAATTGACACAATATATATCAACCTAAAGAGCCTATGGGGCCACAAAGGCGGGTTGAAGTAGTCAGACCCTTGTCACTGGCAAATGCCCGACACTTAAAAAGTAGAAAGATTAGGTAAGAACACTGGCTCATATCTGTAATCTCAACACTTAGGAAGCAGAGACAGGAGATTCCGAACTTTAAGACCAACCAGAGGAATATGTGAGAGCCTGCTGCAATAAACAAGAATGAAAAGAAAGAGAAATCAATCTATGTCAGCACATGGCTTTGGAGGGTTTGGTGTGAAGTAGTAGGGAGGGCTTGGAGGAACAGTGCTCAGGTCATGGTGCTCACAAAGGAGGGCTTAAGAACACCTTGGTGGGCAGGCTTCCTCTTTCTCTTGTTTATTTTGAGATTGTAATTTAAATACAGCATTTCTCCCTTCCCTTGCTCCCCTCCATTTTCTCCCTCCAAACTCTCTCATGTACCCCTCCCAACCCTTCTTAAATTCATGACCAATTTTCATCAGTTATTATTGTATGCATATATGTATTTGCAAATACATATGTATTCCCAAATATTACTTGTTGAGCATATATCGTGTGAACTGTATGTATGTTTCAGGCACTGGACAATCAGTTGTTATGCTCTTTCCAGGAGAAAGCCACCTTTCCCATTCCCAGCTGTGGTCCTTCATGTTGAGTTGAGGCCTTGTGAGTTTTCTTCTTATCGACTCCTCATGTCTAATTTTTTCCTTATTCAGCTCATGTTTAGGCAGTCATGTTAGTAAGAATTTACTGGTATAGCTCCTAATACTATTAGAAGATACAATCACAGAACAAACTTCCTGATCCTTTAGCTCTTACAATCTTTTGGTCCCTTTCTGAAATGTTCCCTGAGTTTTAGGTTATGGGAATGTTTTGCAGATGTATCCATTGGGACTGGTTATAGTTTTCTATAGTGGTCTCCATTCATTACAAAAAGAAAGAAAGAAAGAAAGAAAGAAAGAAAAAGAAGATTCCTAGATGAGGGATGAAGACTACACTTGTCTGTGGGTATAAAAACGAATGTTTTTAGGTTGTAGTTAGGGATTATGCTAGTTTAATAAAATAGTGATTATAGATTCTTCCCCAATAATCATGACTCACTAGCACTGAGTAGTTAGCTAGGTTTCCAGAACTGGCCATGGTATCCCTCTTATTGGATGGGTCTTAAGTCCAATTAAAGAGAAGTCGTTACCACCACTACTGCACCTATAGGGTTAATGCTCTTTTGATGCAGTTCATGGGTATGATAGCTAGGTATGGCTATTGATTTTCTCCCACCTTTGTAAACGTGCATAGCCCATTCTCATATCAGGAAAGCTAGTCCTCATAGAGGGCTGTTCAGATCAGTCAAGTTCAGGGGCCTTTGGGTCATGTTTCTGAAGTATATGGTATCTTCACCAGTAGATACTTACCGTCCATGCCTGGAGGGTAACCAGGGAAATAGTAATAGACTATATGTTTTCAGAGCCTGTTAGAAAGCCCTGGCCAACAACTAAAAAAGAGAGCTTCTCATGTCTGGTACATTCTGCCATTTTTAATATCTTCTGCCTATGGGATGATGCTAATTGCATTGAAAGCCTGTCATCCATCTCAGTTAATCATCTCTAGAAACACTCTTATAGAAACATCCAGAAGTCTGGTTCACTAATTCCCTAGGCATCTTTTCATCTAATTAAGTTGACAAACAAGAGAAACCATTATGCAGGAGCAATAAAGCAAAATGTAGACCAAGAAAAGACAAGACTTGGATGAAACCCTGGCATATTAACAGTTCCCATCACAAACAGCCACATCTTCCTTCCCTCCCAGTTTGAGGTTTGTTGGGGACCCACACAGCTTGAGGGTGCAGGGCTTAGACATTCATCAGGGCAGTGGGTATGCTTAGGAAGAGCCTATGGGGCTTGGAACATAATCAGGATGTGGGTGAGAAGTAAGGAGGGCTGGCAGCATCCCTGAGGCAGTGACAGCCTGACACACAGCTGAGAGGAAAGCAAGAGGTGAGACGGAGAGACCTGGAGGCCATCCTGCCACTCACTGTCTGTTAACTGTGAGCACAAAGGGCCAGAGCAGACAAGCTGGCACCTCTGTAATCAGGGCTTAATTGTTGCACTTGCCCTTTGCGATGCTGAGCCTGAGGATAGGAAATAAGATTTCAGCTAGAAGTTGGCGTGTGGGATTCTGCATAGAAGCACTCTTTGAATGCACATAAGCAAATATTAGACAAGTACATTCCAGATGGGATCCCCAGTCAGGGGCAGGTGATATGTGCTTCACCCTCTAATTTACTCAAAATAGTGGAACAGTTTCTCTTGGTATATCTGGATAGCAAGGTCCACGCACAAAAGACAAAGGGCTAGACCACAATGGTTCTCAACCTGTGGTCATGACCCTCTGGGGGTCAAATGACCTTTTCAGAGGAATTGCATATCAGATATCCTACATATTAGATATTTACATTACTATTCATAACAGTAGAAAAATTATGATTATGAAGTGACAAGAAAATAATTTTATCATGGGGGGGTCAGACAAGAAACTGTATTAAAGGGTCAGAGCATTGGGAAGATTGAGAACCACTGGGCTAGAGGAAAGGTTACTGTCAGGAAGACACTGAGGCTGTAGGCATTTCGATTTTAAAGTCATGTTTTTCTACCTGTACATTTAAGAAATATTGCAAGGAATGTCCACAACCCCACAAACACCAAACAGAGAGTACAAAGTTAATCAATAACCTATCTCATATAAACATGCGCATGCACACACAGACAACTTTTTAAAGATATAGATTCAGCGATGACTCATTTACAAATACGTTTTAAAAGACTTTGGAATCCCTAGCTCTTTCTGCCATATGTGCTGTCTGAATAGAGTGGAACTAAGAAGTCTTTGCCTGTCACATGACTGATGTTAAAGGCAAGCATCACACTGAGAAAGATTAGTGGACAGGACAACACAAGCAATACATACCGTTTGCGCAGCATGAAGCTTGAGTCCTGGGTGGTGCCTGAGCCCTGCCCAGGAGTGAGCCTTTCCAGATGCTTAGGAGTCAAACATAGCAAGGAGAAGGATCTCTGGTGTATATGCCACAGTGAAGTGTTTGTTGATGAGGGTAAATCTATATATTTAAAACGTTGCCTGTGTTTACATGTGTGTGTTCATATGAGATAAGTCATTGTTTTCTAAATTGGGGCTCCCACTTAAGTGACTCTAGCTTGTGTTGACATGGAAGAACTATCCAACACCATGTTACATCCAGAAAGGCAGGCAGCTCTGTATGTCCAATGCCAATATCAAGAAACCCAACACCTCTGACTTCCCACAGTCTTCTCTCTTCACCAGCAAGGATGTGACTATAGTCCAAGTTCAACCACCCCCGAGTATCTTCAACTTCCCTGACTCTTCATAGTTCTGACCCATATCCCTAGCGTAACCCATATATGTATATCCAGTCTGTGAACACTGTCTAGATTGTTGTGTACTAAATGCTTGGTGTCTGGTGATAGTGAACAATACTACTTTATGAGAAATAGACAAATTACTCCTTGGCTCTTGGGTTTCAAGAGAGGTAATTCTAATTCGAATTATATTTGCATTGAAACCTATAGTACTTGTTTAAACAGAAGCCCTTAATTGGTCATTGTGCAGAGTCACAGAGGCATGATCTAGCTTTCATATTGTCATATAGGATCTGGCTCTATTGATGGATCCACCTCTCCTACGCTACACTTAGTAAAGACTCTGAACTCTATTAGCACCACACAGCTAATAGTTCTCTGTCTAGGCGTGACATTTAGTGGTCGAGATGCCATTCCAAGATGGAGCTTCTAGAATGCTACACATTGTCTTAGTAGACTGCACTCACAACAGTAATGTATACTTACACAGACTTTATGCAGGTCTGCCAATAAGGCAGCTGTTCTGGTTGGAACATAGTTTGTGTCTGTGCCTCCAGGGTTCATGGTTTGAAATTTAATTGAGATATCAAGAAGATCAGAACTGAATCTGTCCATGATGTTTAGAAGTTGGCCTTTGGGTATTGGTTGGGATTAGAAAAGATTACCAAGGTAAAGCTCCTGTGTTTGGATTCTGGTAGCTTTATAAAAGAGGAGAGCAACTAGAGGTCATATGTACATATGTGTTCCCTCTAGTGATATGTATGTGTGCTATCGTCAAAATATCTTTTAAAAAGAAAAATAGCAAGGGAGGACAGATTTATTTTTGGCTCACAGCTTCTGAAACTTTCAGCTCACCACGGCAGAGAATGGAAGGTTGAGCCTTCATGGTGGTGGCAGCATATACTGGAAGCTGCTCCCTTCATCTTGGATCAGGAAGCTGAGTGGGGCCAGAAACTAGGGCTGAGCTCTAACTTTCCCTAAAGATCTACTGCCACCAACTGTGCCCTGCCTCCCAAAGGCTACTCAGGCAATCAAAATTGTGACACCAGCTGGGAACAAACCTTCAAAACATGAATTTGTAGGGGACATTTCAGAGTCAAGGCATAGCGGATAGACCCTTTGTGCTGTCTTTGAATTCCAGTGACCAGAAAGCTACCTCCAGATGCTAGTCCTCAGAGCTGTACCTATAGTACTATGAGCCACAATAAACTTCTCTTCTTTATAAGCTTCCCAGCCTCAGGTAGATGAACACAGTTGAATCCAAAGGAACTTACTCCATTTTAAGACAACTGTGTGAGGTACATATTATCACTATTTCAATTTATAGCTGAGAAAATCTAGGCAGAGATAAGCAAAGCAGCTTGTCTAAGATCTTACATCTAATGAAAGGCACAGACCAGATTCAAATCTAGGAATTTTGGTTAGACCAGTGGATCACAAGAGTGACTTGAACTTCCAAGAAAAAATTGACAATACCTATGAACACATGTGGTCAGCATGTCTACAGGGGCCTATGACCCAAAAGACAGTGACTAGGGGTGCTACCTGACATTGTGCTCAGTACTGATTTTGAAATCCAGGGTAGACCCAGCTTCTGACACACAAGCTGCTCAGTGGCAGTGCCCAGGGTACCTCATCTTTATAGATCATGAAGCACTGCAATGCTTACCTTCCCTGAAGATAAACATTATTTGATTCTTGGAAATACAGACAGGCTGCCTTTCCTGATGATGAGGATGTGTGCAAGTGATGGTGGTGAGGCAGCACTAGGGATGAATTCCCATCTCTTTTCCAAATTTTACACACAGACACATACATCATACACACCTACACACACACACACACACACACACACACACACACACACACATATATGAAAGGCATTTAATTGGCGGCTGGCTTAGTGTTTCACTGGGTTAGTCTATGATCTTCATGGTGGGAAGCATTGTGGCAGGCAGATGTAGAGATGGAGCAGTAGTTGAGAGCTTACATTGTATTGGAAAAATAGAGGCAGAGAGAGAATGAGACTGGGCCTGGTGTGGACTTTTGAAACCTCAAAGCCCACTCTCAAGGGATACACTTCCTCCAACAAGGCCACACTGAAGTGGAAACTTACATATTCTTTGGAAAGTCGGTTAGATGATGTTTTGCTGGGGCAAACTCGTGAAAGAACATTTAGCTGAAGTGGACATAGGTGAAAGGCTAAGGCAGACTTGTAAAGAAACGTTTGGCTAAAGCAAAAATAGGATAAAGAATTTTTTTTAAAGCAAGTACATGAAAGGACATGTGGTGAAGGATTTTTTTGCTAATATATATATGTGTGTGTGTGTGTGTGTGTGTGTGTGTGTCTGTCTGTCTGTCTGTCTTACACTGAGTAATTGAGCTCTATTTGTCAGAACTCTAAAGAGAGATAAACTTATGGTGGTATGCTATTACTTGTAGGGTTTTTGTTTGTTTTGTTGCTTTTGTGGTCTTGGGCTGATTGATAGAGTGATGTCAACTAAAACAGACTCACATGCTAAGGCAAGGCCTGTGTTGAGACAAGACCCACAGATGACATGTGATGTTTGGAGGGAGTATAAAGGGACTCCATGGACAGTGACAGAGGTTGAGTTTGGCGTGTTGACAGAGCTAGCTATGTAATGCTTGTTGGTCTTACATCTTCTCTAATCTTTACTTTGCTGAGAGAGGCATGGCCAAGAACTTCTCCTGGTGTTTCTGCTGGTCCCTCCTGCTAACTTGCGCCAAGGCTGAGGCCTGGCTGTCTCTTTTAGGTAGAGCCACCACTGTTTGCTTTTCAACTTTACAAAACTGAACTACTGATGTATCTGTAAAGTATTTGCAAGTAGATCAAGCTGTTGTTGCTAACCCACAAACTAAACTGTCAATTTTTAGACAACACAGATGGAAGTTACTTCAAAGAACCTTTCTAAATAGGTCCACCCCCACCCCTGTATCCTTTCTTTTCCACTATCCCTGGTGGGCTAAAAAGGAGATTAAAACATTTTAAAACCATCATTAAAAACAGGTTTTTGTTTTTTTTTTAATTTTATTTTATTTTATTTTTTTAATTTACATTCCAAATCACTTCCCCTTTCCCGTTTCCTCCCTCCCCGAAAGTCCCATAAGCCCCCTTCCCTCCCTCTTTTCTCCGTTCAACCCCCTCTCATTACTCTGTCCTGGCGTTCCCCTACATCCAGTCTTTCCAGGACCAGGGGTCTCTCCTTCCATCTTTTTAGAAATCTATTGATATGCTGATTGTGTCTAGGGTATTCTGAGATTCTGGGTCAATATCCCCTTATCAGTGACTTCATACCATGTGTGATCTTTTGTGATTGGGTTACCTCACTAAGGATGATATTTTCAAGTTCTGACCATTTGCCTAGGAATTTCGTGAATTCATTGTTTTTAATTGCAGAGTAGTATTCCATTGTGTAAATATACCACATCTTCTGAATCCATTCCTCCGTTGAGGGACATCTGGGTTCTTTCCAGCTTCTGGCTATTATAAATAAGGCTGCTATGAATATAGTGGAGCATGTGTCCTTATTGCATGCAGGTAAAGTCTCTGGGTATATGCCCAGGAGTGGTATAGCCGGATCCTCCGGAAGTGTCATGCCCAGTTTTCTGAGGAGCCGCCAGACTGCTTTCCAGAGTGGTTGTACCAGCCTGCAATTCCACCAGCAGTGGAGGAGTGTTCCTCTTTCTCCACATCCTCGCCAACAACTGCTGTCTCCTGTGTTTTTGATCTTAGCCATCCTGACTGGTGTGAGATGGAATCTCAGGGTTGTTTTGATTTGCATTTCCCTAATGACTAAGGATGATGAACATCTCTTTAGGTGCTTCTCAGCCATTAGATATTCTTCAGGTGAGAACTCTTTGTGGAGCTCTGTACCCCATTTTTTAATAGGGTTACTTGCCTCTCTGGAGTTTAACTTCTTGAGTTCTTTGTATATCTTGGATATTAGCCCTCTGTCGGATGTAAGGTTGGTAAAGATCATTTCCCAGTTAGTTGGTTGCCGCTTTGTCTTTTTGACGGTGTCTTTTGCCTTGCAAAAACTTTGTAATTTAATGAGGTCCCATTTGTCTATTCTTGATCTTAGAGTATAAGCTATTGGAGTTCTGTTCAGGAAATTCTCCCCTGTGCCCATATGTTCAAGGTTCTTCCCTAGTTTCCCTTCTATTAGTTTCAGTGTGTCTGGTTTTATGTGGAGATCTTTGATCCACTTAGAATTGAGCTTAGTGCAAGGAGATAAGGATGGGTCAATTTGCATTCTTCTGCATGTTGACCTCCAGCTGAGCCAGCACCATTTGTTGAAAAGGCTATCTTTTTTCCACTGGATGGTTTTAGCTCCTTTGTCAAAGATCAAGTGACCATAGGAGTGTGGATTCGTTTCTGGGTCTTCAATTCTGTTCCATTGATCTACATGTCTGTTACTGTACCAATACCATGCAGTTTTTAACACTATTGCTCTGTAGTACAGCTTGAGGTCCGGGATACTGATTCCCCCAGAGGTTCTTTTACTCTTGAGAATAGTTTTAGCTATTCTGGGTTTTCTGTTATTCCAGATGAATTTTTGAATTGCTCTTTCTAACTCTATGAAGAATTGAGTTGGGATTTTGATGGGGCTTGCATTCAATCTGTGTATTACTTTTGGTAAGATGCTCATTTTTACTATATTAATCCTGCCAATCCATGAGCATGGCAGATTTTTCCATCTTCTGAGGTCTTCTTCAATTTCTTTCTTCAGAGACTTGAAGTTCTTGTCATACAGATCTTTCACTTGTTTGGTTAGCGTCACGCCAAGATACTTAATATGGTTTGTGGCTATTGTAAAGGGTATTATTTCTCTTACTTCTTTCTCAGCCTGCTTATCCTTTGAGTATAGGAAGGCTTCTGACTTGCTTGAGTTGATTTTATATCCGGCCACTTTGCTGAAGTCGTTTATCAGCTGTAGGAGTTCTCTGGTGGAGTTCTTTGGGTCGCTTATGTATACTATCATATCGTCTGCAAATAGTGATAGTTTGACTTCTTCCTTTCCAATTTGTATCCCTTTGACCTCTTTTTGTTGTCTAATTGCTCTAGCTAGAACTTCAAGTACTATATTGAAAAGATATGGAGAGAGAGGGCAGCCTTGTCTAGTCCCTGATTTTAGTGGGATTGCTTCAAGTTTCTCTCCATTTAGATTAATGCTGGCTACTGGTTTGCTGTAAATTGCTTTTACTATGTTTAGATATGGGCCTTGAATTCCTGATCTTTCCAAGACCTTTAGCATGAAAGGATGCTGAATTTTGTCAAATGCTTTCTCAGCATCTAATGAGATGACCATGTGGTTTTTTCTTTGAGATTGTTTATGTAGTGGATTACATTGATGGATTTCCTTATATTGAACCATCCCTGCATCCCTGGGATGAAGCCTACTTGATCGTGGTGAATGATCGTTTTGATGTGTTCTTGAATTCGGTTGGCAAGAATTTTATTGAGTATTTTTGCATCGATATTCATAAGAGAGATTGGCCTGAGATTCTCTTTCTTTGTTGGATCTTTGTGTGCTTTTGGTATTAGTGTAATTGTGGCTTCATAGAACGAGTTGGGTAGTGTTCCTTCTGTTTCTATTTTGTGGAACAGTTTGAAGAGTATTGGTGTTAGGTCTTCTTTGAAGGTCTGATAGAATTCTGCACTAAAACCATCTGGACCTGTGCTTTTTTTGGTTGGAAGACTTCCAATGACAACTTCTATTTCTTCAGGGGTTATAGGACGGTTTAGATGGTCTATTTGATCCTGATTTAATTTTGATACTTGGTATCTGTCAAGGAAATTGTCCATTTCCTCAAGATTTTCTAGTTGTGTTGAATACAGGTTTTTGTAGTAGGATCTGATGATTTTTTGAATTTCCTCAGTTTCTGTTGTTATCTCTCCCTTTTCGTTTCTGATTTTATTAATTTGGATACTATCTCTGTGCCCTCTGGTTAGTCTGGCTAAGGGCTTATCTATCTTGTTGATTTTCTCAAAGAACCAACTCCTCGTTTTGTTGATTCTTTGTATGGTTTTATTTGTTTCTACTTGATTGATTTCAGCCCTGAGTTTGATGATTTCCTGCCTTCTACTCCTCTTTGGTGTATTTGCTTCTTTTTGTTCCAGGGCTTTCAGGTGTGCCATTAAGCTGTTAGTGTATGCTGTCTCCCGTTTCTTTTTGGCGGCACTCAGGGCTATGAATTTTCCTCTTAGCACTGCTTTCATTGTGTCCCATAAGTTAGGGTATGTTGTGCCTTCATTTTCATTAACTTTCAAAAAGTCTTTGATTTCTTTCTTTATTTCCACCTTGACCAAGTTATCATTGAGTAGAGCATTGTTCAGCCTCCATGTGTACGTGGGTTTTCTTTTGTTTTTGTTGCCATTGAAGACCACCCTTATTCCATAGTGATCTGATAGGAGGCATGGGATTATTTCTATCTTCTTGTATCTGTTGAGGTCTGATTTGTGACCAATTATATGGTCAATTTTGGAGAAGGTACCATGAGGAGCTGAGAAGAAGGTGTATTCTTTAGCTCTAGGATGAAATGTTCTATATATATCAGTTAGTTCCATTTGGTCCAAGGCTTCAATTAGATTCACTGTGTCCCTGTTTAGTTTCTGCTTTCCTGAACGATCCATTTCAGAGAGCGGGGTGTTGAAGTCACCCACTATTATTGTGTGCGGTGCGATGTGTGCTTTGAGTTTTAGTAAAGTTTCTTTTACGAATGAGGGTGCCCTTGCATTTGGAGCATAGATATTCAGGATTGAGAGTTCTTGATGGTGGATTTTTCCCTTGATCAGTATGTAGTGTCCTTCTGTGTCTTTTTTGATGACTTTAGGTTGAAAATCAATTTTATCCGATATTAGGATGGCTAGTCCACCTCGTTTCTTGGGGCCATTTGCTTGTAAAATTGTTTTCCAGCCTTTTACTCTGAGGTAGTGTTTGTCTTTGACACTGAGGTGCGTTTCCTGCATGCAGCAAAATGCTGGGTCCTGTTTACGTATCCAGTCTGCTAGTCTATGTCTTTTAATTGGGGAATTGAGACCATTGATATTAAGAGAGATTAAGGCATAGTGATTATTGCCATCTGCCATTCTTGACGCTATCTTTATGTTTGAGTGGTTATCTACTTTTGGGTTTGATTCAAGAAGGTTATTATCTCATTTTTTCCAGGGTGTTGTTTCTCTCCCTGTATTGGAGGTTTCCACCTATTATCCGTTGCAGGGCTGGATTTGTGGAAAGATATTGTGAAAATTTGGTTTTATCATGGAATATCTTAGTCTCTCCATCTATGCTGATTGACAGGTTTTAAAAAAATTAAAGTTATACCACACCTTCTAATCTTTCCTAATAAACTAGAAAGCAAGCATGCAAATATATGAACCTATGGGAGCCATTCTTAACCAAACCCTTCCAGTCCTGAAAGATCTCTGCTAATTTGGCACAAACTTCAGAACTGAAACATGGTTGAGACCTGAGGCTATTGTGTTCTTCTGTATTGAGATTGTATGACATTTAGACACAGGGTGTTTTCCTAATTGTTTTATCATCCTTCCTTGTATATTATTGTGTCTCACCTTCCACTTCCTTCTTTGTCACACTCCATTTATCATAATCTTCATCATTTCCTGCTCAGCACACAGCTTTCTGTCCTCCTCCTCTTCCCTGTGAAGGCATATGGCGAGGTAGAGGAGATGCAGCAACAGAGTCATCTCACTGGAACGACCACGGAAACGGCCCATCCCAGTTTCCTCTCTAGTAACTTAGTGTCTTGAATGTCAGGGACCACCCCTGCTTTTTACCCTAACATGTGCTTAACCCCTTGTATATAATAATCACCAACAGATACTTCATTGAATTAATGAGAGTGATCTTGAAATACAGTCCTTTTTATGTACAAGAAGTGGAGGTCTAAGGAAGAAACATTTGTGTCCTAAATTCATTCAGTAAGTTGACTGCTAACTCAGACCTTTAGCCCAGAACCTTCTTTTGCTTCTAGCTTAGAGCAATATGGTCCCCAAACGTGCAGATTTCCTCCATCATTTGTATATGAATGCAGTTTTCAAAGGGATCACATTTCATTTTTCATAAACTTGGGTGTGAAGACCCAACATATTTGGGGAAGGCAATGTCTGGCCCATGAATCATTGAGCAAGTTTAATTTTTCTCTCTGAAACACAACTTTCTTTGTTTTTATAAGGGGCTCAGTGAGTCACAGGGGCACATAAGGTTAAACCAGGGTAATGTGACATAGTTGCTGCACTGGCTATTAACTGTGTTTCTTCCCTAGCTGAAGAGGAGCCGAACCCACCTCCTGCCCTTGTTTTAACCACCATTTTTGTGGGTTATAGTTCATCAGGAAGGCTCAGAAAATATTGCTAATTTATGTGCCATTTATTCCACTAGATAATGCATTTGGGAAAGTATAAGGTGCCCACACACCTGCAATTCAGAGAAGCTAAAGGCAAGCTCCGCACTGACCCTGCCAGGGAGAATGGGCACTTTATATCTCATATGGTTGACTGCTTTCTCCCTCAGCGTTCATGATGGTGTCCATTCGCTTCAGTTGAGGAGGCCCTGGAGAGAGATATTACAAATTGAATGATGTAGCTTGATCTGACAAGAATTTCTAGGGATTCTGGCCTGGGTTCTGTGTTTCACAGTAGTAAGCCACATTCCCTAGTCATGTAATGATTTTAAAATGTCTGATTTTAAAGTTCTACTTTGCTACTTACAGTGACTTTGGGACAGTCATGTCACTTTGCTGAGCCTCTGCCATGTGGCACTTGTCTAGAAGTAACCAAAAAGATAGGCTCTGGTATTAGGCAGAATGTAAAGCTGAATTTGCCTTCTGCCTCTTTTGACTGTGAACAAACGAATCAGTCTTGCTGGGCTTCAGTTTTCTGATCTCTAAAGAGATTATAAGGGTATGAACTTTAAAAGAAATTTTTAAAAATCAACATCAAATGTATAGAGAATCCATGTGAATCACTCACTAGATATTAACTCATTTAATAAATCCCTGTGAAAAGTCAGTTATTCATGTAATAATTGCTCTCCAGATAATGGAAATGAGAAATTGCAGGTACTTCTGGACTTACAGTGGGGACACACTTAATGAATTCATCATAAATTTAATATATTGGAAGTTGACAGTGCATTGTTTTTTAGATAGGCTCACATGCACTCAGAGCTAGCCTCAAACTTGCTGGGTAGCTATAATTGACCTCAGACTTCTGATCCTTTTGACAAATGCTAGGACAACACAACCATACCATTTGTACTGTTCCTGGGGCATCAAACTACAGGCTAGGCAAAAGCCCTACCAACTGAGCCCTACTCCCACTTTTGGACTCATTGAACACCACTGATGCTCATATATGCTGTGGAGTGTTGGCCATTCATCCTCATGATTATGTGGTTGAACAGAAACTGTGGTTCAGCATCAAGAGAAAATAGTATAGGTAGGACAGTATGCATACCTGTAATCATAGCTACTTGGAGGCTGAAGCAACACAGTGTGATCCTGTTGTCAACCAAACCAGAGTTGGGGTGGAGTCATATCACAAGTGTTAACCCAGTAACAGGTCCAAAGTCAAGGCACGGTTTCTACTGAATGTGAACCAATTTTGCAGTATCATAGTTGAAAACTTGAATGTTGGTATATCTGTACTAGTGTTAAGTAATGTATGCAAGATCATGCAACTAATAACCCAGTTCAAACTGGGCAAACAGACCTCTAGATTTTGTGCTGTTATTACATGAGAGCATCCTGTGTCTGACTGTGCTTAGTTAGGTCAGTCTTCTCTCACACATGAAACATACCATGGAGTGGGCAAGCCCTCTGTAGTAACAGATTTAAGGGCTGTGGCAACTATTGTCACTGGACTTTGGTGACTGGAATTCAATAGGCCTGTGCCTAGCAAAGTAAAGGGGATGGGGTGTGAGAGTTGGGGTTATCTCATAGACATTTGTGCTGTGAGAGCAGCTAAGAGCTTGGGTGGAGTGATTTTTCTTTTCAGGACTGTACATTAATGCTGATGTCATGACTGCTCTAAGCATCCTGGGTACTGTTAACGAGTTCTTCAAAGCCCAGATGTGGTGTTTTCTTACCATATGGTCCACAGAGAGGTGCGTGCTCTTTCAGACAGGGATGGTATGATGCAGGCGTACTGACACCCATACATGGAAAATCTAATCTAAGGAGCATGTGATCCAGTTTCATCTAGTTTTCCCAACCCCTCAGGGACCATGTATTCTTTTTTATCACTCCCATAATAGCTCAATGACTACAATAGCCAAAGAGCATTACATGGTCACATTTGCCATATTAAGCACTAAGAACACAGGTGCGAAAAGTATTGCCCTGTATCATAGAGAACTGAGACTAGCTATGCAGGACCTGAGAACCAATCCTGTTATGATTCTTTGGTTATATATTTATTTGGTTTTTCAATGTAAGAGAACAAATTATGGGTTTTGTGGATGGTGTGTGCTAAGCCAGCCCTTTAGTGCTGAGTTTCACTTCACCCTACTCTACTTTAGGTCTGTATTGTAATATCAGTAATGCAAGGACTCTGGGGGTGGGCTAAAAGGAGTTAGTAAGCTGCTGAGATGAGGTAGAGCAGTTAGCTAGCACAAGAAAGGTCCTGAACTCCCTGAATTCAATCTGGAGCTCTGTACCCAAACTAAAATATACAATGAACTAAAATAGGCACTAGTAAAAATCTTTGAGAACATTAACTTTTTGATACAACAAACATTTAAATATTTTCCTGCTTGAGAATTCAATGCATAGATGAAGAACAGGTCTGAGTATCTGCTGGTGACTAGCAGAAGATAGACAGATAGAAATTGAGCTCTTGCTTCCCAGCGGAGGGGATATGCACATAGAACATGAGTGCTCATCTCCAACCCAGGTTTCTCTGGGGTTCAGACTACCATGGTTTCAGACTGTGGCTTTCAGACTCCCAAGTTGGTTCCACCTGAGTATGGAACAGATACCCCAAGTTCCAAATTCAAAGTCAGCCTTGCGGTCTTCCTCTCCACAGCTGCTTGTTTTACAGTGTTCTCAAACCTAGATCATCAGTCCATCATGCTGCTGCCAGTGTTCCTGGATACCTCTCTTTTACCTCAGTCTACCCATCTTAAGAATAATGGGTACTTATTTATATGGACTACTGCCACTTCTATCCATAGCCTTGATATAGCTTCTGAGTGTGCTGCCATTGAGACACACACAGTCTTCTCTGGTCTCACTAGTTAGCCAGAAAAGACAATTAAGTGTGAATCCTGTTTGGCTTTCTTCAGTGGATTCTTGTCATATACAAAAGAATCCTTATGCCTTCCTCAGATCTGTTAGGCCCTCTAGGATTTGGTCCCCACCCATCTTTCCTGACCTTATTTTCTAACTCTCTTATATTTTCTAACTCCCTCCAGCATCCCTGGCCTTTCTCCTTTTCCTCACACATGCCACGATGTGAGAACATGGGCGTATTGAAATGTCAGACCCAGCTGAGAAGAACGTAATTAAAAAGTAGAAAAGAGAAGAGAAATTGAGGGGTGAAAAGCTTCAAGAAAGTGGGAAGGATAAGACTCTAAGCCCAGGTGGAAATTTGTCATATCCGATAGAAGAAATGCCTCTACTAGCCTCAGTCTCAGTCTCTCTCCCCCCCTCCCTACCTCTCTCTGTGCATGCGTATGTTGTGTGTGCATATGTGTGTGTGTGTGTGTGTGTATGAATGCAAGTGTGTTATGTATATGCAAATGTGCACCTATGTATGTGGGGGCAGAGGTCAACCTCGGTTGTCTTTCCTCGGTTGCCACTTCCCTTGTTTTTTGAGACAGAGTCTCTCTTTAGTCTGGAACTTTCCAAGTAGGTTAAGCTGACTGACTAGCAAGCCTTTTAGTTCCACTTGTCTTTGCCTCCAGAGTCTAAAAATCTAAGCATGTACCACCACAAGTTTTTAAAAATGTGGGTCCTGGGAGGGAGGTTAAACTTAGGTCTCATTGCTTGTAATAAACACTTTAGTGACTGAGCAAACCACCAGGCCCTGCTTCCTACAGTGTTACAGGGAAAGGAGACAAGCACAGTGTAGAAATAGTTGCTGGATCAGAGGCCCAGATAAGAGATCTGGGGAGGAGAAAAAGCAACAAAACTTATTATGATAAAACTTATCCAGGACTTGCCTCAGCTTCAGAGAAGAAATGAATAGCTTGACAGTGAACTAATTAACTTCTGAATAGCTTACCTGTTGGCCAAAACTTTCAACAGTTTCCTTGAGAATGAGACCTTGAGTTCTGTGCTGTTTCCTTCTGTATGGAACTGGGAAAGAAATGATACCTGCTCTGTTGATGAAAACAGATAATTATATGGCATTGTAATACTCTTTTTGCCAGAAGACACAGCTAGGATGTGTGTTCCGACATTGTCTTATTGACCATTATACTACTAGTAAATGCTGCTCATTCACGACTTGAACAAATGAATGAGCGAGTGAGTGAATGAATGAATGAATGAAAGGCTGAGTTTTAAAAGAGGGAGAACCGTTATTTCATAGAACTGGGAGAATCCACTGGAGATTTTCTCACTGGCAAAGAAACAGTTGGATCTTAAATCAGTGATCCAGTCTTGCTTACTATGTATGCCCAGCTGTGGGAATGCACTTGAATTATGTGCTTGTCCCATTCTCCTGCAACAAGACAATCAGAGCCACCGAGACTCCTCTTCTGCCCTCTGCTTTCCTCAACATTCCTTGCCATTTACTCCTTTTACATTAATACTGAGCTGGGTGTGTCCTCAGTCTTCTGTATCCATTGGCATGTAGGTTGGGAACCACTTCATCTCAGATACTTTGGATAAAAGATTCAAGATCCACACCCGTCTTAACAGACTGTCAATTAGTCAGAGGAGATGAATTGAATGGAACTTAATGCAAAGTTAGCACTGAGGTCTATGGAGTGAATACAAAGAATGGAGAGGAGGAGTTGCATAGCTGTTTCCATACTGAGGAAAAATACTACAAGGCAGAAATGGAAAAGAGCAACCCAGGGGCCAAAGATCTGAGGGAAGCCATGCAAAACTAACATTTTTCAGGACATTATCTTTTATCAACATTTGCTTAATGGTTTGTAATATGATATGTTCCTGGTTGGCCACCAGTCTCTAGATCAAGAATTGGCCTTATTCTAGATCAGACCCTCAGCTGAGCTTTTCCATTCAGTCAAATCTAAGGTTTTCCCTCTGTCCTTCCATAAGAATTGCTCTGAAAATGATCCCAGACAGCCAGCTTAAGTGAAAATGAGATTCTGGTATTCATGAGGTGCTCTCTTGAGTCATCCACCTGCATTATCACATTTAGTTTTCATTTCAGTCCTTTGAGTATGGAATATTATTAGCTCCATCTTTTAGGTGAGAAATTGAGGTTGAGAATGGGGGCTTCACTGGGACAACAAAGATCACCAGACCTTTTGAGGTTATTGGATTAGGCAGGTCTACATTCAAAGGCTATTCCTTACCCTCACCCTTCCAAATGAGATCATTGGCACATACATAAGCACACACATACGCACACACACACATAAACACTGTCAATATTGTGGAGACTATGCCATCCCCAAACAAACATGCTTCCTTATGGCCATGCCTGCAGTTTTCATCTAAAAACTACATCCTCCCCAACCAGTGTACTCTAACAAGGTCTAGTTCTAGCAAATTTTCTCTACCAGGCAAACTCCTCTTGATGAATAAAGGGGCTTTCTGTGGAAGCTCAAAACCCAGCAGCAATTAATTATTGACAGAGCATGTGAATTAGAGATAAAAGAACTCATTCTTTCTCCATGCAAGTGATAGTAAATAAATTTAATTATGGTAGGAGAGGCTAAGGGATCTTCGTCTGAATTAAGTTTTATTAGCTGAGACATTTAAAAACATGTCATTATAACAAAGAGGTCTTGTGTAATCCTGAATGTACCACTTTGGTTAGGACATAGAAGTGAATGGATTTAATGGAGCACCTGGTGGCAGATGGCCCACTGTACCATCATCAGGCATTGAAATTGAACATGTTTATCCTCAATTAGCACTGCTCTCCATATACCTATAGCAAACTGACTGCATAATAATATCCTGAGCCTTATTTTTAATCAGTGATTGGCCCTCTGCTTTGGGCTGGACGTAGTGGTATCAAAGACCTCCCCCCCCAAAAGAAAACGTGGAATGTAGAGGTGGTAATGGAAAATGTTTTCCTCAAAGAGACTGGTAAACAATAACCATGGTATGGGGTCTGTGTTAGTCTGTAAATTTTCATTACTCTAGCAGACACCTACTACAGTCTACTTAGTAAGAAGAAAGGTTTATTGTGGCTTATGGTTTCAGATATCCCAATCCTTGGTTGCTTTGCCTCATTGTTTTTGGGTCTCTGGCAACTCAGTTCATTATGGGAGTAGTATATGGTAGAGGAAGCCTGTTCATTGTATGGCCAGGCCATAAAAGTGAGAAAAAGATATAGGAGATAGTGGGGTCTTAACATGACCTATAATTAATGGTTTTTAGATCTTTTTCATTTATGTATGTGTGCTTTTCCCTCCATGTATGTTTGTGCACTTATAGTGCCTACAGAGTATAGAAGAGGCTGTTGGATCTTCTGGAATTGGAGTTTCAGATGGTTGTGAGCCACCATGCAAACACATGCTGGCAACCAAACACAGTCCTCTGCAAGAGCAGCGAGTGCTTTTAACCACTGAGCCAACTTGACAGCCACTTAATATGTCTTTTCAAGGCATGATTCCAAAGACCTAACTACCTCTCACTAGGTTCCACCCTTAAAGACTCCACCATCCTACTCAGGCTGCAGACAAAGCCTTTAACACATGACTGGGGGGCTCCATGTATTCAAGATCCCTAGAGCAGGCTCTATGAGAAGTTTTCTGGGCAAACTTGGAGGCAAAGAAGAAAATTGTGTATGTTGAAGCAGGTCTATGCCTGCATTCTATATGTCATTTTGTCCTCAAAGGAATTTAAGGTGACTGAAGATGTCGAGGCATGTGAATATGCTTAAGTTTTCTGAGGATGTCTTTGTTTATTCTTTATCCTTGGGCTTCAGATTTGTTTGTTTATTTTCATTTATACAACACTGCTTTTGGATTAATTCAGGGCTCAGGAAACCTCCTTAAATAGCAAAATAATGCATATTTTAGGTTCTGTGGGCCACATACCTGTTGCACCAACCAATTTCACTGTTTATTGTATAAACACAGCACATAAACAATATGTAAACGAGCAAGTATGGCTGTGTCCCAATGAAGGTTTATTTACAAGCACTGAAATATAAATTCTGCATAATTTTCATGTATCATACAGTGCTGCTATTACTATCATTTGGGTTTTTTCCCACAACCATTTAAAGATAACCTTTAAATGGTTATCCATTTAAATGGTTAACCATTAAATGGTTAACCATTTAAATGGTTAATCCTTCTTAGCTGTGACTCACATACAAACAGGAGGCAAGGAGAATTTGCCAACCCTGGACTAGATAATCTTTGAGGTCTTGTTGAGCTCAAACATTTCCTGAAAGCTACTACAACAATAATAAAACCCTTAATTTACTGAGCTCATGCACACATGAGATTCCATGCTAAATGCTTTTCAAACATTATCTCCCTTAATCCTCATACTACAGTGTGAAGTCATTGCTATCATTACCTCCATTTCAGAGATTATAAAACTAATATGTAAGGAAATTAAAGGCATATCTAGGTTAAATACAACTGGTAAGAGGTAGAAAGGCAGTTTAAATCGGGGGATACAAGATTCCCAAGGAATAATGCATAAGTCTTACGCAGCCTTTTCTGATAATTGAATAGTCAAGCCTACATTTGAGACATAGAGACAGAGAACTGCCCAGTGCACATCTGTTCTATTTGGTGGCTCCTACCTAGGCTATGTGTTGCATATAATTTGTGCAAAGATACTAAAATATCTTGGGTATAGTAACAACCATTGTATTTCCTCTTTCTTTGTTCTTCTAGAAATGTAATGCCTAAGACATTGGATGGGCAGATAACCATGGAGAAGACCCCCAGTTATTTTGTGACGAATGAGGCTCCCAAGCGCATCCATTCTATGGCCAAGGACATCAAACTCATTGTGGTGGTACGAAACCCAGTGACCAGGGCCATTTCTGACTACACCCAGACACTGTCAAAAAAGCCAGAGATCCCCACCTTTGAGGTGCTGGCCTTCAAAAACCGGACCCTGGGGTTGATTGATGCCTCTTGGAGTGCCATTCGCATTGGGATCTATGCTCTGCACCTGGAGAACTGGCTGCAGTACTTTCCCCTTTCTCAGATCCTGTTTGTCAGTGGTGAGCGACTCATAGTGGATCCGGCAGGGGAGATGGCCAAGGTCCAGGATTTCCTAGGCCTCAAGCGTGTTGTGACTGAGAAGCACTTTTACTTCAACAAAACCAAGGGATTCCCCTGCTTGAAGAAGCCAGAAGACAGCAGTGCCCCAAGATGTTTGGGCAAGAGCAAAGGTCGGACTCATCCCCGAATTGACCCAGATGTCATCCATAGACTTCGGAAATTCTACAAACCCTTCAACATGATGTTTTACCAAATGACTGGTCAAGATTTCCAGTGGGAACAGGAAGAGGGTGATAAGTGAGGCTGATAGTATGGAGGGAAGGCTAATGAACAGCAAGGAAACTCTTTAGCAGAGTCCCAAATCCCCCAGGTTCAGAAGCGTCAGTCATGCTGGAGTACCAACTAGATTGCCAACCTGATTCATTCAGGTTACATCCAATGTCGTGGGCTTAGGCAGAGGTATAGATCTCATGGCATCCCTGTGGAGGAACCAACAACAGTATCTGGCTGACCAGATGGCTACTAAAATCCACCATGAATAGTACCTTCTACTAATTAATAGTTAAACCAGATAAACATCTTCCAGTGTCACAGACAGATGCTCTGTTGAGTAGAAGGAAGGAAGGAAGGAAGGAAGGTAGGAAGGAAGGAAGGAAGGAAGGAAGAAAGGAAGGAAGGAAAGTAGGAAGGTGTACTTTGCAGAAGCTCTTACTATATAGTCTTGGGAGTCTGGATTCTAGCCTTGTATTTAATCCCTGGTACACAAACTTCTGCTCTGGCATCTCTCCAGAATGCTATTTGTGACTGAGAGCTCTAAGACTCCAAGGGAGCAATATCCTCCCTCCAAGGCTTGTCTAGCCTTCCCATCAAAGGCCTCATCCCACAACCCTTTGATTTCCTCCCTCCCCACAATATGAAGGCAAAGGCATGCACGTATGTTCTTCACCAAAAATAAAATAAAATAAAACAAAACAAAAAGTAGCCTACACCCCTAGAGCCTTCTATCTGAGAGCCATCCAAGGTGGGTCTCTCTCTTCAAGAGCATTCTAAATTATACAGAAGCTCAGCATACTTCCTCACATTGGGATCGGGCCTACATGAATGCTCCCAGAACAGGGAGATAGCATCTATGTTTTGAGCCCTGAGGTTGGCCAAGATGAATGCTTATAACTGTGGGTATCAGGCAAACCCCAGCCTCTTGATGGGTGACCCCTTACTTAAAGACCTTAGTCCCTAAGGATGGTGGTCCTGGGGCATGCTTTAAGGGATAGGCTCTGCCCTAGAGGCAAAGACAGAGCTTGCTTGTTAGTTGTTCAGAGTCACCCTTCCACATACAAAGAGGAAGGGAATACCCAACGTTTTTCTGTTTGTCTCGCCGCTGCCCCCTCAGGGTCACCTCATGGTTCATTTTTCACTACTCAGAGATGACATTCATTGGGCCATCGGCAAGAGTGCTGCTACTTTGCAGTGTGAAGTGGGTGGGGGAGGGCAAGGACTGTCTGCAGACATCCTTTTCAAGGGCTGCCAAATAAAGTGTCCCTTCCCATTAGTATGGTTCAATTAAAACACAGCGTTTGACATAAAGCACTTGTTTCTCAGATCTCCAAAGCCAGGAATTGTAGTAAAATTGGAAATGTGTATGAGTGGGGAGAGTTGAATTTGTTCAGCTGTTATTAAACTGTCATTTCTCCCACTAAATGGAAACTGTGTTGTTATAAAGCTTAATGCAACCTGATTGATGGTTTTTGATGGTGTGTTTGTATTGGTCACTTCTTGGCCACCCATATCCCTACCCTGGATGGCAGGGAATAGATAGACTAGTTTCCTGAGTCTTTGGGGGATTCTGTGTGCAAGGCAGGATATTTCTTTCAGAAACACAAACACTATGGCTGGGGAAAAGGTACTAGATTTTCATCACCCTGTGAGCCATAGACTGATAAACCACATTCAGAAACAGCGGCACAAATTATTTTTTTCCAGATAAGAAAAGTTGAGCTGAAGGCAAGGAATATGCCGAAGTAAACAAAGATACAGATCAAAATATAAGTGCTCACATTTTAAAAGGAAGGTGGTACACATCTGGGTAGAAGGATGAACTACGTGAAGCTGATGTGGAGACTAGTTCTGTGAGTAGAACAAAGTCTGAGCAGGTGTCAACCCTAGTGGAATCTCCTGTGGATTTGGTACAAGACATATGTGCAAGCCTAGCATAGTAAGACACCTGCAATCACAGTAGTCAGGGGGACTGAGGCACCCTCCTGGCTTTGAGGCCAGTGTATATCACTCAATGAGACACTGGCTAAAAATAAGTCAATACATAAATAAGAGGGGGAAGAGAGGAGGGGAAGAGAGAGAGAGAAAAAAGGGGAAAATGAGGAAGAAGGAAGGGAATAGAGAACTGAGGAGGTAGGGAGGGTGGGAGGCAGGGAAAGAGGAAGGAAGGGATGGAGGGAAATGGGGAAGGGAGAGAGGAAGGAAGGAAAGAAGACTGACTGACAGACAGACATGGCTTTCTGGGCTCTAGACTAGATCTCTGGTGGTACTGACTATTTCAGCAATGCTTTTAAGGAAACTGGGATTTAGAACTTGAGTAAAGTCTTAATGTTTCTTTCTGCTCTCTTCCTTGAGCTCAACCCACTCATGGATTTATGAGATTTACTTCCAAGGAAAGTGGTAACAGAGTTTTTGAACCCTGCAAGGATGAGTTATATCATTCTTGTAGAAATATGTTCTGTTTTGGAGTTCAGTGGCAGCTAGGTTATGAAGATATTACAATTCTGTCAAAGAACAATGCATCTGGTTCTAGAAAACCTCTGAAGATGTTCTTCGACAGGCTAAGAATAACCATTCCCAACCTGCACTCCTGTCCCATTCTGGAAGGGCATGTGCTGATAGAGCTCTTCAGTCTTCTTCCCTGGCTGCCTGTCACCATAAGCCCAGAAAGCACACACTGTAAATGCTGCTTCCAAACAATAGCTGCTAAGTGTGTGTCCTTATATAAATATCCCATGCAAAGATGACAAACTCGTTTTAAAATGGTTAACAGGTCATAAATATAGCATTTTCCTTGTGAAATAAAAGTCTGGAAACCCTTCCCTCTTAAGTCATTTATATGCCATTCTGTATAAAGAAAGAGCAGAGGACTAAGTCTCCAGAGCAAGAGGATTTAAAACAAAACAAACAAAGCAAAGCAAAAAAAAACCCAAAAAACAAAAAACAAAAAAAACCCAAAACAAAATAAGCAAACAAACAAAAAACCTAAACCAACCAACCAACCACCCACCAACACCAACACCAACAAAACCCCCTGCCATTTGGCAATATATTTGAAGAGTCCTAATTCTGAAAATAAATGCAAATTTAACATGTTTATAGTCTGATTTATTCAGTGGCTACTATTCCTTTGACTCTCCCACTCAGAGTGAGTGACAGAGCCTGGTCTCTTAGTGTGGAGGCTTGATGAATGGATCATTACCTATCCAGAAAAGCCAAACCTACTTGACAACATAGAGTCAGGATATAATACTTCTGCCTGATTTAAATATGAGCATGGCAACTCCCAGGGAGATTGAACTTGCTATTTGATTTCAATTAGCAAAGCATAAATTATATTTAATGCTCTGCTCCCCTCCCTTTCCTGGAATGAGTGATCGTGGCTACTGCATGTGATTCTAAATGGGAAAAGAACTCATCCTTCCAAATACTGTACTATAATTGCTACCATGTTCATCTCAGTTTGAAAGTATCTTTGCACACCTGAAATATACAAAAGTCTTGATACTGTAGTTTAAGTTTACCACCTCATAGTTCAGCACACACACACACACACACACACACACACACACACACACACACCACATGTACATTCATAAGGAAATTATTTAGCAGACTCACATAGCTTTAGCTCGTGAATGGACATCATTCTGTTGGTGGAGGTATGGCTGTTTACGGGATTCCATACAAGCTTAAGGAGTATCTTCAACTAACCTCTGCAGATGACTTTCTTGACCTCTCCCATTACACCACCCTATTATTTCCCAAGGAAAACTTCTCCACTGTCAGAACAGGTAGCTGGCTTTTATCCCTGTATATATCTGAATTCTACAAAAAGAACTACCAATCTGACTTACTTTTAATTTTTTTTATCTATAACCGAAGTATATTTGATCCTCGCTCGAGTACTACTCAAGGAGATGAAAATGATGTGATAGATAGGGAGGCATCTGAAAATAATAAAATAATAAAATGTGCCATTGACAGGAAGGGTGCTGATGCTGATGACAGTGATGCTGGTGATGCTGGTGATGCTGAAGCTGCAGCGTAAAGATGGAGATGGTGATGGGGATGAGGATGATAATCACTAAGATGAAGGACGAGGAGGAAGAGGGGGATAGTTTCTCAATATTCCTTCCAGAACAATCTACCTTTATGACATTCTAAAATGGTGTTGTTAGGTAATTAATTCTACTGTTTTGCTCACATTGACTAATCATGAAAATGCTGAAAGTGAAGCATGGTTGATTTGCATAAAGCTCAGGACAGGAATGTTTTAAAAAGCTCCCTATAAACAGAACTAAGTTGGCTGAAATTCATACATTCAAATGAAAACCTACTTTCACTCTGTACTTAGAAAAGTCACCTTCTTCTTTCTAGCTTTTTCCTTGCTCCATATTAAAGGATTTTTAGAATCCAGGACTCATCAACATCAATGCAAGATAAGCTTCTAAGCTGTGAGTTCAGTGTCTGATGTTCTAGCTCCTAAATTATACATGATCTACAGAGTTGGTGGAAAACCTGAGTGTGAAATTAAGAGCAACTGACATGTTTCAGGGTGGGAAAAGATGAGGTCACATGTTTGCTTTCTCATAAGAATGAGGAACTGTCATTTCCAGGTAAGATATACATGAAATCACATCTTAAAAATCATGAAGTGTGATGAGGTAATAATGTATATTTTATGGCATCCAAAGAGAAAATACAAGAGAATCTGTAAATCTATAATTAGAGATGAGCAGGAATCTCTGAATACAGGAAAACAAGAGGGCTTTACATTCATTGTGTTTCCTTCACTCCATTAGATGATCTATAGAGTGATCATACGACAACAAAAGGAAATAGAGTTGGGGGAAGCAAAGGTTTAACAGATAACTCTCTCCAACAACTCTTCCAGAGGACCTGGGGTTGGTTCTTAGCACCCACATGGTGACTCACAACCACTTATAACTCCAGTTCCAGGGGATCTCTTGCCCTCTTCTAGCCTCTGTAGGCACTACACACAAATGGTACACAGGCATACACACAGGTGAAAACATTTATAAAAATAGAATAAAATCATAATAAAGACATTTTAAAAAGAAATGTGGGAAACAGGAAAGCTGGGTTGCCTTGAAAAAACACCAAGCCCAGGAAGGAGGTCGAAGAGGAATGCAGTGAGGAAAATATTTACACTGCCAGGATGGGGTGGTGGTGACAGGGTACAAAATAAGACAATAGAGACATAAAATGGAAGAGAGCCAACAAGAGGAAAGGGAAGAGTTCCAAGTACTCACAGTATTGAGAACCGCCCTTTAGCATTTACCTTGTCCTCCTAATCATAACATTGCTATACTCCAGAGTTATACCAAAGTACAAAGTAGTAAATGCTAATAACACAAAATGTAAATATCGACATAATCCAGTAATTAAGGAAAGCTATTAGGCAAAGATTTGGGGTAGAAAGGGAAATGTGCACAGGAACTTTATCATCAAGGTAAAAAACATTCTCCAGAAGGGAAAAAAGAATGGTGTATCTTCTTTCAATGTCTACCAGAATATTAATAAGTAACATAAATCCTTCTGGAGACCTTTTCTCTTCCAGTTTCCTTGACATTGTTCAAGGCCAAGGTTACAAGATGACTCTCTTTCCTTACAGCAGTTTTACTTCACTGACCTAAATACAAGAAGAAAACATCACAGCAATAGGAATTCGCTGTCTGAAATGTGCTGAAATCAATACGTGGTTAAACTTAAAGCACACACATTCACTGTTATGGTTAGGATGTGAAATGTTCCCCTAGAGGGATCTGTTAATGCCTTATCCCCAAGTGCAGTGTTCTGAGATGGGGTATGAAAGGTAAGGGATAGCGAGGGCTTTGAATTCATTGATAAATTTAATTCATTGATGAATTCCCATCTTAATGCCATCACTGGCAACTGTTGGAAACCAGAAAGTAGGAGCTGAATGAGCACACCTCTTCTTCTCTTTATTACTTACCATGACCCAAGGAGCTTTCCCTAATCACCAGCATGGGGCTTCTACTTTGTCAGAGGCCTACCAGCAATGGAGCCAGCTGATCATGAGCTGAAGCTTGGAGCTACAGTGAATCTGTCCACTCTTAGATGATTCTCTGAGGAGTTCTGTCACAGCAACAGTGTAGTGACTAATACCTGCACAATATCGATAAGTAAAGGTTCTCTTAGGGAAGAAACCAACAGGATGGACATACATTACAAAGGATAGATAGTAGACTGACTTTCACAGTTCAAGCTGCAAGTCCCAAATTGGTCTTCTGCATCTTAGGATGGCTGAAAATATGGCTCAGACCATGAGGCTGAATGTCTCAGAAGTCTAAGGTATCAAATGCCCAGAGGATTCCTGGAGAGATGCTGGTCTTCCATCCATGTTGGAAGACTGGAGAAGCTAGGCTCTGATGTCAATAAACAACAGCATCTGCACTGGCAGCAACCAAGTAGAAGCACTCACAACAGGGAGAGGAGGCAGGCAGACCAAAAGTGATAGCTATCTCTCCAGGCTTTCTCATCAGGGTGACTGCCAAGAAGTGTGTCTTAGGTAATTACATATCCAATCAAGTTGGCAAGAAATATTAACCATCATGCTCACACATCTTCAGTTGTATGAGAATATGATTTATATTAATCCTAGAGTTTAGAAGTTGCAAGGCAAGCTTCACAACTCAAGCTTTATTTGTTGTTTCTGCTTACAATTGTTCTTTAAAGGTGAGGGCTGTATAGACTTGGAAATTTAAGGAATGTCCCCAAGTTTCTGTAGTGATGTGAAGCCTAACCTGACCACAAACAGAAGTATAATTATCAGCAAAATTCTAGCTTGCTGAACCAGTGGGTTAATTGGGGGTACTTACAGAAGTATGGGTGAGAGGTTACTTACAGGAGTGGAAATTATTTGAAGACAGCCGAATCAGCAAAATCCCACCCCAGCATGGGTCCCAGATCACAAAAGCTACAAGCTCACTGAATGACTTCCAGATAGCTCCTCAGTTCAGAGAGTCTCTATTCCAGGCAGCTTTACTGTCTTGAAGCTATCCTGTTCTTGGCAGTACAACTTCTCTGAAAGTGACTCTTAGTAGTCCTTATTTATTAATTTGAGAAGGGAAGGGTCTAGTATAGCTGTTCAGTTCCATGGACTTGAGTTTTGATGAGCTTCCTTGTAGGATGGAATGTCCCCTGCCCCTTTAGAACAAAGGTTCTCAACCTTCCTAGTGTTCTGACCCTATTTCATGTTGTAGTGACCCCAAACTATAAAATTATTTTTTTCTACTTCATAACTTTGATTGTTATGAATCATAATGTAAATATTTTGGGGGATAAAGGCTTGTCAAAAGGGTTGTGACCAACAGATTGGGAACCCCTGCTTTAGACCATCCTGCATCTTAAAGAGCTTTCTTGAAATGTGAATGGTTTTACCTTGGAGGAAATTGCTACACAGTACTGGAGCGGAACCATAGCACAGGCTGTAGCTCCAGTCATAGCAGGAAATGAAAGTTATAGGAAGAGTTGGTGTTGATGAAGTAGCAGACTAATAGAAAGGATCATGGATACTTGCTGGGAAAACTCATTTTGCAGGCTCAAAAATAGGAAGCATGCCACATTACCTATCCTGAAGCCACTTCCTCAACAATGTTTTCTTTTCCATTTCTCTCCTCTCAGAGGTACAGGATATAAAACAGCCCAAAAGACTAATCTCTGCAGTGGATGGTTCTATAAACACTTTCTCAATGGCAACGGTGAGCTGTCTGCCAGGCTTGCCTGACTAATGGGAAATCCACATACTTTTAATGATCCATTCAAAGTCAGCAGGTGCTGTGTGGGTGCTAACCATGCTGGGAGCCTCCATGCAGGACTGGTTGGACAATACATACAGCTTTCCACTGCTCCTTGCCATCTCTGCACTTACTTGGGGTCAGAGCGCCATGACCAAGTTTGCTTTAATCCCTGAAATGCACAGATAGTTCAACATAACCAGGTCAATAAATGTAACAAACTACATAAAGACAAAAAATAAATAAATAAATCACATGATCATCTTACTAGATGCAGGAACTGCCACTGTGAATTGGATGGTGCCCTTCTCATGTTTAATTGATTGTTTCCTGGATAGAGATAATGACACCTTGGGACACTATCCTATTCACAGTAACAAATGCTAGACCAAACCACAGGGCTATGAAACCTCTCATTGTGCAGTTCTCTATGTATTTGACAAACATGCATGTGTTACCATTGTAATAGGCTTTAAGAAGATCCATTCATTGTTCACAAGAGCTTTAGTAGAACAAAGTCCCCACAGTATGGGACTGAATGAGAATAGCCCAGCAAGCACGAGATCGATGACTTCTCAAAAAGCAGAGAGCCTCAAATTTGGCCTGAAAGTGTCATAGGCTACAGAAGACATTGGACTCCTTCCTTTAGTCTCAAAAGTAAAAGATGAGTATGTTGTGTCTGAGATTTTCCTGAAAGCACATTCTCTTTCCGCACCTCCCAAGCTGGAAGAAACACGAACTGTTCAACAGAAAGTGGAATAAAGCACAGGAGAATTGCAGGATCAGGCTGGAGTCAGGTTGGGAAAATGACATATTGTGGCTCTTGGGAGGCCTAAACCCTGTCACTTCACTTAACATGATGCTTCCTGTGCTGTGGACATATGGAGTCAAAAACAGGCCAATCCGTAGCTACCATTCTACCTCTGTGCTTGCAGGGAGGACTGGGTCCTCTTCCCCAGCCCTGCTGTAGGCACACTGCAGCCACATCTTTACTCAACACTTCCTCAGAGCTGTGTCTTAGAAACAAAGGATGCTTCCCCTGAAATATCTGCAGGGCCTGTTTCTGACTCCAGTTTGTTTTTAAGATGGTAGGAACAGCCTTACAAGAATCCAAGATCTTCAATCAATGCTACAAAAACAAGTACTGGGCTTTTTGTTTTGCTTTGTTTGGTTTGCTTTTTTTTTTCCCTGATAACTTGAGGAAAGGTGATATTTAGCAACCACTTTGATTCATTCTATCCTGGGAGAAAAGAGCAGGGAACCTTCCAGATGATGGCTGCAGATTCTGCTGTGATTTTTGCCCATCAAAGGCAACATTTTCTGATTGAGCAGGAGATAGCCTCTTTTCTGTCATTTAAGGAAGAAAATATTTTTGTAGTTTTTATCCCCACGAAAGAGTCTATAGAAGACGTCAGGGGGGAGAACCTGCTTCTCAGAATGTGTGGAGAAAAGATTTGGGAAATAAGGGCTTTCATTCCCTTTGGCATCCTGTTGAGAGGGAAGAAAAAAGGAAGAAATAAAATGGGAACTGTTTATGCCACAGGACTTTGCCTGAGGACTGAATCTAAATCATAGACTCACAGACTGGTTTCCAGTCCTGGATGGATCCTCGCATGCATTTATGCTGCTCTGGTGCTCCTGGGAAGGAATATAGAGTGAAGTCTCTATAAATTTCTCCTTTGTAACCTCAGGCAGGCCCTCTGTTCTGCTATTCATTGCTTTCATTGGTCCCCAAGCAGCTCTTTTTCCCAGACCCCTTGTATTTGTTTCAGAAACTTCCTTTTCTTGCAAGCATTCTTGTCTAATCTGCATCCTCCTCCCTTTGTGCCTTTGGCCAAGGGACCTGGCTTCACAGAGAAAGTTCAGAACATCCCTCTACAGCTCTCATTAGACTATTGCTCTATCATTCACTGAACGGACACGACACTCTTGACATCTTGGTGTTCTGCTTCCTCTGTGATAAGGCCACAGGTGCAAAGACAGCTTACTACACAGAAACCTTTGTGTACTTGAAGTGCTTACTAATGTCACTCCCAAATATATGGAGGCCATTTATATATGTGTATATGACATGTTCACACATATGTGGTTGTGTGTGCAAATGTGTACATGTTCATGTCTGCCTGTACACATGTGGGAGTACATGGAAGTCAGAGATCTCAGTCCAATATCTTCCTTACTTGCTCTCCATCTTATTTGAAAGGCTCTCCCACTGAATTTGGAGTTCACTGATTTGACTAGATTGACTGCCAATAAGCTCTGGAGATCTTCCTGTTTTCCATTCTCCAACACCTGGGCAATTGGTCCATGCTGCCATGCCCAGCTTCGAGTGTAGATGCTTGGGATTGAGATACGGTCATCATGCTTTTACAAGTACTTTCCTGACAGTTATCTCTCCATTCCTTGGAAATCATCTTTTTTTGGCTCGCGTCTTCATGAATTCTCTCAGCACTGTATCATTTTTGACCTTTGCTCCACAAAGAGCTCCTCCTTCAACACACATCTCCCACCTTTGTTCCCTTCCTGTCTCTCCTACACAGACTCCTCTCCCTCTTCACCTCATTCCTTGCCCCATTCTTACTTAATGTTGGAGATGACTATTCAGTTTACTTATTGTGAAAATGTACTGGGTGATTTTATTCACTTCCATGATTCAAAGACAAGTCACAGGTCTCCTTCCAAACTGCCATTGACAGCTATAATTACTATGATAGATACCTATCCAACAGTCTCTGCTTTCTTAGACTATAGAACTGTTAGCTAAGGAGTGCTAATATGTGTGGGCAAAGTGGACCTCTTCCTTAACTCTGAAGAAAAAGCCAAGGTTTAGGTAAACAATTGTTCTTTCTTAATTCTCCCACTCTCAGGAGACATGTGATTCACCAGTGGCCAATGAACTATCAGCAGTGGCCAGTTCTGGGCTTCTGAGAATATAATATTTTAAAATCAAATTTAAAACAGTGCCTGTAACCAAAGGGAAATTTTGACTTGTTATCAAAATCCTCTACTTTTCAGTGATGTTGTGAGATGTCAATGCAGAGTTATAGCTGTGACTATAAAGACAAATGGGGTACACATGAGAATGTCAGCCCCAGACTGATGATAAGAACCTAGATCTTTGTGGTGTCCTTAATCTAATGTTCCTACAAACCTTCAACTATCAATACCCAAGTTATTTATTTCTCAGTCACCCTTTGGAGACAGGGTCTCAGTCAGTAGCTCATGTGCCGTATAGATCATGCTGGTGTTGAACTTGTGGGGGGGGTCTCAGTTGGTAGCCCATGCTTGCCTGTAGATCAGTCTGGTGTTGAATTCGTAGTATCATGCACTACCATGATTCCCAACTCTTCATTAAATGAAGAAGAAATATTCATTGTTTGAGACACCTGATACGTTTTTGAATGTTTTGTTTGTTTGTTAGTTTTTGTTAATAAGCAATCTTTGCAAATCACAGGTGCCTAAGGAGCTAGAAGTCAATAAAACATAGGAACACTAGACTTCAGTATCTTAAGAAGTCACCATGACCTCATGATATTAATCACCATTGTGGGTTCAGTAGAGGGTGAATCAAGCATACATGGAAGGTGCAGAATTGTGCTCAGACACACAGAAAAACCATTCTGTGTTCTACATTTCAGTTCATGTCTTTGTACCCTCCCAATTCTGCCATCTACCCCAGGAATAGACATATCTTGAGATACACCTTAGGATCCACTGTCCTCTTAGTATCACTTCAGACATAGAAGTTCCAATGTCCCTAGTGACTTCTCCAATTTTGAGGATCCAATAGTTTTCAAATTTGGAGGTGATTTTCTCATAGAGTTATGGACCAATATGTTGAACTGAACATTCTTAGTTACCTGAATCCCATTAAACACCAGATTATAAACAGCTCTTGCTAAGGTAAATAATTCACAAGGGCTTATCTTGAATTAAAGATACATATCAAGAATAGAAACTATGTATTTCGTGACTGTGTTGGGGACATAGCCATTAATAAGTTTCATGCCCTTCACTCATCCCTGGAGTACCTCTCTGTATTCCTCTGTACTGCTGGTGACTCATCTCCAATTTCTTCTGAGGTTACATTCATGTTCAGAGCTGAGTCCTATGTATACCTAGTCCAGGTGGCCTCATACATTGTCTTGGTTTTAAATATCATCCCTATGTTGGTAACTGCTGGTGTAACATTTTTAGCCCAGACTCTCCCTTGCAGTCTGGGATTTCATACCACAATCTTTGACTTTCCTACTTGAAGGAGTGTCAGTCACCTCAATCTTAGTGTTTCTATATCAAACTTCAGATGTTCTAACTGATTCTAGCCTGTTCCAAGTGTTCTCCATCTTAGTGAGCAGATACTCTCTCTTCCCAAGTCCAAAGCATATATTAATTCTCTTAAAATATTTTATTAAAATATTTTCAGACAATACACTTGGATCATTTTCCCCTCCCCATCTCCTCCCAGATCCTCCCACATCCCTACTCACACAGTCTCTCTCTCAAGGTACAACTCCCATGAACTACAACAAAAAACCAAAAATCAAAATAGACAAACTTAAAAAAAGAAAAGAAAATCAATAAAACAAAAATACCAAAAACGAAATGAGAAGTGCACAAAGAAAACCATGGAGTTTTTGTTGGCCAACTGCTCCTAGGCATGAGGCTGACTCTGGACGGTGGTTCATCTATGAAGTGAAACTCCACTGAAGAAAACAGACTTTCCCTTTCCCAGCAAGTGCCCATTGCAAATAACTTGTTTCGGTGTGGGAATTTGTGTCTGTTCCCCCTTTGCAGTGCTGAGGTTTTGTCTAGTTTGAACCTGTGCAGGTCTAATGCATGCTTAGATGTCTATTAACTGATGAACGGCTAATGAAAATGTGGTCCATTAACACAACAAAATATTATTTAGCTGTTAAGAAAAGTGAAAATATGAAAGTTACAGATAAATGGATGGATCTAGTAACAATCATCCTGATCAAGGTAACCTAGACCCCAAAAGGCAAATATTACAGGATTTCTCTTATATGTAGATGTTAGCTCTTAAGCTTTAGATATGTTTTAGATAAGCTTTTAAACTTTTGAGATATGTTTGTTTCAATCTGAATAACTATAGAGATTAGTAAGGGCTCTCTTGTGGGAGATAAGGAGGAGCTCTTCCCAGGAAGGGGAAATGGGGTATAGTGTTAAAAGAGAGACTAGGAACTAGAATAGGAGGATTAAACATGGAGGTGGAATGGAGAGAAGGATAAAAGAGGGAATACTGGGGAGGAACAACAACACTAAAGGCCTTTTGAAGAGCTATGTGGAACCCTCTAGTCATCCTTGAACCTCTACTTATCTGACAGTCTATATGTAATTTAAACAGATAGGACCAGAATCAAGTTCAAGCTATGTCTTATTACTCTCATTAGGAGCTGTCAGATTCAGCAGATAAATGCAGAGGGCCACTTAAACTCAACACTAATATTTTCCTGGTGTGGTTCATTGAGGTCTCTTCATAGCAAAATTATTTCACTAGTTTAACCCCTGTCCTATTTATAAGCTAGTCTGCGTCTAAGAACATGAACTGACAAGAGAACCTAATCATGACTCCTGTGTTAACCAGGAGTATAGGCCACACAGCTTAAATAAGATCAAGGGTTAAAGAGACTTTCTGGGCTCATGGAACAGATTTCTAAAGTATAGCTGTCTTTAGGTATAATTCTTATCTAATCATTTAATAACAGCTGTAGAAGTGTTATTCAGACTTGTTACTGTAAAAATTACCCACGATAAACAACTTAGGGATGGAGGGTTGAGTTAGAATTTTAGTGTCAAGGTTTCGGGTCAGTGGTCCTCAGTGCCATTGATTCTAGGCCCACTCTGAGGTAGAGCATGATGGCAGAAAGCATGTGGAAGTGGAGGGTGTTTACCTCATGTCAGACAAGCAACAGAGAGAAGGAATGCCTCCACTCCAGGTCTCTCTCATTTCTTCCTCTCATTCCATCTTGACCCAGTCTATGGGATGATATTGTCCACACATTGGGTCACTGCTCTCCTTAGTTGACCCTCTCTGGAAACGGCCTTAAGGAAATACTCACCACTGTGTTTTATTAACCTGCTAGGTATCTCTCAGTCTACTCTAGTGGATGTCCATCATTAATCCTTACAGGAAAGTCACTCTTCCAGTCATTTCTACCTCAGGACTTCTGACAGACCTCTCTTTTTCTTTTCTTTCTCAATACCCTTACACATTTCATTATTATAACTGCTTGTAGACAGGCTGACACCACTCCAAATGCCATAGGGGGAGAAATGTCTTCCTTAAGAGCTCCACTGAAAGTACAACAGATGGGAGTCAGTCAACAATGGCTGAAAATCTAGAGGGTCCACAGTCTGGCTAAGTCACTCATACTTGGGGACCAGGCTGAGACAACCCTGCCCTTATAGTTTGGGAAATAATCGCTTAATTGGAAAGGATTATTCTAAAAGAAGATATAGAGAAAACCAACAGAGCATGTTTTCATGATTTCCCATCACCTGTATGATTTTAACTTCTCTGCTTAGCTAAGGATTTTTACAGCCTGTCCCTTACTCCTCACCCTTTCAACTACTTCTCAAGCAGGCCCTGCCAGGCTGATTTGTTGCCATGGCCTACGTGGTTCTTGCTTCATGTTGTACTTGTAGGACCTACCCTGCAGCAACACTTCTTTTCAAATAAATAAATAAATAAATAAATAACCTGGCTGACTTAATCCTATCCTCAGTGTAACTACTTTACAAGGTTCCTTGAGCTCATTCAATTCTGCTTCTCTGAGTCACTCTTTCCTATGTGGGCCGAGGTCGGGGGTGGGGGTGGAGGGTGGTCCTCAGAGGTATGATGAGGATGCCAGGCCCTGAAGCTGCAACTGCAAACATCAAACCAAGAGAGGAATTAGGGTTGTGGGTGTGGGATAAGTATGTTGGCTAAAGAAGAGAACACCTGGCAAAGTTATTTCAAATCTGCCTTTGACTCCATTTTCTGCTCCTTGGTTCCATTTGCTGAGGAGCCGTGGAGCCGAGGAGCCGAGGAGCCGAGGAGCCGAGGAGCTGCCTCATCTCTCTTGTGAGGGCTTATTGCTGCGATTAAAAAACATGCTATGAACATAGTGGAGCATGTGTCCTTATTGCATGCAGGTAAAGCCTCTGGGTATATGCCCAGGAGTGGTATAGCCGGATCCTCCAGGAGTGTCTGGCGGTTCCTCAGAAAACTGGGCATGACACTCCCGGAGGATCCGGCTACACCACTCCTGGGCATATACCCAGAGGCTTTACCTGCATGCAATAAGGACACATGCTCCACTATGTTCATAGCAGCCTTATTTATAATAGCCAGAAGCTGGAAAGAACCCAGATGTCCCTCAACGGAGGAATGGATTCAGAAGATGTGGTATATCTACACAATGGAATACTACTCTGCAATTAAAAACAATGAATTCACGAAATTCCTATGCAAATGGTCAGAACTGGAAAATATCATCCTTAGTGAGGTAACCCAATCACAAAAGAACACACATGGTATGCAGTCACTGATAAGGGGATATTAACCCAGAATCTCGGAATACCCCAGACACAATCCGCATATCAATAGATTTCTAAGAAGATGGAAGGAGAGACCCCTGGTCCTGGAAAGTCTGGATGTAGGGGAACGCCAGGACAGAGTAATGAGAGGGGGTTGAATGGGGAAAAGAGGGAGGGAAGGGGGCTTATGGGACTTTCGGGGAGGGAGGAAACGGGAAAGGGGAAATGATTTGGAATGTAAATAAAAAAAAACTTAGAAAATAAAAAAAAAAACATGGTAGAGCTGCTGACATTTCCAAAAGGGAATGAATTTTTTGAATTCCCTTCTTTCCTTGCTGAGTGGACTCTGGCCTTCCATCCCCAAGTCAAGAAGTGAGCTAAAAGGTTCAGAAAAGACATCTTTCTTTAGCTCGTGAAGCCATTTGAAGACTCCATAGGCCAATCAAGCTCCTTTTATCATGTTATTATCATGGATAAAACTGGCATCTCCAGACTGGCGTGGCACCTGGAGGAGTGCTTTCTAACATGCACGGACCCATGGCTTTGATGCTCAGCACTGCTAGGAAAAAGAGAACTTCCCTTTTATGTCCAATTAACTATCACCAGCTTGTAAAGTCATGTTTATTGGGCACTTAACAAAAGTCGGGTGCTGCTTCCTATACCAGGAATGTACCATGCCAGACGTCCCCCATGGCACAACACCTCATGCAGCAGGCCTCTGCTTTAGTGCTTAAAAAGTGTTAACACTCGGCGCACGCCTTTAATCCCAGCACTTGGGAGGCAGAGGCAGGCGGATTTCTGAGTTCGAGGCCAGCCTGGTCTACAGAGCGAGTTCCAGGATAGCCAGGGCTACACAGAGAAACCCTGTCTCGAAAAACCAAAAAAAAAAAAGTGTTAACACTCTACCTCCTCCTGAGCTCCATCCTTGTGACCTTCAGCCTCGTTGTTCATGGGTTTTCGAGCTATCCGCTGTGGTGATAAAGCCCATGTCACCTTCCTGTTTTCTGCTGCCTGTTTTCACTCCCTTCACTCTTTTCCAGGTGTTCCAAGTTTCTATATCAGTGATGTTATTCAGTGAGCATGGTCTTTGCAGACCATTCTTTATCAACTGAATGGAGAAACACAAAGGCCCTTACATAGACTACTTTCCTCAATGTTGCTCATGTACCCCGTGGGGTTGGTACTAACACCACACCTCTTTATTGATGAGGAAACTGAGACCAATACTGATGTGTGTCACTCTAGTTTCTCATAGCTAGTAATGGCAGACTTTAGACCCCCAAGTCAGGCTCTATCTGAACCCTTCCAGACTTTGAGACATCTTAAGGCTTTACTTAGATAAGGGAGATTTTATATTCTTCTGAAGTATGTAGTGGGGCATTTTCCCAGTCTAGTTAGCCAGCTACTGTCTGTCACCATGGAGACCCACAAGGGAGGAGAATTGCTAAGCTATTGCTGGACTGTCATGGATGAATTATGGGGACTGATTCCTTAACTGTGCAGCCTGCAAATTATAGTCTTATCCTCTCTCCAATATCACTTGACACTGATTTAGGTTGTGAATTCCACCCTGTAGATAAATAAACAAAAGACAAATAGTTAAGTTATAATCCCAGTGAAGTTTCCTGGCTCAGCCTAGTTTCCTTTGGCCTATTTGTATCTCCGACAATGAAGAACAGAGTCCAGCAACCTTTTGGGAAGGACGGCATGGTGATTCACAGTCAGGGCTTCTGGTATCCACTTTGCAGAAGGGGTATTGGCCACTTTTGCTAAAGATTTCTTGAAAAGATTAAATGTGTTTGGGAACCCATTCTTAACATCTCCTCTTTCAATACTATTAAGGCATCACTACACTACATTCAAACTGAGAAGGTTACTATTGCTGCAATGAAACACCATGACCAAAAGCAAATTGTGAAGGAAATGGTTTATTTCACTCACAGTTTCATATAACAGTTTGTCATCAAAAGTGAAGGCAGGTACTCAAGCAGGACAGGAATCTGGATGTAGGAACTCCTGCAGAGACTGTGGAAGGGTGCTGCTTACTGGCTTTCTCCTCATCACTTGCTCAACCTACTTTCTTATAGAACCCAAGACCACCAGCGCTGTGCTATCTCCCATCAATCACTAATTATGAAAATGCCTTATAGTCTTACCTCCACAATTTTATGGAGCCATTTTCTCCAGCTGAGGTGGGGACCTCAACTGAAACTTAATGTCTTTTGTTTATATCATAAAGTTAACATAAGCTGACATAAAGCTATCTAGCACTCTGGTCACCATAGGCCAATAGTATGACTAAGGGCAATTTTAGAAGGCACTCAGAGAACATTATCTCAGCCATCTGCTGAAATATTCACTGGATTTTTGATCTTTTAAAGTTTTTTGTGGCCAGAGAAAGATGCATCCCAATATTATTTCATTAGACCACATAACCTGTACCTTAAGAAAATTATTGAACTATGCTAGACTATGGAATTAATTAATTCCTATAACTATCTCAAATTAGAGTAAAATAATAAAATAAGGTTGGATTTGGTAGGACATTCAAATATTTCCGTTGCATATCTGTTTAACCTTCATTAAAGTTGGTTTATAAAACTATTTCATATGGTCCTGTATCATCTTATTGTTTCTGAATAGAACTAGAATGTTTACAGATGGGATACGGGTCACCACTTCACTCTTGTCTCCTGGAGTACCAAATCTCACACTAGCTCACCCTATGATATATGCAGGCCCTATAGGGTCTGATGTATAGCAACATCGTATAGGAATCCTGATGTAACACCAGACTGAACACTCTGGGCCTCTAACTCAGTACTTTGGTGACACCATGAGTAATATGAACAGAACCGGCAATACCTGGAATCTTAAAAGCACCTTACAATTGATATTCAGAGTGAATCTTCCCTTGTAGAATGTCTTAACCATTGTTTAAGAATCCCCACAAGGCTTTAGATCTCAAATTCTAGACTGTATATGAGTCTGAAAACTCCTCAGAACACAAATATATGGTCTCTGAAGAATCTTTTTCAATAGTTGAGGCAGGACCAGATATCTGCATCCTTTTTTTTCCCCCTTTCTTCCCTCTTCCTGTCTCCTCCCTCTGGCCTCCATTTTTCCTTCCTTCCTTCTTTTCTTGAACCAGAAGACAAGACTTTACTTTGTAACTCACCCTAGCCTCTGATGCTACAGCTTTTAAGAACTGGGGTCATAGCTGTGCACTGTGTCCAGCTAGAAAGTCTACACCTGTAGCAGCTTCCAAGGGCATTGATATTGCTGATCTCCAAATGACATACACATTGCACAGAGGTAGTCACTGTTTCTCAGGTTTTTAAAAGACAGTGGGATCCTTTGTCTGAAAATAACAGCAAATCTTTTCTCTGAGCATGAGGATATGGCCAGATGGACACACCAGCGGATTCTTTCATAAAGCTTTCATAGAATCTTTAGAGCATTTCTATGATTCATTTTTTTCTCATAGCTTTGGGCTAGCTGAGTGGAAAGAGAAGTGAGTTAATGTGTTGTAATGAATATTTTTACAAGCTCATTAAGGTAAGATGTATCAGTACTAATGAGAAAACAATTTTCCTCTCAACTCCCACTGCTGAGGTTAAAAGCTCCCAAGGTCAAAGATAAGCCATCCCCAAGCTGCCTTCCCACAAACTTCCCTTGATGTTGATTAAGCATGATTTATTGCAGATTCAAATGGAACAGTGGGACTGAGGTGAGAGACAGTGGTGGAAGGAAGAAGGACTTATGTACCAATTGATGATCTGGATAAAAAACACTTAGAAAATATATTTATGTGATCCATGTGCCGCCTCCACTTTGGTCACGTGACTTCACAACATATCCTATTGTGGTGTCTGATACTTCCACTGGAAAAAAATGTTATCCACAAAATTAGAAAGTAGTGAACTATAAAATTGCTAATTATTTTCTAGTAAATTTACTTTTAAATAACTCTAGACATCAATTACAGGCACCATTAGGCACCATTAAGCACTGGGTGTGTTTACCAAACAACGGGAGCCCATTGATGGTTCCTGTCTCATCTATTTGACCTCAGCAAGTCTGCCCCTCCCAGCCTCCTCCCAAGTGCTCCTTAAAGACAAGACATAGCACTAAGAGATGGAATTAAGCAGTATAAATAATAGCAGATTGTTTCCATTTCAAGTGTCACAGCCCAGTTAAGCCCCAGGTGTCTTAGATGAATGTGTTTTAGGGAAAGGTTTTAATTCTAATTGTCAGCTGAGGCTGCATTTTCCAAGTCAAAGTGTCCCGACCAATGCTACACATTAGAATTACATGGAACATTATAAATATCTGTCAAGGCCCTATCATTTATACCACCTAGGTTATAGCCATTATATTGTAACTTTAAATTTTAATTTGTATTATAGTGCATCAGGGGAGTGTTTTGCCCCTATGTACGTCTGTGTACCACATGTGCACAGTCCCATTGGTAGCCAGAAGAAGGTGTTGGGTACCCTGGGACTAGAGTTACAGGTGGTTGTTAGCTGCCATATTGGTGCTAGGAATCAAACCCAGGTCCTCTGGAAGAGCAACCTGTGCGCTTAACTGCTGAGCACACTCTCCAGCCCTAGTAAGTTTCAGATTCTTCAAGAAATATATGGCTATTATCATGTGCAGTCCAAGATTCTAACCACATCCCTGGCCATTCTACACTACAAACTCAGCAAATTTTGCCTTCTTCCTACCTCCTTTGCTAGTAGTGGGATAGAGTTTGGGGTTAAATAATAATTCACAATTATGATGCCTTGGGCAGATATAACTGTGAGATAATCTTAAGTGGAGATACTACCTGCCCATCACATACAAGCAATGACTACTTTTATAACCACTAGGTAAAACACTTTCCCTGTGCACTTTGGTAGGCTTGGAGTAGCCTGTGCTCTATACTCAGCTTTCACTGGCAATGTGAAGGAACCTTAGTCCCCCATGTATCAAGCAGAGGCAGGAAGGGCTGAGGGTTGAATGTCTCTGTTCTGATGCAGGAGTTCAGAGTGGACTCTGGAGCAAAGCCTCTATGCTTGTAGACTGATTTCAACTCAATTTAACAGTTGTCATTTGACCTCAGTAAGCTTTAGTTACTCATGTTCACAATCTCATAGAGAAGATCGTTAAAGGAGAGGGCAGGAGACAGGACTCCTAAGCAATGGGTATTTCTCAGCCAGTGACAGCTCTCATATCATGCATCAAGCCTAGCATCTGATTCCCAGTAGATGTACCTCTCTGCTTTCCTTCATTTCATTTAAATGGAAGTTTTGGTCCATACTTCCAGGCTCTCAAGAAAAGGTATGCATGGGAGCTGGACGTTGTCTACCAATTTCTTTGTTCTATCTCAATTGCTCTTTGCAAAGTGGAGTGAGGTAGCCAATGTGATCGATGAGAACATCTTATCTACTGAGCAACACTTGCAAGTATGGTCACCATCCCTGAATGATACCATTCCTCCTTTTCATGGTTTGTCCTGTGCTAGAGAGAACTAGAGGACCAGAGAACTAGAGGTGAACCAGTCTCCTGCTTCCTTCATCCAACTTTCAACTCTGAGTCAGTCAATAGAGTACCACTGGCAGCAAGAGCTTGGGACCACTAGGACCCTGCTTTCAGTCTACTGCACACTGTGGAGATGGTGCTCCTCTGTGGACGGAAGGGCAGAGAAGCAATTTGGTATCATCAAAGTTGATGAGTGACTTTCCATTTTGGTAGACCATTTCTCTCTCCCATCTCCTTTACTAAACAACAGGAGTAGTGTTAACACGGGCCTTAAGGACAATGCCCATCATCATGATCTGGACCAAGCCTCAGGGCAGTCAGAACTTGACAATTTCGTTGCCTTCTAAACCTGACCTCTGTTCTGTGTCTGAGGTCACACAGACTCACAGCTTGCCACATGGACAAATACCCAACTCTTACAATTTTGACAACAGGTAAGACTGTAAGGAGACAGCAAGGAGGTTTACCACACATCTGACCTCCTGCGTGTCTGAATGTTACGTGGGTTTGTTGTGTCACGTGGCTGTGCATTTTCTAGATTTAGAAATTGGATGTTCACTCTTACATCTGGCACATTTATCCCCTTCTGGGATCTGTACATTGGTTTCTTTTCTCTTGCATGATTGTAAGAATTAAGTCTGGAATAAGAATAAATGGTGGGAATTTAGACAACCCTGATGGCTAGAGTAGCTTTACTTAACTTGCGAGGTGGTGTCTTGAGGTCTGTCTATACTGTGATCAATCAACAGGACCCAGCAACACAGTAGCAGAGCTCAGGAGAATGAAGATTATATGCTTCAGGTTCGGTTAGTGATGTTAGGGAAGGCTAGAGAAGGGGTCTTCATTAGGGGCAGAGTAGAGACATTGTATACGCTGTTTTTGAAACTAGAATCTGTTGGCTCTTTTTATAATACTAGGTGCTAGAATTGGGAACAGATGGCTTTTTTGTTTTTTTGTGGGGTTTTTTTTTGGGGAGGGGGACTTGGTGGCATTCAAGGGAAGGAATGGGAGTGTTCTTTCATTCTAAAACACTATGACCAAGGCAATTGTAGAAGAAAGTTTATTTGGGCTTACAGTTGTAAAGGAATAAGAATCCATCAAGGTAGGAAAGTGGCAGGCATGGTAGCCAGAGTAGCAATGTTCACATAGTGAACCACAAGTACCATGCACAGAGAGAGAGAGAAAGAGAGAGAGAGAGAGAGAGAGAGAGAGAGAGAGAGAGAGAGAGAGAGAGAGGGAGAGGGAGAGGGAGAGGGAGAGGGAGAGGGAGAGGGAGAGGGAGAGGGAGAGGGAGAGAGAGAGAGAGAGAGAGAGAGAGAGAGAGAGAGAGAGAGAGAGAGAGAAGAGGAGAAGAGAGACAGAGAGACAGAGAGACACAGAGAAAAGACCAGTCCTCAAGGTCACACTTCCTCCAACAAGGATACATATTTTAAGCCTCTCCAAATAGCAGCATCAGCTGGGGCCAAGTGTTCAAATACAAGAGCCTATGGATAACATTCTCATTCAAACCCCTGAAATTTGTAAGGCCACAGTCATTTACTTATTTCTTCACTAAAACTCTGCTTCCCAGGTGTTAATCCTCAGTGCAAAGGGCCAAGTTTTCTTTAAATATTAGCTCTGTTTTCTTTAGAAGGAGCCTGGCTCTTCTCTGGCCTAGGATAGCTGGCTTTGGTTGGGAAGAGGTTGAATGTTACTGGTCACGTGAGGACTTGTGAATTTCCACTTACTACAGCAATCCCTCATTCAACACTGAGGTTGTGGTTTCGGTGGTGACATGCTGGAAACCAGTGAGTATATCTCTGCAGTGAATTTTCCTCAGCAGGGGCTAGATCCCAGGGCAAACTTCTATGAAAATAGAATCCAGGAAGATTAATAGATTTTTTTTATCACATTTTCTTCCATTAAAAATTCTAAAATCAATGTAACAACACTATGGGGAATTTAGAACACAGAAGAAAATAACTCCTTTAAATGCTTCTAACACAACAAGTTTTATTTTTGCTCCATTTTCCCTTCTATCCATAATATATATACAATCTGTACACAGTTACCACTGTCAATTTTTTCAATAAACCATTCCTAACCTATTATGTGCGTAGCCTTGCGCTAATCAGTTAAAAGCAGAGGGAAATTGCATCCTTGGCCTTGACTGGCTAGCAGTTTCAGGAGGGAAACAACCACACAGGTCATTCTAACACTAAAAGGTAACTTGTGTCTGAACACAAGTGATATAGACAATGGTCCATAGCTATGTGACATTGCTTCTGGCATTGGAGTTACATGACAACATGAGGCAATACAAAGTCCCCACCTGGGTCTCTGTCAGAAATCTATAGTAGCAAACAGTAGGGAAGGCACACTACTTGCAAAAAACTGGAAAATTCACTGTTAGTTTGTAATCAGAGACTTACATAGAAATGGAGAATCCTGGATTTTCTTGAAAATTAAACTAAGAAACCTGAGAACCTATCATCTATTTAAAGGATAATGCTGGTGAACAGGATGTTCCTGGGCTCCCTCTGTTTCTCAAGATCAGGAGTAATCATTCACAGGCCAGTTCCCTGACCAGCCTTCCCACCTGCTACCATGAGCCACTATTGTTCTCTGATAGGACAGATTCTGAGCTTCTGGCTCATCCCAGACATGCCAGCAGGCCCCATGCTCTGCCTTCTGTCTGAAGTGTTCCTTGTAGACACCTAAGCCTCAGGCCTTTCCTGTTTCCAGGCCTTGCTCTTGCATTTCAAACCACAGCAATTTTCCAAGGCCCTCTGAAGGCTGGCATTGCATTTTCTACTTTAAGTTTTTATCAAAGTTAACAAATTATATAGACATTTTTTGTTATATTTATTGCTAAGCATCCACCTCCTCCTCATAGAAAGGCAAGAAAAATACAGAATTCTCAGTATATGTAAAACTTCATGCTCAGTCTTATTTTTGTTGAATCAATAAATGATTCATGATTAGTCTATTAGCATTTAAAAAAATAAGTTTCTAATCTGCAGGAAGCACTGGAAATGAATTGACCTGGTATGCTACTGGCCTGCACACGCACTCAGTTCTTCACTAGTCAAAATAACTAGAAGCTTAAAGTGAATACCCTGGGCTAAGACAGTGGTGAGTTGTCACATGCTAGGCCTGCAAGCTCAGGGAGGACTGGGTCACAGTAAGCATTCAGATGCCAGTCTATCCTTGTTCTCTTTCTTAGTTGACATTTCCAAGCAAGACATGATCTATTTTAATATCATTCATCCCTGGTGTTGCCTTCTCTCTTTCTCCTTCTCCCCCTCCTGTCTCTTCCTTTCTCCTATCACCATTCCATGTTCATGGTTTTCTTCTTAAATCTGGGCTTCACTTAGGAGAGAAACCATGGGACCTTTTCCTTGCTGGCTTATTCCCCAGCCAGGATGACCTCCAGTTCTATTGATTTTCCTGAAACTGGTGTCATATTGTCTTCCTAATGGCTGCATAAAGCTCCATTGTGCATATATATCACATTTTCCTTATTCACCTGTTGATGGGCACTCCAGCCCCTGTGAATACCGTTGCAGTACATGTGAACAGGTATCTCTGCAGTGCCCATTTAGAACCTGATGGGTACACTCCCAGCAATGCTATGGCTGGACCATATGCTTCTTTAGTTTTCTGAGAAGCCTCTGTACCGATCTCTGTAGCAGAATTTCTGTAGTTCATAGTTTCCTCATTGCAAAGTTGAGAGGCTTCCAGACTACTTCGATATAAAATCTTAAAGTTAAAAAACAATAGAAATAAGTTGTACAACTCACCATCATAAGCTGATACTAGATATTTTCCCTCTTTCTTTAGTACTGCAAATTTCTCAAGGAAGCTAGTGGAGGTCCATTGGGTAGAGCTACAGGACTGATCTTATGAGACTAAAAATCTGACCAAAATAGCCAAAGGAGGGTATAATTGTGAAGATGTTTGTTTGTGTGTGTGTGTGTGTGTGTGTGTGTGTAGTGGTGGGGGCAGGGTAATAGTTTAGGTTGGTTTGTCATTTCCAGGGATGTGAATACACAGAGCAGTGTGATGGGCAACCTGGGAGTTCTGTGGGCTGAGGGGAAAGGGTAGAGGGAAGAGCATTAGAGAGGCCATCTGCTGAGCCCATACAGCCCAGGCATTTGCATTTCATCCTGGCTTTAGCAGTTGCAAGGCCATCTTGCACCTCAGAGGATAATAGCAATGCTTCCTTCTCAGGGCTGCTAATGTGTGTGAAAACATCCCCAGTCCAGTGTCCTGGCATTGGCTTAAGCTCCCTTACCAGATGATAAAATCACCAATTTGATGGCCTCTTTTTTTTTATGCACTTAAGGTTTTCAAGGCTTAAACATAATCACCGTGATGAAAACTGTCCCTCTGTTGAGTGCATTTGCTGGGTCCGAGCACTTTGCTGGGTGCTCTGTTCAGGTTATCTCATGCCACAACAGGTCTGAGAGCTAAGGCCCATTAAGGATCACAATTTTAGCCAATTCTATCAAAAAATAGCTCAGACTGAAAGCGGTAAATGGCCAGAAAAGAAACTTAGTCCTTTTCCACATAGAAGGAAGGTTGGATTCCAAGTTGCTGGGACTCAGTTTGCTCACCTTTAAATGGGAGACCACAGTGTTTGCCTCCCAGGCTATTTGGTGGAACCACCAGGACAGTCTCCAGAGAAGCCAATGTCTGTGTCTCACACCATAGCTTTCTATAGGTCAGTATTATGAGCTGGATTATGTTACCCCAAATTGCCAAATGGCCTGATTGCTGTCTTGACCCTTCAATACCACAGAATGAGACTGTATTTAATGCCTGTTCCCTCCACTAGAAACCAACAAGAGTGATTAGCCACATGTCAGCATCTTTATCACAATCCTAAGGACCCTCCTCAATGGCTTCCTATATAGACTGTTTCTTTTTTCTTTGTAGAAGCCTTCAATGTCTCTCACTCTGTGTCTGAAGTCATCAAACTCAGTTATCTTTGCAGTATTGACCACAGGGAGTTTAGCTATGCTCCAATGAGTATATGGGCTATACAAATTGTACTTAGTGTATTTATGGGGATGGGGAGGGGTTATAAGGGTAGGGGGTGGACTTGGGATTACTGGGAAGTTAGTGTGATCAGGATACATTGTATGAAATTCCCCAGTAATAAAAATATTATGTTGGGAAAAACAATAATACCTCCAAGAGAGCTGATTCAGTTAAGACAGAACCTTGTGCGTGTTCCTGATCTGTATAATTAATGCCCTAGTAAGAAATGGAGAGTAGGGGAAGCCACAGAGAGGAATGAACCTGGAAACACCCTGGGAGAAAGTGACCATGCGCCAGGTGTAAGCCCCTCCAGGCTAGACATTATCCCTGAGGACCTCAGCTGCTCCCTACACTCCAGAATGCCGGAACAGGCTCAGCCACTTGAGGCACAGGGATGTCTGGATCCTGACACTAAGGACCTCCCACCATCAGGCTCCAGCCACAAACTAACAAGATCTCTTTCCCTTCAGAGCTGTAATGCTTGCATTGAGGAAACCTTGCCCTCAGAGCTGTAACATTTCTATTGGGGAGGCATTTCCCCTCAGAGCTGTAACACACTAGCCAAGGAGGGACCTTAGGAAAAGTTAACCTTGCTGTCTATAGATTTGCATTTTCTGAACTGAGAGACGGGAACATTTATTTTGTGTCACAGCTAGGGAGTACTACAACAAAATGCCACAGGCTGAGTACCTGAAGCAAGAGAACCCTTACAGGTCTGGAAGCTGGAAGTGCAAGTTAAAGGCCTCTGAGACCTCCTTCCTTGCTCTGCAGGTAGTCATCTCTAGTAGTTTTTCCAAATGTCCCTGCTGTCTCTTCCTCTTCTTGATACCAGCGATATTGAGTTCAAACATTGCCTTTAAAGGTCCCATTCTAAGTAAGCCATCTCTTTAGAAACCTGTCTTTTAAATATATGGGCTATATGTAGATAATAAATCTCCAATGTATGACTTAAAGGAGAACATAATTCAATGTATAATACATTCCTGGCAAATCTTTCAGTCTCTAAGAAGTACAGATTATTTAAATTAAGAACTAATTGGTTTAGAAATAAAGTCACCTAGAGGAAAGGGGCGCAATCTATGAGTAATCACCCTTAATGACAAAAGGTTCCAAGAACCTTAATCCAACCACCTACTGATTCATTCAGCACCCTAGAACTTGTTTCACTGAGGTCCAGTGAGCCTAGGCTGAAGTGGAGGGTGCTTGAGACTGGACAAAGCACTTGCTAGATAGTGAGCGTAGGTTCTGAAGGCCTAGCTACCTGAATGGTGCTGTGGGCATAGTTCACCTAGGCAGAAGATGAGTCTGATTACAGAGATACTTCTGGAAAACTTCTTTTAATGTTGATTAAAATTAGTTTTGTTCTCTAATTTTCAACTTCTTGTTCTGAGATGAGGTATGGGTATAACATTTCATGTGATTTTGCTGTATGGCCTTGATTTCCATAAGAAAAAAACGGATCTTAGGAACCCAAACCTCCAACAGGCAAGAGGCAAAGCAAGTTCAACACACACACACACACACACACATACACACACACACAAATACGTGTGTGTGTATGTCTGTATATGTATATGTACATGTACATATGTATATATATACATATATGTATATATACATGTGTATATATATGTATATATACATATACATACATATGTATGTATATGTATATATACATATATATACATATTATGTATATATATATATGCATCGTTATACATATGCATGGAAGAACAAACAACACATAGGGATTCAGAGCAAAAATTGGAGGTCCTCCACATTATCTGTAGGGTTACCCTTATGCATTCATCATGAAAAAGAAGCAAGGCAATGTCTAAATAGGCAGTGGTGGGCATGGATCCATTCTACGCCAGAAGCCAGCACTGTGGAGAGCTAGAAACACCCCTGTTCTGACACAGCAGTACACACCAGGAAGTGTCCAGTTAAGAGCAGAACAATGGCCATCACTGTAATGATGGGGGAGGAGGAAAACAAAAAGACGATTTTCCTGGAAAATGTTCTAGATTATGTCCATCCACAGCACTTCTTAGCCTGTGTATGATACGTTCTCAGTGGATCGTAGCTGTGCTAATGATGATTCACACCAAAGCAAATGGGGGTCAGAGAGGAAGACTGGGCTCAGCCAGAGGATTACCTGAATTCCACTTACATACAGTGGTCAACATCTGTCACACAGCTCTGTGGGGAGATTCATGTAACTGTGTCATACAGCAACTGACACTGAACATATAACCAGAAAACTCAGTGGGTGGGAAATATGAAGGCCAGGGCCAATGTTTGATTAGAATTGCAAGTGATAAGCTCCCTTGCTGGTTAGCATCACCTGAAATAGCGTGGAGCCTGGCTGAGACATAGAGGTCAGATGCAGCCAAGGGGAAGTTAGTAAAATCTGGTCCCAGAAATTTTTTTGGTCAGCGTCTCTCAATGACCTCAGGAAAGAAACAGAATTGGGCCTTGGGCCGTGTCTTTGTGGCATGGGACTGGGAAAACAGTATGCTACTTCAGCCAGAACAAGTTTGAGGTTTAGGGGGGAATGCTTTTTTCTAGGACTTTTGTTCTTCTTATGACTTGAAAATTGCCTTTCTGAGTATGTGGGTTGATCATGTTCATTAAGCTATTCACACCAATGTCACATACATATGTAAAATAGAAAATTTCTATTCTTTTATTCTGCTTTGTAGAATGATCGTTGCCTGAATACCAGGCTTTCTATTGTAGATTAATTATTTGTGAGATGCATAAGGATGGGTTGTTGATGTGTTGACAACATCATCCTTGGCAATTTTCTATCTGGAAACTAAAGAGTTGGAAGTGTCTTCTTATCGGTAGAAGTGTCTACAATTATGGAAAATCTAGAATGTCTTCCTCAAAGAGATAGGTGAAGAATGTATGTATCTCACAGGAGGTTCTCATGCACAAGGATACTTTCATTTTCAAAAGCCATATTTTGTCCACTAGTTAGTTTACCTTTCTAGATACCATGCTACACATATTTTTCCTTTAGTAATAAACAATATTTAAGTAGCCATGTGTGAATGCCAAAGGACAACCGTGGGTGTCATTCCTTGTTTTATGAAACAAGGTCTCACTTCTCTGAACTCACTGATTAATCTAGATTTGATGGCAGCAAGCCATCAGCATCTACCCACATCTTCCCCAAGAACCCTATGTATAAGTTACATATGTATAGTAGGCCTGGAAGTTGGATATGATAAGATAAAATGAGGAGGATATAAGGACTGAGATGATAAACGGGATGTGTGTCCTGACACAAGTCTGGAGGAAAATCCAACAGATGAATATATTCCTTTTATTATATTAAAGTTCAGATTTCTTTCCTTTCTCTTTGATCAAACTACCAGGAACCAGTTCTCACATTGGCCTAATGAGTATGCACTCCTCATTATTACAATACTATAATCCATTGGGATACTTTCATTAGTGTATTCTATTATTATGCCAATTTTTGTATGCTATTATAATATTGCAATCTATTATTTGCATTATATATTTGTATTAGCATATTATCACGTGGGATATTATATAATATACTATTTATGTTCTTCTCACACATTATTAGAATTTTCTACTTGTTCCAAACAAGCTGAAGTCATTTTATTAAGATATAAATTTTTAGACTTTTTATATGAAACTGTTTACACTTATAAACCAAGGGAGTTAATATTTCAAAAATTGTACTCTTCAAAACAATAACCTCATGTCTATTTTCCAAGTCTACTTTTACAAAATGTTATATTAAAAACCACTAATAGAGAACTTTCCTAAAATATATACATATACATATGGAGTTACCCTACAATGGGTAATAATGCCTCTACTAGAAACTGTAGATGAACAAATAAAATTCCTGGGTGAATAAGGTGCCATATGAGGCCCCACATTTTACCAAACACTATAGGTTATTGCCAATGTTATTAGCTACCCTCCAGAAATTGATTGTCAAACACTCTTGCTGAAGACCTCACATATGGGAGTCATTGAATACAGAGAAATCAAGCTGGTACTCACCTGGAAGCATTATCCTTACTGGCTAGCTTTTCTACTGTTGTAAGGTATAACTTTAATATTTTCAAAGTCAACTTTTAATGATGGTTCCTAAATGCTTTAGCCTCCCTCCTGGCCTGCCAACCTCCAGATGTAGTAGAAAGGAAAGGATACTGGGGAAGTGGGCCTGTTTAGAAATGGTTCTTTGGAGCAAACCCCATCTGCATTGTCAGGAAATTAGCAGTTCAGTTCACAGATCAGCAATGGCAACTTGATCTACTCACAAACATTTCACAGATGTCCCAGCAGTCCAGGTCAGTAGTGTTGGGATAACAGCTGAGGACAACCTAACAGGAAAATCCAGGCCCCAGCCAAATAGGCACAAGTCAGCCAGAGGGACCAAGAGGGACACCAGGAGCAGTTCTCTCGGCTATGCCTCTCAATGAAGCAAAGATCAGAGAAGACAGGGGACCAACAAGCATTGTACAGCTAGCTCTACCAGCAAGTCAAGCTCAGCCTCTGTCACTGTCACTTTCCATTGAGTTCTAGTTATACTTCCTCCAAACAACACTTGTCCTCTATGGGTCTTGCCTCATTACATGTCTTGCCTCAGCATGTGAGTCTGTCTCAGCTGACATCATTCTGCCAATCAGCCCAAGTCCTCAGAAGCAGCAAGAAGCTGCCAGCATACCACCCAAAGTTTTTTTTGTGTGTTTCTGTCTATGGAGTTCCAACAAATGGAGTTCAACTACATAATGTAAGGTGAACCAATATAGGTGTGTATCATTAGCAAAGAATCCTTCATCACGTGTCCTTTCAGGAGCTTGCTTTAGCAGAACATCCTTTCACCTGTGTCTGCTTCAGCTAAACATTCCTTCAGAAGTCTGCCTTAGCCTTTCACCTATGTCCATTTCAGTGAAATGTTCCTTCACCTGTTTGCCCCAGCAAAACACCATCAACATAAACTGACTTTCAAAAGAACCCTTAAGTTTCCACTTCAGTAAGGTGTTGTGCGAACCCTGAAAACTAAGACATATGGGGTCCTGGTAAAGTATGTCTGATGGTGTAATATTGACACAAATATCTTGAGAATCACCAATGATTTTCTGATTGAGTTTAAATCCCATGTAACGAGTTGAAACTCACACCTGGCATTGATATTGGATTCATGAAACTGAGTAGACAAGTCATAGGTCCAAGGAGAAAAGCTACTACTGTTACTCTGTTAAATAGGCACAGTATTAAGATGATCCCTAATGACTTATTGTTATACCCATAAGTGTGTCTCTCAAGTCTCAACAGAGAAGCTTCTTTCTGTAGTTGATATGATTAACAAAACCCACAACTAATCCAGATGAAGAAAATTAAAGACTGCAGAAGGCCAACCCTTAAATAGGACATATATAACCCACCTTTTGGTCCCAAGGGTCTAAGGATCATTGATCTGGAGGAGGTGGAAAGATTATAAGAGCCAGAGTGGCAGATGACTACAAGGAAACAGCATTTTCCAAACACAGCAGGGTAGTTACTCATGCAAATACTTATGATTCTTTTAAAGAGGACACAAAGATGGGTGGGTCCAGAGGGGGAGATCTTGATGGAGTGGGAGGAGTGGGATGATATGATGAAAATGCATAGTATGAAGTTCTCATATAACTAATGAAAATAAGACAAAAAATAAAATATTCAGTAAATATCTGTAGCCATTTGCATAGATCCCGACCACTTTGTACCCTCCTCTGCAATAGCTATAGGTACTATTTATAATGCATAGCTTTCTAATATTGGGAAAATTCTTTCCCTCTCTGATTTGCCTGCTAATCTTTAAGATGGACATGTTTGCTCCAATCACGTGAAAGCTGTAAAGTGTTGAGCTCCCTCTCCATGGTTGATAGCACACCAAGTGTTGAACACATAGTGGAAGAGATGCTGTTAATTTAAGAGAAATTGTAGAACAGTATTAGACAATCACAATCATACAAGACCGTGAAAAACATTCCTCTTCCACATGACAACTCTCTGTGCAGCTGGCACAATTAGTCTATAAATCTTTTGAAGTAGGTCAGTGAGGCAATGGGACAGCAAATAACAGCTCGCTCTGGGATACTATGGTTTTGGCTTCATATTTACTACCATACATATTCAAGTACTTATTTCATGAAGCAGTTTAATTTCTTGTGGATGTAGAAATGCCCATGATACCTGCCTTTATGATTTGGCTACTGAGTATGATTCATGAATCAAAGGACTAAGAAAATGCTATCTGCCTCCTTAGCACCTCCTCCTCTGCACTCTTACTCTGGGATACTATACTATTCAATGACAGTCATATAGGTAGATCCCTTGTGTTGATTATAAAAAGTGACTGTAGAATATCTTTAGATGATGATGTTAAATGACAGTCAAGAAGGCCATTCTCTCTCTCTCTCTCTCTCTCTCTCTCTCTCTCTCTCTCTCTCTCTCTCTCTCTCTCTCTCTCTCTCTCTCTCTGGCTTTGATTTTAAAATTAGTGTGGCATTTCCACAGGGCAGCTCTGTACCCTATTGTAGAAGACAATTAAATAGCCAATGGGAAGAAAAAATGTAAGAAAGGAGGGAGACATAAGTTTTGGAGGAAGATAAGAGGAAATAAGAGAGGCATTAAAGTCAATAGTTGAGGAAAAGAATGTAGGCTGAAAGAAATAAGGATTAGCAGAGGGGTGGGTGGAATTGTTGAAGAACCAACAGGGAGAAAGAAGAAAAAAGGAGTCAAAGGAAAAGGGGGATGGAATGAAAAGCCTTAGATTATTCAACTTCTTTCCCCAAACCATTTCCATAGTGGGAATGTCCTCAAATGTTGCCAATGATGTATTCTGTGACTGAATCATTATGCAGAGATGAGCTAGAGGCTGAAGGACAGAATTAATATAGTAAGTAATTCTGTCCCTTTGGCAATGTCTTTCTGCATGAAATAGTGATTTTATGTCTCGATTCTCTCCAGCCTGCACAGTCACTATAATAAACAGTCCCACAGAAACTGACTGTTTATGTTTCAAAGCAACCGCATCTGCATAATGGACCTCCCTTGAAGCTTAACAAAAGAATACAGGGAACACCTCAAACGGCTAGGGGAATATTCATGTGGGAGGAACTACTCTTGCTGCCTCTGGCTGTATGAGGTAGCATTTAGAGTTTGAAGTTAGACAGACCTTGGGGAAAGTTCATGCTGGGCTACTTACTCGCTAAATCTTCTTTGCCTGAGTTTTCTTATTTGAAGAATAGGCATGTCCATATCTAGCTCACACGTGAAAGGACATGGTAGAGTTATTGCATAATGCTTGGCCAGGAAAACATCCCAATCTTTCCATTCTCAGCACCTAGAGAGACAGAAAGCTACATGGAAAATCCCAGCCTACAAATACAAATGAGTAAATGGAAGGAGATTTCCTGATCTTTATATTTCCAGTTAGATACTTACTTACTTGATTTATGCCACAATAATTAAGTACTTCCCCTTTGCAAACACAGTCCTATAGGGCTAAGTGGGTGAGTCTAGGATTAGAGAGATTGTTCAGTGTTTAAGAGTATTTACTCCACTATTAGAGGACCAGAGCTTAGATCCCAGAACCCAGTCTTACCCACTGAGCCATCTCCCCTGTCCCTTGTAGCTTAGATTTAGTTGATAACTGTATGGAACCATATTCTAAATTCTCAATCTTGGACTGCAATGGCCCAAATCTGACTTGTTTCTATAGTTCAAAAGTAGGCACAAGAAGTTCAGTTAAGTACACCATGACTATCTGTTAAATGCAAGTGAATTAATTATCCTACGTTTAGAGTATAACTTAAGAAAAGGGAAAAACACCATTTTTGAGTCTTAAAAAAATAAGTGGACTTTGCTTCAGAGGCCTGGCTTTCTATGTGGAGGATATTGTCTCTTAAGAGAACATAGTGGCTTGAATTTTCCCAATGTATGTGCTGAGGAGACACAAAGTATTTCATAGCCAAAGCAAAAGAGTGACTTAGAGAAACAGCAGGCAGTGAGGTGGGGAGATCTGATGGAAGCAGCTTGTGAGGATGTCACTTCCTCTCCAAAGAATTTGCAGGCCATCCTCAGGAAGGTAGGGAGCCATGGAAGCTTATCATGGGAGGGCTAATCTAATCTGATTGCTATTTTAGAAGGATCACATCTGTCAAATAAATGAAAGTTTAAGACCTGGTGGCAGATGACCAGTCCTGGGTTGTGTTAAAAGTGTAGTTGTGAAACAAGAGCCTTAAGCTAAGCAATGGAATTGGAGAAGAAAGAACACATTTATGGGAGATTCCCACTGGAGCATCCATATCTTTGAGTCTGGACAGTTGCAGAGGGAGCCAGAGGGTACAGAAAGCAGGCAGGGAGAATTCTAGAATAGCTAAGAATACTAGCTACTTAGGTACCTAGTAATTCCACCCCATAATTCCAACCTAACTGGAGATAAGCAAGTCTGATTTGACAACTGTATATAACTAACCAAATATACGTATTTCTTTTTGAGTTTAAAAAGTCCAGCAGAAACCCCTTATTATTTTCATCATTAAATGTCTGTCCCTTTGGTGTAGAGGCAAATTGCATCAGCCAAGGGTGTTGGTACCAGGACCTCTGAAACCTGTGACATCACATAGGCAACAGCGCGACATAAATACCTGTTGACAAGGCAACAGCCACCATATTCCCAGAATCCATTGGGCTCACCTTTACCTGCAACCACATCACCATCCGTGTATTTATTAGAGAAGCACCCCACCACCACCACCTCTCTCTCTTCCCCTCTTCTCTTTCCACTGTCACCTTTGCCCTTTCCCTTCTCAATAAATGTCATGTGGAACTCTTTGGCCTGGCTTGTCTTTCTGGAGCTGCCTCTGCTGCCGCCACTGAAGTCTTCCGACCCCAACAAAGGGTCCACAGCAGGGTTTGAAAGTGCAGCCCAAACATCTGGGCTCTTTGGCTCACCAGGGCTATCTGTAGACCTAAGCCCAATGCCATGCCCAGACCGTTTTCCATCTCTCTGATCTTCTGCTTCTCAGGAGATTCATGTCTGGTTGACAGCAGCATTTAGGATCCTTGAGATGAGTGGAGAGGGTGCAGCAGAGCTGAAATCCCCTCCTAATGGTCCTGGTGGACATCCCTGGTTCACTGGCAGATACTTCATTTAGCTGGAGGATCTTTAGCATGTGTGTTCCAAGCACTGAGTGCTGTACAGGTGAGACAACAGCAAATGAAGGAAAGATACCAGCTTCTCACCAAACAAACCCTCTCCTCTTAGCCTGTGAATGCCGCCCATTAGTCATTCACTTATTTGCTACAGCAAGTGTTTATAGATTAACCTATGGCTATTTAATTCATGCACATAATGTTTAATGATGAGGTTAGGGTAATTAGTATTTCTAATATTTTGCATTTCTTTGTTTGGAACCCTCTGAAATACTCTCCCTTATATCTTTACAAAATAGATGATAAACTTTTGTAAAGTACAGCTTTATAACTTCCTCTGATCCCTTAAGTGCACATTTGTATGGCAGGCTGGATGGAGGTAAAGGTAATAGGCATGTGCTACCTATATGTAATGTGAATAAGTGGTACAAAGGAATGTTACAGAGATGTGAGTGCTCTCAGAAAGGGATGCTCCTATTCTCATGGCCAGGGGTGGTCCTTCTGCAAAAATGACAGATAGTCATTTCTGATGAATGAAGCAGTTGGTTTCCATAAGAGACCAACAGGTGGAGTGGAGTTTTCCAAAGCGAGTATGGACTTCCCACCCACCTGAGAAATCCTTAGATTCTAATTTTAAAAGAAATGCACTCTCAGGGGCTTCGGGTACCTTCTTGTCACTTCTAGCTTGAGTTGACATTTCTTGATATGATATGTCAGCTTCCTCTCTTGAGCTAGGACTAGTTGGGATTTGAACTTTGGAGCCCTGGGTTTGGTGTCAGCCATTTGCAAGTTGAACCTATTCTGTGCTTTGCTGGCTTTCAGACTTCAAGCAGGTCCCATATTCTTCCAAAGCCTCAAATCTCTTCATCTCATCAATTGGAACTAACTGCTCACCCATTTCCTAGTGAATAGTGAGGAGTCGATGTGGTAACAAACCAACAGATCCAGCAAACACTGGATGTGCACTAAGTGTTCAATGATTGATTTTTCTTACTGGTTTGGACATCTGAACGCATGTCATCACTGAAAAATCTCTCTCTTTAAATAAAAACATCACTAAAAACCAACCTGGAAAAAAAGCAACGAGTTTGATGAATGACCCATTTGCCTCTGTTACTTTATATGGAAAGCAAAGCATGATAACCACATACAAAATGAAGACAACATGGAAAACACAGTGAATCTATGTCTCTCCTCACAGCTTGAAAAGGAAAGTAACTACCTGACCAACTCCACACTCCCAGTCACTCCTCCAGAAAGGTTCCTGCACTCGATAATCTAAGGTTTCCTTCTGTGGTCATATGTCAGAAGTTTCAGCACTGTCACAAATTCATGAGAGAAACCCCCTAAAGGAAGATAGGTTTATTTTGGCTCATGGTTTCAGAGATGTCTGCCCAGGGTTGCCTAGATGCATTGTTTTGTTTCAGGAGAAGTAGGGTATCATGGAAGTGGGAGTGTGAGTCTGAATAACAGCAAGGAAGGAGAAAGAGGTTAAGGGAGAGAGAGTGCAAGGGAGGCAGAAGGAGGAAAGAATAGTAGGATCTAGGTCACGTGAAAAGATAGGGGAGGTAAGAAACGGAGAAGGGGACAGGAATAGCCTCAAAGGCACACCTCCAAGTAAGCTGCACCTTTCACAGTTTACACCACTTTGCAACAGTCTATCCATTTCCACTCAGTCAGTAGATAAACCATTGGTGAGGTCAGAGCCCCCATCTGATCACTGCTGGAAATAAGTCCAGCTCTGTGCTTTGTTTATCTCCTTGACATCTTTCAGCCCAATCAGTGGCTGTCAAGTCAACACACTCCATCTGGCTAGATACTTCTGACTCTTTGCCTAACTTGCTGCCTCACTCCATTGAGATTGCTGCCACTTCCTCCTTCTGGAAACATTTTTTCTTTTTGGATTTTGCCATATTCCTCACCATATTTCGTGGACTTCTCCTCTTATATCTTTAATCTTAATTACTTGGCTATTAACTCAGATGGCTTTCCCCCTTCTCATTGTCCTCTTTTCCCAGCACCTATATGGTGACAATTACACCGGCATTTACAGTCCTGTCATCTACTTGCTGATAACCCTGAAATTCACCATTCTAGTCGAGTCTTCCTCTGAGATTCATTCACATCTCCTAGTTGATGGCTTGTCACAGTGCAGAGACTTTACAGTCTTCCAGTATAGCCATGACCAGTTCACACATATCCCTATTTTCCAAGTGCTCTGAGTCTCTGTGTGCAATATCCTAGTTAGGATTGATCTTTGACCTGATCCACTTTACCCATGTTCCTCCAAACAATCAGAAAAAATTGCAACTCTCCTTTCACAGTCCCCTTCTTTATAGAGAGATTTTTAAAACCCAAATTGGGCCATGTCACACTCTGTGATTAAAATCCTTAATTCTTTTTGGATTATGACCCAGATCCTTAGCATCATTCCTGTAATCACACCAGAGCTGTTCTTCCCAGCCATATGTTATTCTCACTTTGCTGCCGATCTGTACTGGGGCTGTCCTGTCACAGTTCATTGACAGCATTGACTCTCTCTTGACTCAATGTCTTGCATAAGATTCTCCTGAAGCTTGCTAGTCATGTGTCCCACTGACTATTTATGTTTTAGCCATAAAGGTAGATGTCACCCCTCAGATTGCACAAGCATCCTCGATATAGGCTCCCTTTCTATTTGCCAAATAATAATTAAATAAGGAAATAAATGAAGAGTAAATTCAAATCAATATACTCTGTGAATAGAAATGCCTTATTTGTCTTGTTCACCACACATTTTCTGTGTGTTGGATGATAGTACCTGGTCATAGGAAACAACAAATATTTTTGTTGATGGATAGATAAACAATGAGGAGTCCTATATCTCATTAAGGTTCTGCTTGTAGAAGAAAGAAAGTGGAAATCATGTACAAGCCACAAGTCCCATATAAGTCCATCTTGTTTCTTCTCTTCATTTCTGAAGTCTTGAGAAGAGAGCTATAATACCAGACCAACCAGCTATGCAGTCTGAGCTGATGGGAACAGGACTCTCGATGTGATCAAAGATGACAAATTACATCTGACACATGTTTAAAGATGTCACATTGTCTAATATCATAAGATTACTCTGTGATAACCTAGGTCTCTGGTCTCTCCTGTCTAAATCCATGTGCATTTTCCATGTTTAGAACTCTGTTGGATTCTAAAGGTAAGAGAAAGGAAGATTTCCCCAGCCTGTCCCCTCCAATCTACAACTTAAAACATTCCTGGGTTCTGGTAACACTATATATTCCTTTATTCATATATTTCTCAAATTGTACCCATTGCATGTTTAGATTCAGCCTGTCCCCACTGATGATTATAACAGTCCCATTATGGAAACATAAAACATTTGTGTGCACTCTGAAAAATGCTGGCCCTTCTTATCAATCAGTTTCTAATGAACCTATAAGGACAAGTCTAGAAGCCAAGTACCATTGTTAGGTGCGTTTCTCAAGTGTATCCATATTAAACGCTATAGAAACAAGGGTGTCTCATTCAGATTATTACAAACATTAGCAGGCTCTCTTGAAACAAAAGGAATCTGCATTTGCAGTTTGCCTATTCCTCTGGTGTAAATATGTGCATTGTAGCTAACTTCAAGCATCAAAGTAGTAATCTGACAAGTGTTCTTAGTTCTTACCTTAAGGCATTAGTTCTTGAATTCCTAAAGCTGATCCCAGACTAGAAAAAAAACACACAGTATCACCTTGTTAGCACTGTAAATCCCAGGGGCTCACACTCCAGCCCACTTCTACTGTATTATAAAGTCTGACAGGACATTCCTGCTATCCTGGCACACTGAAGTATTTACTGAGCTGAATGGAACTGAACAGATGATTATTGAGTATCATCAATTTTGATCTCCATACTTAACCATAGAAGTTCCAATTCTATTTTCTTTTTCCTTTTCTGTTCTTCTTCAGATTATAATATAATTACATTTCTCTCTTACCTTTCCTCTCCAAACCCTCCAATATACCCCTCCATGCTCTCCTTAAAAATATGACATTTTCCACTAATTGTGAATATTATAGTACACACACACACACACACACACACACACACACACACACCTATGTATAACTTGCTCAGTCTATATAATGTTACTTGTATGCATGTTTTTAGGGTTGAATATTTGGTGCTGGACAGCCAATTTATCTGTTCCTTTCTTGGCAAGGTCCTTGTGCTCCTAACTTTATTCAGTTGCCTATAGTTCTTTGCGTAGATTTAAGGCCTCATGAGCTTTTCCTGTCCAATTTCATGTCCATTTGTGTCATTATTGCACAATTCACACATGGGAAGTTGTATGGATCTAACTTCTGGCATTATTAGGAGACATGATCTCACAATAAACTCCTCTTACACTATTTCCAGCCCCTCTTCTGTATTGCTCCCGAACAATAGGCTCCACAATTCTACATTTTCATTGATGGTTTTCTGTAATGGTCTCTGTCTGCTGCAAAGAAAATTTTCTTGATGAAGAGTGAAGACTACACTTACCTGTGGACATAACAGCAAATGTTTAGCTAGGTAGGTTGCTGCTCTCCTTTGGAAGCTTGCATGGTACCTTCTGGTTTTGTGCAAGCTAGTCCTTAGGGAAAAGGCGTTAAGGTCAGTTCCTGGTTGTGGATCTCTGGGACTAGTTTCTGAAGTGCATGGTGTCTTCAGCAATAGAGACTTAGTCTCCATCTTTGAGGGTTAACCAAAAGTGACAAGAGTTGGCTCTATGTTTTGGGAGTTTGTTGAATAGCCCAGGTCAACAACTCAAAACAGGGACTCTCATGTCTGGTATTGGTTTTGTTTTGTTTTGTTTTGAGGGAGCATTGTTAGTCCAGATGAAAAAAAAAAGCTCATTAAAGTGATATAGGTATATTTATATACAGAATTATATATAAGGAATTTATTTATTTGTTTGTTTGTTTGTTTTATTTTGGATAAATGTAGACTTAGATTTTTTTCAAAACCTACTTTAATTAGGTTCTCAAATGCTTTGACCTCCTCTTCTAGCCCACCAACCACAGGTAGAGGAGAAAAGATGGGTAATAAGACAATGAGGATGTAGACCTGTTTAGAAGTAATTCTTTGGGGGCAATTCCAATCTCTGTTGCTAGGATACCAATAGTCCAGTTCAAAATGTGCCACCAAACATGAGTCATTAGTGGTGGCATGATCCACCAGAAATGACCAGGCCTCTGCCAAATTGGCACAAGTCAGTGGGACCAGTTCTCTGCTGTGGCTCCTTCAACAAAGTGAGGACAAAGATGCTGGAGACCAACAAAGAATGGTATGGCTAACTATGCAAGCCCATTGTCACTGTTTGCTAAGTCTTACTTATACTCTCTCCAAATATCATGTGTCCTTTCACAGACCTGCTTCAGAACATTGCATAAGTCTGCTTCAGCAGTACATCACATAACACAGCCAGAAATTTTCACTCCAGTTAAATATCTAATGGTATGAATCCTTTCGGCCTTTTCAGCCACACATGTTGTTATTTTATCTACTTGTTTCCTTTTTGCCTATTTCCCTCTCTTCTACTCCCTACAGAGCCCCATCTTCCATTTTCCTGATCATATCTCTTGTACCCTGCTGTGTCCTCTTAACCTCTTCCCACCTTCTTCTGCATTTACCTCTCATGCCCTGCCTTTGTCCTTCTCCCTGCTCAGATTGCTTAAACCTCACTGTTGCCCTCTCTTTTACTCCCTAACCTCACCCCTTTATTCTGGCAATGGTACCATTTTACTTTCCTGGTTTCCTGGAGGTTACTCCAGGCTATGCATTCATATCTGAAGATGGAGAGCCCAAGAACCATCAGTGAATGAAAAAATGCCATGTTTGTCTTCCTTGGTAAGGGTTATCTCCAAAAATGATCTTATTCCCCAATTTAACTGCAAAGTTCAGAATTTCATTTTTCTTTACAGTTGTATGGTATTCCATAGTGTATATGTATCATATATTCATTTCCACTTGTCAAAGGACATTTAATTTTCAATCCAAGGAAATTGATAAACATACTCAAAAGGGCAAGGGAATCAAGCAATGCAGAAATAGTAAATTGAAAGAGTTCTAAGAAAATATCACAAAATTCTAAATTGATAGAAATTAGTGTACATCTTTAATGTTAACTCAGTATCAATGAACTTAATTCTCCTATTAAAAAACACAGACTAGCAGATTGGATTTTTTGTTCTGCATCCAAAAAACACATCTCTCTATCAGCAGCAGAACCACCTTTGGATAAAAGAATGAAAAAAGATACCAAGAAACAAGCAGCACAAGAATTCTAGCACCCAACAAAATGGAATTCAAACTGAAATTAGTCAGGAGAGATAGACTGTCACTTCATACTCATTAAATCAAAAACACAACAATACAATATTATAATCCTAAACTATATACACACCAAATAGAGAGACACCTTATTTTATAAAAGAAATATTATTAGACCAAAATGCCATATATTAATTCTAATACAACAAAATTGGGTAACTTCAACTCCCAATCTCATCAATAATAGGTTATGCAAATAGATCTAAATGAAGAAGCATTGGCATTAAATGGTATCATAAATAAAATGACCCTAATAAACATCTACAGAACATTCTGCCCAAATACTAAGGAATATGCATGCTTCCCAGCAGCCTATGAAACATTCTCCAAAATTGACTACACATTATTAGGACACAAAGCAAATCTCACAAATCAAGAAAATTTGAAATAACATCCTGCATTCTGATCACAGTGGAAGAAGTCTGAAAATAAAACAATCAAAACTATAAAACATATACAAATGAGAGGTAAACAACACACTATTGGATGATAGATAATTCAGTTAAGGAGAAATTATGAAGGACATTTAAAAGTTCTTAGAATTGAAAAAAATGGAAAACAATACACCAAAATCTATGGGTCACATGAAGGGATGCTTACAGCACTACGTGTCTACAACAACAGTAATGAATAACTTAATGATGCACAAGGAAGCCTTGGTATGAATAAAAACACCTACAAAACTATACATAAGAAGAAATAATCAAAATCATGGATAAAATCAATGATATAGAAACAAAAACAACAAACCCACAAAGAAGCAATCACATTTTCTTACAAAAGATTAATAGGATTAACACACCTTGAACCAAATTAACCAAAAATAAGAGAGAAAAGCCCCAAATTAATGAAATTAAAGATTAAAACAGAACCACTACAACAGGCATTGGTAAAATGCAGAGGACCATAAGGACATAGTATTAAAAAAATTGTATTCCACAAAACTGGAAAATCTTAAGGAGTTAGATAAATTTTTGTATGTATATGACCTACCAAATTTAAATCAAGATAAAGTAAACAATTTAAATAGCCACATAATAACCTTTTCAATAGAAGCAGTAAAGTTCTTCCAATTTATAAGACATCCTATCATACTAGTTTAGTACAGAATTCTACCAGACCTCCAAAAAGAATTAATATCAATAGTAATCAAATTTTTCAAACATTCTAAATTCGCTTTTAAGGTCAGTATTATTCCAATACAAGACCACATAAACAACAACAAAGAAGAGAATTAGGCCAAGTGCCCAATGAACATAAATGCATAAACTCTCAATAAGATAATTACAAAATAAATTCAAGAGCACGTCAAAAACTTCATCCACAATTATTGTGTTCTCTTCATCACAGAGATTTAGGGATAATATAAATCAATAAATCAAATTCACCACATAAGTACAGTCAAGTACAGAAACCACATGATCATCTCATTAGATACAGAAAAGGTTTCTGACAAAATTTAGTATCCTTTCACTACAAAAGTTCTGGAGAATCTAGGGAGAAAGGGAGCACATTTTAACACAATAAAGACAAGGTACAGTAAGCACACACCAACATTGTGTCAAATAGAGAAAATATCGAAGTTTACACCCAAATCAGGAACAAGTAAGGATGTCCATTCTCTCCACTCCTGTTCAACATTATGATTGGAGTCTTAGGTGGAGCACTATAGCTATGTCTTGACGTGAATGATGGTGTCCTTTACTGTTCTGAATCCTTTCAGATTGAGTTAAGTGAAGGAGATGAAGGGGATACAAATAGGACTGGAAGAAGTTTTGTTTTTAAATGAGGTACATAACAAAACAGTCCCCTGTGTATACCTTTATCCTCCCCTCCTTTTTCTTTGAAAAATTTCCTGATAAAGTTCATGCAATTTTCTATGGTAGCCACTTTCATCTTTGCACATTTTTGATATATGAGATAGTTTCATTAGGAGGCATTACTCCTACTTTTTTTCTGAACAAAATCTTTCTGCCTGTTCCAAGATCTTACACTGTATCACAAACATAGCACTGGGCTTTAAAGAATACCTAGGCTTCCGTTTCATTCTCTTCATCTGGATTGATTGACACTTGTTATGCTGGAGCATCGTTTCCATGAGGAAGACCCTCTGAACTCAACCATTCCCTCTGGCCTTTTGCTTGCTTTCTCTCCTGCTGTTCTCCTGCTCTTTTTAGAACCATGCATTGGTTCTTCAGAGCATCTGTGTTGGTGTGTTGCTAATCTACTATCATTGGTCACTTATTTACATCTTTTAATTATTTTTTAAAAAATTGAAAATTTCATAGATGTCTATTGCATTTACATTTCCACACCTTTCCACCAACAACTGCTCACATACGCCTCTTATTCTCTTTCAAATTCTTGGCCTCTTTTTCATTGTGTGTGTGTGTGTGTGTGAGTGTGTGTGTGTGTGTGTGTGTGTGTGTGTGTGTGTGTGTGTGTGTGTGTGTGTGTGCAGGTGTGTGTGTGTGTGTGTGTGTGCAGGTATGTGTGTGTGTGTGCAGGTGTGTGTGTAACATACCGAATCCACATAGTGTTGCTGTTGTGTACATGTTTGCAGCTGACCCCTTGGCATTGGATAACCTACCAGGGAGCTCATTCTTGGAGAAAACTGATTTCGCCTTTCTCAGTACTCACTGCCTAGAGCACTTTACAAGGGGGTGAGGTCTTGTGAAATTTCTCCAATATATGTTGGTAAGGTGATTAGTGTTGTCATTGTGTAAGTCTTGTTTAGGTAACAATATTAGAATTTCACCGATGTAGCTACCCTGTTGTGCCTAGAGGATATCTTCCAGAATGTTCCCCTTTCCTCTGGTTCTCACTATCTTTTCATCCCCTGTTCCATGATTTCTCCTTTTTTTTTGAAGATTTATTTATTTATTATAGATAAGTACACTGTAGCTGTCTTCAGACACTCCAGAAGAGGGCATCAGATCTTGTTCCAGATGGTTGTGAGCCACCATGTGGTTCCTGGGATTTGAACTCAGGACCTTCAGAAGAACAGTCGGTGCTCTTAACCACTGAGCCATCTTACCAGCCCCCCATGATTTCTCCTAATCCACATATGTGGACTTATCATTGCAGATCTTGTAGATATATCAGTTGAGGTCGGGCACCCCATGTTTCCTTATTCTCTGCCTCTTAATCAGTTGTGACTCTCTGCAGTAGTCTCCATCTGTGGCAAGAAGCTTCCTTGATCAAGGGTGAGGGCTACACTTATCTGTGGGTATAAGTGTTAGCATTTATGCTATAGAAGGTAATTATATTGGCTTAGGAAGTACACTAGTGGGATTTCCTCCATGGGCTCTGACCTTCTCATCATCAGGTAGTTGATAAGGTTTACAGTTCCAGGCATGAATTTCCTCCCATTGAGTGGGTCTTAAGTCTGACTAGACAGCTATTGGCTAATCCTAAGATAAAATTTCTACTATTGCATCATTAGGGCTACCGTGTCAGGGTGGTTATAAATGCAGTTTATAGACTTTAAAGCTCAGTGGGAATATTGATTGTTTGTCTCTATTGGCAGCTTGCATAGCACCTTTGGATACTGAAAGCTAGTCCTCAAGAAGAAGACTTCCAGGTCAGTTCCAGTTCAACTTCTCCAAGACCTGTGTCCAGAGTGTGTGGTATGTTTAGCAAAAAGGTCTTCTTACCTTCAAGTTCTGGGAAGCAATCAAGGGCAATGGCAATAGCCTGTAATGTTTGTGGAAGTTCTATGAATTCCCCTGGCCAACCAACCTCAAAGAGAGGTTTCCTATGCATGGTACTGGGCTTTGGGTTAGATAAATAGTCTAGGGTTCTTGGAAGGAGTATCATTGCCACATATGGTGTAACTCCACTCAAAACATTCATGTATACACATAGGTGAATGCAGGTGTGTGTGTGTGTGTGTGTGTGTGTGTGTGTGTGTGTGTGTCATAATTTTTAAAAATAAGCTTATAAAGTTATACATCTCTCTCATATATATATTATATATATATAATATATATATATGCACATGCACACGTGTGCGCGCGCGTGCACACACACACACACACACACACACACACACACACACACACACGCACACACAGGTTTTTCAAATACCACTGGTGATATTTATGTCTCCTCTCCCAGTGACTGTGCTACCCTCCCTCTACCTCGCCACAAAGGATGGATCCTTGGGCCTTTTGTAGAAAGAGGAAAAAAATACCCACAGAAGGAGATACAGAGACAAAAGGTGGAGCAGAGTCTGAGGGAAAGAGCATCCAGAGACTACCCCACCCAGGGATCCATTCTATATACTGTTACAAAACCCAGACACTATTGTGGATGCCCACAAGTGTTGGCTGACCAGAGCCGGATATAGATATCACCTGGGAAGTTCTCCTAGTGCATGACACATACAAAGGGGGCCTCTCTCAGCCAGTCATTGAACTGAGCACAGGGTCCCAATGGGGGAGCTAGAGAAAGGACCCAAGGAGCTGAAGGGGTTTGCAGCACCACAGGAGGAACAACAATATGAGTCCAGTACTCCCAGAACTCCCAGGGACAAAACCATCAACCAAAGAGTATATATGGAGTTACCCATGGCTTCAGACATATAGGCAGCAGAGGATGGCCTTGTTAGACACCAAAGGGAGTAGAGGCCCTTGGTCCTGCAAAGACTTGATGCCTTAGTGTAGAGGAATACCAGGACAGGGAAGCGGGGGGAGGGGTTGGTTTGGGAAGGGGAGATGGTTTATGGGATTTTCGGGGGGGGGAGCCAGGAAAGAAGACAGCATTGAAATGTAAATAAAGAATATATCTAATAAAGAAAATTCTGAAAAAAAATTAAAAATAAATAAATAAAGCTCATTCATGTTTCTCAACCCTTGTCCTACTATCCCCAGTTTATCTTCCTCTCTGTAATCTCAAGAACCGAGGATTTGCTCAATTATCTGTTCTGCTTATGTATTATTTCTTGGATTCACTGGGAATATGGAGGAAACCAAGCAATATATTCTGCCCAGGAGGTATTCATGCTTTAATGAAAGAGATAAACATACAAAGCCATAATTACAGTCTAACAATGTTGTATAGCGAGGGAGGCAGTGTTACCCAAGCCTGACTGCTCAGAGCATGGAAAAAGTAATTGAATTACAGTTATCTTATCAAGATAGATGTAGATTGCAGATAAGATGGGATAGTCTGTTCTCTCTCCCAGCACTTCCCACCCCACACCTGGTACCCATTCTTGTTCCCCTCTCCACCTCCTCTTCCACTCACTTCACCTCCATCCACCTCTAATGTCTGTTTTATTTCCCCTTCTGAGATTCAATCATCCCTGCTTCAGCCTTCCTTATTACTTAGTCTCTTTGGATCTGTGTTTAGCATGGGTGTTTATCTTTATGGGTCTGGGTTATTTTATTCAGGATGATATTTTTTAGTTCCATCCACTTGCCTGCAACTTTCATGTCTTTTTTTTTTATAGTTGAGTAGTATTCCATTACATAAATACACCACATGTTCTTTATTCATTCTTCAGTTGAGGTACATTGGAAATAGGTGTAAGGGGAATCTCTGGGACTAACAAGAGATCTGGTATGGGAAGCGTACTGGGAGGCTGTGGGGATGACCCTAGCTAAGACTCCTAGCAGCTAGGAATATAGAGACTGAAGTGGTCACCTCCTATAGCCTCCAGTGTATGGAGAGGGGCATCAACCCACCCACCAAACTGACCCAAAATTTGTCCTGCCTACAAGATGTGCAGGGATAAAGATGGGGCAGAGATTGAGAGAATAGCCAACCAACGACTTGCCCAACTTGAGACCCATTCCATTGGAAAGAGCCAGCCTCTGACACTATTAATGATATTCTGCTATGGTTGCAGACAGGAGCCTAGCATAAGTGTCTTCTGTGATGCTTCATCCAGAAGCTGATGGAAACAGATGTAGAGACCCACAGTCAAGCACTGGACAGAACTCAGGGAGTATTGTGGAAGAGTGAGAAGGACTGAGGGAGTCTTCTCAGTCAAGGACACCACAAGACCTATAGAGTCAAATAACCTGGGCTCCTGGGGGCTCACAGAGACTGAACTGCTAATCAAAGAGCCTTCTACATATTTGTAGCAGATGTACAGCTTGGTCTTCATGTGGGTCCCCTAACAAGTGGAGTGGGGGTTGTCCCTGATTCTGCTGACTGCCTTTGGATCACTTTTCCTTAGCTGGGCTGCCCTGCCTAGCCTCAGTGGGAGAGGATGTGCTTAGTTCTGCTCTGACTTGATGTGCCAGGGTGGACTGCTACCTATGAGGAGGGGGCATCCCTTTCTCTGAGGAGAAGGGGGAGGGGCTGTGGAGTGGATTGTGAAGGTGGGACTGGAGGAGAGGAGGGAGGGGGACTGTGATGGGGATACAAAGTGAATAAATAAATTAATGAGAAAAATCACAATTTGAAAATAAGGGATAGGGATAATCTATAATGCAAAGCAGATTTCCCCAAGTTTTGCCTCCAATTTTAATTTTTTTTATTTTCTCAAAAATTACTTTGCATTTGATAATAATACTCAAATCATATTTTTAATGTGTCTGCTTTATGTGGGGCACTGGCTTTCCACTGAGGAATGTGCTGAGTTAGCATGTCGGTCCCACCCACCTTAAAAACCTGTCTTTTCCCTGTCTCCTTGGTACAGGTCTGCCACTATTTTTGTCTATTCACCTAATCACTGCAACACATCCAAGTGGAACACATAAGCTCGTTTGCTAGTTGGACAAGATGTTACTAGTAGTTTGAGCTTGGAATATGTTTTGTTTGTTTGTTCGTTTGTTTTTCTTTCAGGAGGGCAGAGACGAATGGAGTGATGGGTGTGGGAAGCAGAGGCGAAGTACAGGTCTGGAATGGTACGGAGGAGAAGTGTGAATCAAACCTAAAACATGTGTGCCAGCACAGAGAACCTAACCCGCACTCAGAAATAGCCCAGAGAACGGTACCGGGCACTGTGTACAGACAGAATAGGTGAGAGACTGCTTAGAAGTTAGACTGGTCATGTAAACCATCACCTCATCAGGAAAGTATCCCATCACTAACATAGTCTCCCGAGCAGACCCAAGCTGAGAAGTACTTTTCCAATCAAAAGAGCAGTCTTAAAATAAGTAATAAAAAAATCAGCCTTTTAAGCTGCTTTCATATTTTAGAAACTAGATAGAAAAAAAAAGGTATTTTTCAATTAACTCCTTTCAGATGCAAATTTGTAAATGGAAAGGCTACATGAAAAGAATAATTTGTCAGTCTTCAGCCTGAAAGTTTAATTAAAAGCTTCGTATTGCTACAACGGAAACATTTCTGTGGTATAGGTTGTTGCACATTAGATTACATTTTAACCACCGTGTCAGAGCACTTGCTAAGGATGTGTCAGTATGCTGGGAGCTTACGTGCTGCAGGGCACTGGGAGCTGCTGTCTAACCAATGTTGAAGAATAACAATGATAGTTACATATTGTAATTGATATGGGGCATAAAGCATACATTACTTGTCCTTTATGTGTCATTTATGTAACAACTAATGTTTACACATTTTGGCACTTGCTATATACAAACCCTGCCCTGTGCCAACTATTTTCTCTCCAGGCTCTCATCTCATCCCTGCACACACGCTTTACCCCACTGCCTTCTAGACGAAGAAGCGTTGGTTGACTGAGTTGGAATACTATCAATTCCCCACACCTAATGAGTAGTGAAGCTAAAATGCTCATCTTTCCACAGCCCTACAGTTTATCTAGCAGATGTGAGATCAAAGGGAAAATCCCTGTTGCAATTATGAGTACGTGTAGCTGTGCCCACCTGGAACTTATGGGAAGGACTGAAGGGGAAAATTTGGAGAAGAAAGGAGAGGAGGCCAGCAGGAATGGTTTGGGCAGAAGAGACAGCTCTTTTAGCTACCTTTCCTCTGTGCCACCCTGATTCCTGTGAGTGGCTGGGTCATCCATGTTGGAAGCTATGGACCGGTGCTGGAAGCCGTGTACCTCCTGTGCTTCCGGAGTTGAAAAGAATAACTTGCTGCAACTGACTTCTTTCTGAATGTATCAGCATCCCCTAACTGAAGACCCTGTGATTGGCAAAGCCCTGTTTGAAGCCCTATGTTGCTGGGAAGCAAGTGGACACATTGGAGGAAAAGGTTTCACACAGACCAGCCTGGCTCTAGATACACTAGCAAGGAATAGTAGAACTGTGGGTTCTCAGAATAAGAAGAAACTTCAAAAGCTCTCCAGCCCATTCTTTCTTTCTCTTGGGGCAAGCTGTCTCTACACCATCTCTGACAAAAGGCCAAGTAGACCCCAAGAGTTTGCTGCATGGGTGGAAGATCTCCGGCTTCCTTTTAATTGCAACTCTTGGGCTCCTGTTCATATTCCCTAAAGGCACAAAGAAATCTACTTCCTGTAATTCCTCTAATCAACAGAATTTCCTGTACTCTTACTACATATAACAGGGTGGAAAACAAATCAAAAGCAACACAAAACAATAACAACAACAACAATAGCAGCAGCAGCAGCAGCAGCAATAGCAGCAAAACAAGTAGCCAGATAAACATGTCCCAACGTCCTGAATCATGAATCAGCATCCCTGCTTCTCAGGGAATGAAGGAATACTCAGTGAGACTGGATAAGAAATTGTTTTTAGAAAGATGTATGGCTGTCTAGACTGAACTATCTTATCTTTTACAAGGGGCTTCGGCTCAAGTTGGTGAAGGACACTGCAAAAAGACACAGGAAGCAGTTCTAAGGTTCAACCTCTAGCCAAAACAAAGGAATTTAATCATGAAAATAAATATTATTTATTTGTACAAAAAACCATTCTAGTCCATCAAATGAAATAAAAATCAGCAGATGCATTCTGTTTTGAGTTGATAGAAATACAGAATAGCTCTTCATTACAGAGGGACTCCAGTTGTGAAAGAAATCCTGGAATAAGAACATCTTCATAAAGGGTAGTGGTGGATATTAAAAACACATGCTTTTTTTTTTCTTTTCATTTTTTGCGGGGTTTCGAGACAGGGTTTCTCTGTGTAGTCCTGGCTGTCCTGGAACTCCTTCTGTGGACCAGGCTGGCCTTGAACTCAGAAATCTTCCTGTCTCTGCCTTTCAAGTGTTGGGATTAAAGGCACGTGCCACCACTGTCCAGCTAACACATGCTTTTCTTATCTCCCAATCAATACTTAACAAAATGGAGAAACAGAATTTCTGAGAGAAACTTTGTGGTGCCATTTTAACCAGCTCATCAAGATGAGCAGTCCAAAGTCTGGGAAAGGCAGAATCATGGACCTCTTGATAACATGAAGCACTGAGAACTTAAAAGTGCTTTGTGGAGCTCCTCCCAGAATTATTTGCCAAAATCTGACCATAAGAGAATATTAAGCAAACAAATTAAAGAACATTCTGCAAAATAACTGACCTATGTTTAGATATGTCAAAGTCAAAAAGGACAAAGAAAGGCATAGAACAGTTCTTGAATGGAGGAGACTATGAAAAGACATGGCACCTGAATTCTGTGTAAGAGCCCATGTTGCATCCAAGGCTGGGAAATCAAAGTAGCTTAAAGAGAAATTCATAGACTGAAATTCATAGACTAGTTGGAAATGTTTAAATATAGCCTGTCAAAATTCCCTTCTAGTAATGGCTGTGTGAGAGAGCAATGTTGTTTTTAGCAATCCACAATGAAAACACACATACGTCTTAGGGGTAAACATCTGTGTATTCATTCCTTCAACAGTCATTCAAAAAATATGATTCAAATGGGTAAAATGAATCACTGGTGCTAAATAAGGAGAAGATGTCTATGTATTGGTTTTATAACTTCCTGTAGTTGAAATTATGTGGATATATCAAAATAGAAATACTACAAATGAAGGTTATCTGGAGAGGTAAGCAGAATTAAATCCAGAGATTGTGAAAATCCTGGTTGAGAGTTATGGAAAGAGTAGCCGGAAATTCGGCAAACTCATGAATCTGAAGTGTGCTAAGGGAGAAGGTGGGCAGGTTGTTCTGTCTGGGTGTTTAAGGACTGTAACTTTCTGGAGCAGTTAGAAACTGATAGGTGGGTAATTCAGGAAGCTCAAGGGGAGGTAGAATTGGCAGGGTATTATGGCTAATGAGGTGTAGGAGGCAAAAGAAGAATGTGTTCTTTGAGCAAGTAGGTGGGTGCCACCTTTGAGTTGAAATAACAGACCCAGCCAATTCCTATGGACCTGGGACAGCTTGGCTCTGCCTTTCCCAGATGGAGGTGACCAGACTGGAATGTACTGCTCCATGCTGTGCGTGAAGTCTGAAGCTTAGACACTGAACAACTTTATTTTCTTCCATCCTACAACCTGCTTCTTCATTTGTCTAACTAGTTATTGAGTCTTGCTAATTATTCTAAATTCCTTCCCTGGACCACATAAATCCAGAAGCATGTTGGAATTTATGGTATGAATAATTTGTTAATATTGTGGTATTATCACTCCCCGAATTTCTAACTTCTTTAAATATTTCTCTCTGATGCCTCACATCCATCTCATACTGAACAGGATATAACTGAGATGTAAATATAGATATGTTGCCCTTACATTAGAAATACCCCTGTTTCTAATGGCAACAAACCCACCTTACCTTAGAAAGTTGTCTGATCCTAACAGTATCTAGCCCACCTTTCCTCAGTTTGACCTAGGAAGACATCAACCATGTGACTCTCCACATTGTTCCATGAAGGTGGAAGGTAGCGTTTTTCTATGGGTATAAGCATACAGGCTTAAAATGCATCTTGATAACATGTTGGTAAAGTTAAAGAAAAGTAATAAGTGCCCCCTCCCTTCTCAACCATGGAATTTTGACTCGGCTTGAAACAGTGCACACCAGGCTTGAAATATCTCCCGTGGAACAGGCCTTCATCACAGGGCAGTTGGTTGCCACTATCACCTTTGCCTCATTATTGCAGTAGTGGTCACACTTTGCTTGTCAGGTTGGTATTTTAGTTCATACTGTTTGAAAGTAGGTAAAACTGATATCCCTCCACCCCCCACCAGCAGCCTGCACATTACTTGCCAGCATTATGAAATCTAGCCAGCAGGGAAGAAGCATCCATCTGAGTTCTAGCTTGGTTTCTATATAACTGTCCAGCAAGGTATGTATTGTCTCCAAAAATATGGTCTTATCCCTCCCACCAAGAATGAACAGGTGTTCATTTTTCCCCACACTCCCACCAACATTTGTTGCCATTTCATTTCTGAATGATAGCTTATAGTCTTACTGGGGTGAGATGGAATCTCAAAGATGTTTTAATTTGTGTCTCCCTGATAGTTAATGATGTTTGAACACTTTGAGAAATGTTAATAGCCATTTGTATTTCTTCTTTTAAGAACTCCTTGTTCAGATCTACAGCCCATTTTAATTAGGTTGCTTGTTTTTCAGATTGTTTTTACAAAATTTTAAAGGCTCTAATAAAGTGCCACCGTCTTCGAGAATTGTTATACTTAAAAAATGGTTGTACCATCTAAGGGTCGTGTGTGGAAAACTTGGTCTTTGGTGTGGCAGTGTTGGGAACTAAGGCTAAGCAGAAATTCCTTAGGCTAACTGAATTACACCCTTGCCTATGGCATCTCTCCTTTTCATAGTTGCTGTTTTAGAGTTTTACTGCTGTGAACAGACACTATGATCAAGGCAACTCTTTTAAAGGACAACATTTAAGTAGGTCTGACTTTCAGATTCAGAGATTCAGTCCATTATTACCAAGGCAGGAAGCATGGCAGTGTCCAGGCAGGCATGATGTTGGAGGAGCTGAGAGTTCTACATCTTGTTCCCAAGGCAAGGCAAACAGAAGACTGGTATCCTCAGACAGCTAGAAGGAAGCTCTCAAAGCCAGTCCCTACAATGACACACTTCCTTCAACAAGGCCACCCCTACTCGAACAAAGCCACACCTCCTAATATTGACACTCCCTGGGCCAAGCATATTCAAACCACCATAGTTGCATCTCCCATCACCACCCACTGTTAGGTACAACTATGTTTTGACTTTGAGCAATCAAAACTATGAGTTAAAGAAAACTCATTTCTTTAGAAAATTATTTTGCCTCAGTGTTTCATTATGCTAGTAAAATATCTCTCAAGCTCTGGATAGACACAGAATAGTAGGAAGATAATTTGCTAGTTCAACAGAGGATAATCAGTTGTATGCTGGGCTGACACTAGATAACCTGTGACAAGAGTCCATTTCCCCATGGAACACACATGTCAATGTACAGAGACAGCAAATCAATAAAAACAAAACAACGAGATGACCAGATGATTTGAAAAGAGTGTTAAGTGTTATATAGGGAAATGAAGGTAATGGCATAAACAAGAATGAGGAGGAATGGAAATTTCAGGGTATGGAAAAGGCAAAGAGTAATTCCCTGATTTCATGAGTGAACTAAGATTGAAGTCAAGAGCTAAAGAGCAGAACCCCTAGGAATAGCAAGACAACTATTCCTGACAGGTACAAAGGATACTGAATTGACTTGAGCTTGTATTGATCTTGGAACCTGGTATAGAAGGAACATATTGAATAAGGCATGGAAAAGAATGAGCTTAAGAAGAAGACAGGTGCAATGTTTTTCACTGCTTGGAGCCATAGCTAAGGTTCACAAGAACCAATGACTTACTCATTTCATCTCTTTCTTTCCATAATTTAATTTTTTAATTCACATTACATCTCAATCAAACCCCTCCCTCCCTCTTCTCCTCCCAGTCATGCCCTTACAAATTCTTTCCCCAACTGGCCCATCCCCTTCTCTCATCCCCTTCTCCTCAGAGAAGGGGATACCCTCCTTGGATACGATCCCACCCTGAGACATCTAGTCCCAGAATGTCCTCTTTCACTGAAGCCCAACTAGGCAATCCAAGCAGGAGAAGGGAATCCAATGGCAGGTAACAGAGTCAGAGACAGCCCCCCACTCCATTTGTTAGGGGACCCACATGAAGACCAAGCTGCACATCTGTTACAAGTGTGTATGTGTGTATGTGGTGCGTGTGTGTATGTGTATTTGTGTGTGTGTGTGTGTGTGTGTGTGTGTGTGTGTGTGTGTGTCAGGGGGTCTAGATCAAATCCCTAATTGTTCTTTGGTTTGTAGTTCAGTCTCTGTGACTATATGTCTTCTTGTAATTGCTAAGGAAATGTGTACTTTATTTCAAAATAATGTAAAATTAAAAGTTACATTAGAACAACTTACTTTGAACTGAAATATCAGTTACAGAAGAAGCCAAGAAAACATGGACATTTAGGGTGTGCATACATTCTGTTGCTGTGATAAAATACTATGAGCAAAAGCAATTTATACAATGAATAACTGATCTTGGCTTCTGTTTCCAGAGGTATAAAAGCCCATCATGGTAGGAGGCACGGCAGCAAACAGCAGGGAAGGCAGCAGGAGCACAGTGCTGAGATATCATATCTTCAATAAAAAACACAAAAAAGAGAGACCAAACTGGGAATGGGGTATTCTATAAACTCTCATACCATACCCGCAATGATGTACCTCTTCCACAAGGCTTCACCATTGCCCCAAATGAAACCACCAAGTGGAGACTACCTCTTCAAATACCTGACACTCTGAGAGACATTTCTCACTTAAACCACCACAAGTTCCTTCTACATTTTGTCTACTATGAAGAATATCACTCTAAATGGCTGTGTTCAAGTTTCTAGACTAACTTATATTTTCCATCTTGAATATATACTTGGTATTGGATGCATGAAATTACATAGAAACCACATATATACTATGTACTGAAGTGCCTGCACTATTTCACATTTCAAGTTGCACAAAAGTTTCTGTGTCACTGTACCCTCATAAGCACTTGTTATTTTCTGTTTTATACCAACACTACCAGTGGAATGTCATCACAGCTTTTAATGTGAATTTCTTTAATGACTAATGACACAGAATGCTTTTGCAAATTCTTGTTGGCTAGTTGTCTATCTTCTCCCAAAATCAAAATGTGATAAAATATTATTAGCAAAAGCACCATTTACAATGAATAACTGCTTGTGGCTTATGGTTCCAGAGGATAAGAGTTCATCCTGGTAGGAGGCAGGGCAGCAGGCAGCAGGCAGCAGGTGTGAGGTAGACTGTCAACACAGTTTTTAATGTGCATTTCCTTAATGATTAATGACACAGAATCCATTCTTTAGTCCTTGTTGTCCAGTTGTCTATCCTCTCCCAAAAATGTCTGTTCCTCTGTCCATTCTCAATGTTCAATTTGTCTTTTTGCTGTTAAGTTTTTAGGGTTTGTTGCATATTCTGAATATTAAACCCTTAGGCTAATCCACCAAGAGGGAAAGAAGATAAGAAGTTACAAAGGGAAGGGGAGGGGGATTTATAGGTGATAAGGGAGGGTTTTGAAGCTGACAAGAGCAGATGGTTTCACACAACTGTTTACAGGCTGAATGTTATTGAATTGTGTACTTAAAAAAATCTTAATTGTGTGTTTTGTAAATTTTGTCTCACTAACAACTCATGAAAAATGAGAACAAAAAGTTTTCAAAGGTGTTTACACAAATTGAAATTTCTGGTATAATATTTATTTTTAATTTTGTCTCATTTTGTTTTGATTTGTTTAATTATCTCCCAGATAGGAAAGTTTGGTTTCCTTTTACAACCTGTATACATCCTATCTTTAAAAACCACAAGTCTTTGAAGAGCTTGTCATTTGCTAGGAACTGGAGAGAAGTTCCTGACTAGCTTCTCTGGCTTTTGGGTTCCTACCTCTTCTGAATTTCCTGGACTTATTTCAGTTTTGCATAGTCTTTACTAAACAGAATGACTGGTGCTAGTCAATGAGACAGGCGAACTGGAAATATCAGGTTCACTATGGCAAGAAATAGATTGATGAATAGATTGAAGGATGAAAGGATGATAGGTCAAGAGATTTGCAATAAAACCAGTATAACACGTTTCTAATTTGTATCTCTCTCTCTCTCTCTCTCTCTCTGTGTGTGTGTGTGTGTGTGTGTGTGTGCGTGTGTGTTACCTGCATGTATACCTCTGTGCCACTTGTATGCTTGGTTCTAAGAGAGGCCAAAAGAGTCTGTTGAATCCCCTAAAACTGGCATTTACTAATAGTTGTGAGCTACCATATTGCTACTGGAAATCAAACCTGGGCCTCTGGAAGAACAATCAGTGCATTTCAATCAAAAACCATCTCTCCAGCCCTTATAAGCTGATAACTATAATATCAAATGGTAGTTCTATTTTTATTAAAAATATTTCAACATCATTTTTTATATTTCATGGTACATTTTGAGGAAAAATATGATTTATGTCAAAATCCTCCAAACACTATGTAACTATATCATCTAAAAAATATACTTCATAATATGTCACAATAGGGAAAGAGAGTTGTGAAAGACACATCAACTGTTAACTACCTTGACTTGGAACAATTGAACATTGCAACCATGTACCATCCATTATCCACCCTGGGGATACAGCTCAACCTAGGCAGAGACAAATGCACAGATGAACTCTTGGGTTCTTGCTAAATATTAATTCATTTTTCCCCAGTGTCCCCACTGGTGCTTTCATGTGGAAAGGAAGTGGTGGGAGACTTTTTTCTAAACTGTAGAAGTACACTTAATGACTCTGTTCTGCATCATCTTGATACTGCTTTTCGACCCCCACTCCCTTTGAAGTAGGTCACCTAAATTAGATCCTATAGCATCTAAGACTCCCAAGGGTATGAAAGTTCCTACACTTTCCTTCCCATTTCTACACTACTCTTTGTTAAGAAAAACTGAGTGCAGACCAAGACCATCTTTCACAAACTTTCAAGCTTCATATTTCTCAAAATAGATCCTACATTCTTTAAAAAAAAATCTGGACTTTCAATTCTGGCTTAATGATCTTGAACAAGTGACTCAGCCTTATTGAACTTTAATTTCTTATATGATATGTATGTAAAATATGTGGATGTCAGAGTTTATGACATCAAAATTGAACACAGATTAGTTGGTTATAAAGGAACTTAGCCTAATTAGATAGGATGAACCAGACTGGACAGTAGTATTTGAAGATGTAAGGGCAAGCCATTAAATATTAGACTGAGGAGAATGTGTTTGACCCAATACACATTAATGACTCACCCAATCCAAGTTCTTTAGCATCATAAGATATTATTACTACTGTGCGTGAAATGGATTATGCTGGTAGTTATAAGTGGGATGTAGCTAATGCTGTGTTACTTTTCCTGAGGACATGCGAACAATTGTCTGTTTACCCTAGATAGCTTACCAATGACAGATCAAAGGAATTATTTCATTGAAGCTCAACTTGCTGAACCAATGAATTTACTTGGCTCACTTTCAGGAGCATGAATAAGATTTTGCTTACAAGGGCGTGAGTGACTCAAAGACATCTGCATCAACAAAAATCCCTAACTAGAGTGAGTGATGGCTTCATAGAACTGCCTCATGGACCTCTGCCTTCCAGTAACTTTCTATGTCATATGTGTTCTAACACCTTTCAAGTTCATACACAGGAGAAAGGCAGGATGGAGTGGTGTCTGGGATGCCACATAAGGACACTGTGACCTACCACACTGTACTAAGAAACACTGATACCTCTGTGACCATAATTATAGTATTGATGCATTGTTTTCCTTATTTTATTGACATGACTACAGAGCAAAAGTTATCTGTGCTAAAGTCGGGCCCACACCCAGAGGATGTCAGTTTCCTCCAATATCGCACAGGTTATCTATGTTCCTTGTATCTTTCCCACCATCCTCTTCTGTAGTGAAATTTCCTCAGCCTTTCAGGGAGTGATAGGTACACGATCATTTTGTGAGAGTAGATCTTCTACTCTATGGCAATGGTCACTTATTTTTGGATGTCTAGTTAGTTATGAGTCTCTGCCAATAGCTAACACCTGTTGTACAAAGTTTCCCTCCACAATCAAAGTCTGAAAAAAATGGCAATCTATGGATTTAAACACAAATATTTAAAAGAAATTTGACAAGCACATAGCATTCATTCAATCAACAATACCATAGCACATATCCCCATTCCTAGTGAGTTCCCAGGACCAGCTAGTACTTCTCAGCCCAGCGTGGACCCTATGGGAAGTGGGGCCAAGCTCTCATCTTCCCACTGCCGTACTTCTCTCCAGAATCTGAGAGGCTGGGCTGCTATTTGCTCGTCAGTCATATCTGGCTGCTGATAGAAAGCCCTGGACATAGAAACAGTGTCTACTCCAGTATACTTTCTTGCAGGAGAGAAATGTCCGCCATATAATCTTCAGGTTGATTAAACGTTCACCGCCAAGAGAAAAGTTAATATTTTTGAATTATACCATTCTTTATCTAGATATATCCATAGCTGCCCACTGTGCCCCATTGCTTTTGGGGGTTGCACTGAAATGAGGCATGCTGGACTTCAGCGTCCACTAAAATCCTTATTCATTCTGTACACCATTAAGGGGCTAACATATATACAACTCAATGTCCAGTTTCAGCTGGCCTGAATGACCCTTACCTGTGAACAGCCTTGGTTGCTTCCTTAAGGAGTTGCTCTCCTTCTTCTATAGCTGCAGGTGCAGTTGGAATCACTCACACCTCCTGTATCCTTCCTGCCAACTTGCACTCAAGCTTTACAGCCTTCCAGAAGCTCACCACACGTGTTTGACTTTTTGTCATTTTTTTTTCCTGCTCACAAATTCAGGCTCAACAGAATCTAGCCACTTTTACCTTTGATTGATCCTGACAGTCTCTTAAGCTGCTTCCCCACTCCCTCTCTCAATTGCTTTACCACTTTACAAACCTGATTTACATGGCATTTGAAGTCACTCATATCTGCCAAAGCATTCTCTTGTCCCTAAAGATCAGGCTACATCATAGGACTCAGCAAAGCCACTGAAATCCCTTAATCTGTAGACTCCAATAGATTAACTACTTTTTCTTTTTACCCCTTTTTCTGAGAATAGTTTTTTCTTTCCTCATATAATATATCCTGATTACAGTTTCCCCTCCCTCAACTCCTCCCAGCTTCTTCCCACATCCCCTCTCATCTGGATCTACCCCACTCCCTTTCTGTCTCTCATTAGAAACCAAATAGGTTTCTATGGGATAATCGTAAAATCTAATAAACCAAAAAGTAACACCTTGGGATAGGATAAAACAAGTAGAAGGAAAAGTGCCCAAGAAAAGGAACAAGAAACCTATGGACAGGGAAAGCCACTTGTTTTTACACTCCAGAATCACATAAGTATACTAAACTTGAGTTCATAATACATGTACAATAAACTGTTGGGTAAAGAGAGGAGAGAAGAAGAGAAGGGAAGAGAAGGGAAGGGAAGGGAAGGGAAGGGAAGGGAAGGGAAGGGAAGGGAAGGGAAGGGAAGGGAAGGGAAGAGAAGGGAAGGGAAAAGAGAAGAGGACATAACATTATGAGGCAAGGAGCCTACCTCCAAAGATGCCATGGAGTTCCTTTTCTGTGATCCGTCTGGTGCAGGCCACATAGATTGCCCTTAAAAGTGGTTTGTTTCTCCAGTGAAACACCTTGGAGAAAAATAATTCTCATTTTCAAAAGGTTTTCAATTAGAGATAGCTTATGGATTTACTATTGGGGCATGTGTCCACTTCTTCTTTCAACTCTAGGACCTCATCTGGTGCAGACATGTTCAGGTCCTGCACATTGCTGCCTCAGTCTCTGTGAGTTCATATACATGCTGGTACTGTTGATTTAGAGGGTCTTATTTCTTTGGTGTCCTCCATGCCCTCTAGCTCTTATACTCTTTTCTCTTCTTCTAGAGGATTCCTTGAGCCCTAAGAGGATGGATCTGGTAAAGAGACCTAATTTGGGGCTGAGTGTTTCAAGGTATTACTTTCTATGTAATGTCAGTATGTGGGTCTCTGGATTTGTCCTCATGTGCTGCAATGGGAAGCTTCTCCCAAGACACTGATCTCTGAGTAAGACTCAATCTCGTTAGGAGCCATTGGAATGCTGTGTTCTTTTAATAGGGCAGTAGAACTTTTAATAGAACAGTCTCAGGTTCCTGGTCACCCAAGCAGTGTTGATTATGGATTGTGTCTTGTAGAATGGGCCTTAAGCCATTTTATTTACTCTGGCAGGTTGGATATCAAACACTGTATCACACAGAGCAGTGTCTATCAACTTCTTAGCAATCTCAGTCTGCCCCTGTCCCCCCATTCGATCTAGTCCTTCAAATTCATGGAGATCAAAGCTGGCGATGACCTATGTCTAGTAGTTCATATAAGCCAGTCCATCAGGGACTGTTTTCTCTTGTACTGTCTCAGGTTGAGTGGCTTTTGACAAGTACGTATGTAAATCATTCAGTCTCTCTCCTTCTATGGCACACAGACTGATCCCATCCACTCCCATTTTTCTTTAGTCTCAGGAGCCATGCTGAGAGAGGTTCTTCTGTTTCTCACTTTAAAGTCCTTTCCAGTTCAAGGAGTTCAGAAAGAGAATACTTGGTCTTTTCCTGCATCAAGAAATAATTAAAGCCCCAGAAGCACGCTTTATCTTTTTCTGCATTAGAGGTTGATCCTGAGAATTATCCTCTATCAGCTATTTCATTCCCCCTCTCCACACCACTGTGGCTCTTCTCATAGGGTTCAAGTGCTCACATGATGAGAGGGGATCTTTAACACACATATAATTAGTACACTTTCTTCCTGACCCGAGGCATAAGAAACTACAAGCCACTAGCTGCATCTCACACTCTCTTATCAGGAGATAACATGCATGATGCAGCCTATATGTCCCTTTCCCACTGTAACATTGTATTCCCACTTTATATAGGCAAGTCCCCTTTGTGCAGTGACCATGACTTCAGTTGCATATATTACAACCATTGCAGAGGCTTGCCAAAAATTTAGTCCCATATATACAAGATTGGGGATTGCAATGTATTCTCTAGTCCTTCAACCATTTTCAGTGTGTCCCCATTTTTCATCAGGGAGATGTGGCACTCTGTACCACATGGGATAAAAACCTCACTGTTTTTTTAGACCCTCCCCTGTCTCATAAACACCCTGCATTCAGATAGCTCAACCCATTAAAAAAATGTGTTTCTGTCAGGATTTTCCCCCAAAACTCTCATCCCTCAGTAATTCAGTCTTAGCTGTGTAGCTTACTACTCCTGGCAGGAGCCACACAGTGCTCTTTGTAAACTTACTTTTGCTTCTGTTTATCTTTATGTTTGGTATCAAATTGTGATACTTTTCCTGGGGAGAGATTGGCAGACATGTGTTCATTCCAAAAAGAATACCAATGACAGACCACAGAAACAATTGTATCCAATACTGATTCAGTGAATAAATGAGTTTGGTTTGTTAGATTACTTCCAAGATTTTAGAAGACCCCAAAACCACTGTACTACCAAGAAGTCTTACACCATCAGGAGTGACAACTTCAAAGAAGCTGCCCTGTGAAACCCTGCCATCTGTTAACCTATTTCCTGTTCTAGCACTTCCAAAGATCATGTGAGATGGTTATGATCTCAGGAGGAGCTCCTGTGACCTACCCATTCTACTAAAGTGTGTTAATAGCTCCATTTCTGTTAACATAGTCCTAGCTATTGTTGTGTTATTCTGTTTATTCCATTTCCATAACTACAGGGCCAAATGTCTCTTCTTTGTGATAGTCATAGGATACAGTTATTCAGGCCCCTGCTCAGAAGAGACAGTTTTACTGCATAAGTTTTCAGATCTGATCTACTGTATGGTTTATAGTTGTGTCTGTTCCAGACCCACAGAAAGATTGCAGGTATCTCTGTGCTTCTATAAATATACTGACTACCCTCAAAGAATCCATAATAAGGGGGCTATTGTGCATATGTAGCTCTCCTCTATCTTAGCCAGGGGTTTTCCTGTTGTTTCTACTATGATAATAACTATTATTATTTTGCTCATATTCTTTTACTATCAGCTCTTATAGGTCTGTACAACTCAACTCTTTTGCCCTAGTCCTTTTATTGCTGTGACCAAATACCCGACAAAGACTCACTTAAGGGAGGAGAAGGTTATTTTAGTTAATCATCCGGGTATACATTCCATCAAAATAGGAAAGGTGTGACAGCAGAAGTTCACTGTTGCAGCCACAGGAGTACACTCTCATATGTCAGTAGATCTGGAGGCACAGGAAAGGGTGTTTCTCTCCTCTTCCATTAATACCCTCTGAAAACTCCCACAGACACACACCTGGGTGATTGTAAGAGTCCAACTGACAATCAAGATTAAGCATCCTAGCCTTCATAACAGGCTGAGCAAGTCCTTATTATAAAGGAATATTGGAGTGTTTGCACATTTATGTGGGGTGAGAAAGAGGTGAAGGGCATGTGACTTAGCAGTCAGAACCATGGTGCAGTCCTTGGGGTGTGTGGGAGTTCTGGGAGCTTCCATCTGGGTGGGAAGACCAGGAATTAGATGGATCAGGTAAGTTTTTATTATCAGAAGACCTCTTGGTGGAAAGGCTGAGTGAGTTAGCACTGCACATCTCCTTGCTTTTGTTTCTCTGAAGAACTATGAAGTATACAACTCCAGCTACTTCTGTTCTGGGAATGAGGTCCACATAAGCATGTTTTGCTGTCATATGGTCAGATATCTTGACATAAAATGAAGTCAGGGTTGGTTTGTTGAAAAATTTTAAAAAGTTGTGTATGTCTTAGACTTTGGGCAAATTGACTTTTTCTAAGTGGCTAAGTGATGGTGTTTAGATGTTTTCCTTGTGGAGAAGGCCCTGAAGCTTCTGCTTGATTCCAACCTGAAATGGTAAAGTCAAGAGAAAGAAAGAGCAAGCAAATCAGAGAGCTAGATGATCGGTTTTCAGTGAGACTCCATGTGGACCGAATGGGTACACAGCACAGTAATATTAGGATCTTCACATTGCATTTTTTATAATAATCAAGTTCTGCATTCTTAGATACTGCTTACACCATTGTCCCTCTAAATCAATTTCCACAATAATTCCCTAGGAATACTTTTCTTGCAACTATTAAGCAATATTGTAGGGAAAATAGTTGTAGTAGATATAAACAAGGAGGCTTGACTCTTGAGTGAGTTCAAGTTTGAACTATTACCTCAAGATCAAGTTTTTTCTTTAAAAAAAATGATAGTATGGCTTATGTTAGCTATTAAAGTTCTTTCACATCTTCATTCATTCTTTCATTGATCCATTCATGCATGTATTTTACAAACATGCAGTGAAAATATATAATATTGAAAACATATTAAGTTAACTTATTAATGCTAGATACATAGTATATAGAATATATATTATATAGAATATATATAGAATACACACACAGTAAAATTTAAAACGAAACGATATGGTGGACATAAGGATACAAAATAATTTCTGCATGGCTGGGGTCATGAACAGTAGTAGAATTTGAGACTGGAGAAGAAAAGAGGAGCTGGCTTATCAACTATCTTGTAAGATATATTAAGATTCTGTGATATTCAGGCCCCCATTATAGTTAGTCTAATCTTCCCAGCCATCTGGATTACTTGTATACTGAAGTGTGTGTGTGTGTGTGTGTGTGTATGTGTTTGTGTGTGTGTGTGTGTCTGTCTATCTGTAATACACACATGCATACACACACACATGAGAGAGAGAGAGAGAGAGAGAGAGAGAGAGAGAGAGAGAGAGAGACAGAGACAGAGAGAGACAGAGAGAACTTTATAGAATTCATAGTCTATCAGTAGAGATGGATAGTTGGTTTTCAGTTCTGGGAAAGAATCCAGGGCTTTAGCAGTGCTAGGTAAGTGCTCTCTTATTGAACTATACCAGCAGTCTTAAATGGACAATTTAAACAATTGTGAATAAGTAAAGTACCATGGATGATTTTGCAAAACATGCCTTTTTAGAAGATAAGTTGTGCCAAAAAGCCTATTTGTGTACAGTACATTTGGCCTTCTAAAGCCATAGAAGAATATTCCAATATTCCCTGAATAGGTATGGAATAAAGACAATATGGCAGATTGGCAAGTTGCCTCAACAAGATAGTAACCAAGTCTGAGAATCTGAGTTTGCAATCCCTCAGACTTGCATGGTGGAAGGAAGAAAACAATTCTTCCAAGTTGCCTTCTAACTTTCACATGCAGATCATAGCATTTGTGCATATGCCTGTACACAGACGCAAAACATACATATAACAAAAATGTAAGAAGAAACAATATTGTGTATCTAAATAAACAAAATAATTTCTGTGCAACTGGGTACATGAACAGTAGCTGAACTTGAGGCTGTTATATGCAGACACCAATTATAGTTACCCTAACCTTCTTCCTAGACATCTGTGTTATTTTTATACTGAAGACATCAGGGGTGTAATCTCATCCATTACCAGAACCCAGTGCCTTTCACACTCTCAATTACCTCCCAAATGTCTCTGGCAATAGTGGTGACAAGGCTTGGCCCAGCTCTCCTGGCAAAGGACAGAAACACACATCTCCCAACCTGGGCCCAGAACATGTCTTCTTGCCTTCTGAGAGAATCACTTCTTGAGACATGTAATTTTACAGATCATGGTTTTGGAGAAAAATGTGTCACCCCAGAAGTGAGTAGGAAATTATTCACTTTTGGAGAGAGAGAAATGTCAAGGCAGATTGATCAAGTCCGAAGATAAATTTCACCAGGCAGCTCCCTGAGAGAGCCTGAAACTTCAGCACCCTCTGCCCCCAGCTCATCCCAGGGTGTACAGATTCAGAATCTTTAAGATGCTGGCTCTAGCTCACTTCAGAGTCATTTATCATGCGGCTACCTCTCCTTAATCCTCAAGAGAACTCTTACACATCCCCTATCTTGAGTATGGTTCCTAAGGACTGCTTTCTTGAACCCGCAGGGGTCTCAGAAGACTGCATATACCCTGTGCTTCCAGAACATATTTTAACATAATGTTATCAATATACCAAAATGCCATTTTGTATATGGTATACATTTGTTTTAGTTTTATACCTACTTCAGTATCTGTTAAGTATTTAATGATTAGTAATTTTTTTTCTTAGATAAATGGGTGGATGAGAAAAATGAGTGGATGGATTCTTGCTAACAGTATCAATTATAATCAAAATGGAAAAGCGATTTCCATCTTAAGAGTTCACTGAAGTCAAGCAGGAGCTCTGCAGTGAGCTGTTTCCTTTTTGTACCTGACTCTGCTTTTTCTTCTTTTTTTATTTATTAGATATATTCTTTATTTACATTTCAAATGATTTCCCCTTTCCTGCCCCCCTACCCCCCAAAAGTCCCATAAGCCTGAAGACTTTCCTTGTTAGACCTTTGTTTCTAAGTCATTCTGGCCTTTTAAAGAACTATATCTAGAATAACCAGATGTCAGGACTAGATGAAACTTAGGCTACTGTTGTGCCAGTGATTCCATAGACTGGCCCCCAGGAACACTTCTTTATGGATCTGTATGAATAGAGGCAGAAAGGGGAAAGTAATGGCTATTCCTGGTTGCCAACTTGACTGCATCTGGAATGAACTACAATCCAGGATTGGAAGGCTCACCTATGATCCAGATCTTGAGGCTGGAAGACACAAGTTTCTGACCTGGATCTTGGCATGGAGATTTTGAGGCATAGTGGCCATGAAATGTTTAGGTCCAGGCAAGGTAGTACATGCCTTTAATCCCTGGAGAATGAGGAAATCAGATCTGAAGTTAGAGGCCATCCTGGGAAATAAAAAAGTCCCAGATCCAGGTGTGGTGGTACACACCTTAATGTGGGCCACACCTTCTGCTGGAGACCTACATAAGGACGTTGGAAGGAGGAAGATTCACTCTTCTTCCCTTGCTTGCATTTACCTGCCAACACATCTGTTGGAACCCACTTTTACAGAAGACTAGCTGAAACACCTAGCCTCATGGGATTGAGCAACTACTAGATTATTGGACTTCCCATTCACAGCTGATCATTGTTGGGTTAGTTGGACTACAGACAGAAAGTTATCACAGTAAATTCCCTCAATTTAGAGAGATATTCCATAAGTTCTATGACTCTAGAGAACCCTGGCTAATAAAAAAGAAAAAGAAACTGGTACTGGGATTGGAATATTCCTGTGACAACCTGACCATGTTTTGGGGAGGACTGTGGAAGGACTTTAGAACTTTGAGCTAGAAAAGCCATTGGGATGTTAAGAGCTCTATGGGATGTTCTGCAGGAGCTTGGGAAACAATGTTGAGAACAGTGCAAATGATGGAGGCCTGGCTTGTGAAGTTTCAGAGGGAAGATTAAAGACTCTTATTAGGGTCATTGCTGTTTTGGTTGTGAAGATTCTGTGGTTTTGGTTAGCCGGAGCAGAAAAATCAGCTGCGACTAACAAGATACCAGAACTGCTAAAGTGAAACCTTTGCATTACTGGGACTATTGATGTTGGTTAGCTGGAGCTAAGAAATTAGCATTGATTAAGAAGAGACCAGCATCACTAACGTGAAATCTTCTGGGAAGGGTTTCCATAGAGCACAGAGAAGCAGTGTTCCAGAGGCAGCCACAGTTGTACCTCATGTAGGAAGCCAGACGTAGTAATGTATAAGAGTCACCCAGGTGGTACTGGTTTTGAAACATGAAGGGGTAGCAGCTCAGGCTTGGCACTGTAAGAGGCCAGGGGAGACCACTGGTAAGAGTGCAGCCTCAGTGGCAGTTGAAGGCTCAGGACTGATGGGGTCATTCAGAGACCCCTTGAGGCACCATGAAAAGAGCGTATGAGAGACTGTTGTGAAAGTGCAGTCCAGTTGCATCAAAAGACAGCAGTGTTTTGGAGATGCCAGTACCATGAGCTAATCACCAAGAACAGCAGCAGCAGTGGTGTAGAGGCAGCTGGAGCCTAGAAGACAAGGTGTGAGTGTGCTACAAAGGGCAGAGCTGGAGAAGTGACCCAAGCCCTTGGAGGAGCCCAGAAGATCATGAGTGGATCCAAGACGTTCGATGGTTAGAGTTTGATTTTTCTTTTGATTGTGACTGTGCCCTGATATTTTTCCCTTTTGAAATAAGAAAGTACTTTAGTGGAGTTCACACTTAAGAGACTTGACATCTAACAGCATTGCCAAATGCACTGACAGGTGACCTTGCCTGGTCACTTTCTCTGATGGAGAAAGTCGAGGGCATCTTAGTGGTCTCAGCTGTTGCACTGAGCATTGTGTACTGTTGGGCCCTTAAAGGATATGCCATGTTCTCTAAGTGCTGGTTCACCGGTAGCGTGTAATTATTAAAAATCAATCCACACTATTGCCGACTACTCATGGCAACAGCGGTCTCCCCGCCCCCATGGCTACCTCCAACGGCCCCAATTTCCCATGATTTGCTTACTGAACTGCTCACATTCGTAATCATCTGTCCCCTGCCGCTAGTCTGCCAAGACTAACTCTAAAACCCGAGCCCCATATAAAGAAAACTCCAGAGGCTTATAATTTATCAGTCAGATTTATAACACTAAATTCTCAATCTCCAAAATGCCCACACAGAGAGCTCAAATCTCAATTGATATTGATACAAGCTGCCCACCTAGATTGGACAAATTGCCCTACATTATTCTATTGCTCTTCTATGATATCTATAGCTCCCTGTGGCTATTTCAAGCCACGTGGATCTGGTTCGACTTCCCCTCCTATAGGTCTCATCTTGTCTTCTCGTTAACTTCTCCCTCTCTGTCACTCTCTGTTCCTCCTCTAAAACTCTCAGCCCACCTTCCCTTTCCGCTGCCCAATCACAGGTTCAAGCCTAATCTTTGACTTGCCCTCACCTGCTTACAGATAGCAATCTACACTCACCCATCTTCCAATTGTAACAACCAAAATTGTCTTCAAACAATGGCCAGTTTCCTGAGGGATGGAACGTAAAATCACTCTTGGTTCAGAACCACTGACTTAGAACCATCCTAGCAGGATCTGGTAAACAGTAGAGTGTACAGCTATTGATTTTGTTTATGATCCATTTTCTTTTCTTGTCAAAGTAAAACAGCACAAACCAAAATAAAATCTACCAGTCATTTCTTTTTGGAACACCTTACTCCATCTCTCCAGAACTCTGAGACCTGGTAGGCCTTTTGTGAACACAAGGGGACAGAATCCCTCTGGCTATGTACTTCCAAAGAAAACAGTTAATCTCTGGAGATACCAGTAGCTATCTTGTCAGTGTTCATCTAAAATAGGTCTGATGAAGAGGAAAACAGGCCAATGCTAAGATTTCTGAAAACACTGTCTGATCCTATGGATTAAACTAGTCTCAAAGTCAAATTATCTGGAAAAAAGAAAAGGGTCTGTGTTTCTTGGTTGCCATCTCTTCTGGTAGTTGGTTTTAGTTGCACCCCTACCACCCAACAGTTACAACCAGAGCAAAGGTATGTTTTTGATTTAGGGGTGTTTTTTTTAATCTTATTTTTCAGTTTCCAGCTGTTTCTCAGAATAAATCAAAACTGGATTTGTTGTTTTTCTCACAATCCAACCTTGCTGGTTTTTCAAGATATTGAAACAGATATATTTGCTGAGGTCTGAGCTCCCCAGTCTCTGGACTTGTTCACCCAGTCATCATTTTCCATGGAAGAAAGATCTTTGCCAAGTATAGCACTATCCAGGCCTCACTTCTGTTAATAATTGTCTTCAATAGTTCTGATTACCCACAGATAGGTCCCCATGCTGGAGTCAGGCATACAAGACATTAACAATCTGGTCTCAGATGATACCAGAAACTAGGATGTTTGGAACTATTTCCTGTGGGTCCCACAGGACAGCACTGAGATCATAGCAACTGTCCAGGGTTGGGTACAGTGCAAACCTGTAGTGAATCTTCATTGAGCACATAAACAAAAGGATTGCCATATGTCTGATGTCTAAGGAGGAGACATCTTCCTGGGTAGAAGATGCTCAGTCTCCTACCTTTTCTGACTGTGTTTTTCTCAGTGAGAAAATGACTAGGAGCAGAGCTGGTGATGATCAAACAAATTCTGCCTCCATCTCTCTAAAGGAGGCCTCTGGTCACTGTCTTCCTCTGGAAAAGATCATCTCATGTCCAGCTTTGGATGGAAAAAACTAAAAGAACCCAGATTGGCATTTATCATTCTGCCATCTCTAGTCCCCAAACATCATATGGAAACCTGATTTGAAGGCCTTTCTTAACACTGAATGTTGATGCTTTGATGATTTTTTTGATCTAGGGCCTTAGATTTGCCCTTTCCAGTTCAAGCATACTTTACTTATTACTGTTTGGACCTAGCATCTAGATTAGAATACAACCAGACTGAGGAGAATTGCAAGGCTGGAAAAACAAAACCTAAAGGCTTAAAGAATTTACTCTGGAAATAGCAAATGATAGTCTAGTTTGGGACTTTATTTTACCTCCATTTCTCTCTCACTAACAAATACTTTGAAACACAATTAGACTTGAGTTCAAATCCTAATTTGTAAACTTTCCGGCTTTGTCACAGTCATAACAGTGACTGTGTAGTGGCGACAGTAGCAGATGCCCCGGACAGTGGCTGCAGGAGCCCCAGTAGCAATAGTGGGAATGATAGTCACTATGGCAGTAGAAACTCTAGAAGCAGCAGAGATCACACCCGTATCAGGCTCTACCACTTACAAGGCAGTTTACACACAGGGATTCATTTTTCTTTGTCTCTGTGGGGTAGGCCTTCTGGGTTATCCTCCTTCACCGTAATGTCACCAGTGCTAAGGATGGTGCCTGAAATAAGGGATGTGTACAGTAAGCATTCTTAGAAAAAAAGAATGATTCCATGAACTGGGGACTGTAATTAACATTTAACAAATGTGATCATTGAAGATCAGGGACTTTAAATGAGAAAAACTCACAGCGTCTAGGTTCAGTGCTCTATGTAATTAGGCGAGGATGTGGAGAAAGAGGAATACTCCTCCACTGCTGGTGGAATTGCAGGCTGGTACAACCACTCTGGAAAGCAGTCTGGCGGCTCCTCAGAAAACTGGGCATGACACTTCCGGAGGATCCGGCTATACCACTCCTGGGCATATACCCAGAGACTTTACCTGCATGCAATAAGGACACATGCTCCACTATATTCATAGCAGCCTTATTTATAATAGCCAGAAGCTGGAAAGAACCCAGATGTCCCTCAACAGAGGAATGGATTCAGAAGATGTGGTATATTTACACAATGGAATACTACTCTGCAATTAAAAACAATGAATTCACGAAATTCCTAGGCAAATGGTCAGAACTTGAAAATATCATCCTTAGTGAGGTAACCCAATCACAAAAGATCACACATGGTATGAAGTCACTGATAAGGGGATATTGACCCAGAATCTCAGAATACCCTAGACACAACAGCATATCAATAGATTTCTAAAAAGATGGAAGGAGAGACCCCTGGTCCTGGAAAGACTGGATGTAGGGGAACGCCAGGACAGAGTAATGAGAGGGCGTTGAACGGAGAAAAGAGGGAGGGAAGGGGGCTTATGGGACTTTCGGGGAGGGAGGAAACGGGAAAGGGGAAGTGATTTGGAATGTAAATTAAAAAAATAAAATAAAATTAAATTAAAAAAAAAAAAGAAAAGGGAAAAAAAACAATAAATATCTATAAAATGTCCACATAATCTGAGAGATTTGGTTTGGTAAAATAAAAATCTAAGAATTGAGTTTTAATGAGACCCAGACTAGAACGACCAATCTGAAGCAGACAGAGCTGGATGGTAGCTCATGTTTCTGGATGCTCATCATAACTCCTGACTTCTGGGAGCTGACCAGGACTCTCAAAGCAGAATGACCTTTATTCATGGTAGTTCCTTCCAGTGCTCTTGGAGAAGAATCAATTCCTTCTTTCCAAGGGTCCATAACACACTAGAAAGTCTGTGTTTTAGGCAGTAAGCCAGAAAACAATACAACCGTGCTTTCTGATGTAGAACTGCTTTTATTTCTGTTTAGTTCTCAGAGGAGTGGACATACTCTATTCTCCAGTTTCCAGGTGAGAAAACAGAAGCAGAAAGAGAATAATTTATCAATTCAAGATCCGGTTAAGAAAGAAGAAATGACAGTATGACAGTGCTGACACTTGAAATTTTATCTATCTGTCTGTCTGTCTGTTCATCTGTCCATCCTTCCTTCCTTTCTTCCTTCCTTCCTTCCTTCCATCCCTATCTATCTATCTATCTATCTATCTATCTATCTATCTATCTATCTATCTATCTGACAGGGTTTCACTATGTATACCTAAATGGTGTACATAATGAAATTTAACCAGACTGACCTTGAACTCATAGAAAGCTGCCTCCTGAGTGCACCACCACACCCATCCAGGGAATTCTATTTATAATTACTGATCTTGAACACAAAAGACGAAACCTCCTTTTAAGAACCTGATGGAAATTGTGGACCATCTTCTCAGGGTATCTTCTCTCTCATTTTTTCCCTTTCTCCCTTTTTCCACTTATTTCCCTCTCCCCTGCCTCTCCCTCTCCCTCCCTTCTGGTTTTCAGACCATTTAATCTCTACCAATAGCCCCCCCTGCTCTACATTACTCTCTATAAAAACCTCAGAAGAGAATATTGATAAATCTCTAGATAAATCATCCAGTTCTTTTAGTGGTGGGGGTAGGTGTCTCACTTTTCTTTCTGATGAGTAGAGAGATTTTATGTGTGCCTGGCTGATCCCTAATGTCTTTGTACCATAAAGATACTATCATAGATCCTAGAAGTACTCTCTCTTGAAGTAACAAGGAATGATCTAGAAATATATTCCAGGAATAAGTTGGAGATAAACTATCTACATTCTGTTACCTATCCCAGCACTATATGATCATTATGGGACCTTGGCACTCATTCTAGGCATTAAGAAAGTGAAACTACAGAGTCAGGGTCCTGAGATTTTATTCATAATCTTAGGTGAGGAATGGGTCAATAATGTAAACAACTCAGGAAAGGCCAGAATGGTGATCATTGGGCCAAAAAGGTCTAATAACAGGCCCGTTGGGAAAATTACATGAGTGTTGTATTGGCTATGTTGTAAAACTAATTTGTTACACAAATCACAAATTAGAGCAATATGAATGAAGGATAATTTTAGTTCTTCCTGAAAATTGTGCAGGACAAGTAGGTGGCCAAGAGTTTCAAAAGATGGTTCTATCACCATCATCACAGAGTTTCTGCTTATGAATTGAATCATTTGTCCCATTTATTTCTTTCTCCCAGCAAGCAGGAAATGTAAATAGGTAGGTGTCAATGAGCTGAGTACTGGCTAGCTTATAGTCATATCACTATGCATAGCTGCAAGGGACTCCAAAAAGTATTTAGTTGAAACTGCATTGTTAAGACAGAATGGACAATGGTAAAAGAGTAACTCTGTGATATAAAGGAAAAGTAGAATTGTCTGGGGCTATGTTTTCAGAGATAGAGTTTCAGAATTTATTTGTTTGGCCCAAAAGTTGCAGTTCCAGTGGCTCATAGAATACGTGATGCTAATGTTGCCTGGGCCAGGATCTTACCTGAGAGAAAGAGAATACAGCATGCAAGCTCTGTACTTCCCCTCAGAAAACTCAGGTTCAGGTCTCAGCCCCACTTTTATGTATCCTTGTTTTGATCTATCCATGGAGAATACCTAGTGTTTTGTGATTTTCTTGATCTGCATCTCAACCTGAAGCTCTAAAAGGCATGGATTTTCCTTTGGGGATTACTCAATTTCTTTTCATAATATGGACCATACATTAGGATTGTGGTTGGCCATGTGATTTTTGGTCTGGCTTACCAAAGTTTCCTGTGTAGCAAGTGACTCAAGGATAGTCCTATGGTTTGACATAGATCTTGAAAATTTGGGTGGAATCGTTTTCATTCTGCCAATGTTGCTAAGAAAACAGTGCAAGCTCTGAGCCATTAGTGTCTATTTTTGCCAGGATAGGGAAGTACCCATCTGAGAATAAAGCAGAGATCTGAGAGATGGAGAGAGATTGCAGATGACATTCTTTAGAGTTCTTAGATCCAGTCATGCCAAAAGCCATTAATCCTGGGATTAGGTTGATGAACAATGAATTCCTGTTTTGCCTTTTGCAAGTATGAATTAATAATAGAGGAAGAATACTTGTAATCCAGCACAGACTTAAGTTTCTCTCTCTCTCTCTCTCTCTCTCTCTCTCTCTCTCTCTCTCTCTCTCTCTCTCTCTCTCTCTCTCCTTTCACCTATATTGTGGCTCTCAAACTTGTCTGAACAGAGGAAATATCTAGGGATCTTTATAAAAATAGTTTATGCAGATAATTTAGATTACCATAGATTCTTATCTGCATTTTTTATCAGTTACAGACCCATATTATCATTTGGATATAAAGTAAACCCCCTCAAAGACTCAGGTGTTGAAGGTATGGTCCCCAGCTTGTGGGTTCAATCATTAGCGGGTCACTAGATCATGAGATCACAAGCCTGACCTTTAAAAATTCAATGTTGGATTAGTGTGGTGGCACTTTGGGGAGGGCAGAAATAAGGAGGTGGAGCTTAGTTGAAAGAAGCAGATAAGTAGGGCAGTCATTAAAAGGTACACATTGTCTCCAGTCTCTTGTCTTTGCAGTCATCTTGAGATCAATAACCTCTACTGTCATGTGCTCCCACCATCATGATGTTCTGCCTCTCTGCTTGCCCACAGTAATGGGACAACTGAACATAGACAACAGGCCCATACTGATAGGGCCACTGACCATGCACAGCAACCTGGGAAACCAGGAGCTGCAAAGAAACCTTATTTTCCTTAAGATAGTTTTCTCAAATATTTTTGTCACAGAAAGGAAAATTAATTGACCCAGAGGCCAAATTTGGACCTGGATATAATGAATAACTATTATTACCATTTTCTTAACTTGCTTATTAGCCCATTCTTGGGTAGCCTTGGCTTTTCTTTTGGAACCTTCTGTTTGTTCTCAGTCTGAGGAGAAGATAGAAAACATCTTGGGCTTTTCTAGAAAGTTTCTAATTGGTAGTTCAATTTGGAAACAGCTATTAATAATTACTGCACATTTTCTACAAATGTGATTATTGCCTTATAACTCTGAAAAATTGTTGACAGCTCTGGCTCACTGTTTCACTACCTGCAATAGACAAGTAAGAAGCAGATGACTTTTAAATGGACTTCTTGCTCTAAACATCACCCATCAGGACAGTCCCCTGTCAGGACCCTTTCTCTTTGTTTCTTATTTGTGTACATATGCACATGTACACACATGTACACACACACATTCCCCAGTGTGAACATGTAGAGCTGAGAAATGCACCTCTGAATATTCTGCCCAATTTTTGCAGTTTTCTCTTACCTCCATTGCAAACACTGACAGGCGTGAGCTAAGAAAGATACAGGCCCTGTTTGAAGAATCCTGATAAGAGGAGCTGGGAGACAGGCTGAGGAGAAGAAACAGAAATATTGATCTCAGAGCCTGACAGGTTTCACTGAAAGATCCAGTGGTAGAAAAGGGTAAGCCCAGACTGAAATTTTATACTTTCCCTGTGCAAAATTCAACTGCAATGGAATCTTTATTAAAGCATTTGCTTGTGTTTACCATATTTCAGAAATACAGACTCCACATCCTATCTATTTCCGCACTGATAGACCTTGAAGTCTGAGAGGTGAGCTGTTTCTAGAGCCTTCAAGTGATCTTTTGTGTCTCTGAACCAGTGGTTCTCAACCTTCCTAATGCTGTGACACTTTAATACAGTTCCTCATGTTGTGGTGACTCCCCCCAGCCATAAATTCATTGCTACTTCATGATTGTAATTTTGCTACTGTTTTGAATTGCAATGTAAATATCTGTGTTTTGTGAGGTCTTAAGTGACCCTTGGGAAAGAGTCATTTAATCCCCCAAAGGGGTTGCAACCTATAGTCTGAGAACTGCTGCTCTAAACCCATGCCTTGCCTACTTTGCTTTCAGTCAGATGAATGTCTGACCCCCATCTTTCTGACCCAGGATAAGCAGACTTTTCCTGTGAACCTTGATGAATTGCCTCAGGGAGGATTGTCAAATTCTCTCTCAGCTGGGCTTTAGAAGTCTGATGGAAGTACAGTGCTTTACTTACTCTGTGTTCTGATTATTTGATCACATGCCTTCCCTACAAAGAGAGGTGAGGTCTACCAGCCCAAGACAAGGTCATGGATCAGAAAACTCTTTTTTAAGTGGATGAGCAAATCATGCAGCTGGAGGTGAAGAGGAGGAATCCCATATTGTTGCCACCAGAGTTGTAGACTGATGAGGTGTCAGTGAAAGTACATACATTGAAACATCACAAAGAACGATTTAGCATTTCATGTAGTAATCTTTGTAAGCATCCTCTAGAATGATGGTTCTGAGCCTTGAATTTCTGTAAGCATGATGTAGATGCTAACTAAAACACAATGACTACTTTCCAGTCAAACAATCCTAATGTAGAAGGTGCAAGGCCAATCCAACGATATGCTATATTGCTGTTGATAGGAATGAATGAGGAAAGTTATATGGACAAAATGATGAAACCTGCAAAGGATTAAAGAGGCAAAAGAAATGAGAAAGAGGAGGAATCATAGATGAAGGTCTCACTTGAGAGATCAGTTCATCAGAAAGGGAAAGGGGCGAGCTGCAGCCCACCGAGCTGACTCCCTTTCCTTCATAGATGTTTAGCCAGAACATCCCAGTGAACGATACTCAGGATCATTCTCCCCATATGGGCGAGAGTAACACACATTCTTTTTTTCTCAGTCCCCCTTTGTTGTGGATTGCTGTTTGTATGCCAGATTTATAACAGTCAATTCTCAACCCCCAGAATGCTCACACAAAGAACTCAAAACTCAACTGATATAAATACAAGTTGCACACCTAGATTGGACAAATGTGCCCTACATTATTCAATTGTCTATTTAAGAAATCCCCAATTACTTATGGCTCCTAGGATCACATGGTTCTGGCTCATCATCCACTCCTTCAGGTACCATCTTGTCTTTCCTGTCACCATCTCTGACTCTTCTCTCTGTCTCTCTGTCCCCTCTCTAAAACTTTCAGCTCTGCCTTCCCTTCCACTGCCCAATCACAGGCTCTAGCCTTAACTGACTAAGATTTCACCTGGCTGCACCTAAATATACACTCTTGAGGGAGCAGAACATACAGCAATCCACAACACTCCTTAATGTGTGAATCCAGCACATTTCCTTTCAGACATAGGTCTACTAAAAGTAAGGGAGGGAAGGACGCGAAGGAACTGGGTTGGAGGTGGTAGGTAGAGGAGGAAGCAAAGAGGAGACGGATGGTAGAATGGTGGGTGGATGTGATTAATCTGTGATATATTCACATATAGGAACTCACAGAAATCTCCTTAATTCTCATAATTAATATATATATATATTATATAATATATTATATATGTATTATATAATATATATGTATATATATTAATAATTATAATTTTTCAAAAGTAGAGTCTATAACTTCATCTTTGAATCTAACTGAACATAGGATTTGATTTGGCAAATGGGATATCAGTAGAAACTTAAATAGAGCTTGCTAGGCAGCCCGAAATGGAATGTCTATATCACATCTACCCCTTAAGAGTAGCTATGTAAACAGAAATGTTTATACTTTTCACCTTGCAAAATTCAACTGGAGCAGAATCTTGCTTAAATAATTTCATTGTATTTACAATATCTTTGAATTATAGAGCCCCTCCTATCTATTTCTGATGCTGACACCCGTTATTTCCACCCCCTCTTTCTCAGTGTGTGTGTGTGTGTGTGTGTGTGTGTGTGTGTGTGTGTGTGTGTGTGTGTGTGTATTGGAACTAGAGAGGAAGGAGTTTGTTGAAGATACTCATTTATAGACAAGCACTAAAAGTCACTGCTCAGACCATAAATGTTAACCTATTTCTAACACACTACTGCACATGCAGAGGCTGATGACAATGCAGATATATTAATGTACAATCTCAACAGCAACCGTGGCTTAGCTGAGGACCTAGCTGAGGGTATGACAGACAGCAGTTGATGTCACTCAGTCCAGCCTTTATCAAAACACAGTCATCCCTTATGATTAGAAAACCTAGGGCTTTCGTTTATTGTTGGATATTGACTGCAGGCTGACCTTACTTAGTAGAGAGAATCCTCAGTTCCTGAGCATCTGGACTTCCCACCATAGGTGGTTGATCTCATCTCATGGCAATTCACTTTCCCAAGACAGCAGAATGGGAAGAATAGCCCTATCTCATTCTTGTATATAGGATATCTATATGGTCACCCCTACCATTTTATACTTTAGAAATGAGTCATGGATCCCACCATCACTCAAAGGACCCCATAAATGTGTAGGAATTGGGAATCACGGATCATTAAGAATAATTTTAGAAACAGTTAACTATATTAATTTTAACATACCGACCTGCAAGGGACTTCTGCCTCATTTACTCTTCACTGAACAAACATTTACTAAGTGCTTTCTGCATGGCAGACACAGGGGGTGGAGGGGACAGAAGCAAAGCAAGTTGTCGAAGGTAGCAGTGGTGGTAATTAACCATGCTGTGTGTCACTGTGAGGATCTGGCTTATGCTCAGAAAGGACATAGAATTTCAAGTAAAGGAGAAATGGGATAATACCCATGTTTTAAATTCACCACCAATCACTTCCATTGTGATAAGAGACGTCAGATGGAAGAGTCAGGCTGAAGAGTGAGGAGCTTATATATTGTCAAGAGAGAAGAAGAGGATGGGTGTGGGGCTTGCAGTAGCTGTGGAGAGAGATAGCAAAGATTTGTTTCTTGGAAGGAATGTCAGGCTTCTCCTGGGTTTCCAGCTGTTTCTGTAGAGAATGACGACTGTGCTTAAATTCTTGGCAACTATTTCTTCAGGTTGGCTAGATCTCCTACCTCTGGCCTGGACAGTTGAAATACCTGCCTTGGATCTACAACTAGCCATTGCATTCTCTGCGGCCTTCTGATAGGACTCTGGTAACAATGCAGGAAGATATAAAATTAAATGCTTTTGCCTTTGGTATCAAGACAATATGGGTTGAAAACTACAGATTAATGTATGAACCTCATTCTTCTACCTTTACAGCTAGGACAGCAGTGTATTAATTCTGTTGGCAAACCCAGTACTATAACGCGTTAAATCTTTATTGGAACGAATTGTTCACTTCTCCTTCCTTACAATGTCTGCCCAATCATGCCAATCTTTGAGCGTTTTTACCTTCTTTTGGCAAAGTCTGTCTTTGTTGCCTCAATTTGACTGTTATGATGACACTTGGCCTGACATGAGGAAACTACTTGGATTGTGAGACATGTTTTTGATAGATGTTGACAGCTTTTCTGGGCTGAGATGGCCAATCTCTACCTCCATCACTTGCCTCCCAAGGGCACAGGCTGCAAAGCCAGCTGATGCCTGGCAAAACTGCCACTCAGCTCAGAGCAAGGATGATCAGAATGCCTCGGGGAGGTTGAGAAGGGGCAAGAAAAATTACATAAAGTAGCAAAACAGAATGAAGGCTGATGGTGACATGGGCTTTGTCCAGTGTCACGAGCACTTATGGAAATGCCTCAGCTTAGTGTCCATGTTCCTGGCTAAAATTCAGAGAAGGGAGGGCACTCAACCCAGATGGAAGGACATTGGACAAACAGTGAATTTCCTGCATTTCCACATTTTCACATGCATGTGGCACTGCTTACCTGACTTGTCAAAATATATGGAAGGGCAATGAAAACAAAAGTCCTAGCCGGGCGGTGGTGGCGCACGCCTTTAATCCCAGCACTTGGGAGGCAGAGGCAGGTGGATTTCTGAGTTCGAGGCCAGTCTGGTCTACAGAGTGAGCTCCAGGACAGCCAGGGCTACACAGAGAAACCCTGCCTCAAAAAAACCAAAAAAAAAAGAAAACAAAAGTCCTGCTACGGTGTGAAGGTGTTTACTGGGCGGCTGTTCTGAGAACGTTAGCATATGAAAACAAAGATGGCATAGGATGGTGTGGTCATGATGGCATCGAGAGTCTGAGAGAATGATAATCAAAAGTGTCAGTGCCTTGGGAGGGAGCAGTTATTAACAAGCAACGAAGCAGAGAGCTAATGAGGCAAATTGTTGGATTTTTAATCTGTAGGTAGAAGCCCAGAGATCAAGTGTTAGATATGAAGAGGTTAATTAGAGAGGGGTTTCGCAATCCTTTCCATCTTGCTAACGCCAGTCAAGTCTATATTTCAACTTTCCCTTGTAGGGTTAATTAGGTTCATTAGGATTACAAAAAATCAGAGAGCCGCCCCCCCCCCACCCCAATCCCTGGCAATGGGCAAAGAGATAACTTGTTAGTGGTGTTGTTCTTATATTAGTCAGAAGCAGAGTAGATGGAAGCTCTTTGTTCATCCTAGCTTGATGGTTGGTTTGGTGGCAAAGCTGGTTTATGCCTAGGACACATAAAAATCAAACCAAATCAAATCAAATGCAATCCAGGCAGTATAACTTGGAAGGAGGAAGACAGAGATCTGTAGACTGCCATGGCACCCGTAGCCTGCCCTTTGGGGGCAAAGCACAGGTGGGCCATGGATACCCACTTGCTGCAGGATGCCATGTGGCAAGCCTGCAATGTGAGCTGCCACAATGTGTGAGTGTGTTGTGGACAGATGGGAGAGAAAGAAAAGTAGGGCAGCTTGGGCATTATGACGAGAGATGGAACTGGAGACCCAAGAATGGAGAGAAATAGCCAGTCTTGCCACCTGGGGCCATAATGAAGTTCTAGCCCAAGGTGCCACTGAGGACCAACCATGTCTGGGGCTACACAGTGATGGAAGTCAATGTTGATGTCCATGGTTCATATTACCACTAGAGACCATGGGAACATTCCTGGTCAGGGCAGCTACCTGGTACCACATGGATGTCCAGGGTTTAAAAGAACTGTCCCCTGCCCTTCCCTGGCTGCAGCGGTCTGGGGAACTGTCCCCACCTCTCACTGAAGGCAGCACTCCAGAAAGCAGGCCATATATCTTGCCCAAGCAACAGAGTAGAGCTGGCTGTGGTGGCAGGGGTGTGGGTGAGCTGGCCCCAAAGGGCCCTGTCACTCCACTGCTTTGGGGTGGCACAGGTGTAGGGGTTATGCCTTCCCTTGCCACCTGAAGCCATAAGGAGAACTGGTCTTGGGGTCATGAGAACTGGTTTGCTGGCCCTGTTCCTTGTTGGCTGCAGTAATTGGGAAAGTGGCAGTACCTTGACTTTGCTATGGGACTCAGGTAGCTAGCTTGCTGGGATCCACACAGGATGTTAGTATCAGGAGCTTTGTGAATTGATGTGATGGTGGTGTGTACCCTTAATCCTGGTGATTGGGAGGCAGGGCCAAGTGGATCTCCTCAAGGCCATCCTGGTCTAAATGGAGGGCTCCAGGCCAGCTACATACTCTAATGTTGCAGTGCTTATAATTGTCCCCATTTTATCTGTATATCTTCTGTTGTCAGCGTTATATGTGAAAAATGTCACTTTTTTAAAGGATTGTTTCCTGACTTCCTCAAGTTGAACACCATGCTAATCTGGCACACTTCTGCAATAGTTCTTTGTTAACTTTTACCACTTTGGCTGAAATGACTATACTATCGGTGTTCCATGTCTTTGTGAGGCCTTTCAGCTTTGGTACCCCTTTCCTACTGTTCCTTTTATTGTCCTTTACATATAGAAACCCCTTTCTCTACATTTAAGTGACTAATCTATGGGCATATAAATTTATGTAAATAGCACTGAGTATTAGAGGGTGCTATAGGACATTGTTTGAAGGAGCCATGCAAGGTTCTGAGTTCTAACTCCAGTCCAGATTGTCTACAACATCAAGAAGGCATTATAGCAGCTGTCCCTATAGAGCTTGCAGTGGTACCATTCAGGGCTCGTAAGTATCTCTGGGGTGTCACTAATCACACAATCAAGCTTCTCCATCTCTGAATATGTCATGTTTCCTGGGAATCTGATTGAAACCTTGCATGCACTGCTTTCTCCATTTTTTATTACTACTCCCCCCCCCCGTGGATATCTAGACATCTATGATGTCTTCTGGGCCTCTGTCTCTTACATGAATACCCATGAGAAATGTAACTGTGAGTCATTTAACTCTCCAGTAGACTCAGGTAGCCAACATGCAATGTAGCGTCTTCACCAGCAAGGGGGCAAATATTAGCCTAATGTCAACCAGACTAAGAATGTTTAGCCATAACTCAAAGGCAGGCAAACATTAATGTTTGCATTTGGTCTGGCTGCCCAGAATGAACCAGAATATTTGAGAGGCATATTGAGATTCTTCCATATTTTAGCCAAATTCTAGCTTCAGACATTTAATTTTATCCTAACTTACATACATGTAAGCTTCTTAAAATGATCATATCCTGAAACCGATTCTTTGCTTTCCTCACAAAGTCTTACTTCTTCCTTCATGGCTGTTCTTCCTTGGGTTCCCTAGACTGACCAGAAATCTTGGACTTTTCTTATTGCTCTATAAGATACACTTGGTACTTCTACAGTGCTCTTACTAACTTCTCAAATACCTTATGGGCTCCTACTCTAATTCAAGACAACAGTATTCCATATTTTGTGTATTGAAATAGTATGTGTGTAATCTGATTCTAGCTTACCCAAAGAATATGAAGGTGCCATGAAACTCATTTCTAAATATATTCTTTATTATGACATTGCCTATCCTTTTGAGTTTGATTTGCTTCCTCTATTCTCTCATTGTGACATGAAACTATCTCTTCAATAGAAATTCCCTAGCTTTCTTTTCCTTCAGGCAACCAGACCCTAAGTTCATTGTACTAAGTCCTTGTAGATCCCTCTGTTATAGTACTCAGGAATGGGACCACTGTTTGGTTTTCTGACCTGAATCCACAAGATAAAAATCCCAAAGAGCAAAGTTTCAAGGTGGGTAGACCATGAGAAAATGAAGAACACAGAAAGCTAAGACTAGGAGGTCTTCCATACATTGATGACTTATGCCAAGTAAGTATATTAAGAAGTACAGCTTTTATATACTCTTTGCAGGGAGAAAAATGGGCCAAGATCATCAGAAAGTTCAATTAAACAACATTAGCAAAGAGGACACAGAACTTAGACACAACTGCCTTAGGACTGATAACCACTGCTTTTCAGAAGGGAAAGCTGGTTTCCTAGGGACCAAAACCTTAAGTCCTTCAAGTCCCTGGCACCATCCCCAGATCATACCTAGCCAAGTCTACCTCTGAGCAGGGACATAGAAGGGGCGTTCTCTTTGTCCTTTGATTAGGGCCTCTGAGAGAAATCTTGGTCCATCCTGTCACCCAATATTTTCTCCATGCATTTCCACCCACTGCACCACATCTTTGGGTTGGATGTGTTTGCAAAACATGAATTCTATCTAATTGACACCTAAAGAAGAGGAGGATTCAGCATGGCCAGAGCCCACTGAAATGACTTAACAGCAGTGTGCAATTCAGTAGCCATGATCATCCAGGATCCACATCATAATCTCTAGATATCAGTTCTCCGTCAAATAATTAGAAACTATGGATAAATGGATGTGGGGAGTCAGGGACTAAAGTAGAAGACTTGTGTGTTTACTTTAGGAAGTTAGAAAATTGCAAATGAATTGCTAAGTTGAAGCCTGAGACAAAGAAACCAGCATGGCTAAGATCCTAGTGGCTAACCACAGAACAGCCACACCATCACTATGAATGTTCACTGGACACAGTAAATCATGAAAGCATTCTCACATCTATGATGAGTCTAAGAAGAAAGTTGACTGTTTATTGTTGAAAAATGCCAGAAAAATGGAATGTTTGTCCTGACTTTTTGTGATAGTTCTCTTCACTGTTAACTTGAGTGAATTAATACATATCTGGGAAATTTTGTAGGCCCCATCTTTAAGTGTATCAGCGAGGGCATTTCTAAGACAATTATGTGAGCAAGGAAAACCTACTGTAAATGTCAGTGGCATTGTCCCATGCACTGGAGTCCTGAGCTAAATAAAAGGAGGTAAATGGATAAAGTCAGCAGAATGCCAAACTCCCTGGTTTTCCTTTCCGATCCTGCCAGATGTGGACAACCAACTCCTGCTTCTGTTGCTGTGCCTTCTCTGCCATGACAAACTATATCTGCAAACATGAGCCATAAGCAAAGCTTTCCTCACTTATGTTGGTTCTTACTGGATTTTGATCATAGCAACTATTTACTGAAAAGTAACAATACACTTTTTCTCAATACTTTTACATCCAAGATAATGAACAAAGAAAAAAATAGTATAATGCTAATAGTATAAGGCACATTTCCACAAATTGAATATAGTCATTGATTACCAATGGAAATTACCATGACATGAAAAGAAATTTTTAATGGAAAGACACATTTCCAAATACTTTCTTGCTAATTAATTGAACTCAAATTTAATTAAGTCTCTGGACCTACCACAAATTTATGGGAATTACAGGAGATAGCAGAATAACTGACAATATTTGGACTATGGTCAACCCATCAAAAAGCATGATTGTTTTATCCTAGCTGTCTATGTTTCTGCCTGTGACTATATCTAAGTTTGTCCCTACCTCTGTATCTGTTTGTGTATCTATCTCTGTGCTCATACTTGTAGTATGATGGCCTCTGTATATATATATGCCTATGTCTAAGACTGAATATATGTTGATGTTTTATTTCCTGTCCAGCTTACCTACTGTGAAGAATTAAGTCAGAGTGCTAACTTTCTTGCTAGCAGATGAGAAACACATTGTTCAACCACAATGTCTGCGCTTCATTTGGATTCTGTTCCATTACTGAACTACAGTTTTTATGATAACCAGTGATATATAAATAATGATATTTGGTGATATAAAATAATACCTGATAATTTTTAGTATGATCATGGCATCAAGGTTGAACATTTCCATAAATACATTCCTCTGTTCAGAAATGTTTAAAATTGCACAACAACTTAGACTTTAAAACTGTAATACAAATGCAGAGGTAGAGGAGAGTGACTAGGAGTATAGACAAAATAAAACACGGTTGGGAACTGTTGAAGCACAGTGGAACAAGTGGGTTTTACATTATCTTCTCTATATTTTCATGAATCTAACTTATTTTAAAATGAGAGAAGAGAAGACTAAGTCTTCCCCCTTCTTATTCTCTTTATTAACTCCTAAACCATTTGTTAGCTGCTAAACCATTAACTTTCTTAGAATAACAATGATGGACACTAGTCATTATTTTTGTTTTACCTGAAAACTAACTAATCCTGATGCCTTTGTCTCCAGAATAATCTTGGTGTTAGGAAGGAGAGAGTACTCTTCTCAGACTCCATATTGAAATAACCAGGGACTGTGTAGTTTCAAGTGTGTAAGTTACTCAGTATTCATTAATTAAATTTTCTTCCTGTTTAATTTGGCTAGAGGTAGGTTCTGCTCCTTGTAGTCTAAAGCTTTACTTAAACCAAAGCTTTCTCCAGTCCCAGGGTTAATTCACACTTCTGTTGCAGGTTGTCAGAGAATGATTTGCTTGCTTTCATACAACTTGACACAATTCTAATTTGTTGAAATGCCTATTTGGTTAATAGATGTGTTTCTAATCATAATGCTTCTCAACTGAAAAGATGGTGTGTTTTTGTTCATCTCGGCATTTCTGACAGCCCACTGCCCCCATGAATCACAGCAACTCAGGAAATTATGTTGAATGAATAAAGACATGAATGAGACACAAGTGAGGTGCTGTAGAGGGGTTAGCTTTAAGAGTTCCATGAGGACACGTACAAAACTGTATGTACTTACCTTGTGTCTATCTGGGAACACTGATATAGTTAGTAACATTTGAGCAGTAGGGTCAGATGTATCTTCCAGCAGAAGGTATTGATCTGTCAATGTTAAATCTTCTGTTCAACTTCTTCTCTTGCTTTGATGGCCAAGAATCTCATGCTCTGAATGGTGTACTACAGGAGGGCAGAGTCTGCCAGCTTAATTTTCTGAGCAACCATGTAGCTAAGAGACCCCAAGCTACATTTCATTAAACACATATATTGGGCAAGCAGTAGACAGAAAAATGTTTCTGTTACAGTAAGTCACTGATGTGTGTAGATATGGTGACTTTTTGTAACCTGTCTGAGTAGGCAAAGAGAAAGACATCTAAGGAGGCAGCGAAAGGGCCTGGTGTCTTCACGGTATGACAACAGATGGTCTACTTTCTAATAGACAAAGTTGGAGGCTCATTGGTGGAAGATTTCAAGGGTGAGTCTGAGCTCTACAACTGTTAGCTGCAAAATATTAAGCTTCTTAATCACTCTGATAGTCCTTTCCTTCATCTGAAAAACAGAAAAGAAACTGATAACAACGTCCTAGGATTATTGTATAAATTGAATTTAAACAAAATAATTCACATACAGATAACTACCCTGGTTCTGTGTGGGGGATCTATGTGTGTTTATGAAATGGGCAAATAGATGCAGAGAATTCCTAGGTGAGATGAGAGAGGGGCAGAGGAAGAGTAAGTAATTCCATGCTTTAGTGATATTTTCCAGTTGCTAAGCAGACCCAGGCTCTGAATTGCCCGAGTCTATCACTGTGCATTGTAATTTAGTAAATCATTTCAAGCAGTGGGGTGTTTGCTTATTCAATCAAGAAACAGATTTATGCCTAATTCTGGCAACTTCTCTACAAAGTGCTATGAGCTTAGGAGTCTCCCCAGCTCAGAAGCCAGATTGCAGCACAGTGATTTATGAGATCTGGGAGGTTGGTCCCACAGCCATGGAACATGGGGCATAAATCTGAGGCTTGTGGAGAGCCCTGATTCAGCCTGGCATAGCTTGGCCATGCACCAGCCATGTGTACCTTCACCTTACTGAGTATTTTCCAGAACATGGGATCCCTAAATTGAGATATGAAGACCTCCAGAATAAGAGGATGGCATATTCAACAGAGAAGCATCTGCTAAAGGAAGTATGAGAGAAGAGGGGCTGGGGAACTCATTCATTGGGTGAATCATTTGTCATGCAAGTGTGAGGGCTGGAGTTCATATGGGCATAGAAGCCTGCTGGTAATCTCAGTTATTGGACAAAGGGAGGCAGAGATGGAATCCCTGGAGCAAGCTGCCTAGCTAGACTAGCAGAGTCAGTGAGTTTTGGGTTCAAGTTAGACACCTGCCTCAATATAAAAGGAGGGCAGTGGAGGGAGATACCTGATGCTAACCTCTGGCCCCATATGTAAATGCACACAAATGTGTATTCTTACATATGCAGGTGCTCACATACAAGTGCATACCACATATACACTAAAGTAGAAAAATTTGGATCATAATACCATTTTAGATCGATGGAGAGCAGCATTAGAGGACTTTGGAGTGACCATGAGAAACTATTGACAGGAATATCTGATTTCATCTTTAGAGGGCTTCTAGGAGCTTTTCTAGGTGGAATTAACTGGAGGAGACTCAAGACAACTTCAGGTAAAAGATGATAGTAACTAGATTCAGATGAGATGACATGAGGGTTGGGGGTTACAGGCTGACCAGAGGGTAGACAGGAACTGCTACATGTTACTGTCAGAAGTGAAACTTAACTGACTTAATTTTCACCAAGTCCACCTTGCAAGTGCTACAAGTAAGAGAAAAGGAGGGCACAGAGAAGTTAAGTAGTTTACTTCAGATCACACAGCATGTAAGAGTCAGCAGGGATTCAAGCCTGGGTCGCTTAATTCCGGGATCCATGCATATAACCCATGAGCTTTGTTTCCTGTCCACTAGTTGTCTAAAACATTAGGATCCAAGATTTGTGTTAATCATAGGACTTGATGTACATGTGTACACGTGTAGTGTAAGACTTGTACGTATGTACTTGTATGCATGAATGCTTGATCTTCCATAGCTCTCCAAATATTGAGCAAGTTCTTTTGCTGAACCTGAAACTCATGATTCAGTTAGTCTAGCTAAGCAGTTTGCTCCTGGGATCCCCTATCTCTGCCTCCCAAGTGACAGGATTACACGTTGGGTGTCTGGTATTTACATGGGTGCTGGGAATCTGAACTACAGACCTTATTATGCCTGCATGCCAAACCCACTGAGCTATCTTCTGTCCTTCAGTTACTATATCTTGAATGAATACCTGGATTAATGGACATAGAACAACCCATGTAACAGTGTATCAATACCTGGTCATTTTCTTGCTTTGACCATTCCAACAAAGTCCCTTTTCCCTGTAAGCCTTTTCCTCTTCTCTCTAACAGAGGCTTAATTGGGAGTTTCTTTGCACACCCCTTGATAATAGATGTGAGGGCATTTTGTAAATGACAAGGCACTCTGCCAGTGTGGTTATTGCAATTGTTACTGTGCAGGCAGAGACCCCATATTGGGATGCTAGGTGACATTTTTCTTTCTGTTGAACAGCACAATCTTCCTTTGCCTGGAAGTCTTCAGTGCAAATTAATTACTGTTATCTGTGCCCAGGGGCTGAGGCCACCTGGCCACCTCTCTCTTCTGGACAGCTAAGGCCCTGTTCAGCCAAGCACTGTAGCCCCTTTCTTCCCTGCAGCAGCTTCTCTCTCCCCTTATACCTCTCCTTTAATCTGCATATTATCATCAACACAAAGCCCTCAGAATAACATCTGACAAATGACGCCTATTAAAAAAAACTGCGTGCACTTCTCTTTCCCCGCCTTCTAATTTGGAATAGCATTATAACTATGCATCGCTAGACAAGCAATATTATGTTAAGAACATGATAAAATACCAGCAGCTCTGTAATGGCACCAACCAAATGGTAATTTCTGCTTCAGAAATTGGTCATTTATTTTGCTGGTCTGTTCTTACGTTCAAATTAGATGAAGTTTAATATACTGTAAAATTGAATGTATTCTGTCCTTTTCAACAAATATGGCATGTGTGAAAATGATTTATGGCTTGTGGGAACCTCTAAAATGTTAAATAATCTCTTTTTTTGTATGTTTCTTAAGTAAGTTATGGCCCAGGAGTTTAAACACAGGAAAAGCAAAACTTTATTAAGCTCTAGGCTCCGGTTCTCATGTGATCAAATGGGAGCCCTGGCCCGGCACATATTACAAGGGGCGGTAAGAGCACACACAGTAATTGCTACATTAATTTTCTTCTATTAACTGTAATTGGGAGGAAAGCAAGTCTTCCCCAGTGAGTGTTATAATTTGCGACTTAATTTTTAATAAAGCCATGTTGAGACCATGGGTGTTTACAACAGGTCATTTCCTCAATGGGAGTGGAGCATCCTATCTCTGGTAGACCGAGAAAAGATCAACTTCAGAGTGTGTGTGTGTTCATGTCAGCATATGAGTGTGTACACACACTGCAAGTGCATATGTGCATGTCTGTGTGTGCGTGTGTGCATGTGTATGTGTGCATACCTACCTGTATGTGCTTCTGTGTGTGTGTGAGAAAGTGTGTGTGTTCTAGGAGGGTGACAAGCAGAGAGCGGAAGAGGAGCTTATAGACTTCTCAGGGTAAGCCAGGCGGTGGTGGCGCACGCCTTTAATCCTAGCACTTGGGAGGCAGAGGCAGGAAGATTTCTGAGTTCGAGGCCAGCCTGGTCTACAAAGTGAGTTCCAGGACAGCCAGGGCTACACAGAGAAACCCTGTCTCGAAAAACCAAAAAAAAAAAAAAAAAAAAAAAGACTTCTCAGGGTTAAGATAGCCAAAGTTCCCTTCTGACTTGACAAGCCTTCTATAAAATACCCCACACCTCCAAATTTTAAAGTGTGGACAAATATCAAGGATATGCTTCTATGGCCAAGACAGGTTGCCACAGGTTGCCCTGACCACTTTGCTTCATGACAATGACTAAGGTATTTGAACATTTGGAGACTTAGCTCCCTTGTATGTAAAATGGAGAGATGATAGCAACAAGGACAACTGAATCTTTCTTTGCAAGAACTACACACTGTTCTGAACGCATTGCACACAGACTTCACTAAACACACTAAAGTCGTTACCTTATCACCTTCATTTCTTGATGAGGAAACTGATTCATTGCAAGGGTGAGTTCCTTGCCTCAAATAATGGAAGAGCAGTGATAGAGCTTAATCCACTCCACTCCACAGTCCAAACTTCAAACTGCTGGGTTAACAACTTCAGAATCATAAGGGACATAAAAAGAGTAGGTGTGAATGGACTTAGTACTTTCTCACGAAGAAGTCATTCACTCTGAAGACAATTGGTCTCTGTTGTCTGCATCTCACAGTCCTGTGCTCTGTAGAGATGCAAATGGATGGCAGAAGGGCCATGATCCCTAATGCACTTGAAATGCCCTTGGGAGGCACTCTACAAACCCAGACCTTTTGTTCTTGGTGTCTGCAGAGTGCTCTGATCCTTATACAGAAGTTCAGTTTAAGCAGTTGTGAAAGCAATGAGTGTGTTCTTCTCAATCATTCCAGACACATGCCAGATTTCTGATGGCATTAATTTCATTCTCATAGCAACCTGGCCAAGTACATGCCAATATTCCCTATGGACAGATTCACTAGCATTGGGCTAGTCTTCAGCTGCAAGTCTCACCGTGATCCTACAGCATTCCCTAAGTTTCCATGATCATAAACCTCTACAGATTTAACCAGAGGATTTTTACTTACAAGGAGCTCAAGGGAGCAATCAGTCCTGAATAGGCAAATGTTCCCTGGAGACACAACAGACACCCAAGGCAACAAGGAGGTCTGGGGTAGACACAAAAAAAAATGGTGGATAGCCGAAGATAGACATTGTTGATGAATGTTTATGAGCAAATTTAGACTGGAATTCTGTCATTCTCAGCCCTAGATGGGCATGAACAGTTTTTTAACCTCTTAGAGACTCAGGTCATGATGAAAAGTTAATGTCTTTCTTTAGTGATGATTTCTTGTGATGTTGTGTGGACAAACAATGATAACTCTGCTTTACAAAGTCACTAATTAATGGTGACTATAGTGACATTAGGGGTTCTTGTAGAGTCATTTGAAAAACACAAACAACGAAGAAATGATACATTGGGGAAATATCTAACTCTGTCATTTGCCATTGATTTTCTAGTCAGGCTTCTCTAGAGAGGCTGGACAATTTAAATATCCAGAAAGATCCACCTGAAACACAAAGAAAAAAAGCTAGCCCAAGATTGCTCTCTCCCTTAAATATTTCCTTCTCTTGCTAGGAGCTAGGGCCATGGACTGTGTGCTTCATGTATTTTTCATACGAGTCTTGTGATTGGGCAACCTCAAGGAATTAAATGATTATTATCAACCTTAACATGCAAAATAATCACCTAGCAGAACATTTATACTACAGTCTTCTGATCTTCTTGTTGCCACAAGACTAAGATTCAAGCCCAAAAACTTCAAATCTGCAATTTCTTCTGGTTCCCTCTGTTTTCCGACTTTTAAGTATCCAATATCTCTGTAGAGACTAGAATGTGTTCAGAATAGAATGTTGCATGATCAATGATTGAATTTGAAATTGCTCATTCATTCATCCATCCATTCATCCATGCACTTGCTATGTGCTCTAAGTATGAAGCTTAGTGCCAATCATGGGATGGGAGATCCTTTAATACCCTAAAGTACATTTCCAAAGTTGAACTTCTTCCTACTTGATTTATAAAATCTTGATGATTCATTTGGAGAGTATTTAATCTCATTTCATCAATAATGAATCTTTTAGGAAAAGATGCCTGTTGGTTTCTGGGAAATGTGGTTATGCTGCATGCATTTTCTAATCAGGAAATATGATGACTGTAGACACATGGTCATTTGAATAGAGGGCTAGCTCAGTTCAACAAGTAGCAGAAAGCTTAAAAGCTGGCAGGTGGTAGAACACTCTTATTAAGTAGAGAAAGTTGCCTCAAAATGAGTATCTCTTGGCCATATCTTCTCTGAGTCTACCTGCCCCTGAGAATGGTCATAGAACTCAATGGAATCTAGACAGATTTCTGCATGCGCACTTCATACCATACACCCTCTTTCTGATTTTGGAGTATCTTTTTCTTTTTCTGCAGATATGTCTTTCTCCTCTCAAATTTGTATTAATGATTATCATTCTAGTTTGGCCATCTCTCCATCTTCTTTTTTTTCCATTCACCTTCCTTTTTCTTCCCCATTCACCTTCCCCTTTTCCTATTCCTTATTAAGTCTTACTATGTATCAGATCAATTTTTTTTTTTATTTCAAATTTTCTGTTTAGGTCTCTCTACTCTTTTTGGGATCCAAAGAGGCCACTGATTATTTATAAGAGGGGTGTGCTCCTTACTAAATTTTGAAGTAAGTTGAATGCTTCATATTTGTTTAAACCAATAAAAGGAATATATCTCATTACAACAGAATCAGCTTGTTTCTTCCCAGGGAGTGTGACCCTAAATGGAAGCATAAGCTATTCTTCTAGGTCAGATGCAGTGGCACTAGCATGCCTTTCACAAAGTAAAAGAGAAAAGGGCATTTCAAGATGATCTGGCCCTAGTACTTACTCCTCTACTAAACCAGCCTTGTAAGTTTGAAAATGTCATTTGACTTCTCTGGGCTTCACTCCCATTCATAAAGCAAGTGGGTTTTATAAACATTTCTAAGGTATTTCTTTGTATGAAAATTTCTAAGAGCTTAATCTTTGATTCATTTCCTAAGGTAATGCTATCAACTGCCAGATTTTATTAGCTTGAAAAGCTTCTCTAGGCATAGGCTGAGGGTGTTGGGTAGTAAATAGAACACAACTGGCTTTTTTTTTTCAGTTTCCTCTGGATCCAGTGCATAGTGCTAGCTGAAATGTCTTCCTTTTACCTTTCTTAACATGTTTTCTCAGAATCAAGAACATCAGCTGAGTTATTTAAGTCATGAAGGATTTTCTCAGGACCTTCTTATTCTACAGGCTGATAACTTCATTTCCTATCCCTTGAAAGTGTATGAATGACACAGCCCTGTATTATGATTCTTTCATGGTTTCTATACAGCTTGACTTTTAATGTCAAACAAATTCTTTCATTCCTTGTTCCCTAATGGAAATTTATTTCATTAAATCTTTAGTACTGTTAAGGAAAGACCAGTAGACTTTAAAATGCTTTAATTGTACATACCAAGAAGTGGACAAAAGACCTCACCATCCTGCTTAATTCCTGAGCACCAAGTCAACAGGTCTTTCTTCTTTGACTGTGTTTTCATTTACCAATTATCCACATGAAATAAGATCCGGAGAATTATATCCAGTCCTTTACTACACAGCACCTCCAGACTCGTAGGTACTTTGGACATAACCCCCAATGCAAAAGCCTTTGTCTGTAGAACAAGTATGTCATATTTTTGATACTCATGAATTCTTCACTTCCTCCCCACTAATACCTTCTCCTATTTCTAGTTCAGACAACTCTGTTAAGAATTTTGGACTGAGCACAGGGATCCCAATGAAAGAGTTAGGGGAAGGATTGAAGGAGCTGAAAGGGATTGCAACCCCATAGGAAGAACAACAATATCAACTAACAGAACCCCCAGAGCTGGCACTCCGCCATCTTTGCTCCAGTGTCCAGGTAGTTAGGACCGCCAGGCTCAGAGACAGACAGGCATAATATCGCTTCGGTTTCAGGCAGCTTGTGTGTAAACTGTTCCAAGAGCTGGGCAGATATGCAGTAACCAGTGCACCAGCTCTGCTGTGGGACTTCTGCCTTGCAGAGGGACCCCCCGCATTGGGCGGGAGCCTATCAGCTTCCCTTTGGCGACCTCTGTTCCGGATTCGACTGCACTGAGGAGACAGGTACCCAGGTTCTCCCCAATATAACATCACTTGGGACACGGCCTGTTGGGGCTTCCATCTGCTCCCAAGAGCGAGACAGCACTGCGGTCATCTGGGTGCCAGCTCTGCTGTGAGCCATCCCCCTGCAGGGTGACCTGCGCCACAGAGAGAGTGCAGAGTGCACTCCACTATCTTTGGTCCAGCACTAGGGCAGCTGGGACCACCAGGCTCAGAGACAGACAGGCATAATATCGCTTGGGTCTCAGGCAGCTTGTGTGTACCCTGCTCCCAAGAGCTGGGCAGGTCTGCAGTAATCGATGAGCCAGTCCTGCTGTGGGACTTCTGCCCTGCAGAGGGAGGCCCCCTCCCCACTCCCTCTGGGAGAGATCACACACCCCTGCACAGGGTGGGAGCCTACCAGGCTCCCTATGGCGACCTCTGCTCCAGGAATCCACTACGCTGAGCCTTTGGATGTGCAGGGACTCCCCAATATAAGATCACTTGGGGCAAGGCACATCAGGGCTCCAAAGTCACTCAGGAGCAGGGCAGGCCCCAGAAATCAGTGCCAGTGGAATCCCGGTAATCCAGGGGGGCCAGAAATAGCTTTGCTCACAGGAGGTCCAACCAACAGCCAGTGACAGCAGGACCAACTAACACCAGAGGTAACCAGATGGCAAAAGGCAAACGTAGGAACGTTACTAACAGAAATCAAAGTAATATGGCACCATCCGAACCCAACTCTCCAACAGCAGCAAGTCCTGGATACCCCACCACACCTGAAAGACAAGATTTGGATTTAAAATCACTTCTCATGATGCTATTAGAGGATCACAAGAAGGACACAAATAAATCTAATAAAGAATTACAGGAGACCATAAATCAACAGTTAGAAGCCCTTACAAAGGAAACACAAAAATAGCTTAGAGAAATGCAGGAGAACATGGATCAAAAGATGGAGGCCCACAAGGAGACAACACAAAAATCGCTTAAAGAAATGAATCAATGGGTAGATGCGCTTTCAAAGGAATCACAAAAATCACATAAAGAAAAGAATATGGGTCAACAGATGGATGCCCATAGGGAGGCAACACAAAAATTGCTTAAAGAAATGAATCAATGGATAGATGCCCTTACAAAGGAAACATGAGAATTCCTTAAAGAAATGCAGGAGATGACGGATCAACAAATAGAAGCCCATGAGGAGGAAACACAAAAATCGCTTAGAGAAATGCAGGAGAACTTGGGTCAACAGGCAGAAATCCTGAAAGAGGAAACGCAAAAATACCTTAAAGAAATACAGGAAAATACAAACAAACAAGTGAAGGATCTCAGCAAATCCATCCAGGATCTAAAAAAGGAAGTAGAAACAACTAAGAAAACACAAAGGGAGACAAATTTGGAGATAGAAAACCTTGGGAAGCAATCAGGAGTCATAGATGCAAGCATCAACAATAGAATACAAGAGATGGAAGAAAGAATCTCAGGTGCTGAAGATACCATAGAAAGCATCGACTCAACAGTCAAAGAAAATGCAAAATGCAAAAAACGTGTAACCCAAAACCTCCAGGAAATCCAGGACACAATGAGAAGACCAAACCTAAGGATTATAGGTATAGATGAGAGTGAAGATTTGCAACTTAAAGGGCCAGTAAACATCTTCAACAAAATTATGGAGGAAAACTTCCCTAACCTAAAGAGAGAGATGCCGATGAATGTACAAGAAGCTTACAGAACTCCAAACACACTGGACCAGAACAGAAATACCTCCCGTCACATAATAATCAAAACAACAAATGTACTAAACAAAGAAAGAATATTAAAAGCAGAAAGAGAAAAGGGCCAACATACAAAGGAAGACCTATCCGAATCACATCAGACTTCTCACCAGAGACTATGAAAGCCAGAAGATCCTGGGCAGATCTCATGCAGACACTAAGAGAGCACAAATGCCAGACTAGACTACTATACCCAGCAAAACTCTCAATCACCATAGATGGAGAGACCAAGATATTCCATGATAAAACCAAATTTTCACAATATCTTTCAACAAACCCAGCCCTGCAAAGGATAATAGGTGGAAACCGCCAATATAAGGAGAGAAACAACACCCTAGAAAAAATGAGATAGTAACCTTCTTGCATCAAACCCAAAAGTAGATAACCACTCAAACATAAAGATAGCGTCAAGAATGGCAGGTGGCAATAATCACTATTCTGTAATCTCTCTTAATATCAATGGTCTCAATTCCCTAATAAAAAGACATAGACTAACAGACTGGATACGTAAACAGGACCCAGCATCTTGCTGCATGCAGGAAACGTACCTCAGTGTCAAAGACAAATACTACCTCAGAGTAAAAGGCTCGAAAAAAATTTTACAAGCAAATGGCCCCAGGAAACGAGTCGGAGTAGCCATCCTAATATCAGATAAAATTGACTTTCAACCTAAAGTCATCAAATAAGACACAGAAGGACACTACATACTGATCAAGGGAAAAATCCACCAACAAGAACTCTCAATTCTGAATATCTATGCTCAAAATGCAAGGGCACCCTCATTTGTAAAAGAAACTTTACTAAAGCTCAAAGCACACATCGCACCTCACACAATAATAATTGGTGACTTCAACACCCTGCTCTCTGAAATGGATGGTTCAGGAAGCAGAAACTAAACAGGGACACAGTGAAATCTACATAAAGCCTTGGACCAAATGGAACTAACAGATATATATAGAACTTCATCCTAGAGCAAAAGAATAAAACTTCTTCTCAGCACCTCATAGTACCTTCTCCAAAATCGACCATATAATTGGTCACAAATCAGACCTCAACAGATATAAGAAGATAGAAATAATCCCATGCCTCCTATCAGATCACTATGGAATAAGGGTGGTCTTCAATGGCAACAAAAACAACAGAAAACCCACATACACATGGAGGCTGAACAATGCTCTATTCAATGATAACTTGGTCAAGGTGGAAATAAAGAAAGAAATCAAAGACTTTTTGAAAGTTAATGAAAATGAAGGCACAACATACCGTAATTTATGGAACACAATGAAAGCAGTGCTAAGAGAAAAATTCATAGCCCTGAGTGCTGCCAAAAAGAAACGGGAGACAGCATACACTAGCAGTTTAATGGCACACCTGAAAGACCTGGAACAAAAAGAAGCAAATACACCAAAGAGGAGGAGAAGGCAGGAAATCATCAAACTCAGGACTGAAATCAACCAAGTAGAAACAAATAAAACCATACAAAGAGTCAAAAAACGAGGAGTTGGTTCTTTGAGAAAATCAACAAGATAGATAAGCCCTTAGCCAGACTAACCAGAGGGCACAGAGTCAGTATCCAAATTAATAAAATCAGAAACAAAACGGGAGAGATAACAACAGAAACTGAGGAAATTCAAAAAATCATCAGATCCTACTACAAAAACCTGTATTCAACACAACTAGGAAATCTTGAGGAAATGGACAATTTCCTTGACAGATACCAAGTACCAAAATTACATCAGGATCAAATAGACCATCTAAACCGTCCTATAACCCCTGAAGAAATAGAAGTTGTCATTGGAAGTCTTCCAACCAAAAAAAGCACAGGTCCAGATGGTTTTACTGCAGAATTCTATCAGACCTTCAAAGAAGAACTAACACCAATACTCTTTAAACTGTTCCACAAATAGAAACAGAAGGAACACTACCCAACTCGTTCTATGAAGCCACAATTACACTAATACCAAAAGCACACAAAGATCCGACAAAGAAAGAGAACCTCAGGCCAATCTCTCTTATGAATATCGATGCAAAAATACTCAATAAAATTCTTGCCAACCGAATCCAAGAACACATCAAAACGATCATTCACCACGATCAAGGAGGCTTCATCCCAGGGATGCAGGGATGGTTCAATATAAGGAAATCCATCAATGTATCCACTACATAAACAATCTCAAAGAAAAAAACCACATGGTCATCTCATTAGATGCTGAGAAAGCATTTGACAAAATTCAGCATCCTTTCATGCTAAAGGTCTTGGAAAGATCAGGAATTCAAGGCCCATATCTAAACATAGTAAAAGCAATTTACAGCAAACCGGTAGCCAGCATCAATCTAAATGGAGAGAAACTTGAAGCAATCCCACTAAAATCAGGGACTAGACAAGGCTGCCCTCTCTCTCCATATCTTTTCAATATAGTACTTGATGTTCTAGCTAGAGCAATTAGACAACAAAAAGAGGTCAAAGGGATACAAATTGGAAAGGAAGAAGTCAAACTATCACTATTTGCAGACGATATGATAGTATACATAAGCGACCCAAAGAACTCCACCAGAGAACTCCTACAGCTGATAAACGACTTCAGCAAAGTGGCCGGATATAAAATCAACTCAAGCAAGTCAGAAGCCTTCCTATACTCAAAGGATAAGCAGGCTGAGAAAGAAGTAAGAGAAATAATACCCTTCACGATAGCCACAAACCATATTAAGTATCTTGGCGTGACTCTAACCAAACAAGTGAAAGATCTGTATGACAAGAACTTCAAGTCTCTGAAGAAAGAAATTGAAGAAGACCTCAGAAGATGGAAAAATCTGCCATGCTCATGGATTGGCAGGATTAATATAGTAAAAATGAGCATCTTACCCAAAGTAATACACAGATTCAATGCAATCCCCATCAAAATCCCAACTCAATTCTTCATAGAGTTAGAAAGAGCAATTCAAAAATTCATCTGGAATAATAGAAAACCCAGAATAGCTAAAACTATTCTCAAGAGTAAAAGAACCTCTGGGGGAATCAGTATCCCGGACCTCAAGCTGTACTACAGAGCAATAGTGTTAAAAACTGCATGGTATTGGTACAGTAACAGACATGTAGATCAATGGAACAGAATTGAAGACCCAGAAATGAATCCACACTCCTATGGTCACTTGATCTTTGACAAAGGAGCTAAAACCATCCAGTGGAAAAAAGATAGCCTTTTCAACAAATGGTGCTGGCTCAGCTGGAGGTCAACATGCAGAAGAATGCAAATTGACCCATCCTTATCTCCTTGCACTAAGCTCAATTCTAAGTGGATCAAAGATCTCCACATAAAACCAGACACACTGAAACTAATAGAAGGGAAACTAGGGAAGAACCTTGAACATATGGGCACAGGGGAGAATTTCCTGAACAGAACTCCAATAGCTTATGCTCTAAGATCAAGAATTGACAAATGGGACCTCATTAAATTACAAAGTTTTTGCAAGGCAAAAGACACTGTCAAGAAGACAAAGTGGCAACCAACTAACTGGGAAAAGATCTTTACCAACCCTACATCCGACAGAGGGCTAATATCCAATATATACAAAGAACTCAAGAAGTTAAACTCCAGAGAGGCAAGTAACCCTATTAAAAAATGGGGTACAGTGCTAAACAAAGAGTTTTCACCTGAAGAATATCTAATGGCTGAGAAGCACCTAAAGTGATGTTCAACATCCTTAGTCATTAGGGAAATGCAAATCAAAACAACCCTGAGATTCCATCTCACACCAGTCAGAATGGCTAAGATCAAAAACACAGGAGACAGCAGTTGTTGGTGAGGATGTAGAGAAAGAGGAACCCTCCTCCACTGCTGGTGGAATTGCAGGCTGGTACAACCACTCTGGAAAGCAGTCTGGCGGTTCCTCAGAAAACTGGGCATGACACTCCCGGAGGATCCGGCCCTACCACTCCTGGGCATATACCCAGAGACTTTACCTGCATGCAATAAGGACACATGCTCCACTATGTTCATAGCAGCCTTATTTATAATAGCCAAAAGCTGGAAAGAACCCACATGTCCCTCAACGGAGGAATGGATTCAGAAGATGTGGTATATTTACACAATGGAATACTACTCTGCAATTAAAAACAATGAATTCATGAAATTCCTGGGCAAATGGTCAGATCTTGAAAATATCATCCTTAGTGAGGTAACCCAATCACAAAAGAACACACATGGTATGCAGTCACTGATAAGGGGATATTAACCCAGAATCTCGAAATAGCCTAGACACAATTCGCATATCAATAGATTTCTAAGAAGATGGAAGGAGAGACCCCTGGTCCTGGAAAGACTGGATATAGGGGAATGCCACGACAGAGTAACGAGAGGGGGTTGAATGGAGAAAAGAGGGAAGGAAGGGGGCTTATGGGACTTTCAGGGAGGGAGGAAACGGGAAATGGGAAATGATTTTGAATGTAAATAAAAAAACTTAGAAAATAAAATAAAATTAAAAAAAAAATAGAACCCCCAGAGCTCCCAGAGTCTAAACTACCAACCAAAGATTATACATGGAGGGACCCCATGGCTCCAGTCACAGGTTTAGCAGACTATTACCTTATCTGGCATCGATGGGAGGAGAGGCCCTTGGTCTTGTGGAGGCTTGATGCCCCAGCTAAGGGGAATGCTGGGGTGGTGAAGCAGGAGTGGGTGAGTGGGTGGGTGAGCACCCTCATAGATGTAGGGGTAGGGAGGATGGAATAGGGTCTTTCAGAGAAGAAACTGGGAAGGGGACAACTTTTGAAATGTAAACAAATAAAATAACAAATTAACAAAAAACAAAAGAAAAAAGTGATTTTCTCAGCTGTTCCCGTCAGAACTACTATGATTCTCTGCTTCCTTCTTTCCCTAGAAATAATTATATTTTTTTTCATCTGACCTCCAAATTAGTTCTCAATTCCAAATGTTCTTCTTTGTGTCCCTGGCCATTATTTTAGTTCAGAAATTAATTTCCTACCTAAATTTCCAATCTATCTTTTAATTCATTTTTCATTCTATTTATTGTTGTTGTTCTATTTATGTGTTTGATTATACAACCCAGACTGCTTTTAAACTCATTAGGTAGCTGAGGCTGGATTTGAACCATTGACCCTCCCAACTTTATAACTTTAGTAATGGAATCACAGGCCTGCACCACCATGTCCAGCTCATTTTTTCATTCTTAGTATTCTTTTACATTTTAATTTCATGAGCTACAGTTATATTCAAACCAGAAACCTTTTAGTTCTTGAAAACTCTTACAATAAAATCTCATGTTTTTACCTCCTTGCTCAGAGACACAAAGATCTTCCCAATCTATTTCTTCTCTAACATTTAAAGTTTTTAGACGATGTTGACAAAGTGATCATCTCTATGGTGGTTTGAATAACAATGACCACATAAACTCATAGGGAGCTGCATTATTAGAAATGCACCCTTGTGGTCCTGTTGGAGGAAGTGTGGCTTTGTTGAAGGAAGTGCATCCGTAGAAGGTGAGCTTTGAGGTTTCAGAAGATCAAGCCAAGTCTAGAAGCTCACAGACTCTTCCTGCTCTCTATGGATCAAGATGTAGAACTCTTAGTTATTTCTCCAGCACTATGTCTGCCTGCATAATACCATGCTTCTTGCCATGATGATAATGGACTAAACCTCTGAAACTATAAGCCATCCTTAGATGTTTTCCTTTATAAGAGATGCCATGTTCAGGGTGACTCTTCACAACTATAAAACCATAAATAAGACATTCCCGTGATAGGAAGGGTAAGGTGATAGGATCCAAGCCTGAATGGCTGTAGGGCTTTGCTGTCCTACAACAGTGACTCATGTAGTAGGAGAGCCTAAATGAATGCTGGAAGATGGAGGAGTGGTCATAACGACATGCTCACTGCAGATGTAGAGTCAGTGAGGGAGTGGTCATAATGACATGCTCACTGCATTATGTAGAGTCAGTTGGGCTTGAAGCAATTTTGAATTCCCAATTATGGAAATTGTGAGCAACACAGCACTCCCTTCCTTTCTTCCCTCTCCATTCTTTCCCTCCTCTTCTCTACCTCCTTCCCTTCCACCCCCTTTCCTCCCTTCTGGCTCTTTCCTTCTTTTCTCTCTTCATACTATAACTCACTGGGTTTTACAGTTTTTACTTATTTTTTTTACCAATTTAAAAATATTTATATATTGTGTGCGACAGTGTGTATGATATGTGGGAATGTATATCATGGCATGCATGTGGAGGTCAGAGGACAATTTTGTCGAGAAAATTCTCTTCTACATTTATGTGGGTTTTAGGAATTGAACCCAGGTTGCCAGGCTTTCACTAAAAGTGACTACCTATTGAACCATTTTGCCAGTCCTTTACTGAATCTTTTCTCATAAGAGAGGAAAATATCTCATTGGGAGCATTCTTTTTTTTCATTCTTTCCCTAAATGTATTTATTAAATTACATTGTAATCACCACATTATATATTTCAGGAAGAATAATAAATTGCATTTACAACTCAGTATCAGGTTGTTCTTAGACCTTGTCTAAGAGATATGGTTGTTTGTTTAAGCATGTATGTTTAAAGTATGACAGTATAGTCTCAACATCCAGAACAGACTCAGTTGAGTATGCAGTAGATACCAGATTCAGAGACATATTACATCTAATAATTGTCATGACCCATATGCAATTAACTTATTTTTTCTACCTGAAAACATGAGGGCCTAAAATATTCACATTAAAATCACATCTATAATGGTTAAGGTTGATGAAACTTGATCTCAGAGGTATCTGCCTTCCAAATAATATTTCTGATATGACAGTAAACTGCTCCACATTGCAAACTGGAGGCTGGAGCTATTAGCTTCATAATAAAAATAGAGCAAAATAAGCCAACATCTATGTGGTTTTTTTACATTTTTGGTGGAAGATAAGTGGATAAGCATATAATCAATAATAAAGTGTAAAATCCTTTGTAATTCTTCAAAACATTAGAATAGCTATCCCAACTATATAAAAGTTCAATGAGTTATACAGTCTTTGGGTATGGTTAATACTGCTGTATGATGTTTTCATGTGCAAATTTTTATTTATTCTAATGGTATTTGTATATTTTTCTCATGCAACAAGCAAATACAAGGCCATCTAAGAATGAAATGGCATTTCTATGCCATAGAATCTTCAGGGACCCAACCTCCTGGCAGCAAACTGTACTTCCATCATAATCCAAGATGGCAGCTGGAACTCCAAGCATCAACGCCAACTTCCAAGTGTGACAATGGAGAAATTGATGAAGATATAAGGAGCAAAGGGTGAAATACCCTTGGTATTTAAGAAACTTGCTAAATGGCAACATAATTCCACATTCTATTGCTCAGAACTTAGTCATATGACCACTTCCATCATATGATGGAAGTTGAGAAATCTAGTTCATCTCCCTATAATACCACATTCCTGACTAACTATCCCATTATTAGTGAAAAAAGCAAAATAGAGCATGGGGGCCTCTATCAGCTTCTATTACACACACACACACACACACACACACACACACACACACACTTGTCTATAAAGAATTCACCATTAAGCACAGCCAACACATTTACTAAAAAATAAATAAATATCAGATCACATCACAAAGGAAAATTCAGACATGAATTAAATCTCACCTTCAGAAGCAAGTCTTCTGAAGAACAACTAAACCCCAAATGGGCCATCACACCCAACCCATTCTCACTAAAGCTAATGTCAATCTATTGCCTTATCTTGGGAAGATGCATACCATTAAATCTCATATTCTTTTTCCTAAAATGGTGATACTAATACATTTTATCTCAGATATTTGGTGTATGTGTGAGAATAGGGGTGAAATAATGACTCTCTATGCAGGTCGGTTTGCTTTTATAGGTTTGGTTTGTTAAACAGTATTACACAGTTTTATTTGATCCAGAGGTTTATCAGCCTACAAGGAAATCAGATAAGCTAGGCTGTTCTAGTTTCTAGCTGGGTAATCTAACCTAACAGGCCAAATGAAACCTTATAGAGGAAGGTTATTGGTTGATTACTTTAATGTTTTCAGAAATCATTGGGATTCAGCTGAAAGTATGTTAGGATTTTCTGTTTCTTCTCATCTTTGACCTACTTTCTTCTCTGTTAGCATAATCTCCAACAAGTCCTTTTCATCCGGTGCAAAGGTAGACCTAATATTCATTTTATCAATTTAAAAAACAAGAGTCTTGTCTTTGGTGCTTCTAGTCATCTCAAAACTGTCCTTAATGTTAGTCTCATTGGTTACTTGGGAAATTTCTGAACCTATTACAGCTATCCTTCTCAAGGTAGAATGAGAACCACCTAGGGGATTTAAGCACATCTCTACCTGGGTGTGAAAATCTTCCAGAAAGAATTGTCTGAGTGAGGAAGATTCACCCAAATGTAGGTGCCTACACTTCCTTTCTCTGACTCCTGGTCAGCTGGCATGAGCTGAACTTCAATACCATAGTGTCCTCTCCAAGACAGAATGAACTCTCTGAAATGGTGAACAAAGATAGCTCTCTCCTCTTTTATTTGGGCCAAGTAGTTTGTTATGGTATAACAAGTACAACTAAGGCAAAGTTAATTGGTTTACCTACTAATTACCAGCTGATTAGTGATAGCACCAAGGTGAACAGTTGTTTCTTGTAGCTTCAGCTCTATGGTTTTTCTTAGCATAAATCTCTAGATCTTTTTAAGGGATAAATGAATGACTGTCATCTGATTTGTAAGAAAACTGGGTAATAGTTCCCTCCCCTCTTGAAGCCATTGGCTCTTTTCTCTCAATTTCCATTATTTCAATTTGACTTATCACTCAAGCCACAAAGGACATAGAACAGGAATTTAGTGCCACAAAAGATATGTGTTTCCTTACTGGAACCCTCAGCAACAGAATATTTGAGATTCATATTTTTATTCCTAAAAATATGATTTAAAAACTCCTCTGGAAAAAATATTATTTTCGTATATGAACATAAATTAAAACAAATTTTTTTTTCTCTTAAGAAAAGGTGTTAGAATCATGAGACAGAATGACCTTCACCACCCATTGCCTGGGAATGACCTCCATTGTCATGCTGAGATGCAATGATGTTGTGTAAAAGGCCATATTACACATGATGTTTGATAGCTTACTTCTTCTGCTTACCAGTATGTTAGAAACGTGTTGCAAGTCTATCCATATAAATCTGCCTCTTCCATTTAAGAGCTTCCTTGTTTAATTAAACCTTTGCTTATTTAAACCCTTCTCATGCCATAGGGCATTTATATCATTAATTTTTCACCATTATGAACAGTGCAAGGAGAAGCAGCTCATAAATTTAGGTCATATTCCAGTTACTATCCCTTAATTGTGAGAAACAAAAGTCAACCATGGCTGGCTTGAAGGAGGAAATAGGAATTTATTGTAATGATTGATACAATGTGCATATTTGAGTACAGAATTACGGTGTTAATGTCAGAAAGTAGACAGCTCTGGGAGGGTGCAAGGATCCAATTAGAACTAAGGGAAGGTCCATGGGTTATTACCTTGGAGAAGAACCAAATTAAATGAGATTTTTCCTTTTAATCAGTTCCTGAGGTCCAGGGAAGATAGTTGGTAATGTTTATCTTAGACCTTGTGTCCATTATTTGCCCAAGATAAGATTATGGATTTATAGTCCTACCAAAAAACCAACAATACAGATTAAATTTCTAAGAAAATTTCAAATGCTTACATTAAGGGAAAAGTCATAGATTCTGGGAAAAAACAGCACAATGTGGTTTTCCAGATACTTCTTATATTAAATTTTTCAAAATACAAATGGTTAGAAGAAATAAACTTATTTTAAAAACCTTTTAAATTATACTAATTATTTGAGGACTGAAAAAAAGATTATTAGTTAAGAATACTTACTGATCTTCCATAGAATTTAAATTTGGTTCCCATCATTCGTGATGGGAGGCCTGTAACTCAAACTCCAGGGGATTTGATCCACTATTCTGGCCTTCATGGGGAACCATACATATCAGCCTCACCCCCCACACACACACACATATACACATACACATGCAATTTGAAAAGTAGCATTATGCATTATTATAAGTCAAAAATCAGTAGTTTTTCTATATACAAATTGCAAACATATCAAGAAAGAAATCACAGAAACAATCCCATTTATAATCTCTTCAAAACAAAACAAAAAACATCTTGGAATAAATCTAACCAGTGAAATAAAAGGCTTATGTAAGGAAAACCTTTAGATATTAAGGAAAGAATTATAAGAAAAACCTAAAGATGGAAAGCCCCTGGTTCTCATGGATTGGTAGAGTTAATACTATGTTCATAGCAGCCTTATTTATAATAGCCAGAAGCTGGAAAGAACCCAGATGTCCCTCAACGGAGGAATGGATTCAGAAGATGTGGTATATCTACACAATGGAATACTACTCTGCAATTAAAAACAATGAATTCACGAAATTCCTAGGCAAATGGTCAGAACTTGAAAATATCATCCTTAGTGAGGTAACCCAATCACAAAAGAACACATATGGTATGCAGTCACTGATAAGGGGATATTGACCCAGAATCTTGGAATACCCTAGACATAATCCGCATATCAATAGATTTCTAAGAAGATGGAAGGAGAGACCCCTGGTCCTGGAAAGAATGGATGTAGGGGAACGCCAGGACAGAGAAAAGAGAGGGGATTGAATGGAGAAAAGAGGGAGGGAAGGGGGCTTATGGGACTTTCGGGGAGGGAGGAAACGGGAAAGGGGGAATGATTTGGAATGTAAATTAAAAAAATAAAATAAAATAAATAATAAAAAAAAAGCACTCTGCTGCTTTAACTCAATACTCAAGAAAATTCCAACACAGTTCTTTACAGAAATTGAATGAAATAGCCATAAACTTCTTTTAGACACACAATCTGGGCAGCCAGAATTATCCTGAACTATAAAAGAACTGTTGAAGGAGATATCACTATCTCTAATTTTATTCCATGTTACAGAGTTATAGCATGATATTAGCATAAAATGGAGACACATTAGTTAGTGGACTTGAATGAAGTCCTTAAATGTGGATCCCTGACTTCTGATAGAGAGACACAAAGTCTACCCTGGAGAGAAGACAGAAATTTTACCAAATAGTGCTGGTAAACTGGATCGCTGCATTTAGAAGGATGATTCTTACCTAGCCTCCTGTTCAAAACTCAGCTCCAAATGGATTAAGGACCTCAAGATAAGACCTAATACCCTAAATCTGATAAAGGAAAAAGTAGGGAATGAACAAACTTATTAGCAAGGGAGAGTATTTTCTAAACAGGACACAGGTAGTTCAGCCTTTAAAACAAACTGACAAACAGGATCACATGAAACTAAAGGCATTTATACAAAGCTTGCCATCATTCAAGGAAAGAGGCAGCTTGAAGAATCAGAAAAAAACCTTTACCAGCTATATATCTGATAGAGGTTTAATATCTATTATAAGCATGTAAAAACAAATAGTTTTTAAAATGGTATACAGAACTAGAGAGTTTTCAAAATATAAATGTAAATGGCTGAGAAACATTTTCTTTTCTTTTAAATGTTCAGTTCACTTAGCCATCAAGGAAATGAAAATTAAAAGCTGCTCTAAGAATTCATTGTATCCCATTAAGAATGGATGACTAGGGGGAAAAAAACTGGGAGAAGATGCTGGCAAGGACTGAGGAAAAGAACATTTATTCATTGTTTGTAAGAATTCTACTTGGTTCAGCCACTTTAGAAATCAGTGTGAAGTCTCCTCAAAAAGTTAAAAATAGATCTATCACATGATACAGCTATACTATTCTTGCATACATTCCCCAAAGACTCTATATCTACCTATACAGATATTTGCTCATTCAGTTGGTTGCTCTTCTATTCACAATAGCCAGGAAATGAAAATAGCCTAAATATCCATCAGCTGATGAATGGATAATGAAAATGTGGTACATTTACATAATTGCATATTATTCACCTATTAAGAAAAATTAAATTATGATTTTTTTCAGATAAATGGATGGAGATGAAAACATCATCCTAATTGAAGTAACCCAGACTCAGAAAGGCAAAATCATGTTTTTTCCTATATGTAGATGTTAGTATTTAGCATTTAAATATATATGTTTCATTTTGATTATGCATAGAGATTAAGTAACCAGTAAGGTATGAAGGGGGAAGATGAGAATTTCTCAAGGGAAGGGAAGACAGATTATAGATTATAGTGTTATTGGGGGGCTAGAATGGAATGGGAAGAACTAAATTGGGTGGAGGTGGAAGGGAAGGGTAGATCAGGAAATATCCAACATTAAATATCTTTCAAAAAAGCCACATGGAATTCTACTATTGTAGAAGATTCCTAAATATATATGCATACATGCATACAAAAATAGTTTAAATTGTGTTACCCTATAGTCAGAGGAAAATACCCCAATATATTACCAAATAAATTTTGAATACCAGGAATGAGTTGCCTCCTTTTGATTTATTGGCCAGTTGTGTACATAGATCCCTAAAACATTATAGGCTACTGTCATTGCTCTAGGTTACCCTCCTGAACTTGAAAGGACTTGACTGAAGATATGACATTCTTGAGTCATAAAGAATAGAGAAATCTAGCTAGTGCTCAACTGGAAGCTTCACCCTACTATTTTTCAAAGATCTAGAAGATGCTATGCATACTACAGGGGAGAGAGTATTCATACATGTCACCTGGCTGTGAATTCTGGGAACTGCAATAACAACTTGCCTAGCAAGATATGCTCACTGCTGAAATAGTGGTGTTTTGGGTTTTTACTGCTATGAACAGACACCATGACCAAGGCATCTTTTATAAAGGACAGTGTTTAATTGGGGATGGCTCACATGTTCAGAGGTTCAGCCCACTATCATCAAGGTGGCATGGTAGTGTCCAGGCAGACATGGACTGGAGGAGCTGAGAGTTCCACCTCTTATTCAAAAACTGCTAGGAGAAGACTGGTTTCCAGGGAGCTAGAATGAGAGTCTTAAAGCCCATGTCCACTTCCTCCAATAAGGCCACATCCATTCCAACAAGGCCACACTCCTAATAGTGCCACTCCCTGGGTCAAGCATATCCAAACCATTAAAAATGACATGAGCATTATAGGAATTACTACTTTCAGATTGGACTTAAGGTCCACTTCATGAGATAAGAACCAAGATATAGCAATATCAACAAGGCCAAGACATGTGGCTGGATAGATCCTAAGGGAGAATCTACTGCTACAATTCTACTAAATGGACATAGCCATAAAACTATTCTTAATGACTTACTGTATACTTATAGATCAGTACCTTATTTAAGTCTAATCAAAGAAGCTTGTTCTTATAGTGGATGATAATTAACCCAGAGATTCATAATTAGCCAAACTGCAGAGAATAAAAGATTTTAGGGCATTTATCTATGAATGAATGTATCACATACCTCTCCTTGAGGCTTAGGGATCATTACCTAAGAGGAACAGAAAGATTGTAAGAGCCAGAGATGATATAAGACTACAAGGAAGCAATGTTTTTATGAATACTCTGAGATTGTAATGGCATGCACAAGACCTGAGGAAGCTCAAATAAGATAAATTTCCAGGAATGGAAGAAGCATCCCACACCTAGCTGAGCAAGAAGTCCCACACTTAGCTGAGAAGCTATTGGCATTTGATGGATTCTTAGAGAGTCAGTTTTATTTAGTGGTAGGGCCCTTGCCACATCAATCATAGTAACACTTCAGGACAGATATCATGCCCAAGAGTAGTTAGTCAACACAAATTGGACTCAATGGAATGGAGAGAAGAGAGAAGAGAGAAGAAGAAGAGGAAGAAAAAGAAGAAGAAGAAGAAGAAGAAGAAGAAGAAGAAGAAGAAGAAGAAGAAGAAGAAGAAGAAGAAGAAGAAGAAGAAAGAGAGAGAGAGAGAGAGAGAGAGAGAGAGAGAGAGAGAGAGAGAGAGAGAGAGAGAGAGACCATATCTAGGTAGAGAGATGAGAGTGTATCTTGGAGGAACAAGAGTAGAGGAATAAATATATTCTATAAATTTCCCAAATAATTGCTAAAACATTATTTAAGACTACAATTTTAATGTCAATTATTTATTGACATCTGAGAAGTCAATAAAGAGAAAGTTGTCAATATTTACAATATAAATAAAATATAATAATAAACCCCAAGAGAATTGTCTCAGTGTATTATTCTATTTATATTTTGTTAACATCTAAATTAAAAGGAGGTTTTAAATAAAATTCATCACTATTTGCTCATGAAATATACAGCTAATTCACTAAGTAAATGGACAGTCTAAAGCAGGACTATGGATATCTGTATTCTCTTGTAAAAGAAGTAATACACAGAATCCTTTGAATCAAAAGTCTTACATTTCAATATAGTGATATAAAATTCATAACATTTAATATAATGTTTGAGAGTAAAGGCTTTGAGTCCAGACACACCTAATTTGAATTCAGCTCCTGAAACTTCGTAGTTTCTTTAACTACAGAATAATCATTCTCCCCTCTGAGCTTTAGCTTCCTCTACAGTAGAGCACATGGAATATTATTTAGAAGTCCACAGAACTACTGTGCAGATAGTATGAAATAATTCCTGTGAATAAACTTAGGACAGTGGTTTAATTCTAATAAATATTCAACAATGTTCTTATTTTTACGCATGACTCATGGACTGATATAGCCTCAGGACCTCCCAGGAGAATTCTGGTTTGCTCCTATGCCACCCTCACTGAAACAAAATTATTAAGCAATTACAGGATGTCCCCAAAGCACTATGACATGCACATCACCTAATCTATCCTCTCCTGCCTGGAATTCCTGAGGGCCGCTTCAAAATTCTTTCTCTTCTTAGCAGGTTGAAGTTGTATCCTTATGGTCTTCAAATAGTCTTATTGCCTATGAATTTCATGTAAGAAAAAATTTCACCTGTTATCATTAAACATATAAGAGTCCACTAAAGATGCAGTATTTGGAATAAATGATCTTGAAAAACTGGGTACACATGTGCAAAGGAGTAAAGTTGGTCTCTGACTTTACATCACTTATAGGTATTAACTAAACTTCTAGAAGAAAATATAGGGTGCAATCTTCATGATAGTGGCATGAAGATGGTGGCAAGAGAGTAGGTGTGTCTTTAAGGGGTTTAATTCTAACGTTTTAGGTGAAAAAGTTCCAAGGATTTCAGTGCAACCTGTATATACTAGAATCTACTGAACTATACCCTTCACCATGTTCAGTGCAGTCAGTTTTAAGTTTGACCAGGAACAAACACAAGGAGGGAGGACACATGTGTATGTGCCAATGTATTTAAACAAATGCCTATATGTCTATCTCTTATGCAATAGTACAGTAAGCATCATTGGAAATATAGTTGCTACCCCTCATCCCACTTTGATTTCTTCCCCCTTTCCACCTCCTAGAAAGTATGCATGAATAGAGGTGTTTTGAATTCTTCCTTTCCAATTATATCCCCTTGATCTCCTTTAGTTGTCTTATTGCTTTAGCTAGAACTTCAAGTACTATGCAGAGTAGATATGAACAGATTGGGCAGCCTTGTGTTGTCCCTGATTTTAGTGAAATTGCTTTAAGTTTCTCTTCATTTAATTTGATGTTGGCTACTGACTTGCTGTACATTGCCTTTGTTATGTTTATGTATGCAGCTTTTATTCCTGATATCTTCAAGACTTATAACATGAAGTCATGCTAGATTTTCTCAAAATGTTTTCAGCATCTAATGAGATGATTGTGTTTTTTTTTCCTTTTGGTTTGTTTGTAGGGTAGATTATGTTGATGGATTTTTGGATATTGAACCATCTCTGTATCCTTGAGATAAAGCCTACTTGACCATGATGAGTGATGTTTTTAATGTGTTCTTGGATTTGGTTTATATCTTAGTATTTTGGCATCAATGTTCATAAGGGAAATTTGATCTGAAATTCTCTTTTTTTGTAGAGTCTTTGTTTGGTTTAAATATCAAGGTGAGTGTTGTCTTATAGAACAAGTTTGGCAATGTTGCTTCAATTTTGTGGAATAGTTTAAGGAGTATTGTATTAGCTCTTCTTTGAAACTTTGGTAGAATTCTGCACAAAACCATCTGACCCTAGGCATTTTCTTTGGGTTGGGAGACTTTTAATAACTGTTTCTATTTCCACTATTTAATTTGTTTACCTGACCTTGATTTAACTTTGGTAAAGTGGTATCTAACAAGAAAAGTATCCATTTTATTTGATTTTCCAACATTATTTAGTACAGGATTTTGAAGTAAGACCTAATGATTATTGGAGTTCCTCAGTGTCTGTTGTTATGTCCCCATTTGCATTTCTTGAAATTCAGTCTTGAAATTCCCACTGCCCCCCCTCCCCATGTATGTAGTATCTAAAATCTCTTTCAAAGTTCTGGAATTCATTGTGATATAACAAGAATTTCAGAAAATGAAGCTATTATGGAATCACATTTGAATAATAGATTCCATTTTACTTATACCCAATGTAGGACTGCCACTCTACAAACGATGCTTTCAGCACATAGAGGTTACTTGGATCTACAGCCAATTGGGATAAAAGATCTCTGAGGTTACAAATTGATCTTATAGCACCAGGTATAAGTGAAATTCTGATATGATTCCAAAGATTACTCTATAGCATTAGTTCAAAATGGTTAGTGCCATGACTTGGATATGAAGTATTCCCCAAAGACTCATGCAAGGAAGGCTTTATCACCAATGTGGAAGTATTCAAAGGTGGAGTATTTGGGAGGTATTCAGATTATGAAAGATCTGATTTCACAAAAGGACCAATGCACTGATAGGCTTATAGCATAATGATAGTCTTAAAACTTAATGTGCTATTGGAATACTTGATGAGGCGAGGTCTAGTTAGAGGACTGTGTAAAGTGCCCATGGTGATATTCTCTCTACCACCCCCCCGTAGAGAGCCATATTGGGGTGTCTTGTCACCTGGCAGGAACTTGATATTGACCAAGGTGAAGTTCCTCTCCCAGCTTCTGAGCAAGGAAATTTCTGTGCTAGTCACAATCCGGCTCCACTTAGGGTGGAGTGAAGGTGAAGTTCTTTGTTCCTCCAGGTCTACGACTTCCTGAATTAAGCAGGTGACCTGCCCAGCTGCCCCAGCAATAGAGCCAATGCCTAGTGAACAGCCAGACCAGTTCTCTGGAACACACCCTGGAATTTGGGGGAAGGGTCTTGCCTGAAACCTTAAAACCTCGGTCCCCCAATAAATCATGAGACTTTGAACAGTCATGTTGTCTTAGTCTTGGTCTCTCTTTGCCGCCTCCCTGTCTATCCCCAGCTTCTCTTCCAGATAACCAGTTCAAATGAAACCACAGGTGGTTTCACACACATCCCCCCCCCCCATCTCTTTGCGCAGCTTTGCTCTAGGTCATCCTCCTACATTGATGGGCTGCATTATAACAGGACCAGAAACAATAAAGCCAGTCAACATGTACTGAAACTTCTGAATCAGTATAACAGACCATGGAATTCTGGCTTAATCCCTGGATTGTAAATCATAGTGGAGCTCAGAAGAGAGAACAGTCTGCACTTCCTGATAGAGTGTGACTCAAACTAATTCTACTCCGCTATGAGGCCCTTAGTGCCTGCAGTTTCCTACAAACCACTTGCATCTAAAGTGGCCTTGAAGAGTTACTGACTTGGGCTCTTTCCATCGCATACCTGGTTTCTCAGAACCATCATCATCTCAGAATCATTACACTATTGTTTAGCTGCACTCCGCAAATAACAGAGAACAGTTTCTTTCATGCATCTCCAGGGCTTGAACCAGTGAATGAACCACAGTAGAAGCCAAACTAACCTATGTTGAGAATGACTGTCTAAAAAGCAAGTCAGTACCACAACTAAACGCAGAACCCAAGTCTTCTATTTCCAGAGTCAACATTCTCTTTCCCATGACTGAGAATACTCCAGCTCCTTATAGACACCCCCCAAAAGAAGTCATCATCACCCTCCCCAGATAGATGTGTGTCTCTTTCACAACATTTACCTAGTTGCCCTTCCCTAATATTCAGTGCCTACTTTGAACCATGCCCTGTGTTATATTCAGACACAAAGGGTCTGTATGGTTCCCTGAAAATATATATTGTTTTATAAAACATGATACAATATAACTCATTTCAGACTCCCTTGTTTTTCAGCAGTAAGATTTCAGGAAAGATATTTAATTTCTGTCTCATTTTACCTATCTATAAAATACAGATAATAACAGCATCTCTCATAAAGTTGTCATGAAGATTAAATCGTCAATATGTGTAAAGCACTTGGAGTTATACTTAGCTCTTGCTAAGAGCTATTTATGTATTAACCACCATTGTATTATTTCATAAGTAAACCCTTGATAGAATATCAGTTCTTAAAAGGTGATTTTTATTTATTATTATTACTTTCTTACCCTTCTGTAGGTAGAGAGATAAGCATTTGTCTACCTATCTTTATGTGTAATGACCAAGCAACTTTAGCCCAATGCCCTTATCAGCTGTAAGATTCATTTTGTCTGCCATCAGCATGGAAATAGTGATAGTATTCACTCTACAGACCTTCATGGGATTTAAAACAGAAAGCTTTCAACATAACCTGATACATAGTAAGAGGCCAGTAAGAGAGCTATCTGCTGAAGAATTTAAGAAAGAAGGATGTATGCTTTGCTATTGGACACAGGGGACCCCTATCCATCTGTTTTCCACGAAGTAGACTTCTCTGGAAAACTAGAGAGCTGTCTTGATGTCAAAAAAGATATATGCCATCACTTTGGCATGAACCCTTTTTTGCCACAGGCGATGAGCAGAGCTAGTTTCATATGCTCTATAACATCTCAGTAGATTTTAAATTAGCCAGTATCTTACTGTTATGTGAGGCATGCATTAGATGTCACAGAAGAGATAGTTATAAATTAGAATTTACTCTTTTCAGTTAATCAAAAGTGTGAGAGACTCACAAGTATATCAAAAGTAAAGATAGAGCACATGGTATGGGAGTATGATTTGGGTGGTTATTTTTCACTTAGCATCAGATTTCAAGACTCATCTGTGCTTTGATGATAATTAATGTTGTGGAATAGTATTTTGTATCAGAGCATAGATTTTTCGGGGTGAGGTATGATTAACTATAACCAGGAATGAGGACACTAGAAAGATCATTAATATGGCATGTGAATTACATCTCAAAAAATTGTTATTTTAAAAGTTTAGTGCCAATCTGAGTAGAGAAGATATGTTTAGGTTTGAATATAAAGGAAATTTTCCTAAAAAGAGGTGCTCTGTAGTAAGAAAAGTAGGAAAAGACAGGTTGCACCATGGGCTTGATAAATTGGATTTGCCTGAGTGCCAAATAAGAGAATGATCTGGCGTTTAAGATTTGGACATGAAACATTTCTGAGAGATTTATCTCAGGAAGGTCACAGACAAAGGATAGAAGATCATTGGAGGTTAAGAGTAACTACAGAAAATTGTTGGGAGATGACCGGAAACACTTATATCCTTGTGACAAAACAGTCAAAGATTATTCCTCAGTCAAAATAGAACGAAGCACTGTTAAAGCAAGCTCAACTAAATCCCCAAAGCATAATCCCAAGTACAAAATGTTGTAATCAAAGAGTTACAGACTGTGTGTGTGTGTGTGTGTGTGTGTGTGTGTGTGTGTGTGTGTGAGAGAGAGAGAGAGAGAGAGAGAGAGAGAGAGAGAGAGAGAGAGAGAGAGAGAGATAACATTCTTAAGAAGATAGGTAACTCTGAAATTAGAAGTCAGAGTTGTGCTTACCAGCTACTATGAGTGTTGTATGTGGTTCTGAACATCAGGAAAACAGTGAGATTAGGGTTATGAGCCATTTCTAGAACATCCAGTTTCACTTCCAGAACTGCAATGATGTAACCCACCTACAGTCATTGAATGACTTACTTGAAGCTACCCAACTGGGATGTGGCAGAATGAATCTGGAAGCCCTCACTGCAGCATCCAATCCCGTCTCTATAGCCACTGTAGACTCCCAGCCTGGGCTACAGCTCCTGAGTCTCTAGGATATGAGAATAGAATGGGTTTGAGCACAATCCATCATAATCTTGTTTGCTGAAAGACGACCTCATTTGCCACCATCTAACTGAATTCAAACCTCATGGAAAGGTGACATAATAAAAACACTCTTCTCAGACTGAGCCTGCTTTGGACTAATGAATCGTTCAGATATGAAATTAGAAGTATGTTACAAAGTGCATAGAGACTGCAGGACAAATTGTGCTGTGACACTGATTTCAATTATGTCTTAACCTTCAGCATGATGATGTGACATTTTACTCCTGTGTCACCTAACGATCAGCTCTCTTCCTTTGATTCCATTTGTTAAATATGAGCTTTGCTGTGCTCCATCGATTTCTCCAAAGATTCTTCTGTTTACAGCTTTGATAATCTTTGTTTAATCTGTAGGAGTAATTGGATTCTGACGACAGTGGCTGGATTTCCCAAACCACCCAGACCAGAAAAATTATGGGAGAGCCAAAGCAACATAGACCCTCCAGATCCAGAAATCTCTTTTGTGCTCCAGCTAAGATTGACCTTTTCCTCTCAGGTTTGAAAGGTTATGTCCTAATCACTTCAGATGGAGTAACAAAAAGAGATGTGTTTCCCTTAAATGAAATGAGGCTATAAAAGTCACAGCTCCGTGGCCTGAATTCTTTCATTGCTAGGACTGATTACAGTCTCATCCAAGAAAATACGAATGAATGAACTAATTTATCTCTTAAAAAAACATTCCCTTCCAGAAACACACAGAAATGGAGACTTCATAGTTTATTTTATATAGTGACATTCTCTGTTTTCCAATGCAGAAGTGGAGGAATGGGCACATGGCTGCTGTTGGTTCTTAACTTGGCTCTGCCCTTTGATGGAAGGATAACCTTGGGCAAAGTGACCTCTATATTGTAGTTCCCCACATGGAAAATGAAAGGCACTAATGCAATTTACAGAGAGGCTAGACAAACAGTTCCATCAACTCAGAAAATCCTGAGGGCTTTTGCAGTGTATCACATGTCTGCTAACCAAGGAAGAGAAGTAGCATACACAAAATATCTTGGAGAAGACTAGGCAATGGTCAGGTTGTTTTGATATTACAGGCAGAAAAGTATGTGTACATGGGAAAGAAAGAACCATATCTATGCATGGCATCTGTGCCTATGGGAAAGAGGTATCAACTTGGAAAGAACTTTAAGGGACACATCCTTAATTGAGGGCGGAGGAGTGAGGAGCAGGGACCCTACCTGCAAAATTCAACTGTGACCAACATCAGGGTGTCAGTGTAAACAGAACATCTTTCCTTGCTGCAAAATCAGGAGTATTAGCTCATTATTTATTAGTTTTAAAGCCTTATTGTCTTACATTATTTATATCAATAGGTTTAATTGTGTTTATTTTCATACATGTGGATTATGGTGGTCTGAAGGAGAATGGTCCCCCTGGGCTCATATGTTTGAATACTTGGTCTCATTGGTGGAACTGTTTGGACTTAGGATGTATGACTTGGAGGAGATGTGTCACAGGGAGTAGGCTTGATGCTTCAAAAGCCTCCCACCATTCCTGGTGTGTCTCTGCCTCCTGTTTGTTGATGAAGATGTGAGCTCTCAGCTGTCCCTACCCCTACTCCTTTGTTCCACTATCATGGACTCCAACCCTTGAAACCATTAGCCCAACTGAACATTTTCTTTCATAAGATTTACCCCAGTACTGGTGTTTTGTCACAGTAATGGAATAATAACTAATATGGTACATAATACATTTTAGTCATCTTTACCCCTTCTCGGGTCCACCCATAGCTGACAAATCACTTTCTTTGTCTCAACTATCATGATTCTTGTCTTTGTGTATTTGTTGCTTTTGGGACCCACTGCTTATAGGAAGATGGATTAGAGCTTGTCTACAGGAGCATTTACATTTACCAGTGTCTACAACCCTGAAGAAAATGTGATTCTCAACCCCATCCACAACATAGATCCTCAGAAAACAGTGAGGCTCCATGCACCTCTTCTTCTTCTTCTATGGAAAAGTGCTGACAGGCACAGCCATGTTCAAATCTTGGGCGGGTGATCCCAGCTGCTGTGGATGCGAAAACACAAAGGGCAAGGAATCTCTGAACATCAGCAGTTCACACTGATCACCACGGCTCATCCATACCTCCATTGCTTACATTCCTTTAATCACATCTTCATGATGTTTCTCAGGCCTTGGGTTGGATGATGTTGGTGTCCTCTGTTTGGATGGCTGTTCCACAGTCATTTATTTTGACCATTTTCACCATTTGAGTCTCTGCAGTCCCCATTGACCACTACAAAAGAAGCTTCTTGAACCAAAGCTCAAAGAAACACCAATCCATGGGCATAAACATAATCATTTAGAAGATAATTTGATGGGCACATCACATCCACTTAGCGAAACAGCAGCAGTAGCCGCAGTGCCTTCCCCTAATAGGGTCCAAGACCTCCCAGACATAGGCATTTGACAAGACTGTATTAACAGTCATGGATTCTTTCAGTTTGTCCTCTTTATAGCACTTTCTTTCAGATAATATGTAGTTTTAACAGAAAGATATTACTGAAAATAACTAAATTAAATTCACTTACCAGAATTAATTATAATGCTACTGTCATTTCTCAGGCATCACAACAGGAAGAAGTTAACGATATATTGTGATGAGTCCATTTTGGAAAATGAATACACAGCTAGGAAATTGCATTGCTGGTATTCAAATTTTAAAATGCTGATTTTTTTCTCTTTCTCCTTTTGCTGGTATGTACCATTATTGGTTCCATTCTTCCTCAAACCTTCATGTACTAACCTCTGGATCCCTTTAATCATTTAAAATATTGCCAATTTTTGTCTTTGTCTCTATCTCTATCTCTATCCCATTTTATCTGGTCTTCCATATGCACTATGATAAGTAGACACTCCTGTGTTTGGCATCAACTTTAGCCCCTCATGACAACCACCATTTCAGAACTTCAGCATTGGAAGGGAGAGCTCAGCACCAGTCCAGTCTCAAGAGATTATGACTCCCTTCTAATCTGTAAGGAAGTCTTTCCCACCATGTGATCCAGCCACACATACTGAAAGTCAATCGTTGTATGGTCAACATCAGACAGAACCTCTGTTCAAGCAACTGATGCAATTCTTCTTGCTAATCACCTTTATCACTATTTTTTTTGGCATGTGTGAAGGCTCATGGGTGTATGCATGTGCTCTCTCTCTCTCTCTCTCTCTCTCTCTCTCTCTCTCTCTCTCTCTCTCTCTCTCTCTCTTCCTCCCCCTCCCCTTGGTGTGTGTGTGTGTATGTGTGTGTGTGTGTGTGTGTGTTTGTGTATATGCACACATGTGTAGGTGAGGGATCATCCTCAAATATCTTTCTTTATTATTCTCCACCATATTTATGGAGACAGTCTTTCTTTCAGTGAAACTCCATGGTGCTTACTATTTCAATTAGACTGGGTGGTCAACAAGCTTCCAAGATCCACCTGTACTATAGCATAGTGTACTATAGTGTATTATACTATACTGTACTATATTCTATAGTATATTATATTGTACTGGGTTATATTATACAGTATTATAATGTACTGTACTTTACTACATTGTACTATATTATAGTGTATTATATGTACTGTATTGTATTATTGTGTACTAAAGTGCATTACCATACTCTTCCTTACTTTACTACATTATACTATCCTATATTGTACCATGTTATCTCTGAGCACTGTTTCTTTTTCTATGCTGACACTTAATCTAAGGCCTCGAGCGCTAGGCACAGGCATACCCAAGGACTAAAGCATGCGAGGCACAGGCACATCCAAGTCCTTGAGCATGCTAGCCACCATCATACCCCTTAGCTGCACCCCAACTACTGTCTTGGAGCATCTTAACAGCTCTCCTAAACTTTAGATGTATGCTAGATCTCCTTTGGTATATTCTGTAATCTCTTCCTATTGTAATAAAAACCAATTTTGTATCAATTTAGTTATCCATATCCTTATTTTTGATTAATATCCCTATGTCTACCTTTAATTTTTTTCTTCTGGACTGGTTATAATAACCCCTTAGGTGTGCATGTGCCTAGCATGCTTGAGGCCTTGAATTGAGTCTTAGCATAGAAAAAGAAACAGTGTTCCGAGACAACATAATACAGTATAGATAGTACAATGTAGTGAAATATGAAAGGGTATAGTAATATACTGTAGTACAGTATAATACAGTACAAACAAATGCCCATTGCAATATTGAGTTGAATAGAATATTTTGTGTATTGTTCATTTCATAGCTTCATGCATACTATGACTCTGGAATGTTTGAAAATATCATTCAAGTCATGGCTCTCACAACAACATGCCAGTGGATTCACCCACAAGAGCCAGCTTACTATTGTTGGCTGGGAAGAGCATTTCAGGTCTATTAGTGTTGTTTGTTTTATTCTTTCCAGAGATAAATCACACATGTCAACAGAATTGTATTGATTTAATATTCATAAAAATTTTAATTTCTCTTTACTGACTTTGTATTTCTTTCTTGTGTTTATTCCAAATTGTTGGAGTCTGAATAATTGGGAATTGATGGGACTTTACTTTTGCTATCTGACCCCTGGGAGTCTTTAAATGAATAAATGGAGTGTGAAGTATTAATCTCTATTTGGTGAGACTACTCAATGAAGACTACTGTTTCTTGTTTCTTCTTCAACTAAGCCATTTAAGACTCTCACACCTTTTGAATGAGGAATAGCTCTTTGACATGTGAATTGGTAGCTTTTCCAATTCTATGTTTTCTGGGTTTCTGATGAAGTTACAAAGGCAAGAAGAAGGCTCTGTGATTTTATGTATCTGACATTCAAAAAGTCCTTTCCTCCCGACTGGGAGGACATGATGGACATTTTTTCCCTTAGCATCTATAGACATCAGTCCCAGTCCCCCTATGGATGCTCAAGACCTTCTGTGCTCAAGTCCCTTTAATAAAATGTACCACTGTGTGATGGTTTGTATATGCTTGGGCCAGGGAGTGGCACTATTAGGAGGTGTGTCCCTGTTGGAGTAGGTGTGTCACTGTGGGTGTTGTTTATAAGTCTCTCATTTTAGCTGCCTGGAAGTAAGTATTCTGTTAGGAACCTTCAGATGAAGATGCAGGACTCTCAGCTCCTCCTGCACCATGCCTGCCTGGATGCTGCCATGTGATACTGGACTGAACTTCTGAACCTATAAGCCAGCCCCAATTAAATGATGTTCTTATAAGTGTGGCCTTGGCCATGGTGTCTATTCACAACAGTAAAACCTTAACTGAGACAGTGTTTTCAGGTAACCTAAGCATTCCTCTTGTATGTTTAAATCATCTCTAGGTTTATTTATTATTCTTAATGCAATGTAAGTGCTATGGAATGGCTGTTGCTCTGCAATGAATTAGAAGTCTATATAATTATATAAAATCTCTTAAAGGACCTATCTTTTATTGGTATAAACAGATCTATCCTGATTATATAAACATAATACTTACAAAATGATTAAAAAGGATATTGCCATATAGATTTTTGACAGCTTTATTGATATGTAACTCATAATTCACAAAATTCATCTATTTAAACTGTACAAACCAGTGGCTGTGAAAACTTACACAGATGTACAACTATTGACATGCTCAGTTTTAGATTACCACTCTACAAAGACACTCAACCACAATTAATAATTGCTCCCCATTATTCTGTCTCTTACATTTTGAGGTTTCTATTATTAAATGGCATATATGTTTATAATTCTTAGATGTTCTGAATAGGTAGCCATTTTATCAATATATAGTGCCCTTCATTGTCTCCTGAAATGGTATTGTGAAGTGAAGATGCCCGAGTATTTACTAGGCAAGCTCTCTGTCACTGAGCTGCACCCACAGTTTTCTTGAAAAAATTCCTGACTTAAAATCTGCTTTGTGTGTTGTTAGTGCAACTAAATCAGGTCTGTTTTAATTACTCTGAATGAAATACACTCTTTATCCATGTACTTTCACTTTACGTTTATCTTATTGTTTTTAATTTATTTTAATTTTTCAATTATTCCAAATTGAGTCAACAGACAATCAAAATTGAAATTTTCCTTTCTTCAAATAACATTGGAAGAAGAATGAAGAAAGGAGCCACAGAGAAAAGAAAATATTTACAGATTATATATTTGCTATATTTGTGTATCTATGTGTGTGTGTGTATTTGACCCTTGCAAACTTCAATGATAATAAAACAAACAAACAAAACCCAAAGATATAACAATAAAGAAAGGCTAAGCGTGGCAGCAAATGCCTATGATCCAGCACTTTGAATACTGAGGTCTAGGTTAGTTTGTGTGGTACAGGGAGAACGCAGTCTTAGTCCCAGCCCCACAAAATGACAAAACACTGTAGCATATATCCACTAAAGATGACATAATGATGACATGTAAGCACAAAAATGTCCCTAAGCCATTGGTCATTAGGAAAGTAGACAAAATGTCACTTCATACCTACTAGAATGACAAAGTAGTTGACAACTGACAATGCCAATTGACAACATCCAGTGCTTACAAGTAGAGCCACAAATGGGGCCCTCGTAGTTTGGTAATGAAAAGACAAATGGCACACATACTTAATAAAAAGACAAAACAAAAAAACCCCTAAAAACCAAAAACAAAACCCCAAAACAAAACAAACAAAACCTGACAAAAACAAACAAACAAAAAACCTATGAACATATTTTATTCATACATTTCTTGTGTCTGTCAGCAGACCCAGCTCTATATTTCCAAAAACTATTACTCCTCTGGAAATTTATGTTCATCAAAAAAGAATAACTCTATAAGAATGTTAATAATGATTTCAGATGTGATTGCCACAAATTGGAAACAACCCAGACACCCTTCAACAAATGAATGCACAAATAAACCATGGTCAATTAACCCAGTGGAATGGTGTTTAGCAATAAAACGGAACGAACTAGTAATATCTGTGACATCCCAGATAAATTTCAAATTCATCCTGCCAAGTGAAAGAAGCTAAACCAAAGGCTGAAATCCTTTGAATTACATTTACATAACATCTGGAAAAGACAAGTGTCACAGGATTTTCCCTGTCCAATTACATAATTAATATCACAGTTTATAAGATGTCAATACAATAATATTAGAGCTGATTGATAATGATAAAAGCTTTATCCCAAAGTTTCGTTTCTTTTCTTCCTTCCTTCCTTCCTTCCTTTCTTTCTATTAGATATATCTTTTTTAGACTAAATAATGCTTTATTAACTTTCTCAAATACTTTAAAACTTTAAAAACTTTCTTAACTTTATTAAATTTCTTAAATGTCAATGAGATCAATAACACAGCTGCTGAAGTATACTGGATTTTAAAAAGGACTGATGAAGTAGATCAACCTCCACATGTGATATATTCTTTATTTACATTTCAAATGTTGTCCTCTTTCCTGGTTCCCACCCCGAAAATCCCCTAATCCATCCCCCTTCCCCTGCTCACCAATCCACCCACTCCTGCCTCCCTGTCCTGGCATTCCCCTATACTGGGGCATCTAGCCTTCTCAGAACCAAGAGCTTCTCGCCCCTTTGATGTCCAACAAGGCTATTCTCTGCTTCATATGCATCTTATCCCAACGTTTCTAACCTTGTGAAATCTTGGCTATTTGTGGATGGTAATTGCCACGCGGGTTCACGTCTACAGCCATGGTTCTTCTCTCCGCCACCCCCTTGGGAAGCTCCTTCCCTCTACAACTTTAAGCTCCACCCCCTTTTCCCTGTCCAATCATAGACCTTCTCTGCACTAATGTAATTGGACAGGGAAAATCCTGCAGCAGACAAGTCTGTAAAGAAAGAAAGAAATGTTGATGCTGGGGACTGTAGTGGGGAGACAGGGTGTGAAAGAAAGAAGTTAGAAAGTGATGGCGTGTAGCTTGGCAGTGCTGCTGATCATGGACCCGCATGCATTCATTCACACACAAATAACTGTAAAGAAAATGGGTTGGATTTTACAGAACTTGCTCACTATTCAAGAAGTGAATTTGAGACTGGGCATTGTTCGAAAGTGATGGACAATGTGCTGTGTCTATACAATTCCCAATGTGAAACTGAAGACATTGAATCAAACAGATGCCAGCCTTCCTCTGGTCCTACTGTTTGTGTAGTTCACACATATCAAAAAGCCAGAGTGTCACAGTCCCTGTCTGCTGTGCAGTCTCCCAATTCAGAGCCCTAAATAGCATCAAAATGGGGGAAAGTAAGAGCTACATTCTCAGATCTCCATCCTAAATTATCGCAAGAATTGCTCTCTAAGGTAGAAAATCTTTCCTAATGACTGAACTGACTTTGTCAATCTCTACTTGAGCAGGGCTGTGTGCTCATTCGTTTCCTTTCTCCTGTGGTGATCCCAATTGTCAAATTGATACTTATAAAGAAAACTGGTATATGGATAGATACAGATCAACTATAGTCATCCCAGTGTTTAAAATGCAACTATCTTCCTCTTTGGAGTCTTGAAGATGTGATCTTTCTTTCCACATCATATTATATATTACAAACTCAATACCACAAACTTAGAGCATAGTTTTCACCCTCAAATTCTCTTCAAGTCTTTTTTTCCATTTACCAAAGATGATCTGGCTCACCAAGCAGCAATCATAGCTCAGAGAGATGCTTTAGTCTGAGGTTGGAGTCTGTACAAAGACGTGATTGAATTTTATCTTCCAGAATAGACAGTCAAGAAAGAGCCACCTGTTTATTTCGACATTAATCCAGAAATCACCCAAGGAGCTTCTCCACAGGGCCTGTGCTTCGTGAACAAGTACTTGCATGCTCTCTTCAGATTATTGGATCTTTTTATTTTATTTGGGAATTTAGTATAACTACCAATTCAGAGAGAAATGGTCTCTGCATACAGCCAAATAGAATGTGAATCGATTGGTGAAATAGCTCTGCTTGTCTTCATGAAATTTATGTATAGAGTAAAATATATCCAAGTGTGAAATACAGAAAAAGACACAGAATATAAAAATCACCTACGATCTCCCCCCTCTGATAGTGCATCTTTTAACAAATTAAGATCCCAGGGTGTACAATACATCCTGGCTTACTCTGGATCATTTTGTTTACAGGGATGCAATATGCATTATCTTGTGCCACTAAATATTCTTCTGCAACATGATTTTAATGGCTTCATAATATTTCATTGTGCGGCCATATTATAATTTATTTCACAAGGCATTTGCAGTGAATATTTATGTTGTTGTGATTTATCACAATTGTAAATAACGTTGCTAACATCACACTTGCATTCCTAAGTATTTTCTTTGGATAAATTCCTAGGAGTCAAATCCCTTGAGGAGAGTAGATAAATGCTTAAAAACCTTCCAACACATCTTGTCAACATACCCCCGAGAAAGGGCACAGCAATTTATACCACCTCCATCAGTAGATGTAAGTCTTAGCACATGGCAGTAAGAGGTGTTCCATGTGGGACTTTATTCTTGTCAACTCAAAAGATGAATAATGGCATCTCACTGTTGTTTTAATTTGCATCTGTTTGATACAGAATGTGATTTTTTTTTATGTCTGTGGTATCTGTGGGTCTTTCCACTTGTGGATATTAATTTGTATTCCTTTCTTTTCCACTATTGGCTGTCCATTTTCAGTCTTACTAATCCACTAAATTGCAAAACAAAAATTAAATATATTAGCTTTGGAAGAAACATTAATGCTAAAATTGTGCATAGAAACCATTCTAACATGTCAGGCATGGTGGTTGATCCTGACCACTTGAGAGGTAGAGGCAGGGGTTCAGGAATTCAGGGATCGCCTCAGCTTCATAACTAGTTCAAAGCCATCCTGACACCCTTTTTCACAACTGAAAACAATGGCAATAACAGAAGTTCTGATGTTATAAGCTACAAATTAATTATGGTGAGTAATGTTGGGTTTCTGGGAATTGGAGTCTGGGGCATAAGGGGAGGCTAGTCTTTTTGTTTGCTTTCTCAAGTTGACTCATTCTCCACTGTGCTGTCGCATTCTTGACCCCAGGATGTTGATCACTGTACACTTTGTTGCCAGTTTGTTAATTTCCTAGTTGGTTTTGGTTAAAGGGCATCCATGGCAATAGATAGGTAACAGGAGTAAGGCATGGGGATTGTGTGAATTCTGTTCCCTGTCTGTCCTTCATCTATTATTTTTAACTTTCATTCTTTTCTCATACATTATATTTCAACCTCAGTTTACGCCCCTCCCCTCTTCCCAGTCCCTACCCCATCTCCCCACTCCACCAGATTAATCCTACCTCTGTCCCACCCCACAATACACATAAAGAAATGAGCAGGTCTTCCATGGATATCCATGAGTCTGCATTCCTTGTAGCCAGTGCTTGTGTTGGGTGAACCTGCCCATAGAGCCAGTTGCTAATCGAGAGGCTCGAACTCTTAATTGCTGTGTTTACTCTGGAGTGTCGGTAGCTTGCTGATGCTGGTGGTGGCACCTCTGCCATCCCCTGTGGCTCCCTTTCATTGTGGCCACGCTCCTGTGCACTTTCATTCGCTTTGTGTATAAATCCTTCATAGAATCATCACTTGTGTTACATGGGAGACAGTTTATATGCTTGTTGCATTTCACTTTTCACAATAGCTATTCACAAATTGTGTAGTAAACTGAAACTCCTGTTATCCGCTCCCTCCCATGAAGTCTTTTGGCTTTGCCTTTCTCTAACGTGGTCAGCTTTATCAAATTTTTTATTGTGTGAATGGCCTCTGTAATCTCAATTTGTCATAGTTTACTGTTTATTATAAACTTTTAGCCATTTGCTATCATCTCAACAATTGTTCCCAAATTTTATTTTTGGGAAGTCTTCCAACTTTGTTTAAAATTATTATACAGCATAAAATTATGTTCAGTCAAGTTGCTTGTAGGCTGTTCAAACAATAAGGAAGGCTTCCAATTCACAAAGCTTCCTTATGCTAAGAATTGTACATGTGGTACCCTGGGTTATTTTCTAATATTTTAATTTATATTTTATCTATACATCTGTCCATTTTCCAGTTAATGAACAGTAAGTTTTTTTTTTCTTTCCCTAATCTTTGGCTATCTTGAATAATATTGCTGTGAATACCCATGTTCAGCACTGTGAGCTTACATAAATTTTATTTTTCTATATGGAATAAATTAGGGTTCAGACACATTTATAGTCAAGAAAAGTAAAATTAATGCAAGAACAAAATGTCATTTTGATCTTAAGAGTATGGGAAAAATAAAATTATTAACTCTTACTCCTGGTGGGCGTAAGCGCAAAGTTGGTGTCTGGAGGCAGTGTAAAATCTCAATAGAGTTATTGGAAAGTAAAATAGTAATAATTCTCGAAATTAAAAGCCCACCTGTCACTCAACCCAGCTACTTTGCTGAGAATTGAATGCACTGTGATAACGGCGCCAACATGTCAGGATACACATGTATAAACCAGAACATTTACATCAGTGTGGCTGACGAAAGTCAATACCAAGGACAAACACATGACAGAAAGAATTTTACAGCCTCTTTTAAAATAATGAATTGTTGCTGTAGTAGTTAGAAAGCTTTCTGAGGTATTGCCAGTGTTGAGATATAGCTTATAAGATAACATTTTCATTACACAAACAATGGCAAGGGGGGGTGGTGTCTATAGAAGAAATGCAGAGGGGCGGAGCAAGCACTGCAGCAGTTCTGTGAGCAGAGCATGTCACTCCTTACTTTACTTGCTACTGTGACAAACTGCCAGACAAGTAGCAACGCAAAGAAAGAAGGGATTATTTTGGTTCACGGTTTGAGGCCATATTTCAATATGATTGGCAGGACAGTCATGGACAGGACCACAGAAGTCATGTGACAGCTGGTCACACTGTGTGCGTAGAGACAAGAATGCTAGTTTTTGCCGTGCTTGATTAGTCTAGGACCTGGTGGGATACTGCTGCAAACATTCAGCTGTGTTAAGTCTTTCTGAAAATATATCCATAGTCATCAAAAATGAAGATTGTCACAGACAAGTTAGTTGCTTATAGGATTTGGAAGAGAAGCAAGAAAAAAATAAAGACTAGCCTACTCATATGATCGACGAGCTTTTTTATAAAGTGAAGCAAAATCACTCTTCCGATTGCTGCACATGTAACATGGAGGCTGTGAGATTCTTCCATGTCATGCAACTCTTGAGCTGTCATAGACATCATGGATGCTACACCCTGCCAGAGGAAGGCTCATTCACACACGCACAAGCATAAAACAAAAACAATTTAACATTTTTGGAAAAGCTAAGATGCACGGCTACTCATACTAATTAATGATTAATTAATGCTAATTAATGTTAATGAATTAATATAGAGATATGTGGCATTATATAATTAATATAGCATTATCTGGAGCTTATCTAGGTGTCTAGCAACAGGAATGAATGAGGGCAATGTGATCTGTATACACAGAAGCAAAGACGAGTTACATTGCAGAAAAACAGAGACAATCATATCATAGTAAGTAAATCAAGGCAGTCTCAGCAAGACAAATACTGTCAGGCTTTCTCTCATTTGTGTTTCACGTACAGTCACATATGTTCATATTAAAAGAAAGCAGAAAAGAAATTAGGTGAAACAAAAGGGGCAAACAGGAGGAGGAAGATTTTAGAAAAGGAAGAGTTAAGTCTGGGATGGGGCTGGGAAAAATACATTTAAAATACAATGCATACCTTACGGAAATATATTGAATTGTTTTAATTAAGAAAGGATGAATGCAGCATTGGTTTTCAATTGTTACTATGTGGTGGGGGAGGGGAGAGGGCAGTGAAAGGCAGCTTTGAGAACATACTGCTTTGTATTTTATTTCAAGCAAAGCATTTTTATTATCTGAAAAACACATCTCTAAAATAACAATATAAAAGAGGAAAAGGAAAGAAACCCTATGATAGAATTTTTCAAAGGAAGATAGCTATTAACAATGCTTGTGGAAAATAGGACCAACTGAATAGGATAAGAAGTGTCCCTGAAAAGTTCATATATTAGACTTGCTGGGCCCCTGATGGGCTTTAGGAAAGTACACAGAGCCTTCTAGCTCTGACCTAATCAATGGCCTCTTTGATAAAATTCACAAAATGATGACATCACCGTGATATACGGCCTAGTAAAACTAATAGATCATTAAAATTGCACCCTAGATGAGGTGTTCCTCACCTCCCATGCCCCTCTCTGATTTCTGTCTACCACAACGAGAACAGCTTTCCTCCACCATGAGCTACTATTTCATATGAGTCCCAGAAATATGGGCTCACAATACTATGGACTGGAACCTCAGAAATCATGAATCTATGTGATTTTCCTCTTCTTTCAGGAGGGCATTTATCACAAAGAAAGACTAACACAAAAGGAGAGAAAAATTTCCATGGTAGAGAAGTAGGTGAAAGGCATTCCAACATTTACAAGGCATTTACAAAGGCATGGTAAGTCTGTCCCAGGTGATATCACACTGAGGATATTTGGGTTTAATACTGTTTCTTGGGTTTCTCAAACTCAGCAACAGTGACATCTGGACTCTAGGATGTGTTACTGTAAAAGACTGTCCTGAACACGGCAGGATCTTTAGCAGTACCTCCATCAGATATGCCCTATATGTATCCCAACAGTAATTCCCTCCTTACCCATAGTCAGTTGTGAGGCTTAGAGTGCAAAAGTGCCTGTGCACACTGCTGAGTGCTGCCTTTGGGACAGAATCTCCACTTCCCCTTCCGTAGAATCACTGTTTTGCTGACAGAAGTGAATCTATCTTTAACCCAGGGAAGCAGGGTCCAAGCTGACTCTAGAATGGCCTTCCTGGTAGAAGACAAAACAAAGGAAGAGAGAGGAAGACTCTGAGAGGGTGTGGCCATGGTGCAGGTCAGAAGGGAAGTCAGCTTAGCCTGAGGCAGTTGCTAAACATTTGAAAGTACATTCTGTTCTGAACTAATTGCAAATCTATTGCCTCCTTTCCATGGCTGCTGCAACATCTTTGTTCAAATTAACCTTGTGAATCCTCCTTTTGTCTTCCTGCCTCAAAATCTTCCCTGTCCTTCAAATAAGTCTGTTTGTTGCCTCAGAAAGAACTTTCTTTTTTTTAATCAATGTATTTATTTATTCGCTTTACATCCAATTGCAGTCCCTCTCCCTCTTCTCCTCCAATCCCACTCTTCCAACCCTCTTTTCCAATTGTCCCCTCCCTGTACCACCTACTCTGGCACATCAGGATTAAATACATCTCTCCCACGTAGGCCAAACAAGGCAGTTTAGTTAGAGGAAAGGTATCCAAAGGCAGGCAACAGAGTCCAAGGCAGAGACAGCCCCTGCTCCAATTGTTGGGGAATCTACATGAAGAGCAGGTTGCACATCTGCTACATATGTGTAGGGGGTCTAGGAACAGATCATGCATGCTCTTTGGTTGTTGGTTCAGTCTCTGTGAGCCTCCATGGGCCTAGGTTAGTTGGATCTGTAGGTCTTCTCACAGTATGCTTGACCTATCCAGTTTCCTCAACCCTTTCCCTGATTCTTCCACAAGACTACCTGAGCTGTGTGTAACGTTCGGCTGTGGGCCTCTGCATCTGTTCCCATAAGCTGCTGGATGAAGTCTCTAAGAGAACTTTCTTAGCAACAAACCAAATCATTTGTATTTGCATCTAAGGAATCCACAAACAGTGCCTGTCTTTGCAGGACCAAGACAATGTTCAATGTGGAGAATAAAACCCACTCCAAGGCAAGCTATTTCTGGTTTCCTTGGTCTCCTAAATCTCAGTTTCTAAGTAATATCTCGATACATTCCAAATAATCTCTTGAATATGCCAGAGCATCTTTTAAAATTTCATTTTGGCACTGAAAGTTGTTCTCACCTTCACTTTCATTTGTCAAGACACACCTGGAGTTTCCTCTTCTCTGAGGCGGCTTCTCTGCAATCAGCTCTGCATGGAAGATCCCTCCCCTGATCCTAGTCTTGTGGTACAGATCACACAATAGATTACTCCATTTGTGAACCCTTGAATACTCAACATTGTATTCTGGCTAATCTTTCAAATCCAGTGTCCTATACATATTCACCCCTGACATACTCTTTTGGAGAGGATGGAAGAAGAGAGAAGGAATTCAACACTATGCACTAGCATAGGCAGAAATGGACGAACTTTGTAATCTCACAAGTATTACTGAGAAGGAAAACAGTGGAATGGAATATAGGCTGCCTTGATTATAGATGATCAGCATGTTTATCAAAGGTGTCTTAGAGGAGCATGGGACCATGGGTGTCTGTCATGAGAGATAAAGAACTCTTGAGTTATCAGAAGTTTTATATACTGGGAGACATAAAATTGAACTTTGAAATGTTTTGGTCTCCTTTCTTTGGCAAGAAAAAACAAAAATCAAAAAGCATTGCTGAAATTTCTCAAACAAGAACAAAAACAAAATAATAGTACTGGCACACAATCACTTATATAATTTCCAATCACAGGTTAAATAATTTCAAATAAAGATATCAAAAAGAGTGATTCTTTTTAGCTGGGTATGGTGGCATATAACTGTAATCTCTTTGGAATTATAGGCACGAGTGTCAGGAGTCCATGTCTCTGACCCAACAAACCAACAAGAATACTGATTTCTTTGCAAGCCCCTACAATCCCAGTGCATGGGACAGATAGATGGCAAAGTGTAAGTTTGAAACCAGTCTGATCTATAAAGTAAATTCCAGGAAAGCATGGTGTCTTGGCTTGTGTTTTATTGCTGTGAAGAGACACCATGACCAACGCACCTCTTATAAAAGAAAACATATAATTGGTACTGGCTTACAGTTTCAGAGCTTCAGTCCATTATCATCATGATCATCATGGCAGGAAGCAGAGAAGCCTGCAGGCAGACATGGTGTTGGATGAGCTGAGAGTTCTACATCTTGATCTGAATGCAGCCAGAAGGTGTAGCTTGAGCTTGTGTGTGTGTGTGTGTGTGTGTGTGTGTGTGTGTGAATGAGACTGTAAAGTCCACCTACACAGAGAGCAGATAGGTACTTCCTTCAATAAGGCTATATATACTCCAACAAGGCTACAGCTCCTAATAGTGCCATTCCCCATGGTCCAAGCATTAAAATAAAAGAGTTTATAGGGGCCAAACCAATCCAAAATACCAAATTCCACTTCCTGGTCCCTGTACGCTTGTAGCCATAACATATACAAAACGCACTTAGTCCAACTTTAAAGATTCCCATAGTCTATCACAGTCTCAACAATGTGTAAAAGTTTAAGGCTCAAAGTCTCTTCTGAGATCCATGAAAACTCTTAACTGTAATCTCCTACAAAATAAAAATAAAAAAGAAGATCACGTATTTTCTCCACCATAGAATATACATTACCATTCCAAAATGTCATAGCAAAGAAGTACTAAAACAAAGAAAGACCAAAACCCAGCTAGTGAAACTATAAACTCTGCATCTCCACGTCTGATGTCCAACTCCTTTCAGGTTTGTTGACTGCAGCACAATTCTTTCTCTTGGACTGGTTCTACTTCCTATTAGTAGCTTTTCTCAGCAGGCATCCAATGGTTCTGGCATCTATAACATGTTGGGACCTCCAAGGCACAATGTCACAGGTTCTTGTTCCAATATCTGAGATCCACACTTGATCTTCTAGGCTCCTTCAAAGGATTTGAGTCTTCAGCTGCAGCTAGACTGCACTTTAATCAATAGCCTCTCATAGATAGTCTTCACAGCCTCAACGTCTTTGCATAATACCTTCAGTCCTGGGCTTTCAACTGCCATTGAGGCTACACTTTCACCAATGGCCTTTCCTGGTCTCTCACAGTGCCGAGCCTCAGCTGCTCTGAATGACTCCTTCATGCCTTCAAAACCAGTACCACCTGGGTGACTCTTACACATTATTGAGTATGACTGTCAGTACAAGGTCCATCTCTAGAACATAACTTCTTTGTGCTCTCAAAAACACTTCCAAGAAGATTTGTCCTAAGTGATGATGGCCATTTCTTAATCACTTTTAAACTTTTCTTAATTTGTAAGCTCTAGCTAACCAGGATCAGTTATCCCATAAATTTGTTTTCTCCTCTTGACTCTAAAGCCAGAGTCACATGGTTGAATCTAGCAATTTCTGCTCCTTGCTGGGCTGGAACATGGCTCCTTTGTTCTATTACAGCTTACTCAGAGATAAGATGCAAGTCTGTGCATCTGGAGTGCTGGATTAATGCTATGTACTACCATGCCTGGACATAAGCTTTTGTTTTTTTTAAATCCTTTTTACAAGAATGTTATAAATTCTAGATTGTAGTTCATTCTAGATATAGTTGAAAACTGAGATTAGCCATCCATCCCTTATCATTTGACACACACACACACACACACACACACATCTCCTTATAGCCAAATGAAAACAATAACCAGGTCATAATAATGTCTAATATGATATAATTATCCCTCATACAACTGCAAATGCATAAACAATAAGCTTATGTGGATAGAATCTTGCCCTGGGTCAATATTACCTTAATTCCATTTAACATTCTTAAACACAGGATTTAGCTCCATTCTGCTCCCTGGTGTTCCTATAATCTTTAAATCATATATTTTGTATTTTTTCCTTTCTAAGCTTGCTATGCTTGATCAAAACACTCTTCATAAGAGTTAACCAAAGGACAGAGTCTATATTAAACTTTTTTTGAGATTTCCTTTGTCAATACAATTAATTTAAATCTCTTCACTTTAGCCTCAGGCAGACTCTTCAGACAAGGGCAAAAAGCATCTGCACTCTTCACCAAAATATCACAAGAACAACCTCTAGGTAATATATTAAAACTCTGAAACCTCTTGAGCCAAGTCCCCATAGTAAAAATCACCCTCAGCACCAATGTCTTCCATATTCCTATTAAGATGCCAATTAAGCCCACTTAAAACATTACACTGCCTTCCAAAACTAAAATCCCAAAATCCACAATCTTCCCATTCTTCCAAACAAAGGCATGGCCAGGACGATTGCAGCAATATCACAGTCCCAGGCACCAAGTTCTGTCTTAGTTGGGATTTTATTGCTGTGAACACACACCATGACCAAGGCAACTCTTATAAAACAAACATTGAATTGGAGCTAGCTTACAATTTCAGAGGTCCAGCCCATTATAATCATGGCAGGAAGCATGACAGTGTGCAGGAAGTCATAGTGCTGGAGGAGCCAGGAGTTCCTAAGGTTGATCTGAAGGCAGCCAGGCGGAGACTACAGTATTGCAAACTAAGGGTAGCTTTAGCATGTGTGTGTGTGTGTGTGAGAGAGAGAGAGAGAGAGAGAGAGAGAGAGAGAGAGAGAGAGAGAGAGAGAGAGAGAGAGAGAGAGAGAGAAAGAGAGAGAGAGAATTCAAAATCTGTCTACACAGAGATGTACTTCCTCCAACAAGGTAATATCTACTCTAGCAAGGCAACACCTCCTAATAGTGCCACTTCCCATGGGCCAAGTATTCAAACACAGAAATCTATGGGGTCCAAAACAGTCAAACCAACACATATGGTTTATGAGAACGAGCCCTTTTTCTTAGGCAACAAAAGGAAAAAAAAAGATTTCTGACTATGCTTGAAATACAATATGGAATAAGAAAATCAGACTTAACTAGGTTGGTCCTGGAAGGATGCTTCAGCAATTAGGAGTGCATACTGCTCTTGCAGAGGATCTGAGTTCAGTTCCAAGGATGTACTTTGGATGGCTTACAACTGTCTGTATCTCCAGCTTCAGGGGATTTGATAATTTAAATCTTAAAACAAATCTTAAGAGTTAACCAGATCAAGTTTCTGGGCAGCAAGTATCATATTCTTATTTACGGTGAAGCCAAACAACTCAGAGCTCCATCATCTGTGTCAACTGTAGAGTCCCCCTATGTATGAACATGGAGGCAAACGCTAGAATACAGGAGTTGAATCTTCAGCTACTTCAGGATGGGGACAGCAACACTTTGATGCTCAAAGGACCTCCAAGAAATCTGAATTACCTTATATTTGTGGATCGTGTACATCAACAGGATGTACAACTATACTTAGAAAGTTATTTTACCCAGAGCAGCTTCACAGAATATGTCATGTGTGATCTAAGCAAGTTCTGTGGAATGGGGCCACTGGAGTATGCTGTGGTGTGGCAGACACTCTCACTGAGGTGTCTAGCACAGTGTTTTATGAATTGAGAAGAGCAGTAGCAGCGATTTACTCTCAATTCCCAAAGAAAAGCAAGCAAACCTGGAATCGATTCTTTTGTGCTAGTTCAATACTTACTTAATGTTACATGTTAAGCAACAGGATTTTACAACTCACTAGTCCTTCACTTACAGAGAATTAAGCAATAAAAATCCATTCTCCTCCCAAATGCCAAGAGCCACAGCCAGGCACTAATAAGTGAGTGGAGGTATTGAATGAGTCAGTCAGCACATTGATTCCCTTTTTGCCCAAATATCTATTCCTGCACAATATGTGGGGACTCTTAATAGACTCCAAAAGTTCTTTTTTTTTCTCACATTTTGTAGCCTCCTGCCTTCTTTTCCCTTCTCCCCAAGCCAGAGCCTCAACTCCTTACAGATGTCCATGTTAGCAAGTAACTTAAGTTAGAGACCTGTATGCATTGCTTGATTTCCATTGCATCAGGGATTCTCAAGGAGAATTTTACTTTCATGGCATCCTTGTGAAGTACATACTATTTATTTCATGGCAATATGATACCTGTTTAACCTATATATAGGTTTTCAATGTGTGGTAGATCTAGAAACAGAACCAACTTCTCTGGCCCCAGTCCTTGATGCATATTAGTCTTCCAGAGATGCTTCCTCTCTGATAGTCATGTGAAAATATTCTCTCTAAATTGTAGATGTTCAGTGTTCATTAATAGTATCTTACGGCCCTTTGTGGCCCAGTGTTCAGCATATAAGTGCACATAGCCATGGGTGGAACAGTGATGGACTGCAGGAATTGATGGCATTCCACAGTCTCCAAGACCATAATTTGTGAATTCCAGGTTTATAATAGAATTTTAGAATGGCTTTGCCTTTCCCAGGATCAAAGAGAGAAAAGCTTGTCAGGCTTCTGCAGAATTATGGAAACAGGTCAGCCACACAATCCCTGGCAGCTATAACGATAACCCAGCATTCAGAGTGAAAGGACAGTTACCTTTCAAGTGATGACCCAGTATTCAGAGTAGAAGGACAGTTACCTTTTAAATATGTCTTATCATGAGACACTTAGTCAAAGGAGCCATCTTAACAGGACAAGAGCACATAAGTTTGGGAGACTTCTGTGCCTTCCTGAACCAATGATGAAGGCTTCACTGGTCTGCACTTTCATTTTTAGCAATCTCAATAAGGACCTATCTTGCTGCATACCTGTCTGAGGTGTCAGGTCATAAAGATAATGAAGAATATAAATGCTGATTATTTTCTTACCTGATCATGATCTTGTATTTCAGCTCTAGTTTTGATTCTAAAAAAGTAAAATATAAAAAATGCTGAAATGTCTTTTGTTTTCTTTCAGACATGAATGTCTAGATTTAAAAACAAGCACAACACACAACCTTCACACACACACATGCATGTACACACTGACACATGCACACACATGCAGAAAAACACATACATACACATGAGCACACACCCAAACACACATACACGCACACACACACACACACACACACACACACACACACACACACTATGAAAGCAAAAGAACACCAGCAAAAAGCTTTACATGAGGGACAGGAGAAGGCTAAGAAGGCAATTGGGAACAAGGTACATGATATCTATGATGTCTTAATCAACTGTATTATTTTATACTGACTATTTAAGAATGCCAATGAAATTATCCAGTCCTACCATTTCAACTCCCAAAGCACCATTATCAATTACTGCATTTCTTTTCTTTAAAAAGCATATGCTAGATCCAGGTTAAATATTTATAGGCAGCATGCCATGAATCCTTTCACTGTTTTAGAAAATAATGGCCTCTTTTATGGAGGAAGATCAAAGAAGCTAAACAATTCAGCTACAGTCACTGAGCAGAAGCAGGATTCGGCCTCAATACTGAGAAGGTCCCAGTCCATGGGATGTTCATTATCTTCCTAAAGTGCTGTGACCCCCGGATGGACTCTCTCCCACTGCCTCCTCTAGTGTCTTACTGTAGCTCCTGGACTCTTTCTTGTTGCCTACTGAAGCTTCCTGTTTCATCCGTGTAGCCCTTCCCACATAATGAATGGTATTTGATAAAGAATTGCTTTTTTTTTTTATCATTTACCTGTGTTTCTCTGATGCCAGCCTTGTGAGCCTGTATATAGCTGTTAATACAGGGAAGGGGTAAGTTTTCCCTTCATTCACAGTAGAAAGATGAGAGGCTGGGGAGTTTTATGTGGGGAAAAAAAACTCTTTCACTTGCCAAGAATATCTTTCTTTTCCTTTTTCCTCACCTGTGTTTCCTCTTCTTAGTTCTGTTTACTACACTTGAGACTTCTTTAAAATTAAGCAATCTCTTATGTTCTACTTACTATATACATACCATGCACTGTCTTATGTTCATGTGCAAATAGCTCCTTGGATCATCACAGTTCTAAATCATGGCAGCACTCCATTTACCTTCATGTCATAGATGAGTAAGCTGAGGCATATCAAAGTCATGCTAGGCACTCAAGTCCATCAGCACTGTAAGCAGTAGGACCTAGATTACACGCATCATGGCTCTAACAAAGCCTTTGGGTTTCGGAATCACTGTATTAGAAGATTCTGAAAGGTCTTTTTACTCTCACTTAACTTGGTCTAAAAGCAGAACGTTCTAGAAAGGGACAAGTTGGTATTGGGCAAAGAGAACAAATGGAGGTTCGAGGCAGGTTCTGCTGCTCTCTGATCACTACATTGTGTGACTCTAAACCATGAGCTGCTGCTTCTTGAGTGAGGGTACAAGGAGTGGCTTGAGCCATGTTTAAATTCACCCCTCTGTCACTTTCCCACCCTTAGGACCAGCGTCTGATACCTGGTAGGTCGTCAGTAGCAGTAAATGAGTGAGAGAATAAATGAATACATTCCTCATGACAACCTCATCAGATCTTTATGTGGTGTCAGTAGTGGGAAGTTATTGGCTCTTTTTATTACAAGATTTCTGTCGCCAGTTGCCATAAATTTAGTATCTTAAAGTAGCAAAAATTGGTGACTAAGGTTCTAGAAGCTGGAAATCCAAAATGATTTCACCAGAACTTTGTTCCTTCTAGGATCTGTGGGGGGTGGGGGGGGGGAAACCCTTCTTAGCTTCTAGAAACTGCCTGCCCTAGGCTTTTAAACTCTCTCCACCCTCCATCTTTAAACTTGTAGCACATCACTCCCTCTTATCATGACTTCTCTCTGGTAGTGACGCCTTTCTTTCTTTCTTTCTTTCTTTCTTTCTTTCTTTCTTTCTTTCTTTCTCTCTCTCTCTCTCTCTCTTTCTTTCTTTCTTTCTTTCTTTCTTTCTTTCTTTCTTTCTTTCTTTCTGAGTACAGTCACCCCTAGAACTCTGTTGTTTCTACACAGGTAGTCCAGGACAACTCTCCATCTCAAAGGCCTTCATCAGTCATATTTACATAGCTGACAATGACGATTCTACCCATTTATAACAGGTCCTGGGTCTTTATATGTCGCCTCCTATACTTTATTTCATTGATTTATTCCTCTATTCACTAATTTAAGTCTTCATAATGAGGTATAAATGTGCTTGTTTACATATGAGTATTGCATGACCTTTATAATAAAGAATTCCCATAAATACCTTGGATGTGGAATAACTCCAGTACTTGAGGACAAAAGATGTCCTAAATATTTCAAGGGAGATCTAAACCACTTATAGTTGAGAGAGTATGGGTGCTAGTGGTACCATTTAAAGACTTTGTCAAAGTTGAGAGTAGGAGAACGGAGAGTAGGAGAGTAGGAGAACGGAGGAGGAAGACCATGCAGGAAGGATATTGCAGAATGTTCTTCTCTGGGTATGACACTACTACCACCTTCTTGAAACAAAAACACTCATGATATGGGAATGAACACCTCACGAGACTGAGCACACTAACCCTCCCTCCAATGAGTGATAGCACTTAAAAAGATGGGTAGGGCACATTAGACCCCTTTCTCTAAGTCACTGCATAGTCTGCCTTCCCCATCAGAGGAGTTCCACAGGAGAGGAGCTAAAAAGGGAGCTGCAAGTCTCAGAGTCTCATAACATTGTTTCCACAATGCCCAAGCCTCAAAGAGAAACCATTCATCATTCCAAGAGCCAGGAAAACCTTAACTACAGTGAAAAAAACCAAGACATCTACCGGCATGGGGATGACATATTTGGTGTAGTGAAAAATGTTTAGCAAGCAAGTATGTCTATCATGTGCAGGGCGTGGGGTACAGCTCAGTGGTAGAGCATGTGCTTGGCCTGTGTGAAATTCTGGGTGCAATCCCATCCTGAAAAATTAAACTCTTAAAAAACAAAGAAATAAGACTCCCAAATAAAGCACAAAGTCAGTTTTAGGAGTGAAAAGCACAAGAATCTCAATGGATGCTCAGAATGGAGACATCAGAAAAGGATACAGAGAGGTGGAAGACAGAATAAGAGAAACTAGGAAAATTGAGTAACACGGAGATAAAAATGATTAAATAAACTATGGACAGGGACTGTGAGACTAGAGCAGAGATCACAGCGTTTATCATGAGACCTCCAGAAGGAGAAAGGAGAGCAGGTTAGAAAAATATATTTGAAGAAATATATAGGTCAAAAATGAATGGGCCAAAAATTTTAATGTGGCAAAGGATATGTATCTATAAATTCAAGGAACAGTCAATCCCACACAGGATAAGTCACAGAACATCCACATCTGGAGAAACAGCCACATGTTTAGTTTTTATTGACTTGGAATATGGATTTTAACCACAAAGAGAAGCTTCCTTTAAAAGACAATTTGTTCTTTGAGATGTTCTTACATGCATACAACACATCTTTATCATATCCATCCTCACTTCTCTCCTTCATTATCTAAAGACTACATCTCATAACCTTTAAACCTTCATGTCCCCCCTTTACAGTTATTAATAATTAATATTTAATTTGCTGAGTCCAAGAAAAGTGATTGTCTCTCATTTATCCAGCCACCAACTGCCAGCAGCTTCTTAGCTAGGGTTGGGGTCCCAGAAGCCCCTCCCCCTCCACGCTGGACTCCATTAGTGGCTTGATCTAGTACAGGTACTAGATAGATCTTACTGTGGGTTGATGTCCAATAGTTATGTCCTTTCCAGAAGATAACATTTCATAGAGCCCCTCCCCATCTGCCAGCTCTTACATCTGTCTGAGGGTAGGAGCAGTACATATACATTATACAAATATGTATACATTATACAAATCTAAATATTTAAAGCATAGTTAGGCACCAAGAACATTTAGACAAACGACATCAATAAGTTTGTCCCTTTGGCCTATTACTTTCCTAGCCACAGGTTTTAACCATGTTTACTTTATCAAGCATCAGTTCTCTTCTATGGAGCACATCTCAGAGTCAATCAATCAAGAGAGTAGTTGGTTGTCCCAATAATATTGCCATGATTGTATCGATAGGCACTTCTTGCCTGTCAGATCATGACTGTAGCATGCAGACATCAGCCTTGAACGAGATAATTGTTCATATGCTTCACATGCAGTTTATGTAGCACCTTCTAGCCTGTGAACTGTAGCCAGAAGGGACAGTTTCTCGCTCAATTCAAGACTGGTTTCTCTGTGTCCTGCACCCAGTGTGTGGCATCTTCTGCAATAGGGTCTTACCATCTAGTTATGGTAAACAACTGAGGGCAATGGCAATGGCCTGTGGTGCTCTGGGTGCCTTTGGGACTTCTCTGACTGATAAGTAGTGGGAAATTATCCCACGTCTGCAACCGAGATTTTAATTTAACCCACGTCTTTTGGGAGGAACATTGTTCACTAGTGTGGGATAATTTCCTAAAAATTCTGTGTCATTAACTCACCAACAATTATAAGGCCTTTTTGTATGTCTTTGGTTTTAACTGACCTAGTCCTAGCCCTCTGTTCTCCTACCACCTTTATAAAGGCTTAAACCTTTATCTCACTGCATTCTCCTGGTATTTTGTATCACAGATGTTCTATTATCTTCCCTTACTATATATTTTAACATAGATTGCAAAATCATAGGTTCTCATGTGTCTTCTGCAGGCATAGCGCAGTTTGGTTAAGCTTTCCTGGGGCCCTCACTTCCCAAATACATCATTCCCTCTGTGGACATTTGTGCTGCGACTATTTCTCCTGCAAATTTTCACTTTACCTACGTTTTCTTATCCTCTACTCATCCTTACCATCAATGGCATATTATTATTTTCCTAGATCCTATTTATACTCCATGTTAAGCACATAAAAGATTTAAACTAGGATCTTCATAGGAGAGAGAACGTGTCTGATTTGCCTTTTGAGGCCCAGTTGACGTCACTTGTGTTTTTTTCTTTTCTAGTTTCATCCATTTATCCGAAAATATTCTGGTTTTACTTTAGAAATAGATGAGCAATATTCCAGTGTATATGTGTGCCTCATATTCATTACCAGTTTGTCAGTTGATAGGCATCTAGATTGACTCCATTTTCTGACTATTGTGAACAGAGAAGCACTGAACATGGCTGAGAAAGTATTTCTATAGTGAGATGCAAAATCCTTTGGTACACTTCTGGGATATAGCTAGTTCATGTGGTAGATTCATTTCTAGTTGTTCTTCCTTTTTAATTCCTAAACTAATTTCCACAGTGAATATTCCAGTTTGAAGACTCCCCAACAGTGTATAAGGTTCTTGATTCCCCAAATTTATGTCAATATTTGTTGTCATTTATGTTGCTGAAGATGGCCATTCTGATGGTGAGATGGGATCTGAATGTCTTTAATCTGCATTTCTCTGATGGCTAGGGATGTTTAATATTTTTAAAACATTTACTAATGTTTCATATTTTGGAGAAATTACTGGGAAGTGCATAGCTCATTTTATATTAACTTGCTGGGTTCCTTGGTGTTTAGATTTTTTTTTTTTTTTTGGTTCTTTGTGCCTTCTGGAAACTACTAGCCTGTCTCCAACTCTGCTGGCCACAATTTCACTGGATTGGCTATTTCCTTTACTGCACAGTTGAACAGAAGCATTTTACATTTTATGTTTTATAATAATAGCTGGCCTTGTTTCCTGAGTGAGAGGAGCCTTATTTACAAAGCCCTGACCTGTGCCCATAGCTGATGTGTGCTCTCCATGTTTTTCCCTGGGATTCTCTCAGAGCATCAGGATGAGCATACCTTCATCCATTTGGAGCCCCAAGTTTTGTGAAAGATGAGAGGTAATGATCCAGTTTCAGGATTTTTCTCTCAATAATTCATTTTTCATTTACTTTACATCCAAATCACAGTCTCCCTACATTCCTTCCCAGTTCCACCCTTACACATTCTGCCCCCCAAGCACTTTCTCTTGTCTGCAGGTTGAAATCCATGTTTTCCAGCATCCTTTGTATAAGATGTCATTTTTTTCCAGTGCCTGTTTTTGGTACCCTTGCCAAAGATTAGGGAGCTGTATTTACATGGCATTTTCTAGATCAACTGTGCTATTTCATTGATCTAAATCTCTATTTTGTGTCTGTATCATGCTGACTTTATTACTATGGCTCTGATTTAAAATCAATAAATTGTGCTGATATAACTGGCTGTCTCTATGTAGAAAAATGAAAATAGACCCATATTTGTCACCTTGCACAAAGCTCAAGTCCAAGTGGATCAAGGACCTCATTATAAACCCAGATACACTGAATCTAATAGAAGAGAAAGTGGGAAAGAGTCTTGAACTCATTCACACAGTAGGAAATTTCCTAAACAGAACTCCAGTGACTCATGCTCTAAGATTAAGAATTGATAAATGGGACCTAGTGAAACTGGAAAGCTTCTATAAGGCAAAGGACATAGTCAATAAGACAAATCGGCAACCTGTAGATTGGGGAAAAAAGTCTTCACTAACCCCACATCCGATAGAGGGCTAATATCCAAATTATATAAAGAACTCAGGAAGCTAACCACAACAAAACCAAATAACCCTATCAAAAATGGGGTATAGAACTAAACCAAGAATTCAAAACAGAGGAATCTCAAATGGCTGAGAAGCACCTAAAGAAATGTTCAAAGTCCTTAGTGATCATAGAAATGCAAATCAAAACAACCCTGAGATTCCATCTTACATCAATCAGAATGGCTAAGGTCAAAACCTCAGGTGACAACACATGTTGGCAAGGATGTGGAGAAAGAAAAACACTCCTCCATTGTTGGCAGGATTGCAAACTGGTACAACCACTCTGGAAATCAATTTGGAGGCTCCTCAAAAAAGTGGAAATTGATCTATCTGCAGACCTGGCTATACCACTCTTGGAATATACCCAAAAGATGCCCCACCATGCCACAGGGACACGTGTTCCACTATGTTCATAGTGGCATTATTTGTGACAGCCAGAAGCTGGAAACAACCCAAATGTCCCACAACAGAAGAATGGATACAGAAAATGTGGTTCATTTACACAATGGAATACTACTCAGCTGTTAAGAATGAGGACATCCTGAGTTTTGCAGGCAAATGGATGAAACTAGAAAATATCATCCTGAGTGAGGTAACTAAGACTCAAAAGGACATGCATGGTATGTACTCACCAATTAGTGGATATTAGCAAAAAAATAATAATAAAAGTACAGAATACTCAAGATACAGTCCACAGAACTCAGAAATGTCAAGAAGCTGAAGGGCCCAAGTGAGGATGCCCCAGTCTCACTTGGGAGGGAGAAGAAAGCAATCACAAGTGAGGAAGGAGGGAGACACCTGGGAGGGAAAGTGGATGACGGTGGGAGGAAGAGGGGAACCTGATCTGGTATTGAGTGAGGGAAAAGGACTGAAGCCATAAGGGCTAAAAGATAGAATAGAAACAGGCAATTTAGGGAGGTAGGAGGTTGGGGGGACCCTGCAGAATGCACCAGAAACCTGGAATGTGAGAGATTCTCAGGACTCGAAGGGAGGGACCTTAGATGAAATGCCCGACAGTAGGAAGAAGGAACATATAGAGCCACCTCCAGCAGGAAGACAAGGCATCAAATGAGGGAGGGAGTTGCCATCCCACAGTTAAAACTCTGACCCATAATTGTTCCTTTCTGAAAGAACTACATTGATGGAAATGGAGAGGAGCCTAAGGAAAAGAAGGTCCAGGGATAGGCTCAAAGTGGGATCCCACTCAAGGGGAGGTCCCAAGGCCTGACACTACTACTGAGGCTATGGAGTGCTCACAAAAAGGAACCTATCATGACTGCCCTCTGGAAGACCCAACAAGCAGCTGAAAGAGTCAGATGCAGATATTTACACCCAATCAATGAACAGAAGCTGCTGACCCCTGTGGTTGAGTTAGGGAAAGGCTGAAAGAAGCTGAGGAGGAGGGAAACCTTGTAGGAACACCAGCAGTCTCAATTAATCCAGACCCTGGAGATCTCTCAAACACTGGATCACCAAAAAGGCAGCATACACCAACTGAATGAGGACCCCAACACATATACAGCAGAGGACTGCTAGGTTTGTGTTCAATCAGAGATGATGTACCTAATCCTCAAGAGACTGGAGGCCTCAGGGATTTTAGAGGTCAAGTGGGGTAGGGGTGGGACATCCTTGTGGAAACAGTGAGGTGGGAGGCAGTATCGGATGTGGAACAGTTGGAGGGTGGACTGGAGTGGGAGGAATAAAATCTGGAGTGTAAATGAATAAATAAATAAAAAACTATCAAGGAAAATGAATTTATAAGTTTTTCTGAAGCATCTCAAACAACCTACAATGCCCAATGGTAAAAAGATCTATTCTCTGTAAATTAATATACTTGTTAAACAAAACTCAAAAACATTCAAATAGTTATATTTTTACATAGCCACGGATTTTTTTCTAAAAGTTCTACAAAAAGGCAATGGAATTGTAGTAGCCAAAATGGTTATGAGAAAGAGGAGAAAAATGGAAGGATACATCCTTTCTCAAGACTTACCATGTGGCCATCGTATTCAATACTATGAAGTACTGGTGGAGAGATAGAAACACATCAATGGGAAGAAAAACAGAAATTCCAGAAATAAACTCATGTGAAAATGGGCAGCCTTGTCCTCCTGCAGGTGCAGATGCAAATCAATAAGATAGTTCAGCTTTATGAACTAACCACACTGGAGCAAGTGGATGTATAGCCAAACAGACAAATACAGTGATCTGCTCTACCTAAGTCACACATTTTATATGTTAATTTATTTAAGCTGGAACATATATTGGACCATAAAACTTAAGATGTTTTTAAAGACAGAAAGTTGGAAAACTATGTGGGATATAGAACTAGCCAAAATAATCTGAGATTCAACACCAGAACCACAGCCCTCAAGAGGAAGGGGAAGAAAAGATGAGACAGACAGTGGAGCAAACATTGTGACCTGAATATCTAGTAAAGGACTAATATCTGAATGTATAAACAGCCCAAGGCCTTCAAGAGCACAATGACCAAACAAAAAAAGGACTTTCACTGAGATGGCTGTGTAAGAGACAAACCAACCCAGCAAAACATGTCTGCATCCTTAGCCAGTTGGAAAGTACAGATTTGGACAATTGAAAAAAAAGAGCATCTCAGAACGGCTACATTTAATCTTAATATTGATACTAAGTGATGAGGACATAGAAAAATTGGAGCACTCATATTTTGGGTGGAGTTTAAAATGCTACAATCACTAAGGAAATTATTGTAGTAATTTCTTTAAAAAAACTAATATACTAAAATACCATATGACCCAGTATTTTATCACAGAGAAATAAATCCTGGTATTCACATAAACCTGACACATGAAAGTTTATAGCAACTTTATTCATAACACCCCACTTAAAATTGTCCAGATGTGCTTTAATGGGTGACTGGAAACAAGCTGTCACTTGTTCAGACCCTTGAACATTACAGTGCTCAGTGGTCACAATAAATAAAGTTTTTATGCTCACAGTATGTGGGTGGGCCATGAGAGAGTCACACTGAATGATGAGAAGCCATCACGAAACAGAACAGAACATGTTGTGAGAGTCTATTTAAATAGGGTTCTTGAAATACCAATTTTATACAAGTGCGGGACCAGCTAGTGGTCACCCAAGGTGCAGGAGACGGTAGAAGGAGAAGTAAATGGGCACAATAAGATACATGACAGATTTCGTGGATTTGGAAGTTACGACTATAGCTATGCAGCACTCTGTTTGCATTATTAAAATATAGTTTTGAAAGATGATACTATTGGGGGAAATTATATAAAAGATATTACAGGATTTCTTTTATATTGTTTTATAGTCTTAAGTAAACCTGTAATTGTTTCAAAATAAATGTTTAGTACCAAAAATTTGCTATAGAAGCCGCTACATAATTAACAGAATAAAAAGAAAAATGACATGTCTTAAGTTTAATTAACCAATTATCAGAGGATAGAAGGGAGTCAAGATGACCAGAAGGTTAATCAGTATGGGTTATGGGATAAAAAAGAATGGATGATTGCTTTACTTTCAAATTTTTGCTAAGTGTATGTAAAAACTGTAAGTCCTATTGGTCATGGGGGTAATGTTTATGCATGAAGTTTCTGGGTGTTATTCTCAACCAACCCAGAAACAACTACTCCTTAGGGCCTACCTTCCATTCCAGAACTTTCCCCCTGCCCCTCATCCAGCCAGTCTTCTAACCCATAACTTGCATAGGCTCGGCACATTTCCCCCAAATCTTATGAAATTACTCTACGTTCTTGGTCCAGCTAACATTTTTCAGCTGCTGCCTAGCCCTGTTCCTTATTCTGGATAACTATAAACCCTTTATTTCTGAGACTGCTATTCCTCGGTAGTTTGGGCTTAGAAACATCATTAAGTTCAGAACAAATGGTTTTAGAACAGCATATTCTTTGGGACAAAAATAAAATCTATTTAGAGCCCAGACTCAAGGAGGCCTAATTTTGTACTGTCCAGCTAACCACAGTGTTTCTATCTTTTTGCCTGGGAATGAGCAAGAAGATCAAGCTTGGCTTACAGAGGCTTCTAGAATTTGAAGTCAATGCTTTTCTGCATAGACTGTCTTGGAACCTTGACGGAGTGGAGGCCATGACTTCAGTAAATTGAAGAGCTAATATAAGATTCTCTTTGAGAAGGTGACAAGTATTTGAATGTGATTTCTAAAATCAGTTCCAGTAAAAATGTCTGCTATAGGTTTTATGGACTAAGAAAGGAATGTCCTCCATGGGCCCATACATTGAAAGCCTAATACCAAGCTGTGGGCAACATTTTGAGAGGCTGTGGAAACTTTGAGGTAGTGTCTAGATGAAAGAAATAGGACACTAGGGGAAGGCCCTTTGGGATATTTTGTTCCTTGTCACACCCCAATCTCTTCTGATTACTCATTGGGCATGAGGTAAATAACTCTCCTTCACCACTTGTTCCTGCTGTGTTATTCTACCAAGTTCATGGAGACAAGTGACCTTGAGATTTGAACCCTTTGCAACCTTTAAGCTAGAGTAAATAATTCTTCTCCATATTATTTATATGACAGCTCACCATAGTGATTTGACAGTTACACAATGAGGTGCATCTGTTCTGTTGTGGAGGTCATAAAACAAAGAGCTAAGTTGATGTTCTCAAGCAGGCGTGAGGAGTAAAGTTATGAAGGGAAAGGCATGAGCATTGGTGATGGCTAACAGCTGGGATGATCTCTCAAAACAGCCTGAATGAGGGCTACATCAGCTAGAATCTCAAAGAATGTTCTCTATACAAAGAGAAGCAATAGTTTGGGGAAAGGAGGGGATGGTATTTTTGTAGTACCACAAGCATCTTCTAGAGGCTGAAATCACAATAAACAGACAGGCAAGGTCCTCATTTCCAAGCTATAAAGTTGACTGGCTCTGCTGGCTGTATGCTTCCTCATGTGTAAATATAGGCGCCAACTAGACTTTCAAATACAGGACCTGTGACTTCAGAACATGGCAAACTTAAAAGTAGGGACTATGGATTCTAGTGGTCTGGTCCACAGTGGGATGGTGTATATGCCTCTATCTTCCCCAGTCACACCACTCAATCACCACAGCCTGGTTTCAGTCCAGATCATTTATTAACTGGCTTAGTAGTCAGAGAAATCATACAAGCAGAAGCTACTGAAGACATATGTAACCAACTGGAGAAGAAAACTAAATACGGCAGAACTTGGAGAAAGGTTCTAGCACCACAGAGACTCTCAGCACTCAGCACACTTTAACAATGAAGGCATTGGTGCTTCTTATGGCCTTGAACAAGACCTCACAGTGAACTCATGGTACGAGTGAGATGAGAATCACATCCATAGTTTTGAAACCAAGGCCAGTGAAAATCTCAGAAAGGATAAGTCTGCCTGCTTCTAATCAGGAAAAGACTTGAAGTATTTAAAATAGAAGGACTCTGGCACTAGATTGTTTTGCCTAGATGAGTAGAGACCCAATATGGAATACAGGACAACCCATATAAACAACAACGAGAGGTTGCTATACTTGGGAGAAAAGAGGAAAGGGGAGAGGAAGGGGGAAGGGGAAGGTTGCCAAGAGCAGAAGGGGTTGGGGAGAGAGAGGAGGTAGGGAGATTATGTTTGAAAAGTCCAGAGACCTTTGGCACAAGATAGACCCTAGGCAGGTCTTTACAAAAGCAAAAAAGCCAAGGGGAATATGCAGCCTTTGCCCTAGAAACCATTTGAACCAAGTAGGAGAGAGTGCCTGAATTTTCTTCTTGCCACTTCCTTTCTTGCTACTGTATGCCTTGGCCAAATCCAGTAAGAATCTTACACAAGCAGGCTCCATCATAATACGGAACAGAGAAAGGAAGCACAAGGAACCGATATGAGGGTTAAAAAAACAGTCCAGAGCCTGCTGCACATTTTAATGACGATGGACTTTTGTTTATTTATTTATCTAATGTATATGAGTACATTGTAGCTCTCTTCAGAGGCACCAGAAGAGGGCATCCCCATTACAGATGGTTGTGAGCCACCGTGTGGTTGCTGGGAATTGAACTCAAGACCTGTGGAAGAGTAGCTCCCGTGGAAGAGTAGCTACTGCTCTTAACCACTGAGCCATCTCTCCAACCCGGCGATGGACTTTTGATTGCAGATTGATCATAGATGTGCCAGCAAATTGGCAACAGGACTCAATAACAGAATTCTTTCAGTCAAGTGCCCAGTGATAATAAATACCATCAGCGCCAGGTGGCAGCTAGAAAGAACAGCAAGGTTGAGACCGTGCAAGCTCAAGCTCGTCTGCAGGTTGGGCTCTGTCAGCTGATCTAGAATCTCTCTAGAGCTGATCTAGAATCTCTCTGGAGCTGATCTAGAATCTCTCTGGAGCTGATCTAGAATCTCTCTGGAGCTGATCTAGAATCTCTCTGGAGCTGATCTGTCTAGTTTATGTCTTGGATCACAAACTTGATGACTTTCAACTTTTAGATCCCTGGTTGTGGAAAGACTGGATGTAGGGGAATACCAGGACAGAGAAGTGAGAGGGGGTTGAATGGGGAACAGGGGGAGGGAAGAGGGCTTATGGGACTTTCGGGGAGGGGGGAACCAGGAAAGGGGAAATCATTGGGAATGTAAATGAAAAAAATATATAGAAAATAAAAAAAGGAAAAGAAAGAAAAACATAAAACAAACAAAAGCCACAAGGCATGCTCCCTACAGGGTAAATAAATGTACTAAAAGATTAGTTTTCTAGAGAATAGATACTGATGTGTGTAGCTAAGAATGATCAGTCTCTGACATACACATGCACACAAAACCATGCCCATTTTATTACTGTATAATTTGAATACATTAAATACAACCTTATGGCACATATTTCCAGGAGTTTGGACAAATGTATTCATTAGGTAACAGATACCATGAATGAGATTCCAAACTCCTCCATGACTCTCACAACTTCTGTGCTCCTTTAGAACAAGCCCCACACCCCAACCCTGGCCAGGACTCATTTATTTCCTATCTCCAAAGTTTTGCCCATTGCCACTAAATGGACTCACTAAAGCTTGATTCTTCTTACACTTAGCATAATGCATGAATTCAAAGAAGGGAGTTTAGGGATCCATGTTACTTACTGGGCATGTATTTGAGCATTATCTCATCCTATCTCAAAAGGTGTTTGTGTGGATACATTTAAAGATCTAAGTGACACATTTTTGCCATCTAGTTTATTTTAAATTATTTTCATCTTGATGTCTGTGTGGGCATATCTGGGTGTTGTTATATACACAAGAGTACAGATGCCTGTGAAAGTCAGAAGATAATCCAAGGGAGCTGGAGTTACAGCAGATTGTAAAGCCCCTGATGTGGGTGCAGAGAACTGAACTCAGGGCCTCTGTAAGAGAATCAAGTGCTCTCTACCTCTGAACCATCTCTCCAGTGCCAGTTTCCTTAGCTTGTAGTTGGGAATAATAGTAGTGTCTATCTGCTGGGCATGTTGTAAAATTAAGTAAATTCATATGCAGTTTGTGATATAGTTCTGTTATAGAACACTTGCTTAATAGATGAGGGTTTGACTCCCAGTACATTAGAAAACAAAATAAGGCAGAACAGGTTAAACTTAGACAGCATCCCAAAAGGCTTAGAACTTAAGGTAATGTTACTTTGATGATTACATTCGCTACTGTTTTAGCCGGTGTTTTCACTGAATATCAGGAGACCAACGGGACCTGTATGCAGTGACAATGAATGAGTGTGGACCACTCAATAAGTGACATTTTACAGGTGGGACTCCATTATTCTGACTCTTCTCTCATTGATATTTTGAGTATCTGATGTTGTCTCTCTTCTCAGCACTTCTGCTGGCTTCTTGTAACCAAGTTTTCTTTGTACATCATGTCTCTAAAGGGCTCCAACATCAGGAGCATGATCTGGTCCTGATGGAGTAGAGATATCAGTGTCTTTGACCAAGGTGATTGTCTCAACCTGGCCCATGACTCATGCTTGCCCTAGAGTGATCCTCCTTGGAATTTTGCCAGAGCAAAAATTTCATCTGCTGAAACCCCAGCCTTCTTGGATTCCCTTTTGGCTTCCACAGACACCTGCACCTGACTTGTTCCTCTATGTTCCTTGAACTATTTAGTTTCAAAGCTGGATTTTGCAGTCGTTGTGTTTTCTTGCAAAAGCAATGGCCCCACCAGTGAATTAAAGTCCACATGGAGGGAAGCACTCTTTGAATGAGAGAGGGAGATTTTACAAAATGAGCAGCAGGCACTTCTGGAAGGACCTGTGTTCTAGCTATGCAAACAAACACGTGGTTTGTGTGCTTCTTTTACCTACAATAGCTCAAATTAGATGTATTTAGCTATAACCACAGGAGTCCTGACATGGATTGGAGAATCATGGGTAATGATCCCAAATTGTGGAGAACAAATGTATAACATCAGGGAAAGCCTAATACATTTTATAAGTCTTATTAAGTTATAAATATTTGATGCCATGAAGGAACACTCAAATCAGACCGCAAAACACCTGAGGCATCCTGAAGTCACTGGTGGGTAAGCATACCTCATATGCTTGTACCTTACATCTCAGGTAAGGTTCCCATAGAACCAGCTAAAATGCAGTTGCAGTCACTGGGTTTTGTTTGTTTGTTTGTTCAGTTTTTTGTATTGCTTGTTTGTTTGTTTTTTGCTATAAAGGAACATATGTACCTTTTTCTCTTTGTAGGTCATTAAAATCATACATGCAATGTAAACAGCTACAGCAGAAAATACACTCAGCTCAGATTACAGTGCCACAGCTAGAACTACAATGAGCCACATTATGGTGTTCTCTGAATTTCAGCTTTCCTAGACTTAGTGAAACAGAGTGATCAATAAATTATTATTATTATTAATTATTATTTTATTGTTACTATTATTTAGCTCTGGGATTGCTCTAAGGTGAAAAGAAGGAAATATAGAAATATTTGGGGGACTTTGAAGAGTGCTACAGTCTCATATGCGAGTTAGTTTCAAGTATTTGTACCTAACTACAATGGTTTGTATATATGTCCCTCAAAGTTCCAAGATGTCCTACCAGAAGATAGTAAGACCTTTTGGAGGTGGACACAGTGAGAGGGCCTTATAGCACTGGGAGCATGTCCTCAAAGACAGGTCTGGAAACCCAGCCCCACCTCCTTCTCTCTGTTCTTTGGCTCGTGATGTACATTATTTGACTGGACCATGAGTTTCCTACTTGATGTGCTGCCTCATCGATGGGACGTGACAATAGGCTCTCCAATTCTATTGCACCTGCCCTACAGCATCATGTCTGAAACCTCCCAAACCAGGAGCTTTTCTTCTAAAGGATAATTATCTGATATTTACTGTAATGAGACACCCAGTAACACACAAAATTTTATCATATAAATGTGCATTCATTTTCCTTAGAATGACATGATTACCTCATTCTTCTTGATGAATAAAGCTCCTTTGTGTATATAAGCCATCATTACATGTATCCATAGATTTGTTCTTAGATGCATAAACTTATTTGTAACTCTCTACTGTAATAATACTGCAGTCAACATGGATGTGAAGATATTCCAAGGACTTGGTAGCCTCCTCTAGCAAGAGATGTAGTGTCATTCTCCATTGAATTTGAGCTACCCTTTGAGACTTGCTCTAACAGAATTTAGTAGAAGTAATATATTCTAGTTTGAGCCAAGACTGGGAAGGACCTGAAGCTCCCTTCCTGTCTGGGGGTTAGGTGAGCACCCATCAATGGTTTAGGTTTACTGGAAGACAAAAGCCTATTAGAGATTAACTGTGTAAACTGACCTCATGCTAGCCAATGAGCTCCCAGAGGCTTGTCCTAATCCTGAACAGATCCCCACCATGAGCCAGTGAGACCCACAAAGTCGTTCTGTGGAGTTCAGGCTAGTTTGGCAACTCATAGTTTGACGAACTAAACGGAAGATTCTATTTTATGGCTCTGGGTTTGAGAAAATCTGTTCTCCAGCAAAAGCAGATGAATACATACAGAGACAGCAAGTTATGTTCATATTGATCATATTGTGTCACTTTCCAAGGACGGTTGTCTGAGTGTTAGCTCAGTCATTTATTCTCATGTGACCTTGGGTAAGTCATTCATATTGTCTTTCACCATCTTTAAATTAGGATTAATAGTCTAATTTACTGCACATGATCCTGAAGATACAACAAGACAAAATCAATGTCTGGGAGCAGTATGGTGTGCCACAGTGGAGGTGATGACCTTGGGGTCTTCCTTGCAAAGTTGAGTGCTTATAGGGATTGTATAGATGTAGGCTATTAGTGTTATCATTATGCATGTAACAGACACATAATCGATAATGATGACACTATTGAAATAAAATTTCTCAGACACGAAAGTGAAAAGACGATGCTGTAGATGGGCAAGCATGTGGTACCGAAAACCATAGTCTTCAGGGTATCAGAGAAGAACGATGAACAAGACAGTGGTGAACATCTCAAACCTGGATACAAGTACACATAGACTTCATGAGACCCACTACGTTCAGAGAATAGCTAAGAGGCAAAGGGTTAAGAGGGTGATAAGGGATATCCCTGGCTCTCTACTCCATGTGTTTCCAAAGCCAAAGACCTAGAACTGGAAAGTTCCCAGAGCAGGTGATAATTGAGGAAGTGGGGGATGAAATAATGCTTTGCATAGTTAAGCCTGGTCACCGCCAGCACCCAGTAAGGCTTTGCAAAGCCAAGGCTAGGTATCACCAGCACACAGTCACTAGCATCTTTGCAGGGCTGTACAGTTTATGCAGTCACCTGTTATGATGTAGCCTTCAAATTGGAGACTGCCAAATGTTCTATACTCTCACACAGTAGAAAGGGTAAAAGTACACTCAGGGATCACCACATTAAGGGCAGTAATCCTAAGGGGAAGGGCTCTACTCTCATGTTTCAGTTACTTCCCCAAAGCTACACTTCTTATCACGACTTAGGGGATAGGACTCTAGCCTGTTCTTTCCTTTCTCTCTCTCTCTCTCTCTCTCTCTCTCTCTCTCTCTCTCTCTCTCTCTCTCTCTCTCTCTCTCATCTTAAAAATTTTATGTGGCCTGCCTGGGGCAGACTCTTGCCAGGTCTGCCAGAGTGAAGATACCATCTCCTGATATTTCTGGAGAACCAGTCACACTCAGGGTTTTGGTAAGAACCTCCTCCCACCTCTGGAGGCAACATCTGAACCCAGTTCTCCATCAACAACAGAATACAAGAGATAGAAGAAAGAATCTCATGTGCTGAAGATACCATGGAAAACATTAACTCAACAGTGAAAAGAAAATGCAAAAAGCTTATAATCCAAAACAGCCAGGAAACCCAAGACACAATAAGACCAAATCTAATGATTATAGGTATAGAAGAGAGTGAAAATTTATGACTTAAAGGGCCAGTAAATATCTTCAACAAAATTATAGAAGAAAACTTCCCTAACTTAAAGAAAGAGATACCCATGAATATACAAGAAGCCTACAGAACTCCAAACAGACTGAATCAGAACAGAAATTCCTCCTGTCACATAATAGTCAAAACACCAAATGCACTAAACAAAGAATATTAAAAGAAGTAAGGGGAAAAGGTCAAGTAACATATAAAGGCAGACATATCAGTATTACACCAGACTTCTCACCAGAAACTATGAAAGCTAGAAGATCCTGGGCAGATGTCATGCAAACCCTAAGAGAACATAAATGTCAGCCCAGGCTACTATACCCAGCAAAACTCTCAATTACCATAGACAGAGAAAATAAGACATTCCAGGACAAGACTAAATTTACACAATATCTTTCCACAAACCCAGCTCTACAAAGGTTAATGGGTGGAAAATACCAACACAAGGAGGGAAAGTATACCCTAGAAAAAGCAATTAAGTAATCTTCTTTCAACTAACCCAATAGAAGATAGCCACACAAAAAGAACTACACCTTTAACAATGAAAATAACAGGAAGTAACAATCACTTTCCTCAATACCTCTTAACATCAATAGTCTCAGTTTCCCAATAAAAAGATATAGACTAACAGACTGGATATGTAAGCAGGACCCAACATTTTGCCACATACAAGAAATCCACTTTAATGACAAAGACAGTCACTATCTCAGAGTCAAAGGTTGGAAAACAATTTTCCAAGCAAATGGTCCCAAGAAACAAGCTGGAGTGGCCATTCTTATATCGGATAAAATTGACTTTCAACCAAAAGTTGTCAAAAAAGATAAGGAGGGATACTTCATACTGGTCAAAGGAAAAAAAATCTACTAAGATGAACTCTCAATTCTGAACATCTCTGCTTCAAATACAAGGGCACCCACATTCATAAAAGAAACTTTACCAAAGCTCAAATAACACATTGTACCCCACACAATAATAGTGGGAGACTTAAACACCCCACATACAGCAATGGACAAATCGTGGAAATAGAAACTAAAGAGACACACAGTGAAACTAACTGAAGTTATGGACCAAATGAATCTAACAGATATTTACAGAACATTCCATCCTAAAGCAAAAGAATATACCTCCTTTTCAGCACCTCATGTTATCTTCTCCAAAATTGACCATATAATTGATCACAAAACAGGCCTCAACAGATACAAGAATATTGAAATACTTCCATGCACCCTCTTAGATCACCACGGCCTAAGGCTGGTCTTAAGTTCAAGCAAAAACAACGGAAAACTCACATACACATGGACATTGAACAAGGCTCTATTCAATGATAGCTTGATCAAGGAAGAAATAAAGAAAGAAATTAAAGACTTTTTGGAATTTAATGAAAATGAGGGCACATCATACCAAAACTTATGAAACACAATGAAAGCAGTGCCAAGAGGAAAACTCATAGCTCTGAGTGCCTCCAAAAAGAAACTGGAGAGAGCACACTAGCAGCTTGACAACACCCCTGAAAGCTCTAGAAGAAAAAGAAACAAATGCACCCAAGAGGAGTAGACGGCAGGAAATCATCAAACTCAGGACTGAAATCAACCAAACAGAAACAAAAGAACTATACAAAGAATCAACAAAACCAGGAGTTGGTTTTTGAGAAAACCAACAAGATAGATTAAACCCTTAGTCAGACTAACCAGAAAGCACAGAGGCACTACCCAAATTAATAAAATTAGAAATGAAAAGGGAGACATAACAACAGAAACTATGGAAATTCAAAAATCAACAGATTCTACTACAAGACCAGTAGCCAACGTCAAACTAAATGGAGAGAAACTTGAAGCAATCCCACTAAAATTGGAGACCAGACAAGGCTGCTCACTTTCTCCCTATCTATTCAATATAGTTCTTGAAGTCCTAGCCACAACAATTAGACAATGAAAGGAGGTCAAAGGTATACAAATTGAAAATGAAGAAGTCAAAATATCACTATTTGCAGATGATATGATAGTATACTTAAGCGACCCCAAAAAGTCCACCAGAGAACTCCTAAAGCTGATAAACAACTTCAGCAAAGTGGCTGGATGTAAAATTAACTCAAACAAATCAGTAGCCTTCCTCTATTCAAAGGATAAACAAGCTGAGAAAGAAATTAGGGAAATGACACTCTTCACAATAGTCACAAATAATATTACATACCTTGGTGTGACTCTAATCAAGCAAGTCAAAGATCTGTATGACAAGAACTTCAAGCCTCTGAAGAAAGAAATCGAAGATCTCAGAAGATGGAAAGATCTCCCATGCTCATGGATTTGCAGAAATAATATAGTAAAAATGGCCATCTTGCCGAAAGCAATCTACAGATTCAATGCAATCCCCATCAAATTCCAAATCAGTTCTTCATAGAGCTAGAAAGAGAAATCTGCAAATTCATTTGGAATAACAAAAAACCCAAGAGAGTGAAAACTATTCTCCACAACAAAAGATCTCCAATGAAAATTAACATCTCTGACCTCAAGCTTTACTACAGAGCAATAGTGATTAAAAAAAAAAAAAAACCACCACCAACAACAAACCTGAATGGTATTGGCACAGAGACAGGCAGGAAGATCAATGGAATAGAAGTGAAGAACCAGAAACGAACCCACACACCTATGGTCACTTGATCTTTGACAAAGGAGATAAAAACATCCAGTGGAAAAAAGACAGCATTTTTAACAAATGGTGCTGGATCAACTAGAGGTCAACATATAGATGAATGCAAATTGACCCATTCTTATCTCCTTGTACAAAGCTCAAGTCCAAGTGGATCAAGGACCTTCACATAAAACCAGATACACTGAAGCTTATAGAGGAGAAAGTGGGGAAGAGCCTTGAACATATGGGCACAGGGGAAAATTTCCTGAATAGAACACCAATGGCTTCTGCTCTAAGAACAAGAATCAATAAATGGGACCTCATAAAACTTCAAAGCTTCTGTAAGACAAAGGACACTATCAATAAGAAAAAAATGGCAACCAACAGATTGGGAAAAGATCTTTACCAATCCTACATCCAATAGAGGGCAAATATCCAATGTTTGCAAAGAACTCAAGAAGTTAGACTCCAGAGAGTCAAATAACCTATTAAAAATGGGGTACAGAGATAAACAGAGAATTCTCACTGAGGAAACTCCAATGGATCTAAAGCACCTAAAGAAATGTTCAGCATCCTTAGTTATCAGGGAAATACAAATCAAAACAACCCTGAGATTCTACCTCACACCAGTCAGAATGGATAAGATGAAAAACTCAGGGGACAGCAGATGCTGGAGAGGATGTGGAGAAAGGGGAACACTTCTCCATTGCTGGTGGGATTGCAAGCTGGCAAAACCACTCTGGAAATCAGTTTGGCAGTTCCTCAGAAAATTGGACATAGTACTACCTGAGGACCCAGCTATACTACTCCTGGGCATAAACCCAGAAGATACTCCAACATGTAATAAGGACGCAATGCCCACTATGTTCATAGCAGTCTTATTTATAATAGCCAGAAGCTGGAAAGAACCCAGATGTTCCTCAGTGGAGGAATGGATACAGAAAATGTAGTATATTTATACTATGGAATACTACTCAACTATTAAAAACAATTAATTCATCAAATTCTTAGGCAAATGAATGGAACTAGAAAGTGTTATTCTGAGTGACGTAACCCAATCACAAAAGAACACACATGGTATGTACTCACTGACAAGTGGATATTATCCCAAAAGCTCAAAATAAACAAGTTACAATTCACAGACTGCAGGAAGCTCAAGAAGAAGGAAGATCAAAGTGGGGGGTGCTTTGACTTTTCTGAGAAAGGGAACAAAATGCTCACAGGAACAATTTTGGAGGCAAAATGTGGAGCAGAGACTGAAGGAATGGCTACCCAGAGACTGTCCTACCCGGGGATTCATCCTATAAACAGCCACCAAACCCTGACAGTATTATGGATGACAAGATGTGCGTGCCCAAAAGAAGCCTGTTACGGTTGTCTCTGTAGAGGCCCTGTCAGAGCCTTACAGAGAAAGAGGCAGACGTTAGCAGCCGACCATTGGACTGAGTGTGGGGTCCCCAATGGAGGAGTTGGAGAGATGACTGAAGGAGCTGAAGGGGAGTTTCCCAATTTATAGGTTGCCTTTTTGACCTATTGACAGTGTGTTCCTTATAACTTTTATTATAACAGAGGGCTAATATCCAAAATATACAAAGAACTCAAGAAGTTAGACTCCAGAGAGTCAAATAACCCTATCAAAAATGGCGTACAGAGCTAAACAAAGAATTTTCACCTGAGGAATATCAAATGGCTGAGAAGCACCTAAAGAAATGTTCAACATCCTTAGTCATCAGGGAAATGCAAATCCAAACAATCCTGAGATTTCACCTCACACCAGTCAAGAATGGCTAATATCAAAAACACAGGAGACAGCAGGTGCTGGTGAAGATATGGAGAAAGAGGAACACTCCTCCACTGCTGGTGGGATTGCAAGCTGGTACAACCACTCTGGAAATCATTCTGGCGGTTCCTCAGAAAACTGGGCATGATACTACCGGAGGACCCTAGGCATATACCCAGAGGATTCCCCAGCATGTAATAAGTACACATGCACCACTATGTTCATAGCAGTCATATTTATAATAGCCAGAAGCTGGAAAGAACCCAGATGTTCCTCAATGGAGGAATGGATATAGAAAATGTGGTATATTTACACTATTGAATACTACTCAGCTATTAAAAACAATTAATTCATCAAATTCTTAGGCAAATGGGTGCAACTGGAAAATATCATCCTAAGTGAGGTAACCCAATCACAAAAGAGCACACATGGTATGCACTCACTGATAAGTGGGTATTAGCCCAGAAGCTCAGAATAACCAAGACACAATTCACATATCAAATGATGCCCAAGAAGAAGGAAGGAGAGGCCTCTGGTCCTGGAAAAACCTGATGTAACAGTGTAAGGGTATAGGACTTTCGGGGAGGGAGGAAACGGGAAAGGGGAAGTGATTTGGAATGTAAATTAAAAAAAAATAAAACAAATCACGTTGCCATGGTAACATACACTTGTAATTCCAGCATTTGGATGGCTGAGGAAAGGAAACAGAAAGCTTCAAGCTATTCTGGGCTATCTAGCCAGTTCTTGTGTTTGAAACCAGTAACGCTAATAGCAATAAGAAGAAAGAAATCTGCCCATTTGTGACAACATGGAGGAATCTGGAAGACATTCTGCCAAATGAAAGAAGCTAGGCACAGAAAATCAAGTATTGCATTGCCTCACTTCTACATGGAAAGGAAAAATTAGAATTACTGAAATAGAAAGTAGAATGGTGTTTACCAGAGGTTGTAGACTCTATACAGATTGGGTAATGCATAAAAACTTTAATGTTTTAACACAATTAAGTTCTACAGATACAATGTGCAATATGTTGTTTACAGTTAATGCATATATATATATATATATATATATATATATATATGTATATATATAGTATGTGGGTGTAAAAAAAAACAGTGTAAGGGAATATCAGGACAGGGAAGAGCGGGAGGGGGTTGATTGGGGAACAGGGGGATGGGAGAGGGTTTATGGGACTTTCAGGGAGAGGGGAACCAGGGAAGGGGAAATCATTTGAAATGTAAATATAGATTATATCTAAGAAACATTAAAAAAATAAAAAATAAAAATAAAATTAAATGGAAAAAAAGTATTTCTTAAAGAAACCATTTTCAAGGCAGCAAAAGTAGCCCTTATGAGCGATCAGCATCTGATCTGAACAGTAACCAAACTTATTTTGGGAGATGTCTTTTTAAAATAATAATAATAATAATAAAAAGCAAAAAAGTTTTTTCTCTCTAAAAAAAAGATTGTGTATGTGGGAGAAGGCTTGATATAACAATACAGCCTCTTCTGATCCATCATTTTAACTCATCACACAGCAACACTGTAATTTAGAGCAGGTCTGAATCTGTAAACTTACCTATAAAAAAGAATCATAATAATTGAACTAATAACAATTAATCCTTGGGTGATGGTGAGGATTGAGTTCATATGTGCAACTTGTGTAGAATCATATGTGTATACTAAGACTTGATAAATATATCTATATTCTTTTATATATTGAGGCATACTATCTCCTCTCCTCATTATGAGATGTTCAGAGTATCAGAAATTGCTGGTTAGTTTTTGTCAATTTTGAAAGAGGGAACCTCAATAGAGAAAATTCTCCCACAAGAATGACCAAATGGCAAGCCAGTTGTGCATTTGCTTGACTGATGATTGATGTGCAAGTTGGGGGAACAGCTCACTGTTGGCACTGTTGCCTTGCCTAGACAGGTGGTCCTGGGTGCTATAAGAAAGCAGGGTGAGAAATCTATGTGGGGCAGCCAGTAAACAACACTCCTCTGTGGTCTTTGCTTCAGTTCCTGCCTTCAGGTTCCTGTCTTGAGGTCTTGGCTTGGCTTCCCTTAATGATGCCCTGTGATCAGAACATGTAACTTAAGTAAACCCTTTCTGCCCCAAGAGGCTTCGGTGATGGTGTTTTGTCATAGCAATATTAATAGCTTCACAGAGATCCATATTACAGAGTGTTAAGAACCAAGTGAATATTTGGGTAAGAAAGTTTAGATATATAAGGGTTCACTGAAGCAGACAGCAGGGAGAAATGACAGGACAGTACCCAGTGGAAAAAGGTTTATCTAGAGAGACAGCATGGACACTCCTTAGCTATATCCTGATATATAGAAAATTAGAGACACAGTGAAGAAAAAAACAAGCAGAGGCACTGACAGACATTTTAAAAAGAACAAAAAGTTACCAAGGGTAGTTGCAGTGGCTATTCCTGGTTGCCAACTTGACTAAATCTGGAATAAACTAATCAAGAACTGGAATGCTCACTTATAATCCTAATCTGGAGGCTCAGAGTTACAAGTTTCTGACCTGGATCTTGGCGTGGAGATCTGAAGCATAGTGACTATGAATTCCAGCAGATTAAGATAAGGAGATCTCTGAGTTCAAGGCCATCTGGGATTAAAGGCACAGTGGTACACGCCTTTAATCTGGGCCACACCCTCTGCTGGAGACCTATATAAGGACATTGGAAGAAGGAAGATTTACTTTGGCTTTTCCTGACCTGCCTTGTGGGACTGAGCAACTGCTAGATCCTTGGACTTCCATCCACAAGTACTGCTGATTATTGTTGGGGAGTTGGACTACAAGCTGAAAGTCATCAACAAATTCCCTAACTATACAGAGACTACCCATACGTTCTGTGACTCTAGAGACCCTGACTAATACAGTAGTTAAGTGAAAGAAAAAAAGAAGAGGGATGTACAGAGAATTAGGGAACAAGAAGTAGGGAGCTTTGGGAAAATCATCTGATTAGAAGTTTCTTTATGAACTCTGTAGGGCACATTCAAACTACAGATCTCACACAGAATGACCAGTTGGAAGGTTATTTTCAGTCTTCATTATTCCCTCTTTCAACAATAGCCCTTAAATATTATATATAAAAGAAAAAATTGTCATGTCTGTGGGGTAGGTTAGTATCTCTGATCAAATGTTTGTGAACAAGATATCAGAGTTTCCTTTAGCTCATGGCCAGTGTACAGAAAAAGCAGAACAAGCGTCCATGCAACTGAAGATATTGCCCTAACAGGATGCATTTAACAACAGCCTTGGAATTCACAGATTCTGAACTGAGCCCAGAACCTGGGTTCCGTCTTCCTCTCCTATCATAATAAAAGCAGCTTCCTCCTGACTCCTTGTCTCTAAGACTATTCCATCCAAGACTGGAATGCCAATCACCTTCTGAGACCCAGAGGGAAAGTATCAGTTGTGTTGATTTCAGCTACTCTATCTTTCCTTAATAATTCAGACTAGTTTTTGTTTGAATGTATCTGACTTAGTTGTACAAATTAAGTGTTCATTTGCAGTGCTGTTTCAACCCCAGAAGACTCTGTCCGAACCTTTCCAGTAGTGATAACCTTGTTTGCAAGCAATTCTAAAGAAAGAAAAAGCAAAGCCAGAGTAAGCTTCCCAGATGCTAGTTCAATCTTTCTCACTGCATACTTACGTACCACAATTAGCATGAAAAAATACTGAACATGTATTTGGAGTTCTATTAAGACTCTGTTGCTGGAGGCACTAAGTATTTGAATCACAGAATGTGGAGAGAGAGAGCATGTTGGTACTGACCCAGAAGTTTCATCTCTACTGGATAGATTTTGTAGTGCTGGAAAGTGTTATACATGCTGTTATATATATATGTTATACATGCATATGTATGCTATATATGGTATACATACAAAGAAAAAAAGTAATCACAAATCTTACATAGTCATGAACCCTGTGAGTTACATTAATATCTGATCTGTCAAGACATGCCCACTGGTGCAATAGTGACATGAACATCATGTGAGTAAACAATCACCTTCTTACTGTCTCCAAGTCCTACTCTTCAAGATAAAATTCATACCCAGCAGCATTGTTGGGCAAAGAAGATGTGAGGCCACAGGTTCTAGGGGAGAACCTTGAATTTTGGCAGCAATCACTTTACTAACTGACTCATCTCATCATGCTTTTTGTTCTCCATTGCCATTCTTTAACACTAATAAAGATAGGACATTTCGAAGAAACTAGAAACTGAGACTATTTTTTTATTTAGCTATGCCCTTTTTTCAGAAGAGATTCACAGTGGCATCTAGAAGTGTGTGTGACACCACAAATTAATGCAAGTTACAAATAGGGTAAACTTTGGTAGAAGAATAACTGAGAGGTATACATAGAGCTAAAGTCAGAGTAAGGTTAAGATGCTGCCACTGTACCCTGAAAGCTAGACATGAGTGAAGCAAATATTTGACCTTGAGCTTCCTGAGGGAAGTTCACAGTTTTTCTGTTAGTTACAATACCTGTGAAATTGAGGCAAGCCACCTTTTCAGCAAGAATAAATGCATCTTTGGCACAGGAATCAAATTGCAATTTAAATAAAATTGTTCATAATAGAAATTTTTGTTTTTAATGATGATTGCCAGCAGTATGTAAAGTTATCCCACTAAAACACAATTTGTGAGGAGGAGGCAGTTCTTCAGGAGTCTTTACAATATCCTTTAAATTCTTACTGATTGGCTTTGTCTAGACAGATAGTCCCAAATATCCCAAATCATAAATAGTACTTTAAAAGTAACCTCTGTATGGCTTTTCTTAATTGTGGATCTGCTAAATTCTGAGCTACTGGCATCTTTAAAATGTGTAGCTCCTGTGATTGATTACTAGTTAAAAACATTGCACTGCTGATTGTAGAATGATACCCCCAATGGCTATGCAGAGGGTATCAGCATCATTGTGTGGGTGCTAGAAGGCAAAGTTCTTCAAAAGCATGTGACTAGAGTGAGGCCCCGTAGGAAAGGCAATATCTTCCTCATCCAGTGTGAAAAGTGGGGAAGGGAGTCTCCAAATTCTGCTTTGTGTGGAAATAAGAATAGTGCTGACCAGAAATACCATATAGGTGGATGCTATCGATACCAGCACCAGTCAAAAAAAAAGCTTAAAGCCTTCAAAAACAGCTTCATATGATGAGCTCTCAGTAAAGAATTGAAGTAAGAATGTATAAATAGTTGGTTATTGGTTATGGTAATTGAGGAATGATAAGGATAAGTTGAAATCATAAAAAGAATGGTCTGAAGTATGATTTTTTACTAAAGAACAAAGAAGGTTTAATAAGTCATATGGGAGTTTTCTTTGTCCTCTCTTTGAAGTGTGGTCTAAGGATCTTCTCTGAGGAACTGAGTAGAGAAGGCATGAGATAATGTTGGGGCACCTAACTTGTGAAGTTGATTTTAAGACTGAATGTAGTCTCCTAAGGACAAGAGTTAAGAAAAGTTGAATAACCATAATTACTTTCTGTAAGATTTTGTGGTGTTTCTAATAAGAAAAATCAAACACTCAAAGTGATCCAAGTTTCAGGAACAGTCAGAATGCAGGTGTGTGGAGCATGTCCAAGGCATGATGAAACCTACAAAACCATAAAAGGATTTGGGAATGCCTTTCCGAATCATGTAGAAAGGACAATCCGGATAAGCAGACAGTCTAGGGACTGATTACCTAGTAGCAGTTAATGGAGTAGTGGAAAAAAAGTTTTCAAATAATACTTATGTGTCTGTAGACAGAGATATCAAAATTCACAAGTCTAAAGAAGAAATTCTAATGAGTCAGTGCTGATGATACAAACTAAAACAATCGTTCATTATAGATTGTCATTCACGATAATGACACTAAGAATGAAAATGATGAGGGTTATAACAATAACAATGATAGTCATGATGGGTGGTGCTGGTGCTGGTGCTGGTGCTGGTGCTGGTGCTGGTGTTGGTGCTGGTGCTGGTGTTGGTGCTGGTGCTGGTGCTGGTGCTGGTGCCAGCTGGTAGTAGTGAGATGACTGATGGTGGTAGGGATAAAAGATGGAAATGGTGAGTAATGATGAGATAGTGGTAGTGACTGTGGCAATGATGTTGATGATCATAATGATGGTTCACAGTTGGTGGTGGTGGTCGTGCGGTGAAAATCATGGTAATGATGATGGTTGTGGTGGTGTTTCTCTGAGTCCGCTATTCCTGGTAACTAAAAAGAGAAATCCCCAACCATTTCTCACTTCTGTACCTCTTGTGCTCCTGATGTCTGTGATATTCTTTCCTGTCCTGCCCCATTGTGTGCCTGGGTGTAGGTATGCCTTTGCTCACATCTTTCCATCTTTACTGTTTATTGTAGGCATAATTTTTTAGCATCTTATTTTCATAAACATTCACCTCTCCTCTTGCCCACCAACCAGCAGAGGTAATGGAAAATAAAAGTTATTAGGATACGGGGGAATTAGACCTGTTTAGCAATAGTTCTTTGGGAGCTAGATCAGTCTTCTCTGTCCGCAGTTCAGTTGTGATTTGCTGTACGATCACCAAGTTCAGCCACACAATTGTCACTTCAGCTCTCTGAACAGCCCCAGCAATCATGAGTCTAAATATCCTTCAAAGGCATCTATGTCATTTTATTGTTGTAAACCACATGGCCACTCCTAGTATGTGTGTGTGTGTGTGTGTGTGTGTGTGTGTGTGTGGTGTATCCACACCCATGTGCATGTTGGATGCATGAGCAAAGAGACATATATCTCTATATTATATCTAATATATATCTATTACATTTATCTCTATATTATAAGTATCTTCCATGGATAACCCTGTTTGTTTTTTCCATCATAACATGAAGCTGGGGTCACATGAGTTTTCTACTTTCCCAGAATTGAAGACAACATCAGGAAGCTGCCATGTCTCTGTACCGTTGTAGCTGTGGAATCAATTACCTATGAGGTTGGAGTATCATGTGAAGGACCAGGTGTGTGTTGGCTAAGCAGAACGACAAAGCACCAGGTAACTGGAAGTGAGGGCCGGTGACAGTGAAATGAATCTTCAGAATGGAGGGCAGACCACACATGTGTTTATCCCCAAATGATCTGTATCCTGTGTCTTCTTTGAAGATATCTTGTGTATATTCCAGGTTGTTTGAAACTTTCCTTTCTGAGTTTTCTCTCTGAAGCCAAAGGACAAGCAGAGAAATGACATTTTCTTTGGCAAGATCAATTTGAAGTTCTCAGCAGGAGCTTACATTAATCACCTTCTAAGAGGCTGCCCAGAAAGACCATTGTCACAGGCAAAGGGGCCAGGGACTCCATTGATTCCCTCCCCACCATATATGAATAGGTCTCCTTTATCTAACTAAAGAGGTAGATTGTCACATGTCCCTGTATTCAGCCCCTAGTACTTTGAACTGCCTGTGGCTTCTTTGACCCAGAACAACAAAAGCATGCAAATTCTTTCTGCCAGCTCTGGGAATAGATAAAGTCAAGGTCACACATTTATTTTCCCATATGGGCCAATTAATGTTTTTTCTATTCAATGAAGCAAAGCGGCCCTCATGACTGAGTCTCCTCTGTGATGAAGCCTTGTGATAATCGTAGAGAAGGAAGAGATGAATGGCACAGTCTTTTCCTTGGAGAATGTAAAGGAATTATCAGGGAGAGAAAGAGATGAATGAACTGTCATAGTAGAACAGTGTTAAAGGTGAAGATGGATGATAGAAAAAGGGATTTGGAATGACAACAGGGAGGCAGGAATAGAAGGGGCACTGATGGTTCTGGCAAGGCTTTACCAAGGAAAATGCTGGTTATGTTGTGTGGGAAAGGATAGGGTAGGGGCTTTCTGAATAGCCAGAACAGGTTGAGTTTACAGGGAAAGAAAGTGTTCTTTATGCTGTGAGTGTGAAAAAAGACTGACCTTCCTAATCGTACCTTTGCATGTGCTTCAGTCAGTTACATGGCATTCAGAGGCCCTGTGGCACGCAGAGAAGCTGGTGAAGAAGGCAAGTTACTGTGTATAAAACTTGTCACTTGCCCTTTGTGGACGAGTATATAGGCTGAGCATTCTTTATCTGATATGCCTGGGACCAGAGTTGCTTTCACACATGATTTTGGATTTTAGAATCTTCTGTACACATAGCATATCTTGGTAAAAAGGTTCAAGTCTATACTTAAAATTAGTTTACATTTCATATATACATGAATTTCATACACTATTTTAAAATGATTTTTTTGCATGAGCAAAAGTATGGTGGTGTGGAATTTTCTAATTATAGAGGCTTGTAGATGCTTTAAAAGATTTTGTAGGTTTTGGAGCATTTCAGATCTGGAGTTTGAATTCAGGCATTCATATATGTAGTACCTTCAATCAAAGAGTAAAGCAGGAGGGAGCTCTCATCCTTCTCAGTTGGTCCATCATGTTCTATCTCAGTCATCTATCCCAAATTGTCTGTAGCTACATAAAACCCAAGTGAATAGGTTGGCTTAAACTAAGCAATTTGGAATATGTGTGGGTTGCTGTCTGTCACCTTACTACAAACCTTTACATATCTGAAAAGAGAGAATATTAAGAAAACACCTCCATTAGATTACCCTATAAGTGAGTCTGTTAATTATTGTTGATTAATGGATGATTGATAGAAAGGCCCAGTTTATTACATGAAGGGCCTTCCTTAGGCATCTTCGTGTTTCTGGGTAGTATAAGAAAGCAGGCTGAGCAAGTCATAAGGAGTAAGCCAATAAGCAGCAATCCTCCATGACTACTGATTGAGCTCTTGCCTTCAAGTTCCAGCCCTGTAAGAGTTTCTAACCTGGCTTTTCTTCGTGATGAAATGTGATGTGAAAATGTAAGCTGAAATCAACCCCTTCCTCCTCAGGTTACTTTTATCACAGCAATTGGAATCCTAATTAAGACAGAAATTGGTAGTGAATTGCTGTGATAGACTTGGCCATGTCTTTTGGAGAATTATGTTAGCATTTTCACTTTGGGCTAGAAAGGCCACACTGAATACTCAGGGCTTAGTGAGCTGTTCTGTGGAAGCCTGGAGAATGAAAATGCCAAGAGTGATGCCGATGATGGAGGCCTGGCTTGTGAGGATTCACAGGAAGACAAACTCTCCTGGCACCATTTGTGCGATGCTTGATATTAAGAATCAGTTGTTCTGGTCATCTGGGTTGAAGATTAAAGAGATACCAGAAGCACTAAAATGAAACCTTTGCTTTACTGGGAGAATTGATGCTGGTGAGTTGAGGCTGAAGAATCGGCTATGATGAAGAAGAGATCAGAATTACTGGCCAGAAACATGGGGCTGCTTTCTCAGCTCAGCACATAGAAGCTGTGGAACACTTGCTCAGAGGAGGAGAGGAGAGGATAGGAGAAGGATTGTGGGAGGGTGTGACTGGGAAGGGGGGCAATGAACAGGATGTAAAGTGGATAAGTTAAAAAAATAAAAATACTTTCTTATTCCTAGAGGGAAGATTTAAGGCCCAATCACAGACAAATCAAAGCACAATCAAAATTCAATAATCAAAAGCTTAATGCTTGTCATCTGGGATCTATGCAAGATCTTCTGGGTTCCAGGGGGCTGTCATCACCAACACATATAGCTTGTTTGTAGTCTCAGGCAAGCTTCACTCCACATTTGATACTGTTCTTATTTTGTTGGCCCATGATACTGTATTTCTAGTATGTTGAGATCTCCTCTGCTACTGGACTTTACCTTTACCAATAGCCTCACCTGGGCTCTCTGCAGGGACTCTTCATACAGTGCCAAGCCTCACCTTCTCTTTATATTTCCTTCAATCCTTGGACTTCCTTCCTCTCCTACTGAGGCCAGACAAGGGAGCCTAGCTAGAGGAACATATCCCACATACAGGTAACAGCTTTTGGGATAGTTGCTGTTCCAATTGTTTGGGACCCACATGAAGCACAAGCTGCACATCTGCTACATATGTGCAGGGAGGCCTAGGTCCAGCCCATGACTGTTCTTTGGTTGGTGGTCAGACTCTAAGAGACCCAAGGGTCCAGGTTAGTTGACTCTGTTGATCTTCCTGTGGAGTTCCTATCTCCTTCCTCCTATTACTCCATAAGAATTCCCAAGCTCCATTCACTATTTGGCCATATGTATCTCTATCTAAGTCAGCTGCTAGGTGGAGTCTCTCAGAGGACAACATGCTCCTGTCTAAAAGCATAACAGAGTATCATTAATAGTGTCCGGGCTTAGTGCTTGCCATGGAATGGGTCTCAAGTTGGTCTGGTTATTGGTTAGCTATTCTCTCAGTCTCTGCTATATCCCTGTGCCTACATTTCTTGTGGACAGGATAAATTTTGCTTTAAATGTTTTGTGAGTAGATTGGTGTCTCTATTGTTCCAGGGGAGTCCCTGCCTGGCTACAGGTGGTAGCCTCTTCAGGTTCTGTATCCCCCATTGTTGTAAGTTAAAACTAAGGTCACCCCCACTAATTCTTGGGTGCCTCCCTTATCCCAGGTCTCAAAGGACATGTATGGTATGGACTCACAAGTGGATATAAGCCATAAGAAACAGGTATCATGGTACACTCCACAGACCCAAAGAAGCTAAACAAGCAGAAAGGCCCAAGTGAGGAAGCTTGAATCTGACTTAGAAGGGGGAATAAAATAGTCGTAAAAAGCAGATGGAAGGAGGGAACTGGGAAGGAGAAGGATGGGGAGGGGAATATGGGGGTTCAGGACCAGGTGTGAGGAAGGACAGGAAAGATGGCTCGATGGCCATGAAAATAAATGGAGATCTGTAACTGATAGTGGTAAGTAAGGAGGTGGGGGGCATCTCCAGAAAGTATGTAACTTAATTTTTATTTTACAGGAGTGCAGAGTTAAGAGAGTTTGGATATTTTAGAGAGATGTTAGATATTTTAAAGATACTAAATTTTAAACTGTTTGAATTTTTGAAGACTGTGGGTCTTCTAAAATTAGAATGTTTTCTATTATGGTATTAATATTAATATTAATTCTTGGGGATAGAAAGGAAGGAAAGGTTATGGCTAACTAAATAATGTGTTTGAGTGTCTAGCTAACAGGGAGTCAATTGAGTTGGATGGTTTTTGTTAACACACACCTAGACATATCTGGAAAGAAGGAATATTAATTGATAAATGCTTCTGTAACAACTCCCTGTAGGCAAATCTGTTTTGTATTATTGAGATTAGTCGCTGGTAGGAGAGGGACTGGCTCACTGTGTGTGTGTGTTGGGGGGGGGGTCCTGGGTGATATAAGAAAGCAGGCTGAGCTATAAGGAGCGAGTCAGTAAGCAGTGCTCCCCCATGGTCTTCAGCTCCTGCCTACAGGTAGGCTCCTTTCCTGCTTGAGTTCCTGCCTCAACTTCTCTTAGTGATGGCTTGTGATGTGGACATGTAAGCTGAAATAAACCCTTCCCTTCCCGAGTTACTTTTGGTCACGGTTGTTTTATCACAGCTATAGAGACTCTAGCTAAGACAGGACCCTTTGTTGAATGCCAGCCTACATTGTCTTATGATATATTCTCCCATTCTCTCAATCTAAATGATTATTCAGAAAAGTAAAGTGTACCCTAAGATAAAGGATGGGAAAATAACATCTAAAATTAAAACCACACCTCAGGGAGGAGAGGATGTTGTTGTCGTGTGGTGTATGTGTTCTTGACACTGTAGTTAGATGTTTCGAAGCTACTGCCTAAATAACTGCAGCCTTCACTTGCAGCTGTATGATCTGATTGCCACCAACTCAAACGAAGAGGCACAGAAAATGAAGTACATGCAATAAATTTTGAATTTTTAGTGTAAAACTTGCAAAATATATTAGTAATTATCATAGCGATTTTGTGTTAAATTGATAACACTGACATGGTGTGCTAAGGAAAACACACCAGCCGGGCGGTGGTGGCGCACGCCTTTAATCCCAGCACTTGGGAGGCAGATGTAGGTGGATTTCTGAGTTCGAGGCCAGCCTGGTCTACAGAGTGAGTTCCAGGACAGCCAGGGCTATACAGAGAGACCCTGTCTCGAAAAAACCAAAAAAAAAAGAAAAGGAAAACACACCATTAAAGTTAATGTGACCAATGAATTTTACTTCATCAAATAACTGCTGGAAAATTTAACACTGACTATGGGGCCTGAGTTGTATTTCTGGCAGCTACTACTGCCTATAGGATTAAAGCTAAGCTATTCTAAGCTGCTAAATTTGTGATAATTTGTACAAGGACAATAGGAAATTGCCAGGTGATCCATGTCTTTTTGTTTTCCACCCATCATGAACAAGCATTCATGAAAGTGCAGGGTCTATTATCCAGTCATTTAACCACACACAGACCTGTGGGGCTTCCTTAATTGATGGAACACCATTGTGTTCCTTGCTGCTTGCCTTTAAGAGTCTTGGAACATTGCCGTGCTGGAAGTAAGCCCCCAGTTCCCAATCAGTATCAGCAGTCACACACGTGAGCAAACGTGCCAACTCTAGGGTTGCTTGGCCTGGTCTGAGTCTTCCAGGTGAGGGCAAAGATAACCCAGTGCCAAGACCAGACACCCTGCTGAATCCCCCCTTCTCACCAGTGTCATATCAGGAAATGAAGCCTGTTTGATGTCCCAGGATAGCTAGTAAACCACCAGTGGAGCTCTAGAAAAGTCACCTAGATTATTTCCTCCACAAGTGTCCAGCAAACTAAGCCAGTCGCTCTTGAGAGTGGCAGACCTTAGATGCCTCTCACTTCATATATATTTTATGTAATACTCATTCCTCCCACTAGGTTTCTGGACTCCCCTGACTTCCTGGAAAGCCAAGTATGTTTCATGTCTTCCGTTCTCTTCCCATCAAAAGACTATGCCTTATCATTTTGACTTTGGATAAATTTTCTTCCACGTCTGCCTCAGGGTTGATGTCAACACCTTAGGTCAGCTCATCAGCACCACTGACCTGGACTGTTATGTGTACCCATCCATATATTTCAGTGGTTCTCAACCTTCCTAAGGCTGAGACATCACTGATATTTTAATACAGTCCCTCATGTTCTGATGATCCCAGTCATAAAATTATTTTTGTTGCTACTTTATAACTGTGATTTTGCTACTGTCATGAACCATAATGTAAATATTTTTGGAGATAGAGGTTTGCCAGAGGGATCCTGACCCACAGATTGAGAACCAGTGGTCAATCTGGGCTCCTTAGACTCAGAGAATGCAAAGTTTCTTTCATGTGGTACTTAAAGCAACACTTTTTTTTCTGTTTGTGATCCACTTCAACTAGAGAAATTTTGTGCACAGCCCTAGGTATCTAGGTATATGAAATAGGTATATAAATATATACCTACTCATAATAAAGCATAAAGAAATTTGTTTAAAATATTTTCATGTATATAAAAGATACCATTTATTAAAAATGAAAACAAACTTGCACACTACTGAAAAGGGTGATTTTGTTTATTTTTACATAGATAATTAAATCAGATAAACACTTGATACTAGGAGACATAGACCATCTTCACTCTTCTTCTGAGTTCATCAGTATTTTGATCCTGAAATTGTCAGTGCTGAGAAAATCACTTCACAGAAATATGTAGTACAAAATGGCAGGAGTTGTTTAAGGCCATTTCAGAGACTGTTAGAAATTCTGTTCCATCCCAAGACCAAATTCACTAAGTGATGCTTCATGAAACCAGTCAGAAACTCATTTAGTAATTTCTAAATTCAAATGTTCCAATATAGTATAACCCAGTGACACACTAATTTGCCACTGACATGCTAGGAATGATGATAGAAAATACTCCAAGCCCTTGTTTTCCAAAATGAAACCGCCCTGCTTCTATTAAGAGCAGAACCTTTGCAGGTCCAGTAGAAAGTTCCTATTTTCTTGTGAGCCATAGTAATAGTCTGAGCTTAGGTGATTCTAGTAGCATTTGTTTTTGTGTGGCACGTTGACATGTGCAGCTCAAAGAGTGTGTGTACTATGTACAGATCCAGGGCTGCAGGGATGTTCCGGGGAAACACTTTGGATTCATTAACATGTTCAAATTTTTACATCATTTTTTGGGGGGCACTGCTTTTTCAGAAATTTTATTTATTGTTGCCAACCTTTTTGTGACCCTACATTCAGTTACATGACCCTCGATGGGAAATGTCAGAATAAACCTTGAACAAACCCTGCCAGACCCTGGCCAAGGAATTTCCCATTCTCTTAAGGCTTGCTGAAATCTCTGGTCCCATGCTGAAATTCAAACCCCTTCCACCTCACGGTCATTGTCTAACTCAGTACCCAGTATCACTCACATCCTGATATTCTAAAGATAAAACAGCCTCGTTTGGACAAACAGTTCCAGGAAGTGAAGATTACAGACTGGCAGGTATCCCCCCTAAAGCTGTATTTAACCTTGGATTTTTCTAACTCTCTTGTGTAAATCTCAATTTTCCTCCTGCCTCTTGGCAGACCCTCCACTTCCTACTGGAGAGAGTCTGCCCCTTGGTGTGTGTGCTAATAAACACAGTCTCCTCTCGAGAGGTTAAACTCTGGTCCCTGGCTGCCTGCTGCCTTACACTGTTGCCTCAGAAATCTAGCATCCAGTGCCAAGATCATACAGAGTCCACTGAGCCCTCCCACAGGTGGACCTCCCTTGTTCTCATCTGCTTGCTGACCTGAGACCTGAGGAGGATTGGCAGGGCCATCTATCTATCTCAGACAACCATTTCTTCACAATTTGTCTTTTCTCACTCTCCTCTGTCTCATTCTGATACAGTTTGACCTCCTGATGGGAGACCATTCTTCATTAAATCAGACCCCATATCCAGTAAATCCAAAATATCTGGACATGATAACTTGTGGGACCTAATCTTGGATGCACTAGTTAGGTCTGGGGCTCTAGAAACCACCCTCTGTCTTGTCTTGAAATTTACTCCATTGAAAGTTCTGGGAACTTTCTATTGCTGAAAGATCTTTTAAATCATGGAAACATAGAGTCTGGGAATGTCTCTCCTATTTTCTAGTCCTGGTTTTAGGCTAAGCTGTAAGCTTAAATTTTTCTCAACCCTACTTTAAATAACAATTCTTAAATGCTTTAACCACCCTTCCAGTCCACCACTCACCAAAGGTAGTGGAAAAGAAAGGTTATTAGGATATGGGGGAAGTGTACCTGTTTAGAACTGGTTCTTTGGAGCAAATCCCAACTGCATTGCCGGGAAATCAGCAGTTCAGTTCACAGGTCAGTAGTGGCAGTTCAGTCCACTAGCAATCCCTTCATGGATATACCAGCAGTGCAATTCAGTAGTGTTGGGCTAGCAGCAGCAGTGGCAAGACCAAGTAGGAACAGCCAGGCCTCAGCTGAATCAGCACAAGTCAGCAGAAAGGAAAGGATCATAAAGGTCCTCAGTAGAAGTTCTTGGCTATGCTTCTCTCAACGAAGTGAAGATCAGTAAAAACATGAGACCAAGATGCATTGAAAGGTTAGCTCTACAAGCAAGCCCCCTCGCACAGTCCATTGAGTTTTACTTATACTCCCTCCAAACATTACGTGTCCTCCAAGGATCTTGTCTCACCATGTGCCTTGCCTTAGCATGTTCATCAGTCTTAGCAAAACTCCATGTGAGTCTGTCTCAGCTGACTTCCCTCTACCAGTTGGCCCAGAGCTCAACAACGCATGTAAGGTGAACTAATACATGTGTGTCCTTAGCAAAGAATCGGTCATCACACGTCTTCATGTGCTTGCTTTAGTAAAGCATCCTTTCACCTGTGTCCCCTTTAGTGAAATGTTCCTTCATGTGTCAGCCTTATCAAAATATCCTTTCACTGTGTCTGCTTCAGGAAAATACTCCTTTACATACTTGCTCCAGCAAAACACTATCTGGCACAATTGACTTTCCCAAGAATACTTAAGTTTCCACTTCACTAATCTAAATGAACTCCATTTGGGAGACCCCCACATTGGACAGACTTGTGTGGGTTTCAGTTCAAATATGGCCTTAGTACACGTGGGACAGAGCAATAGTGTTAAAAACTGCATGGTATTGATACAGTAGCAGACATGTAGATCAATGGAACAGAATTGAAGACCCAGAAATGAATCCACACTCCTATGGTCACTTGATCTTTGACAAAGGAGCTAAAACCATCCAGTGGAAAAAAGATAGCCTTTTCAACAAATGGTGCTGGCTCAGCTGGAGGTCAACATGCAGAAGAATGCAAATTGACACATCCTTATCTCCTTGCACTAAGCTCAATTCTAAGTGGATCAAAGATCTCCACATAAAACCAGACACACTGAAACTAATAGAAGGGAAACTAGGGAAGAATCTTGAACATATGGGCACAGGGGAGAATTTCCTGAACAGAACTCCAATAGCTTATGCTCTAAGATCAAGAATAGACAAATGGGACCTCATTAAATTACAAAGTTTTTGCAAGGCAAAAGACACCGTCAAAAAGACAAAGCGGCAACCAACTAACTGGGAAATGATCTTTACCAACCTTACATCCGACAGAGGGCTAATATTCAAGATATACAAAGAACTCAAGAAGTTAAACTCCAGAGAGGCAAGTAACCCTATTAAAAATGGGGTACAGAGCTACACAAAGAGTTCTCACCTAAAGAATATCTAATGGCTGAGAAGCACCTAAAGAGATGTTCATCATCCTTAGTCATTAGGGAAATGCAAATCAAAACAACACTGAGATTCCATCTCACACCAGTCAGGATGGCTAAGATCAAAAACACAGGAGACAGCAGTTGTTGGCGAGGATGTGGAGAAAGAGGAACACTCCTCCACTGCTGGTGGAATTGCAGGCTGGTACAACCACTCTGGAAAGCAGTCTGGCGGTTCCTCAGAAAACTGGGCATGACTCTCCCAGAGGATCCGGCTATACCACTCCTGGGCATATACCCAGAGACTTTACCTGCATGCAATAAGGACACATGCTCCACTATATTCATAGCAGCCTTATTTATAATAGCCAGAAGCCGGAAAGAACCCAGATGTCCCTCAACGGAGGAATGGATTCAGAAGATGTGGTATATTTACACAATGGAATACTACTCTGCAATTAAAAACAATGAATTCATGAAATTCTTAGGCAAATGGTCAGAACTTGAAAATATCATCTTTAGTGAGGTAACCCAATCACAAAAGAACACACATGGTATGCAGTCACTGATAAGGGGATATTGACCCAGAATCTCGGAATACCCTAGACACAATCAGCATATCAATAGATTTCAAAAAAGATGGAAGGAGAGACCCCTGGTCCTGGAAAGACTGGATGTAGGGGAACGCCAGGACAGAGTAATGAGAGGGGGTTGAATGGAGAAAAGAGGGAGGGAAGGGGGCTTATGGGACTTTCGGGGAGGGAGGAAACGGGAAAGGGGAAGTGATTTGGAATGTAAATTAAAAAAATAAAATAAAATAAAAAAAAATACACGTGGGACAATCACCATCACTGGTTCAAAACCGAAACTTTGGATTTTAATATCTAAACTAATCTAGATAACCTCATAAAATGAAACAGGCGATGATATAAGGTCCCTCTTCCCATATAACTTCCAACTTATCTTAATGTTTCACATGTCTGCCATTCAGCTCATGCTTGCAATGCTTCAGAGAGCCAAAACTTAATTAACTTCTACTCCCCTCTCACAGAGGACCCCCCTCCCCGCCCCAGGCCTTAGGAAGTGAGTTACAAAGTCAAGATAAGGTCCCAACCATGACAGCCTGTAAAACAAGCTGAATAATGGCTGCAGGAACTATGGAGTAGAAGCTACAACGTGTACAGCATCCCTTCCCATGTCTTTATCTTACTGAGAATTCCTGCATCCTTGTAGCCCTGCCAGTCAATGAGACCAGGACTCTACCTCAGAACTGACACAGAAACAGGGAAAATTTTTCTATGCAAGACAAGGTTTTCTGGGCCCATGAGTCCCTTGGATTTGTGGCTTGGAGAGAGAGTAAAGATAGAATCTACACAGGACACTAATGCCTGCTTCTTTTAACTGAGATGGAGTAATCTTTCTGCCTTTGGGACTCTGTTTTTTTTAAAATTACTTATTTTATCTATTTACATCTCAAGCTTTGCCCCCTTCCCCACCCTACCTCCCAGAGTTCACCAACCTATCTTCGATTCCCTTCACCTCTGAGAGGGTGCCCAATCCCGGGCATCCCCCTTCTTTAGGTTATCAAATCTCTACAGGATTAGGTGCATCTTCTCCCACTGGAGACAGACAAGGCTACATATGTGTTGGCGGCCTTGGACCAGCCCCTGTATTCTCTTTGGTTGGTGCCTTTATCCCAGATGCAGGGGATAGTTCAATATGCAGAAATCCAGCAACATAAACTACTGTAAAAACAAACCCAAAGGAAAAAAAATCACATGATCATCTCATTAAATGCTGAAAAAACCGTTGACAAAATCCAATACCCTTTCATGTTACAAGACTTGGAGAGATCATGAATTCATGGCATATACCTAAACATAGTAGAAGCAATATACAGCAAGCTAACAGCCAACATAAAATTAAATAGAGAGAAACTTGAAGCAATCCCACTAAAATCAAGGACAAGACAAGGCTGCCCACTCTCTCACTATCTACTCAATATAGTACTTGAAGTCCTAGCCAGAGCAATAAGACAACAAAAGGAGATCCAGAGGATACAAATTGGAAAGGAACAAATCAAGGTATTTTTATTTGTAGATGATATTATAGTAAAACATAGGTGACCCCAAAAATCTTCTACCAGAGAACTCCCACAGCTGATAAACACCTTCAGTGGCTGGATACAAAATTAAATTAAAAAATGAGTAGCACTCTTTTATACAAAAGATAAATTGGCTGAGAAAGAAATTAGAGAAACAACACCCTCTACAATAATCACAAATAATACAAAATACCTTGGTGTGACTTTAACCAAGCAAGTGAAACACCTATATGACAAGAACTTCCAGTCCCTTAAGAAAGAAATTGAAGAAGAACTTATAATATGGAAAGATTTCCCATGCTCATGGATCAATAGGATTAACATAGTGAAAATGGTCATCTTACCCAAAGCAATCTACATTTTCTTTTCTTTTTTTTTATTTTATTTTATTTTATTTTTTTAATTTACATTCCAAATCAATTCCCCTTTCCCGTTTCCTCCCTCCCCGAAAGTCCCATAAGCCCCCTTCCCTCCCTCTTTTCTCCATTCAACCCCCTCTCATTACTCTGTCCTGGCGTTCCCCTACATCCAGTCTTTCCAGGACCAGGGGTCTCTCCTTCCATCTTTTTAGAAATCTATTGATATGCTGATTGTGTCTAGGGTATTCTGAGATTCTGGATCAATATCCCCTTATCAGTGACTGCATACCAAGAGGAACACTCCTCCACTGCTGGTGGAATTGCAGGCTGGTACAACCACTCTGGAAAGCAGTCTGGCGGTTCCTCAGAAAACTGGGCATGACACTTCCGGAGGATCCGGCTATACCACTCCTGGGCATATACCCAGAGACTTTACCTGCATGCAATAAGGACACATGCTCCACTATATTCATAGCAGCCTTATTTATAATAGCCAGAAGCTGGAAAGAACCCAGATGTCCCTCAACGGAGGAATGGATTCAGAAGATGTGGTATATTTACACAATGGAATACTACTCTGCAATTAAAAACAATGAATTCACGAAATTCCTAGGCAAATGGTCAGAACTTGAAAATATCATCCTTAGTGAGGTAACCCAATCGCAATCTACATTTTCAATGCAATTTCCATCAAAATTCCAATACAATTTTTCACATATATGGAAAGAACAATTCTCAACTTCATATGGAAAAAAAAAAAACCAAGGTAGCCAAAACAATTCTGAACAATAAAAGTACTTCTGGGGAATCACGATCCCTGAGCTCAAGCTGTACTACAGAACAATAGTGATAAAAACCACATGGTATTATTAGTATAGAATCAAAGCCTAGAAATAAAACCACATACCTGTGGACACTTCATCTTTGACAAAGAAGCCAAAACCATACAGTGGAAAAAAGAAATCATCTTCAACAAATGATCTCAGTCTAACTGGTGTTCTGCATGTAGAAGGATGCAAATTGATCCATATTTATCACCCTGCACAAAGCTCATGTCCAAGTGGATCAAGGACCTCAACATAAAACAAGATATACTGAATCTAATTGAAGAGAAAGTAGGAAATAGCCTTGAACACATTAGCACAGGAGAAATTTTCCTTATCAGAACACCAATGGCCCAGGCTCTAACATCAACAATTGACAAATGGGACTTCTTTATAGTATACCTTTGGCCTGTCTTTGTATCTGTCACACAAAGCATTGATACTCTGGCTTTTATTAGTACTTTTTCAGTTATAGATACATTAGACAAACTAGGGGAAAAGACTATCTTGTGTTAACAGTTTTCTGAGCTGCCTTAGATGTTTTGTTTGTTTAATTTTCTGTTTGATGGCTTCTAGGTTAAAGGAACTTAAATTTTCTGCAACTTGATATCATTTTAAGAGAAATAACTTGTTAGGCTTTCAGACTGTCTGCCTCTATATGCAAACACACACAAACTAGTTATAATTATGACTATAATCTATAATTATAGATCATTGGGTTTAGTGTTACAGAGATTCAGATGTCTTTGGGGTATAGATCATATTGGAGAATGTCACATGCTGTTTTATTTCACGGAAAATCTGGCTCTGGAGGTATGAGTTGGCCTGCCCACTTAAGACAAAAACATTTTTTTGTCTCAAATTTTCCTCTACGGCTTCTTATTCTGGGTCAGGCTGTCCTCTGTAAAGGGAAGGACAGCCCAGAAAAAGGACATCATGTGGTTGAGAACAGTCAAATGTAAAGCATTTCCAATAGAGGCTACCATTGTTTATCTCATGGTATAAAGGTGTCTAGAATAGGACTAGTTGACAGCAAGCTCATACACAGGAAGGATAAAAGGGACCCTCTGCCTAAAATCTTTCAATAAGAACTCGAACTGAACCTGCTTAAAATAAGTGCAACTGAACTTATTAAATGTTAATATTCTTTTAAGAAAGGAGGAGCTAGGCAAGGTCATTGAACATTCTCCTAAGTAGCCAGCCAGTCACTCTTCCCAGCCAGTCACTCTTCCCAGCTGATTGTATGCAGTTAGGCCCCAATTGGATGAGACCTCAAGGTTTTCTGGTCCCAACAGTCCCTTAGGTTTGTGGCATGGAGAAAGAGTGAACATAGAAGCTACACAGGGCATTAATGTCTGCTTCTCCTAATTGAGATAGGCTAAAAACTAAGCTTGGGTAGGGAGTCACCTATGCAGCAATAGAGAAATTGTATATACTGAGTTAAAGCCTCAGATATTGCCTAACACTTTCCCTTAGAAAATTTTCTTACAACAGATGAAGAATTTACTTATTACTGTTAAGTCTCATGATATTAAAATATTTTAATCAAGAAATATTTACATATAAAAGTTTAAAAGGCTAAGTGTAACCACCAGTGTTTATCCCTCTCCCTTGTTCTTATTTACAAAAAATGTTTCCCCATTCAAGGTCTTGGGCATCTTTGAAGCTCTTATTGATAAGAAAAACATCTCTTTCATGACTATAAGACCATTTGGGGAAGATAAAGTACTCTAAAAATTCCAAGCAGAGAAGATTATTTTAAAACTTGAACCAAAAAAGTTGATAGTTAAAAGTCTATGTACAGGTAATGTTAATTTGCTACAACATACCATATGTATAGCTTAGATACAACTCTTATTTAGAGATATAGAAAGAAACAGTGTGTTTGAGGAAAATGTTTAAACAGATTGTCTTAGTGTGGGTTTTATTGCTGTGAAGAGACACCATGACCATGGCAACTCTTTTTTTTTTCTTTAACTTTTCATTGAGAAATTTTGAGTTTCACATCATGCACCCAAGTTATGCTCATCTCCTATCCCCTCATATCTTCCTTTCACCCTTGTAACAACCCCCAAAATAATGAGAGAGAGAGAGAGACAGAGACAGAGAGAGACAGAGACAGAGAGAGAACAAATCATAGAAAGCATCTCATCATCACCAGGACTCCTGCCACTTATCCTGTTGTTGCTCTGCGTCATGGAGATCCTGAGCTTTGGAACATCAGAACGGGCTCTTTCACACATTCCAACCATTCACAGATGATATATAAGTTTTAGGTTGGGCTAATTCAGAGTCCTGGATCTGGGCCTAGGTAGTATCTGAGCTGGTCAGTCTCCCAGCTCTCCTTTATCCACACCATCAGGGTGAACTCTCCAGCACTGCTCTGGGTAGGACATCCAAGGTCATCATCATCAGGAGGTATGGTCAGTTCTGCTGTTATGCCCTCAGGGCCAGCTCATCTACACCCATGCCTCCAAAATCAATTCCATTATGCTACCCAGTCAAGGTTCAGGGTCTAGTCCCCCATTCCCCTAAAGCCTATGAAGGGATGGGTTAACTCTCCTGCTCTCACACCCCTTGGGCTGGCTCACTTGTGTCTTTACCATCAGAACCAGCTCCACTGTCATCACAGGCAAGATGCAGAGCCCACTCGAGGAAGTGCTATAGCCAGTGAGGAGGCAGTGCTAGATCTCTCTCTCTCTCTCTCTCTCTCTCTAGAGATCAGCTCTCCCAGCTACTGCAGGCAACAAATGGGGAGGGGAAGGGCAGCTTCTCCCAGCCCAGGCCACCTTAGGATAGAACAGTGGCAGAGCCAGCTCCTTCATGTTCTTTCCCTCGGGGTGGCTCACCTATGCCCCCTCCACCATGGTTAGCTCTACTGTGCTGCTCAGATCAGGGTCAGGCCAGTTCACCCATTCTCATAAGTCCAGGGTCAGCTATCCTGACTGCCTCAGGTGGCAGGGTGAAAAGTGGCAGAGGGCATCTCCTCACTGCCCAGGCTACCTCATGGAAGAAGAGTGGCAGTGACAAGTCTCCTGCTCTCATGACTGCTGCAGGTAGTGAGAGGCAAGGGGGGGAGGGGCAAGGCCTCATGCCCACCCTCTCATGGCAGAGTGGCAGGACCAGTTCTCCTGAGCCTTCTCCCTGTCATGCCCTCCACAGCCCCCAGCTCTACTGAGCTGAGCTGTCCACTCGAAATGCAGGGCCCTGTCTCCTGAGTGTTCAACTGGTGAGGGGTAGGGATAGCTCTCCTGAGCTCATAGCATTGTAGGAAGCTTTCCAGAGATGGCAAGGGAGGGATTTCATCTATGCCCTTGTGCCATCCCATGGAAGACAAGTGGCAAGGTCAGCTTTTCCACACTCATGCCCTCAGGGCTGGCTCTCCTACATCCCAGCTGCCTGGACCAGCTCTACTGTGCCGCCTGGGAGGAGGCGAAGGGCCCACTCTCCTGATTGCTGCTGCTGGTGAGAAATGGGGCCGACTCTCCAGAGCACTACATCCACGGAGTGCCAAGGCCAGTTATGGACAGCCCCTCAATATCCACATGGTCCCTTCTGGCTTCCCTGACCAGGAATATCCCCAAGTTATCTAGTGGTACTGTGAGCCACAGACATCCACACTGAACTCCACCACTGTGTAGCCATAGACTCAGACATATCCTTCAGTGGCAACTCAGACTGGGACCTCACCGTGGCATCAGATGTCAGGGCTGGTCATTCACAACAGGCTATTTTCCTCTCTGCCCTTCAGTCTCCAGTTCTGTCTGTCTTCATAATGTTCAAACTGCTCCACTTTCTCTGCCGTCTGACCACCATATACTGGCATATGGAGGTAGCTCCTGCTGGAGACTGGCCACGTGACTGGTGGACCCCTGGACAACATCCCACATCCATGTTGAATGGTATGGCAACAAGCAGGTGTATATGGCCAGCCTGTGTCATGAGCTGGAAGACAGGTCTGAGGATTACATGGTGGTCCACAGGTTTCTGTCTGTCTTCCTCCTTCTGAGCTGTACTGACTGGATGATTTAATTTGATTTTTTTGAGTCCTAGACATAAGACAGCTTTGCCCACTAAGCCAGGCATCAAACTAGGATGAACAAAGGACTGCCATCTGTTCTGCCCCTGACTGATATAAGAACACCACCACCAATAAGGTGTCTCTTTGCCCGTTGCCAGGGGGAGCATGGCAACTTTTACAAAGGGAAACCTTTCACTGGGTTTGGCTTACAGTTTCAGAGGTTTAGCCATTATCATCATGGCAGGAGGCAAGTCAGAGTGTACACAGACATGGGGTTAGAGAAGGAGCTGAGAATTTTACATCTTGATCCAGAGGCAGCAGAAGAGAATGTGTCCCACACTGGGCATAGCCTGCGCATATGAGAGACTTGAAAACCTGCTCCCACAGTGACACACTTTCTCTAACAAGGCCACACCTACTCCAAGAAGGTCACACCTCCTAATAGCATCAGTCCCTATAGGCCTGGTATTCAAATACATGAGTCTATGGGGACCATACTTATTCAAACCACCACACAGATAAAATATAAGATTTTTGATGAAAGGATTCAAATGTTTTGGATAAGGATTGATTTTGTATGAAGAAATGAAATTTTGTCCTAAGAATGAAAAAAAAAGATAGATGAGGATAAAACTTAAAACTACATCTCAGAAGGTCTGAGTAAGTTATTCAAGGTTTGTGGAGGATGGGACTTGAGAATTTTGTTTGATGATTAAGGTTTATATATTCCTAAGGTTATAATCGGCTATTTATGTCAACAAAACTTACTTAAGGATATATGTCTAATCACTTGTGTCTTTACTAACTTTGTTAAGCTTTATGAAATTTTATAAAAATATGCTCTGAAAGTATCAGGAAAATGAGGTTCCCAGTCTCTCCATGAGCTATATTCATTGGTTTAAAGTTTAATTTTGAGACTAAAAGAGTGTCAAATCAAAAATTATATTTTAAGGTTTAAAAAACTTAACTGGGTAAAATTATAAAATTCTAATCATATGAGACTTATTAATTTATTGTAAACTGTTAAAGCAACAATAATTAAGACATGAAATTTAATGGTCAGTCTCTTTACAAATGATCAAATTCTTTAATGTGCTCAGAACTATGTTTTTCATCATGCTAAGTACAAATGTAATTCAGTTACAGAGACCAATTTATGTCTCTCATAAATAATCTTCTGTATATGTTGTCAAAATTAATTCTAATGTAAGTAGCTCAAAACAACTGCCCTCCCATAGGGCACTAGAGTAAGTTGTATGCATGCTAGTCCCATTAATACGATAAGGATGCATGTGGAATTAAGACCACCAAAAGTCTGCTGCTCCTGTCTCCAGCTGTGAAAGCCTGACCAGATGTGTAGGCCAGACCAGGAAAACATTCTCCTCATCTATAGGAAAGACAAATTACTTCTCATGTCTCACATGACAGGGCCATGGGTTCTGTTGCCTAATGTCTGCACCTATGTCCTAAATGTCTAAGCAACGGAGAGGCAAATAGTGATTTTTCTGCTCTCAGTGTCTTCTTAACTGACATATATATATATATATATATGGGGATGCTGTGAACAGGAGACCTTTGCACTAAGCCTACATCCCAACTGGTATGGAACCTGTAGGACAGTTCAATTGCTCATGCCCTTTGCCCCAGCTTTCATTCTTCTTTTTAAAAGCCAATTCCAGAGTCCACAATCTAACCACCCATGTTCCCTGAGTAAAGGAGTCTACCAGACATTCAGTCATCAAACTTGCTGCTTTGAGTAATTAATTATTCAGAATATCCAAGTGATATTCTTAGAACTTCGATAGAAGATCCTATAAAAATGAACTCAACAGGACTGTATTTCTTTTATAAGCTGTCAGTCAGACACTGGATTTCACCAACTTCCTTTATAAAGCTCCCCAGGGGTTTGTTTATTATGCAGGAGTCTGATACAACAAACAGCTTATCAAACCTATCTTATCCTTCTACATAACTCTGATACCCAGTTTAGCTGTGTATTTCATCTGACTAAACAAAGATTGTATAAATCCTGTTGTTAAACCCTAAATGTTCCTGACAAGGTTATAATAGCGAAGATCCAGTGGGTGACTTTGAACTTATACTAGCCAATAAAAAACATCAAAGCTTTTCTAGAAAGACAATGGCCTTCCATCTTGGTACCAACGATGACAAAATCATCTCTCTTGCTAATAGCTGTGGTAAAGTGTGTTCTTTAGATGGGTTTCTTGCTTAATCTCTTCCTCCAAATCTTATTGGAGAAAAGTGCCCTGTTTTCTTAATTATACCTTCAGTAAGAATTATAACATTCCTAACAGTCTCACTTTGTATTTTACAGGTACTATCGCCCTTGCACAGCATGTACATGTGCTATCACCAAATGGCTTTCTTACGTTCTGGACCATCTGTTGAGTTTTATTGTGGTCCTTTGGATGAACTGTCCTCCTATGCACTCTAATTGCTGCCCTTTTTACATTGCTCCTTTAGTCAGCTCAACGCCCCAAACCCCTGAGTGAGTTTGGGTGACCTCTGAGAGGGGGACTAATGGGATATGGGCCATCTAACTCATCTCTCTTCTTGCCATTCTGGGCATGTTTTCAGGAGTCAGAACTAACACTGCTGAACCGAGGGTGCCTCTGCATCTATTAACCTCTGTGTCTCAGAAAACTCCAAAGAAATTTCAAATCCACTGATCATCCTTCAGAATAAACTCAATTTGGGGGGCTGCTGCAGTACTCCAAGACTAAATCTGACTACTGCTAAAGATGAGTATTGTGTCCTCTTCCATAAATGATGCTGCTTCTGCACCAACCCATCCTAAATAGTTTGAAATGGGATCCAAAGATACAGGGACCAGACATAAAACTCAGGTCCAAGCATCCTATTATAGATAGGCTTTTGATTCCCTCCCATCTGGCTCCCCCCCCCCCGATCATTTCTTTTCTCGTCTTCATTCCTGTATTTAGTTTCTAACCTGTCTTTTAAATGTGACAAAGTCCTTCTACAAGCGACCTTCATTCCTTTTACTCCAGCCACATGCATTTCTTTACATTGGTCCTCTGTTTTCACCTGTTCCTCTTCCATCAATGTTTTGCAGCTCCCTGTTTCTTCTGCTAGCTTATTTGGGGCCAGCACTTCCGGCACTGGGACTAGTCACAGTCACCCTGCAGCTCCAACCTCACTCCTTCTCTCCATCCCCTGCCACCTCCTTTTCAGATGATGTTGGTCATAGGGAAACAAGCACAACCCACTTATGACTCCATCATCTTCATCATGCTATTCAGGGACTCTATCAGCTGGAACTAATCTCTGTACCTCATTCCTTAGTTCCACCAAGGGCATTTGAACCTATGGGAGGGTCTCTGGTAACCCTGTAGAAGATTCTCACTGTGGGAAAGCCTATTGGTCCTATTTAAAATGCTGCTTTACAAAGTTCATTCTACAAAGGATAAAACTTTAACCACCCAGGGATCACAGAATTCTTCATGGCAGGAGGTCTACCATAGCCTACCATTGATACCACACCTACAGAACTCCTCCATCCCTACCCATATTCAGCAGGAAAAACCTCCTCCCAAATTTCGCACCCTATTCTCTGAACCTCTATCCTCTCTGACCCATCCTTTATCTCCTAGGAGCTATGATATGTCGAATAAACCTTAAACAAACTCTGCCAGATCCTACCCAGGAAACTTTCCATTCCCCTAAGTCTTGCTGAAGTCCCTGGCCTCTGTGATGAAACTGTAAGCCCCCCACTGCCACTGCCTAACTCAGTCACTCCATATCACCTGCATTCTGATAGTCAGAGCAAGGCAGTTTCTAAAGATAAAACAGCCTTGTCTGGACAAACAACTTTAGGAAGTGCAGATTGCAGACTTGCAGGTAGACCTCACAAGCTGCACTTACATTCCCATTCATTCTACCCCCTATATAAACTCAAAGTATTCCTTTCCTCATGGCAGACCATTCCAATTCCTGTGGAAGAGAGGCTTCCCTTTGCTCTGTATGCTAATAACCAAGATCTCAAGGTCTTCTTGCCTGGTGGGGTTAGACTCTTCCCCCATCCCTGGTCTCTCTAAGCTGCTTCAGAAGTCTAACAGGGAATGCTGAAGGAAGGAGTTGCATGCACAGCATGTGTAAATAAGGGAAGACACTGGATGGAGGGTACTGCAAAGGGTCCTGATGGGTCTTTCCTAGGTGTCGATGAAAGCAGCAGGAGGAATTGTCCACCCAAGAGGTGGAGCATAAAGACATTGGTTCTTTGTTCCAACCCCCCCCCCCCATCTCAGGGCTCATCTCAGTTCCTGGAGGCAGAATGGATGCCAAGCTGGATGCTCATGTTTCCAACTTTGCCCACATGAAGGGATAAGGCAGAGAAGGAGAGATGGGTCAGAGCTGAGGTGAGGTGCTACAGAGCATCACCTGCTGCCACTGCAAAGCCTTGAGTCAAAGATAAGTTGGAAGACACACAAGGCATCAGCAGGGACCCTGCCTCCCACACTAGCAATTGCCATTCTGAAATTCACACGCTAGTTTCTACTGTATGATCGTAAGTCCCCAATTATGTGATTTATCTGACTGAAAACTAACGTCGACTGTTGCTTTATGGACATGGCCCAGTAGCGCAGGTCACCAGTTTTGTGGAAAACATTCAAGATAACAAATAGATCCTCTGCTCTGCCTGAGAACTGTTCTGTACCCTTCGTCATCCATCTTCCCTACTCCTTCTCCACTGGCCAGCAGCAATGCTTACTTGGAATTAACTTGCATGTAGTAGAGCTTCACACAAGGGGTGTCATACTTCAGAGAGTACTTTCTTTTTGTTTTTCCTAGTTTTGTTTTATTTTATTTTATTTTTTTACAATCCTTACTTGGAAACCCAACTAGTGCCATTTGGACAAGACTGTTCATGCTTCCAGGATGCAGGGTTTAAAATTAGCCAATGAGAATACTATATCCTCTGAGTTATCACCAACTGGCTAAAGAAAAGATATGACTCCTATCCTGGATTAAAATCAGAGCTAATCAGTTTCAGGTCCTGATATATCATTCTGACCATGGCAGCTCCAAGTAGATGTCCAGGGTACATCCAGGAGTAACAAATACATCTTTTCACATTGAGATTCCTCAGTGGGCAGGATGGAGCTGCTGATGCTCACATTTTACTTCTGGCAGACAGTCTAACTAAAAAACAGTTTGGAAGAAGTGGAACAAGATGCAAACACCCAGAGCCAAACACCAGGCGGAGCTCACGGAGTCTTGTGGAAGAGTAGGGATAGAACTGAGCAAGCCAGAGGGGTCAAGGACACCACATGCAGACCTACCGAGGCAATCACCTGGGCCCATTGGGGCCTCACAGAGTTTGAACCACCAACCAGGTAGCATGCAGGGACTGGAACCCCTGCACATTTGGAACAGACGCTAAGCTTGGTCTTCATGTGGTTCCTCTAACAACTGGAGTGGGGGATGTCTTTTACTCTGTTGCCTGCCATCGGATCCCTTTATCCCAGCTGGACTGCCTGGTTCGGGACTCAGTGGAAGGGGAAGTCCTGCTGCAACTGGATGTCTCAGGGTGGTGTGGCACCCAAAGAGGGGCTTCCCTTTCTCTAAGGAGAAGGGAAGGGGGTAATGGGAGAAGGGATGTGTGAGGGTGGGACTGAGAGGAGAGGAAAGAGGAAGGAAGAGGAGACATAAAGTGAATGAATGAATGAATGAATGAATAAATAAGTATAAAAAGTGGAGCCAAGATATACAGAAAGATCCCTGATGGCATCATTTGACACCTAGATGTCTCCATACTTGAAGCAAGTACCATTCAGTTACATGTGCCAGTACTATTTCTGTTATGATTAAACTAACTTGAATCCCGGGTGCCACTTGCAAATGTGTCTTACAGGATGCATACTACTAATCTGGATCTCTCTTACCTGTTCCTTCCTGTGCTCTCGCCATCCTCCATGGGTGTCATCATTGCTACTTAAATCCTGCCTGTTCGTAATATCAGGTGCTTATGCTTTGATTTCCTCAAACAATCCTATCATTCCCAGTGGAAATCAAAGTGTTTCTAGATACTTAATGCAGTGGTGTCAGAAGCATTTATTTCATGGTGCAATACATGGTAGATACTCATGTTGACCAAGGCAGACATCTGGTGTCCTTATCAAAAACACATTTTAACAAGGACAATGCCCAGATATATCTGATTGATTATCTCTCCTATTGCAGATTTGGTTTCATCTTGGAATTTATTCATGAGCACATCCATAGAATTTAAGATCAAATGAAGAAATGAAAAGAAGCAAGCTAGGACAAATCCTCTATCCCTTCAAATTTATTTTAACAAGGGAGCTGGATATCAGATGTGAAAACAGCCTCCCATCTCTGACGCTGCTCACCCCAGACTCTGCCCACCACCTATCCCCTGCCACCCCTATGCTCTGACCACCCCTGGACCTTGCCTACCCTTGTCCCAGTCCACCCATCCTCTACCTACCCCTGGACCCTGCCCATCTCTGGCCCCTAATCACTTGCTGGCACCTGCCCACCCTGGCCTGACCTCTGGTCAATATCTTTGAATTATTCAGCCCTCAATTCATAAGATTTTCCTAACACATTGTAAGTACTGCTCCTTACTCTTACACACTGACTGAACCGGCTGCTGATGGTTTGATATATACCTCAGAACAGTTGATCCAACTGTAGACGTTTTCTCTAAGCTTCAATGATTCTCTTATGTCAGGTGCCTCCCCAATCCTGCACTATTTAAAATCCAGACACAGACGCTGACCATAAGCCTTCGGCTGAAAGACTAACATGGTATTTAAAAAGTAAAAGACTTTGGTCTCCTTTGTCCAACAAAGTTCAAATTTCCCCTACAGCAATAAACACCTTATCTGAGGAGTGTGTGGTATAGGCTAACGTCGTCAACCATGAAATTATATGACTCTGCCTTGACCTCTGCTGTTCTCCAGTGAATCTCACGCCTAGCATACAAACAGCAGCTCTGGGCTGTTTCTCTGATCCAGCCAGTGAGCACGTAAATCTTCAGGCCTGTGGACTCCTGTATGAAGGCACCCCAGAGAGCGCGACATCTTTATCTGTTCTCACTTATATGGAACAAGAATGAGCACCTCTGGGGCTTATGCTGTGTGATATATGCATCTAGGAGGCTTTCTACTCCTGCCTGAGGCAGGACAGTCAGCCCCTTCAGAAGGTTGGAGCTGAAAGCAGCAATGACATCAGAGGTAGAGTCAGGGTGGGATGTAACCTGCTTGGTCTTATCATACCCAGGCTCTGACAGAGACTTATGCAATGCCTCGATTCTAGAAGCCTGGCCAGAGCACAGTGAAGCAGAGTTTCATGAAGCTTGTTTTAGATGCAGAATGCAACGCCCCATTCTAGACATGCTGGACAGCATCTTCACCAGGCCAACTACTGTGAGAAATCATGAGATGCCGTGCCCACTAGTGCCTGAGATATTATTGTGTGATGAGTCTCTGTTATACTTGTCCCTTGACTTTTGCTCTGTTAACTGTATACAGAACACCTTCAGGGCAATAGGTGAAGACAGAAGGTGTTAACAATTCATTCAAAGGTAGACAGATAATTAATTGAGAGTAGCGACACTGACACTCAAGGCAACTGTTTGAAATGTGTGTGATGCTGTCTTAATTGTGGTCACCAAAGGACATAAATCTGAAACTGTCAAGAATGACCACAGTATGCTGTAATCAGGAAGTGTGTGTGTGTGGGGGGGGGAGTGAGACAAGCTTTTGCTTGATCTCCTGGATCAAACCTTGCCTGAAACCCAGATTTACCTCATTGGTAAGAAATAATAAATTCCTGGAGATATCACTGCTTGTGATATTGTTGGATTATAATTTAGTTGTTAAAGTTTGAATATTAGTCATGTATCTCCAAATCAGTCAAAGGTTCATGAGAGATACCGGAGACAGCACAAGTGGGAAGGAGGATTATCTTAATCTGGTTCACAACTCGAGGAACTGGCAGGTATAAAATCTGTAGAATAAAGGTAGGATGAAAGCTGACATCTCACACCACAGCCTCAAGCCTGGGAGCTGAAGACTTCTCTCTCAGTTTAGATGTGACTTCCCTTCTTAGACTTTGGACTTCAGACCCTCCAACTTGTTGGGTCTGGCTCACCCAAAGTAAGGAAAGCTGTTTGCTTTAAAAATTGTAAATGTCAGTAACTTATAAAAGTGTCTGCCTGAAAGCACACAGAATTGACTAGTGTTAGACCAAACAACTCTCTATAGGACTGGAGTGGCTGAGTGGACAGTTCCCTGCTGTCAGGTGTTCTGAACCTTGCAACTAAGATGAGAGCAGGAGGACTGAGGATCCTTAAAGACTGTCTTGGAAAGCATCAGCTTTGTTCAAGAAAAATCAGTGAAGCATCTAACTCCCAACCCCTACCCCTTCTTGTTGCATGGAATCTAAAGAGCTTGAAGTTAGGAAAGATTCAAGGTCTCACTGGGTCTTGCTGTATGACACTCACCACCCGTGTGCTTGCCACTAGAATGACTTTAACTCTGGTTACTGTTCACAGCATAGATCACTTGTGCCTAGGTGTGTTTTTTAAAAAGAATCAAAGTGGTTCTTTTCTAAAGTAATCAGTTTATAAACGTAATCACTGTACTCTGCCATAAATACAACTCCACCTTGCTAGTCTGAAATGCATAAATGCAGATGAAAATTAATGGAGCAAAGTGACACTGATAAAGTCGCACAAAATGCCCTCTGCAAAGGGTGTTCCTTACAGATTTATCTCCCTTCCTAAAGAGAACAAGGTTGAGGTATAAAAGTCATGCAAGGGGCTCTCCATGAAAAACTGGAATAATTGAAAGAAAATGGACCAGGAAAGCTGTGGTCACTGCTTGGCTTGCTGCTATTTAAGGGCCCATCTGTGTAACAACCATCATGACTGACTGCAGAAACATGAACTTAGCCATGGCCTGACATCCATCTATCACCAGGGGCAATGCCTGAACTTTTTTGGACTTTTTCTGTGAGGAGAAGTACAGGACCCTCAAGTGCAGATTACATCATTGTCTACATGTATAAATGAGAAATGTCTGTTCTTTGCTGAGCTGATTAGCCATCCATGCCTGCCTCCAGGCCCATTAGAAAAGCTTCCTAGGACACTCAGGTTATGACATTGCACCTACTCAAATCTCCACGCCAGCTTCCCTGAAGGATAAACATGGACTTTTGAGGATGCTGGGAAACTCCATGGCTGTGCCTTCAGTTGCTGATGTCATATCCTCTGTGTACAATAATTTTGTCAAACTCCAAACATGACTTAAGACCCAAAGAAGGATAGGGGAAGGTACTTTAGGACAGTGAATAATTCTTTAGCTGTGGACAGATCTATTTCCAGGTGACTCTCAGTCCAAAGCTTCTGTGTTGCCCAGTGTCACCCATCCAAATATATGTAAAATAGATATAGATGATATAGATATAGAAAACAATTATATACAGAGATTATATATTAATATAGATTATATAAAGATATAGTTTATATATAGATAGATATGGATATGGATACACATACATATAGACATACACATATACATCATATACATATACATGCTGCATGCATATGCATATACAATATTTTACCTATGCATTCTTGGATAACTTTTTACCTTCTGTTCCTACTCCTGCTCAGAACACTGTGGTTCTCTTGACAACTTTTTTCTCATTAAGTCCTATTTCAGATACAGTTACCTTGGAGAGAACTACTTTGAATAACGAAATGGAAGATGTTTTGATCCTCCAGACATTTCCTTCACTAGCAACCTTATCTATTTCCTTCACAGCACACCAGTCTCCCAACTGGCCTTGTTCAATCACTTGGTCTTATAAACATAGGAGCCACGAGTTGGGAAGGGACTCATCTATCTCCAGTGCCGTAAACAGTGCTGGGAATCCAGTATCTGTTTAGTAAAAATTTGTTAAGTCGGGAGATAAAAACAAAGTACAGGATAGACATTTGCACATTTTAAAGACAAACTCCCTCCTTAATGTATGCACCCAGGTATGCATTACTTCAAAGTAAAGTAGTCTCCTCTTACCCAGGCTTTTTTTCCCCTACTATCTCAGTTATCTGAGAAATAATTTGGAAATATTAAAAGGACATTACCAGAAATAAGTAATGGATAAGTTAATTGTATACTACTCTGTAGGGTGTGGTGACATCATGAACCCTCCTGCTTCGTTCTATCCAAGTTGGAGATCCTAGCTTTGTCCAGTGTATTCACACTTTTTATACCCACCCCTACTTAGTCATTCAGAGTACACCTCCATCTTCAGATTAATTTGCATAATGGTGTGCTTATATTGGACTAACCCTGACTGTACTTACTAATGGTCCCAGAGTGCAAGAGTTAAGTATGCCAAAGGGGAGCCATAAAGCACTTCCGTTAAACAAGAAGGCACATCTCTATTATTTAATAAAAGAGAGGCGATAGAGCCGAGCTACTTGCTGAAGCTACGCATGTCTATGGTAAGCTGTTAGGAATCGTTTATTATGCTTAGTTTATGGGTTAATTTTTGTCATCAGCATGGGTGCACAAGAGACAGCAGTGTGCACAGTTTGGTATTCTCAAGTTTCAAACAGCTGTTCTCTGTGTTGTTGGAAGATGTCCCCAAGACTGATAGAGAGTCATGTGGCACTTTAGCCCTTCGGGGTTTCCTACAGTGATGGACTCTGGCCCCTGCCCTTGGCTTGTCCGTGTAACTTTTCAAGGGTCTTCATCTTCTGATCCCCTCAGAGTAAGTGCACTGACCGCATTCTCTTGCGATGCGTCACTTCTATTCATTAATGGTGTCTCCAGCCAGCAGATTCCCTGGCAGTCACATCACTCTCGCTGTACTTACAAGCTTAATGTAAGAAAGAAAAGAGGCTGAGTCTTTAAGCTTTGTGTTTCTATTAAGCCACATGTCCTTGGGCATCTGGCTTTTAAATAGGAATCCAGAGCCTTGCATTCATCCTTGTTAGACCTCATCATAGTGCTGACAGGTATTTGTGTCATCTTTGCTGATCTGGAGCCTGATTCCTGCAGGAGCTGCCAGTGTACCAGATGATCTGAAGAGCTGCTTGGCTGCCAGTGAGGGTGACCGAAAAGAGAGCAAACCATCTCCTATCCATGCACTGACTCAAGTGTGGGTCTCACCAAGGCAATGGAAAAGGAAACTCAATGGAAACTGCTTTAAAACAACAGCAATCACAATATTACTTATGACTGGATAATAAATAATATCAAGATATAGCTACTTAGCACAACTTCTTTCCCGTACTCTGACTAGATGTAATTGCTCTGCTTCTGGTGATATTGCTTGGAGCACAGGGCAGACTAGGATTTATGGTGGTCCCGCTCATACACAAGCACCGGGTGCTGGATATGCTATCAAGGTATAGCTCACTATGGAAAGTGTTCTTCTGCATATTAGACATTCTGATGGTTGTTTGGCTTTTTCACAGCACTGTGACTTAGTGCGAAGATCAGTGTACTGAAGTGGAAACTTAGGGGTTCTTTGGAAAGTCAGTTGGATGGTGTTTTGCTGGGGCAAAAACGTGAAGGAACATTTCGTTAAAGTGGACACAGGTGTGAAATGGTAAGGTAGACTCATGAAGGAACGTCTCACTGAAGCAGACACAGGAGAGAGGATGTTCTGCTAAAGCAAGCACATGAAAGGATATGTGATGAAAAATCCTTTGCTAATGACATGCATGTAGTTGCTTTTGTCAGGATGCCATAGAAAGAAACACACCAAAAACCTTCTGGTGGTGTACTGCAGTTTGCTGTCACTTCTAAAGACTGGGGCTGATTGGATGCATGTGCTGAGGTAAGATCTGTGCTGAGGCAAGAACGGTGCTGAAGCAAGGCACGTGGGGGACATGTGATGTTTGGAGGATATAAACAGGACTCCACGGAGTTACAGAGATGGGGCAATGCTTGTGGGTCTTGCGTCTTCACTGATCTTCACTTCCCTGAGAGAGGCACAGCTGAAAACTTCTCATGTTCTGGTTGGTCCCTCCTGTTGACTCGAGCCCAGGCTGAGGCCTAGTTGTCTCTGCTAGGTAGTGTCACTGCTGTTGCTAACTTGTCTCTACTGAACTGGACTGCTGGTATATCTGTGAAGTGTTTATAAATGGATCAAGCAACAGACGCCTACTAACCTGTGAACTGAACTGCTGATTTCCAGATAACACAGATGGAAGTTGCTCCAAAGAACCTTTCTAAACAGGTCTACTTCCCCCATATCATTTCTTTCCCACTACCTCTGGTGGGTGGTGGGCTACAGGTGAGGTTAAAGTGTTGAAGAACCATCATTAAAAATAGAATTTGTAAAAATTAAAGTTATAGTGTACCAAGGAATAAAGGTGAAGACCTATGCCTTCATAAGATCAAGCTTACAGACTGCTCAACTCCTTCCCACCACAGGCTGATGGCCAGAAACAATCAAGGATAGAACTGAGGCTTGGTGGGTAGGGATCTGTATACCCGACCCCTTGACATTTCATCAGAAAAGGACTATGCCCTGATATCACAGAGTCCAATAAAATGTTTAGAATGAATGTGAGTTTTTGTATATATAAATTCTCAAACAATACAAAACAACAGTAGAAATACACCTCCAAATCACAAGTGTACACTTATTTACAAACACAGATAAGCACTAAGTTCACAATAATCACTGGCAATATATCTGCACAGATAATCTGTGGACTTAGGGATTTCTCTTGCCAGTTGTTACTCTGTTACAATCTCTCTTATGTTCTAAATATTTCACACACACACACACACAGAGAGAGAGAGAGAGAGAGAGAGAGAGAAACACATGCTTGCATTATACTAACTCTTTTCTCATTTAAAAACATGTCATGTGATCAAGGAGTAGAAAATACTATGTACCCTGATTTGACTATTACACATTAAAAAACATACATTAAATTCTCATTCTCTGCTTCATAAATATGTATAATTAAAAAAGAAAACCTTGTTAGCAAGTACTTATAAATAAAACATAAAATGAAGAAAAACTATTTTAAAAAATTGTAAAGATGTGTCACCAGAATCATTCACAAGATGGTATTGAATGTTCGTCTCTTCCATGATTTTAGTGTCTTGCAGATTATTTTGTCTAGCAGTCCCACTGTTAGGCACGTGCATTGCCTTATTTATTTGTTTTTTTCTCTTCTTTCTGTATCTCGTTGCCAAAGAGTAGGTGGGATGGGAGTCATTGGAAGCAAGACTCAGCAAAGGGCTACCATGTGACTATAAGCTTTCATTCATTCATCTCAAGAATAGCAATATTCCCACCTCACTGTGGCCTCAGCCTCAGATTTTATGAGGGAGCTTGGGTGCTATTCCATAGAAATAGTCTGCTTTTGTCCCGTGGAGCCGTCCTCCACACAATGACCCAAACAGCAAGGCAAGGGGCAGATGTCTTAGAGTTCAGTCAACTCTGGTCCAGGCAGGATTCTGAAGTCTCACAAATTCGCAGTTCTCTCTGCTCTGCAGACCAGAGGACAGGGATGGATCAAGGCCCACTGGTGTTCCCTGGACCTTTTCTTAGTAGCTCTAACTGCTACCTGAGCTCTAGATTTTGACTTTTGTGTAATTCTTTTCTCCCCTCCATTAGAAATGTCCTCTTCACAGACGAATACTCTTTAAGCTTCTTCCAATTTTTAGAAATATGACAAGTCAGTGTGTTTTTGTTGTTTATTTTTGTTTTTACGTTTAAAAGTGTCTCGGGCTCAGAAGAAGCCTGCTCAGTAGTCAAGGTACTTCCAATACAAAGAGGATGGATGGAGTTCAGACCTAAGAACCTACATAAAATGCCTTTGGGAAATAAAAAGAATGTAATTACAGCCTCAGAAGGTGGAGACAGGGAGTCCTGGGAGCAAGCTGGATAGCAGGTCTATCTATGTTTGCCAAGTAAGGGTTTGTCTGAAGATCCTGCCCGAAAACATATTGAAGAACAGTTGAGGAAGACTCTTGCCATCAAGTTCAGGTCTCCACATGCATATGCATGTGTGTGCATGCTCGTGCACCTTTAGCACGCATGTGAACACACCACACCCATCACACACATAAGCATAAAAGGTGATAAAAATATAAAAGGCTTTTGAAATATTTTAGTTCAAGTTAATGTCACTCACCTTGTCTTTAAACTAACATTTTTTTGAGAATTTCATACATGAATACTCTATGTCATTTCCATCCCTTCCTCTTCCACTGCTAACTCATTTCATGTCTCCTTCAAACACATGTTTTCTTTGATTATTATTGTTACCTATGCACAGTTGTGTATATAAATATGTACATGTAAACGACCTACTGAATGCATTTAGTGTTGCTCATATGTTCACCTTTTTAGTGCTAAACACATAGGATAAGGTAACAAGGTATCAAGGGGCATATCCTTGGAGAAAAGAGATTCTCCTTGTCATATCAGCCATTGATTGCTTATAACTCCTCATCTACAAGAAGGACCTTGTGGAAATCCCCCCACTGATGTTGGCATGCTAATTGTTGCTTTCATTATACAGGTCTTGTAGAGGACACCATATTATTGAGGTTCCTTGTCATGTGTAGAAGATACCAGGGAGCAGCTGATATTCTAGTCCTCTGGATCTTACACTCTTTCTGCTCCCTCTCCTATGATGTCCCCTGAGCTTTAGGTGCAGGGATTGCAATGCAGTTGTACCAATTGGGATTTGGCACTGCATGGTCACGTGTTCTCTGACTTTTAACCAGTTGTGGGTCTCTGCAGTAGTCTCCATCTATTTTCAGAATAAGGTCCGATTAGGAGCGAGACCTACACTTCCCTTCATGTATAAGGATAAGTATTAGGAATACATTTGGAAATTATATTGTTTTAGGAAAGTGACAACTGTAGGTTCTCCTGTAAGGCCTATGATCTCTTTTCTGGGTAGTTGACTAGTTTTAATATATATGATGCTTTTCCCTAGATGAGGGGGTCTGGAAGGTACTTCTTTAAGTTTTTCTGAGGCCTTAATAAACAATACTGTATTCATGCCTTTTCCTTGATCTTAAACCTGAGGCCATATTTTTTTTTTTTAATTTAATTTTATTTTATTTTTTTAATTTACATTCCAAATCACTTCCCCTTTCCCGTTTCCTCCCTCCCCGAAGGTCCCATAAGCCCCCTTCCCTCCCTCTTTTCTCCGTTCAACCCCCTCTCATTACTCTGTCCTGGCGTTCCCCTACATCCAGTCTTTCCAGGACCAGGGGTCTCTCCTTCCATCTTTTTAGAAATCTATTGATATGCTGATTGTGTCTAGGGTATTCTGAGATTCTGGGTCAATATCCCCTTATCAGTGACTTCATACCATGTGTGATCTTTTGTGATTGGGTTACCTCACTAAGGATGATATTTTCAAGTTCTGACCATTTGCCTAGGAATTTCGTGAATTCATTGTTTTTAATTGCAGAGTAGTATTCCATTGTGTAAATATACCACATCTTCTGAATCCATTCCTCCGTTGAGGGACATCTGGGTTCTTTCCAGCTTCTGGCTATTATAAATAAGGCTGCTATGAATATAGTGGAGCATGTGTCCTTATTGCATGCAGGTAAAGTCTCTGGGTATATGCCCAGGAGTGGTATAGCCGGATCCTCCGGAAGTGTCATGCCCAGTTTTCTGAGGAGCCGCCAGACTGCTTTCCAGAGTGGTTGTACCAGCCTGCAATTCCACCAGCAGTGGAGGAGTGTTCCTCTTTCTCCACATCCTCGCCAACAACTGCTGTCTCCTGTGTTTTTGATCTTAGCCATCCTGACTGGTGTGAGATGGAATCTCAGGGTTGTTTTGATTTGCATTTCCCTAATGACTAAGGATGATGAACATCTCTTTAGGTGCTTCTCAGCCATTAGATATTCTTCAGGTGAGAACTCTTTGTGGAGCTCTGTACCCCATTTTTAATAGGGTTACTTGCCTCTCTGGAGTTTAACTTCTTGAGTTCTTTGTATATCTTGGATATTAGCCCTCTGTCGGATGTAAGGTTGGTAAAGATCATTTCCCAGTTAGTTGGTTGCCGCTTTGTCTTTTTGACGGTGTCTTTTGCCTTGCAAAAACTTTGTAATTTAATGAGGTCCCATTTGTCTATTCTTGATCTTAGAGTATAAGCTATTGGAGTTCTGTTCAGGAAATTCTCCCCTGTGCCCATATGTTCAAGGTTCTTCCCTAGTTTCCCTTCTATTAGTTTCAGTGTGTCTGGTTTTATGTGGAGATCTTTGATCCACTTAGAATTGAGCTTAGTGCAAGGAGATAAGGATGGGTCAATTTGCATTCTTCTGCATGTTGACCTCCAGCTGAGCCAGCACCATTTGTTGAAAAGGCTATCTTTTTTCCACTGGATGGTTTTAGCTCCTTTGTCAAAGATCAAGTGACCATAGGAGTGTGGATTCATTTCTGGGTCTTCAATTCTGTTCCATTGATCTACATGTCTGTTACTGTACCAATACCATGCAGTTTTTAACACTATTGCTCTGTAGTACAGCTTGAGGTCCGGGATACTGATTCCCCCAGAGGTTCTTTTACTCTTGAGAATAGTTTTAGCTATTCTGGGTTTTCTGTTATTCCAGATGAATTTTTGAATTGCTCTTTCTAACTCTATGAAGAATTGAGTTGGGATTTTGATGGGGATTGCATTGAATCTGTGTATTACTTTTGGTAAGATGCTCATTTTTACTATATTAATCCTGCCAATCCATGAGCATGGCAGATTTTTCCATCTTCCGAGGTCTTCTTCAATTTCTTTCTTCAGAGACTTGAAGTTCTTGTCATACAGATCTTTCACTTGTTTGGTTAGCGTCACGCCAAGATACTTAATATGGTTTGTGGCTATCGTAAAGGGTATTATTTCTCTTACTTCTTTCTCAGCCTGCTTATCCTTTGAGTATAGGAAGGCTTCTGACTTGCTTGAGTTGATTTTATATCCGGCCACTTTGCTGAAGTCGTTTATCAGCTGTAGGAGTTCTCTGGTGGAGTTCTTTGGGTCGCTTATGTATACTATCATATCGTCTGCAAATAGTGATAGTTTGACTTCTTCCTTTCCAATTTGTATCCCTTTGACCTCTTTTTCTTGTCTAATTGCTCTAGCTAGAACTTCAAGTACTATATTGAAAAGATATGGAGAGAGAGGGCAGCCTTGTCTAGTCCCTGATTTTAGTGGGATTGCTTCAAGTTTCTCTCCGTTTAGATTGATGCTGGCTACTGGTTTGCTGTAAATTGCTTTTACTATGTTTAGATATGGGCCTTGAATTCCTGATCTTTCCAAGACCTTTAGCATGAAAGGATGCTGAATTTTGTCAAATGCTTTCTCAGCATCTAATGAGATGACCATGTGGTTTTTTTCTTTGAGATTGTTTATGTAGTGGATTACATTGATGGATTTCCTTATATTGAACCATCCCTGCATCCCTGGGATGAAGCCTACTTGATCGTGGTGAATGATCGTTTTGATGTGTTCTTGGATTCGGTTGGCAAGAATTTTATTGAGTATTTTTGCATCGATATTCATAAGAGAGATTGGCCTGAGATTCTCTTTCTTTGTCGCTGAGGCCATATTTTAATGGCATTCCCTGAGGTTTCTCAGGGTTTTATTTACTTCAAGAGTCTTTTTTACTTGAAAGAGAGACTGGAAATAAAATACCTTTCCTAAACCTCAAGTTCATGTTTGACTTCTGAAAAAAAATCAAATATAAATTCTGTTTGAATATTTACACATTTCCCTCTTTATGCCTCCCTCCACTCCATATTTTAATATAGGAAAAATCCTATTAATAAATTCAGTATTCTTGAAATGTTAACAACTCAAGAGTTATCCAATCTGATTTTCCACTCCCCAACTTGTAAAGTGAGACCTGGTGTTGCTCCGTCTAGCACAGGTTTCCTTTTTCTCAAAACTCCAACAGTCATTTTTTGACTGCCCTTCACACTTCTGGGAACAGTTTCATTGATGACAGTCATCATCGGCTTGCTGTACATGATACAAAACCACATCAGGGCGACTCTCCTCCACAGGGCTTCCTCACAGCATGGAAGTTGGTGTCCTGAAATGCGGTACTCTAAGAGGTGATGGTGGCGGCAGAAGATCTCTGAAGACTTGATTATCCAGCTTTCTTCAACTGTGATCTAGTGAATGAACACCTGACAGGGCAAGCTAAGGAGCCCAGAGCAGTCCTTCAGGAAGGAGGGTCAAGTCCGTGGTGCCCCAGAGCATGTGGAAGGAAGACATTACTGCAGGCATCTTCAGAGACAGCTCCATCGTTTACACACACTTTCCCAGGCCTCCTCTCTGTTCTAAGAACAACGACCCCCAAGAGATCTGCTGATTTTTATCTTCATTTTCACAAATGAGCAAATAGAGACACAGATAAAATAATCAACACGGGTTGAGCGTCTCTCATTCAACACTCTGAAATCCAAATGATCCATAATGCGAAACATCTGAACACTGGCATGGTGCCAGAAGTAGAACATTTAGTCCCGATTTCCAGATGGATTTCAGCTAAAATGCAGGTGTAATAAAGAAGAAAAAAAAAGTCCAATACAGCATTTCCTTCAGGCTATGTGTATATGACATCTATAAAACAAACAAACAAATAAACAAAACTATGTTTTAACTGGGAAAATATGTTTTCACTAGATAGTAAATGCTAAAACTGCAAATACTTAAAAAAACTGAAAAAAAAATCAAAGTCAATACTTCTAGTCCCAAGAACCTAGGATAAGGCATGCTTAACCTATATCCTGAAGGTTATAATCATAATGTCACACAACTGAAACTCAGCCTCGGGCCAGTTGGTTTCTGAGTCTCTTTGCTCAATGTCTGTTCAGACAAAACAGAATATCATTTCTAAGTGGTCAGCCCTCTCTCTGAGTGAGTAACCCATCTTACAGAGCACACATCTCCTGCCATACTGCATTCATTCTTTCATTTGTTCCCTGAGTATTTACTGAAATGTAGTGTCGCTAACTACAGGACACTGCTCTGAATGTTGGAAGTGTGATGATGAACAATTTAGAAAAATTATTCCAGTGCTCAAACCACCTATAATATAGATCGTGAAAACAGCTATTATGAATATGAAATAATTACTATTATAGTTTCCGTATATATTCAAAGAAGTGGTAAATTGCACCATGGGGGCAGTTTCAAAGATTTAGTGATTCAGGATTTGGCACAGGGTCCAAGAAATTGAAATATTTAACATTTAAAATCTTATTTCCAAGACTGATCAAATGCCATGCCCATTTTGCTCAGCAGCTCTTGCCTCTCCAAACCTCCAGGTATTACCAATCAGAGACAGAGCAGGGGCTGTCTGGCTTGAGCATCCTTGATGGCTGACAGAAAGAAATGTACCCATTCTTTGGGTCACTGGCTGTTCATAGCAAAGGGGAGGGCCTGTTTGCATCCCTGTTTTCTTGTGAATGAAGTTCCTAATTCTTCCTGATTTTCCTATGTTCCCGTTCCCTGTGATTATGCTACAAGGAAAATTTAAATAAATTCAGAAATCTGCAAAATGCTCCTGGTGGAGGTGACATTTTAAAATCACAGGAAACTTCACAATTTTGCTGGCCATCTTTTAAAAAATGCTACACTGATTGATTTCTGTGGTGCCTATTTTGGTACCTCTGACCAACAGGAAAGGGCCTCACAGCCTGGCCATATGATCAGAAGCCTGTCTGAACAGACTTTCTGCGGGACAATAAATGACTTATTCAAACTCTTGGAGCTTGGTTTTATCTTCTGTAGGACAGTGGACAGGGAATTATCTTAAAGATCACTGGGTATGTCTCTAAGCATGTGGTGGCAGCCACTAATTAGATTAGCAGTAGTCTCTGGGGTGGGGGGTCAGCATAGAAGAAGGCTAGCAGGGAACAGCTTTCCTCTTTACTGGGAACTGTGCAGAAATGGTGGCTCATCAAACCTCGGTTGGGCAAACCTATGTATTCTAAATGTCCCACAGGATGGCTTATGCCCTCCTCCTGGAAGATGTTCTGTGACATTTTGGAGTATCTCCCTCAGTAGGCATGTCTTTGCATATGTGAAACATTTTACCACATCAGACAGTTTGTGCCAACAATGTGACAGACAGTGAATGGTCCTTGCGTATGCTTGGGCCATGGACCACACTAGAGTAGTGCCACAGTATGTTTGGCATGATATCTAGAGACTAAGTAGCTACCACCTGCCATGTTGGTATCTCATGCCCATGAGTGACTTTCATAAAGTTCCTCAATGCTGAGGCTCAGTTACATTCCCTTGGTTGGATGCATTTCTCCTGAATCAGTACCTGGAGAACTAAAAGCTCTCTATGTGACTCCACCAAAATGCACCATTTAAATCTGCAGCAAGCGGTCTCCTACCCTCAGATCTAGGCTAACTTGAATGCTTATCCTTTCACCTTTCACCAAGTGATGACTGTGAGCAGAGGGGACTTTCTTAGTTCTGTGAGTTCTAGTAACGTGAGGAAAATCTTGGGGTGTCCTGGCAGACAGGAGGAGCTTTCTTTGGGATATCTGACTAAGCCTGATCTTCAGGGTTACTGCGATGAAGCTTATATGCTCAGAAGCTATATTTCAGGAAGCAGATGTGAAGTAACCAGTCATAGTTTGAGAGGCAGCTGCTGAGAAACCAGTACCGTTTGTGCCAGTGATAGCACCGAGTAGACACACCACCCACACCCAGGCACTAATGGCACTCATGCCTTTTTGTTTATTTTTATTTTTTGACAAAAAGAAGCAGTCAATATGACAGAGGGCAGAGAGACATACATATAATACCAGAATCAACCCAGCATCCCTGCTTTCCAGCATCACTTGCTGAATTATATATGGGTTCTTCCTGGGCACTGACAAGAATGCTCAGAGGAAAGCAAGGGCCCCTCACAGGCCAAAGCAGCAAAATAGGCCGAGTGTCAAATCTGATTTGAGACTTCTGATTTCCTCCAATATTTTATATTAAAAAAAATAATGTGAAGAATAAAGCTTATCTGTGTGCACGGATATGGGATGGTTTCCAATATAGACTGTGGGGAGATTAGAAACAAGATGTAGAAAGAGGAAGAGAAAATGGCGTTGTAAAAAGCAAAGCAAACTATGTTTTACCTATATACACATGATGCAATCACTTTTTATGTGAGATATACATAATGCTTCTTGCTCCCTTGCTTTCATTATGAATGTATACTTGCATCATATGTATCTATGTCTCTGTTTCTCTCTCTCTCTCTCTCTCTCTCTCTCTCTCTCTCTCTCTCTCTCTCTCTCACACACACACACACACACACACACACACATACATACATACATCTATGTATCAGAGGAAATGTGTGCTGGGAACACATCTTGCAAGGTAACTCCTTCAGACAACACACAGACTCTTAAAGCCAATAGAACATCTTTTTTGATGGCCCAATGGCCGGCAGGCTATGTGGGGAACTTGCCCAAACTGTGTAGCCCCAAATCTCATTGTTCTTTGCTTCTTATGTACAAAAACCACATTCCAGTTGACACATATCTGTTAGCAAGAGTAGTCAGTGAGAATTGAAGTTTCAGAAGCCAAAAAACAAGGTTAGTGCATTTAGAGACTTTCTGGGATCTTGGAACTATGTAATAGGTCTTTGATGGATTGGGTCTTTATATTGGCAGGTGTTGGGGCCTACATTCTGGGTTCTAAGGTCATAATGGTGCCTCTAAACTGGAGTCAGTTTTGCTAAATTCTTCGGGTATATTAAGGTGCACTGCTACATGAGAAGCTTATGGAAGGGGAACTGAGAAACATGAACAGCTTTAGATGCTAGGCAATACTGTTAGAAAGCAACCTAGGCTAAGAAACTTAAAACAGGCAGGCACATTGCTTGACATTTCTAGATATCAGAAGTCCTAAAGTGAATTGGCACAGCCGCACCATACTGGATCCTAAGGAGAGTCCTCTCCTGGCTTTGCTCAACTCTAAGAAACTCTACTTCACATTCTTCTATGGAGGGTGCCAATTTTCTTCTCTGGAGAGTCTGCTTTCTCCCACTGGTGGGGGGCTGTATCCCTTTACCTTGTTCCAGTCTTAATTCTGTCCCTGAGACCCTTCTCTCTGAGATCCTCCTCCCTCCTAGAGGGACCCTGTGACTACCTGGACTCTACATATCTGTGTGCAAGTCAGTTGCAGCAGGACAATCCTGTTATCCCTGTCATGCTGCACTGCCACAGGCTTCAGGCTTGAGGATGTGGACCCCCCTTGAAACAACTACTCTCTCTTAGAAAATCAGTGTCATTGGGCACACCTGTCATTTCAAAATGTTTTTACCATGTGTAAAGTGGTAAAATATAAAACTGTGCTTATATTTGATAGGGCAGCTCCTGTAGTTGGTTAATTATAGAAGTGGTTCTTTACAGTTCTGGGAATCAAACCCGGGTTCTTGTGAATGATCTGCTCCTCATCTTCATCTCTTGCCCTCCAAGACTCCTCATGTGTGTTTGTGTGTGTGCTGCTTTCCTTTTTCTCAGAAGCAGTTGTATTTCTTATTTATTGTCATTCTGTGTTTTTAAGACGGATGCTAAAGCGCTGAATAGGTAGGATGGAGCTGGGGTACACTTCTGTAATGTTTTCTATTTGGGGGGGGGAGATTTCTTTCTGTTCTCTTAGGTCAGTCAATTGTCATGGTAGATACCAGTTACAAGCCACATAGGGCCTCAGATGGGTACTCACTTGTCTGCCTCTGACCCAGGGGAAGCAGGCAATCACAGAGGCTCAGATCCTTCATTGCTTCAGCTTCACGATGCAGCTGGGTGCTGGAAAGGGCAGCAGGCAGTGGAAGACATATGCCTACTGTCTCTTGCCAGGAACATATTGTATATCTTCCAGGATGGTATCGTTTTCCAACTGTATTTATGCCGAAACTAGTGTTCCAAGAAAATACCATGATCAACCAAAGCATGATTTCCCTGGGAAGTACAGGGGCATGAGGCTGTCAGTCAGGCTGATAGAGAGACCTCCCCTGGCTCTTTTTTTTTTTTTTGAGCATCTCATGGCCATGATGGAGGAAAGCATCGATGATGCACATGTTTCTAGTTCACCCCCTTCCCTTGGGACTTAGCTGATTCATCCTAGTGTCTCCTATCAGGCCCTGGGCTGAGGCCTCTTTTGGGAGAAAAGGGTCTCCAAGATATTAAAGGGATGCTATTATGGCAATTACCCTTGGGCTGGACCAAGCATGGAGACTTTCAGGGAATGTTTTTTTCTCTTATCTGGCTGTCCATTTGGGATGTTTAAACATCCTAAATATATCAAACACCCACTCAACCCATAAGCCACTCAGGTCAGTGAATCTTAGACAAAGGAAATCACATGAGAGAGTTGTAGGGGCAGATAAAGCAGATGCCCAAGACACACAGTTTTCAAAGGAACAGGCCAGCCCTGGATATTGACAAACAAGCCATCCTCTGTGGATACAGCCAGATCCTTTGGGTCAGTCACATATACATTTATTTGTTTTTGCGCAAAGTTTCTCTACATATCCCAGACAGGTTTTGAACTCCCTAATCTTTGTGCCTTGGCCTCCCTACTGCTTACATACAGACAGGTGCCACCACACCTAGCTACCTTCCATAATTTTTATTTACAGTCTACAGAGTTGGGTCTGTATGCATACTAGAAAAGACATTTTCAGAATAGAATGAGTTTTCCCTGCCCCACCCCCCACCTTCTCAGTAGTCAGGTGTCCTACTTGCAGACTCCAGGGAAATGTGGGATAGCCTGTGACATATGGACCTCAGTCTATACAGAAGAAAGATGCACAAGCAGGTACTGTGGAATGCACCTGTAATCACAGCACTCAGAGAGCAGGAAAATAATGAGTTCAAGGGAAGCAGGGTTGTATAAGGCAAACCCTGGTTCACCCCCCTGTACACACAGCAATAGAAAGCTGCACATTTACACAATTGATTTTCATGGGAAATTTTTCCTTCCACAGCCATGCAGCAAAGATTTAACTAGAACCACACCACAGAGGCAGCAAAGGCAAGTCTTAAACTGTCTTGTAGCTCAGTAGACCAAGTGCATAAAGTCCACGTGACTCACCCAAGAAGCCTGGGAGGAAACCACACCTTTGACTATGTCAAGATTCTCAGGACACTGGAGGAGTTTTCCTCCTCAATGAAATAATGTCTCATTCTCCTGTTGGAAGAAAGGAATCCCTAAATTCAAAATTATTTTCAAGAGAACCAGGAAGGACAAATGTCACTTTAAAAGGTAACATAATTATTTCCTTCTTTTTAATGGTATACAAAGGGGGTTCCCCCATCTAACACACCCACAAGACCTTGGCATAAGTGAGATAAATTTAGTATTGTCCACATGCCTCTCTGGCATTTAAAAGCCCTTCTTGGGGAGAAGAATTTATTAAATATTGAAATGAGTCCAAAGTCTCTTGTTGAAACCTGTGCTTTAATAGGCTTGTTAAATTTAGATTATGTTAAAATGAAAGAGAATAAGACAAGTATTTCTCCCACTCAGAAATCCTGGATGACACAGGATGACTAGAAATTTACCAGCCTTCATTTACCCTCGTGTGGGAGAAAGAAAATAATGCTTTTATCTGTCTAACTGCCAGATCACATAGTATCTTCTATAAAATTAGGTACTTTCCATAAAAAAAAAAGTAAAGTCTGCTCTTATCCCCAGCCCAATTCCTGAGCCTCTCCTTCTCATGTCCTAAGTTAACCATTACAACCATCTTGGGAAATAATTTTTCACATATATGAAAATAAATAGAATCACCATGTTTCTGAGCCTGGTACCATCATTCTCAATCATTCCTGTAGCTACATTTTCATTTAAAAGCAGCCCCTCATGGCTATATAACACCCCATTCGGCTTTATTTAGGGTTTCCTGTATTGATAGACAGGTTGCTTTTGATATTTCACTAAATTAAACAGCACTGAAGCATATGGGCAGATCTCTCTCAAGGGCAGACCGCAAAGGCAGGAGCACAGGAGCCCTTTATCCTTTAACAGGTAGCTCCAGCTTACATTCTTTGCAGTGGTACATGGATGTCGGGGGTTTCTTCAGCCTCTTTATCGCTTCTGTTCTATAGGGTGAATTTTAATGACTTCTTGCTTCCAGCCCCTTTGTTGATTGATTGTTTGAATGGTTCATTCATTCATTCATTCATTCGTTCTTTCATTCTTTCATTCATTCATTGATATAGAGTCTCAGAATACAGCCCAGACTGGCCTCAAACTCACAGCAATCCCTGTCTCAGCTCCCAGTCTATAGAGTGCTAGGATTTTAGTCACAACCTACTGCTACTGAATTCTCACCTTTAATTTCCAGGCCTTTTGTTCTCCATCCACAAAATGCAGTCAGGATGCAGAGTACAGGAAGAGTTTGTTTCTGGACAGAGGAGAGCACATGCTCAAAGGTAAAGGTAGGCAATGGGTGAAGGGTCCACAGTGTTGACCTGCATTTGAAGCTGGCAGACTTGACCTGTCTGGATGCTTGACTCATATGGGGAAGTCTATTCCCTACCAGAAAGCTTCTAAGTAGTGCTTTGTCATGAATCATAGTTGTCTGTTCATGAGTTCCAGGCAGTGCAGAATGTCTTGTCTCTAACTAGGGCCCTAAGTTCTTTTTATCAAGGTCCAGTTCAGTGACCTCCTACTCTAGTCTGACTCATTGCCCTGTACCACCACACTTGACTCCCATTACTTTAAAAACCAAACTTTAAAAAATGGCTGCCAGTCTTCTGGATAAAAATTGAGAATGCTTTTCCTCTACTCTGCTGTTCAGCTTGGTCCTTGACCACTCGGTCAACTTTTGTTGCAAGTTTCCACCCATTCAGGGTTATTCAAGACTAAATTTAGTGGTTTCCTTGATTCTTAGACAAATATAGTAAAAACACAATGTACTTTTTACTTTGAGACATGGCAAAGCTATTTGGATTTCTAAGATTCTCCAACCCTCAAATGCTATGTGCCTGTTTATAAGGAAAGTTCAAAGGCCTGTGATTGGAGAGTGTGGTCTCCAATCACAGTACTCAGCTCTTAATTCTGTAAATAGTTGGTGAGGAGGTTCTATGTTTTAGTATGGTAGTGCTAGAGACACAGATATGTCACCACACACATGCTGTCCTGTCCCCACAGAACTTCAGATGGGTAACTGCATGCTCCATTGAACAAGTGTCTACTTTTTAATATATTCTTTATTTTCTGTGGCTCATCTCTTGCCCAAGACCTCCACCCCAACTTGCTTGCTGGCCTTTGCAAAGCTGCCCACTCCTGCCTGTCACAGCTGGTTACTGCTTCAAACATCCACTCCTGCAGTGAGAACTCTACAGGGTGTGTGTGAATATGTTGAAAACATAATCAATATCTGCATTTACTACAACAGCCCAGGTCTGTTAAAATACCTCAGAACAGAGAGTGCTAGACCTTGCAAATACACATCTGCTCTTCTTCCCTAGAGATTTCATGGGCCCCTTCCATGTCTGCATTTCTTGAGGACACAGCCTGACTGATTTTGTTGAGGACTGTCTAGGGACAGAAATTGCATCTTCCTCCAGTGTGTAAGGCAAATTTACTCACACACTGAGAAGCAGAAATAATGTGTGATAATTTAAAGATTTATCATGCATTTGGTTTTTTTTTCCTCTCCTTGACATATAGCTTTTGCAACACTTAGGATTCCCTGAGAGACAAAAACATCATTTAGTCTACCAAGCCTGAGACTGTGGTAACAATGGCTATTGTCCTGGGCACCTGTAGATTCAGGATGGAGGCTGGTTGTCAGAGCAACCAACCATGTGGTTGGATATTTCTGCCTTGTTTCTGTTCTATGAAGAGGGTAGAGACTGAGTCGGTCATCAATATGATGCTATTCTTAGTAGGCAAGTTGTGGAATCAGTATGGGTATCAACAGCAGATAGAAGGATGAAGAACATGTGGTGTGATTTAACTAAAGAAAGACACTATGTCATTTGCAGGCACAGGGATGAAACATGATAATTATGTCTAATGCAATGGGCTAGACTTGAAAAGACAATATCACATATTTTCTCTATATGTAAAATCTACACTGAAAAAGGTAAAAGTGAAAGGGGACCATTTCAGGGGAAAAGAGCAAGGGGTGGCCATGAAAGAATAGTGGGTAAATATGATCAAAGTATATGATATACTTATATGAATATCATAATGAAGCCTATCATTTTGTACAAATAATATATACATAGGATTTTAAAAAATCATTAGCAATCCCCCTCAGCACCTTCAGTCCCTTCTCCAACTCCTTCACTGGGGACCCAGCACTCAGTCCAATGGTTGGCTTTGAGCATCTGCCTCTGTAGGAGTTGAGGGGGTTTTCAGCCACATGGAGGGAGCAACAGTGTGAATAGTGATAAATTGCACTGTGTCTTCTTTATGACTTGGCAACAGTGAACAAAGCAGTTCCTAGAGCAAATTATCTGAACTAATGAAGGTGAGGATGGTTGGTCAGAAGTACTGGAACCTCAGACTGTCATGGATGTGGAGCTCAGCTTGTAAGCGAAATCCTCCTGGCTTTGTGCTGGTTTCTCATGATGCCAGAATTCAATTTAATTGGTGGTTTCTCCTTTGAGATCAGAGAATTAGAGACATGGAGAATTGATCAGTGTCAGATACCCCAGGAGAGCCTGAGGGATAGTTTTCCTCTGAAGTAGGAAGTGGAGAAGGTGCCTCTTGTGATGCTCAGGGTCCCTCTCCTGCGGTGATTCATCTGTCTGTGTAAGGTGTCACTCTGGCCTCTCTGCATCAGCCCGTGGAGACATGCCCAAAGACTCGGGAAAGATGCTGATATCCTCAACTACCATTTGGTGAGCAACATCTTTGCCTTTGTTTCAGGTCCTGGGTTTGTATCTTCCAGACACATAACACTGTGGAAGTTAAGTTGCTGCTTGCAAATGGAAATATCTCAGGCATACAGTGGTTCTTTTTTTTTTTTAAATAAGGTGTCTCACACCTTTATTTTTTTTTAAAGATTTATTTATTTATTTTATGTATATGAGTACACTGCTGCTGTCTTCAGACATACCAGAATAGGGCATCAGATCCCATCACAGATGGTTGTGAGCCACCATGTGGTTGCTGGGAATCGAACTCAGAACCTCTGGAAGAGCAGTCAGTGCTCTTAACCGCTGAGCCATCTCTCCAGCCCCATACAGTGGTTCTTGCTACATGTATCCATCTATTCAATCAAACACTTAGTGTCTACTGAGTGTCCAGTACTAGGAACACATAGGTAAAGTATTCAAGTCTTTCTTATGGAGTTTCCTGCTAGTGAAGAGGATGTGTCAAACATATGGTAGGAAGGACAGTGCATAGGTCTGAGGGAGGGAGGCGCTGGAAGATGAGATGGTGCCTGCTGTTCAAGTATTCAAGAAAATATATGTTCAAAGATGCTGAGATGAGGTGCATCTCAGACTGTCCATCAGCTGAAGGGTGATGCACTGTATGACCAGTGACAGCAGCAGGCTGGTGGTAAGAGAAGTAGCTGGAAATGCAGGCCTCTGTGCTTTTATTCTAAATGGACATCATAACCGTTGGAGTAGCAGCAAGTAGGATCAGCAGGATCCAACCCATACATTTGACATCCCCTCCATACCAGTATTGAGCATCCTGTACCTGGGTCACCCCACCCCCACCCCTGCTGTGTTTGTACACAGGTGTAACAGACCCTCATCTCACACCCTGACTAGGGAGTGTGTTTCTTACTAGTCTTGGATTCCTCTTACATTTATCTTCTTGCTGCCAAGTGCACAGGGAATAATGATTTTTCCATTAAGACTTGAGGCTTGCTTTGTGGCCGAGTATATGGTCAATTTTTAAGAAGGTTCCATTAGGTGCTGAGAAGAAGTTACATCCTTTTGTGTTTGGGTGAAAGTTCTGTAGATACCTGTTAGGTCCATTTGACCAATAACCTCTATTAGTTTCATTATTTCTCTGTTTAGTTTCTTTCTTGATGACCTGTTCTTTGGTGAAATTGGGGAGTTGAAGTCTCTCACTATTAATGTGTGGGGTTCAAAGGGGGGTGTATCTTCAATTTTTTCAATGCCTATTTTTAATAATGGTTTTTAAATGCTTTAACCTTCCTTTTAGCTCAGCATCCACCACCAGAGATAGTGGAAAACAAAGGATATTGGGAAAGTGGACCTTTTAGAAAGGTTCTTTAGTGCAACTCCTATCTGTGTTGTCTAGAAATCAGGAGTTCAGTTCACAGGTTAATAGCAGCAGCTTGATCCAATTGCAAATACTTCGTGGATACTCTAGCAGTCCAGATTGGTAGAGTTAGGATAGAAAACAGGAATCAGCAGCTGTAGCACTACCTAGCAGAGATAGCCTTGGCCCTAGTCAGCAGGAGGGACCAGAGCCAACAGGAATTCAAGGAGACGTTCTCAGCTGTGCCTCTCTCAGCTAATCAAAGATCATGGAAGACATGAGACCAACAAGCTTCACACAGGTATCACTATAAGCAAGCCAAGTTCAGCCTCCATCACTGTGCACTGTCTGCAGAGCCCTATTTATATCCCTCAAAATATCATGTGTCCTCCACGGGTCTTGCCTCACCATGAGTCTTGTCTCAGCATGTGAATCTGACTTAGCAAAACTCACTGTGAGTTTGTCTCAGCTGATATCACTCTGCCAAATCAGGCCAAGTTCAAGGAAGTGGCAAGAAACTGCAGCACACCACTAGAAATTTTTTGGTGTGTATCTCTCTATGGAGTCCCAACAAATGGCTCTCAGCTATGCAATGTGAGGCAGACCAATACATGTATGTTATTATGGAAGAATACTTCATGTGTTCTTTTCCATTGTCCTTTAGCAAACACCGTTTTACCTGTGTCTGCTTCAGCTAAACATTCCTTTACAAGTTTTCCTTAGCCTTTCACCTGTGGTCACTTCAGGAAAACACTCCTTCACATTTAACATACCGTCCAACACAACTGACTATCCAAAGAACCCTTAAGTTTCCACTTCAGGTTGGTTTAAACTTTAGTAATGTTTCTCTTATGAATGTAAGTGCCCTTGTATTTGGGACATATATGTTCAGAATTGAGATGTCATCTTAGTGAATTTTTTTTCCTTTGATGAAGTGTCCTTCCCCATCTCTTTTGATTTATTTTTGTTGAAAGTCTATTTATTAGATATTAGAATGGCTACTCCAGCTTGCTCCTTCTATTTGATTGCTTGGAAAACCATTTTCCAGCTCTTTACTCTAAGGTAATGACTATCTTTGTTGTTGAGGTATGTTTCTTGGATGCAGCAGAATGATGGATTCTGCTTTTGCATTCATTCTGTTAGTCTGTGTTCTATTTGTTTTAAGATTTATTTATTATATGTGAGTACACTGTAGCTGTCTTCAGACACATCAGAAGAAGGTGTCAAATCTCATTACAGATGGTTGTGAGCCACCATGTGGTTGCTGGGATTTGAACTTAGGACCTCTGGAATAGCAGTCAGTGCTCTTAACCACTGTGCCATCTCTCTAGTCCCTCCTGTGTCCTTTTATTGGGGAATTGAGACCATTGATACTGAGAGATATTAATGACTAATGATTATTAATTCCTGTTGTTGTTGTTTTGATGTTGTTGTTGTTGTTGTTGTTGCTGCTGCTGCTGCTGCTGTTGCTGGTGGTGGTGGTGGCGGTGTGTGTGTGTGTTTGTGTGTACTTCCCTTATTTTGTTTTCACTGGTGTGGAATTGTTCATTTCTTGTTTTCTTGTGTGTTGTTAACCTCCTTTGGTTGGCGTTTTCCTTCAAATATTTTCTGTAGGGCTGGATTAGTGGATAGATATTGTTTGAATTTGGTTTTATCATGGAATATCTTGTTTTTTCCATCTACAGTGATTGAGAATTTCGCTTGGCATAGTAGTCTAGGTTTGCATCTGTGTTTTTTTTAGAGGCTATAAGACATCTGTCCAGGCCCTTCTATCTTTTAGAGTCTCTGTTGAGAAATCAGGTATAATTATGATAGCTCTGCCTTTCTATGTTACTTGGCCTTTTCCCTTGCAGCTTTTAATATTCTTTCTTTGTTCTGTAGAATTTGTATTTTGATTATTATGTGGCAGGAGGATTTTTCCTTTTTGTTTCTATCTAATTGGTGTTCTGTAAACTTCTTGTACGTTTATAGGAATCTCTTTCTTTAGGTTGGGGAAATTTTCTTCTATGATCTAGTTGAAATATTTTCTGATCCTTGGAACTAGGACTCTTCACCATATTATATTCCTATTACTCTTATGGTAGGTCTTTTCATGGTATCCCAGATTTCCTGGATGTTTTGTGCCAGGAATTTTTTAGATCTAACATTTTCCTTGACCGATGTATTAATTTCTTCTACGGTATCTTCCACTCCTGAGATTCTCTCATCTCTTGTATTTTATTGGTGATGCTTGTGTGTTGTACCTGTTATCTTTCCTAGGTTTTCCATCTCCAGGATTCCCTTAGATTGTATTTTCTTTATTGCTTCTATTTCCACTCTCAGGTTTTGGAATTTATTCATTTCTCTTTCCTGTTCAATTGTATTTTCCAGTATTTCTTTAAAGGATGTATTAGTTTCTTCTTTAAAGGCCTCTACCTGTTTGATTGTATTTTGTAGAGAAACTTAGTTGTTTCCTTATTCATTTCTTTAAAGGCATCTATCATCTTTATGTAAGGCCATTTTCTTGTTCTTCAGTTGAGTTATGATATCCAGAGCTTGCTCTTATAGGATAGCTTTGCTCTGAAAGTGCTGTGTTGCCCTGGACCTTGTTTGTGTTCTTACACGGGCTTGGATGTTCCTGTTGTAGCCAGTATCTGGAAGGCAGGCCTAATCTGGATGTTCCCCATGTAGCAAGCCTTCTGTGAGCAGCCTGAATAGTAGAGTAAGAAGACCCTGGGGAAAGCCAATGTCATGTGACTTCAGGGAACATATTTCCATCAGTTGCTGGCCACTGCTACTCAGTCACCTTAATACTCTTTTGTATTTCTAGCAGTACTAGGGATGGAGCCCAGGGCCTTGCTCTTGCTAAGCAGATATCAGATCCTGGCCACGTCTCCAGACTTTACTTTGTTTAAAGCTACTATCCCCCATTTGCATTCTAGTAGAGGTAGTAATTCCAACTCCTGTTCACAGGCAGGGAGTAATTCTGTCTCTCAGTTGGAGGAGGAGGCACTAGTGTGATTGAACATCCCCTTGTACAGGGTCTCTTCTCTTCTAATCTTTCAGTTTGATAACCACTAACATGGGGTGGGATTGGGGCAGGATAATTCAGTTCACACTTTGGCTCATTACCCTGATAAGTCACTTATTTTCTCACTCAAATAGTTCCAGCCTCCTCAGAAGGATATATATATCCAGTCTTCTATGCCCAGTCCTAATGTCAGCCATTCCCACAAGAAAAATGCTATTACAAATTAAGATGTGGCAGAAACAAGAATCCCTCTAGAATCTCACGGTTGGAGCCTCCTGCCTCACTCTGCCTGTTTGTGTCTCTGATCTTTGCATGATTCTCTACCATGACTCTATACTTATTTCTCTGTCTCCCACTCAGTAGCCAGCCTTTACTCTTCCCTCTGAATTTACTTGATTTCTTTCTCTAATAGTAAGAAATTTTGCCCTCATCATCTAGTAAGCACATGCCTGTGTGCTCAGTACTCACATAGGTATAAAATACTTTGGGAACTGATGACGTATGATTTTTATCATTGTGAAAATTGCATCTGTAAGAGAGAGTTTGGGGTTTCTATGAAAGTTCTGATGTCTTTAAGCTCCAAGTTAATAAAATCCTTCTCTTCTCCATCTTCTCCCTCCTTTCCCTCCCCTTCCTTTAGCCTATCCTCTCCCTCTTCTACTTTTCCACTTTCCCCTCTTCCCCTTCCTGCTCTCCCTCCTCTTCTTCCTTCTCTCTCCCACTCTCTCTCTTCTTCCTTTCCCCTTCTCTGCCCCTCTCCTTTCTCTCCTCCTCTTGTAGGCTTAAATGTTTCAAAACCTACTTAAATAAGGGTTCTTGAATGCTTCATCTGACAAAAGGTAGGGGAGAAATATGATTACTAGGACAAGGAGGATTGGACCTGTTTAGAAGTAGTTCTTTGGAGAAATTCCAATCTTTGTTGTCAGAATATCAGCAGTCCAGTCCAAAACATCAGTCCCAACATGGCAATCACCAAGCATGAATCAGTAGCACTGGCTTGATCCAGAAGAAACTGCAAAGCTCTGCTAAATTAGCACAAGTCCTCGGAAACAGCAAGAAGCAGCTGGAATGCCACAAGACATTCTTTGGTGTGTTTCTCTCTATGAAGTCATGCGAAGGGAAGATTAGTGAAAATCAGCAAAGCATTTCAAGGTGTATCAATGCATTCCCTTCCGGCCACCATCTGCAGCAGGGAATCAGGCAGCTCCAAAGCCTTCTGTGCTTAGCCTGCCAGGAGAGAGTGATCTCCCAGCAGCCATTTCACTTCTGAGTGCGAAGGTGAAATCTCCACCTTCTCTCTAGAGGGGAACAGCCAGGAGCTCACAGGTCATAAGATCAGTGGAGCTGCTGGGACAGGAGTCTTCCCTTCCGGCCACCATTTGCAGCAGGGAACCAGACAGTTCCACAACCTTCTGTGCACAGACCCTGCCAGAAGAGAGTTGGTCTCCCAGGAGTACAGACACAGGCTTACAGGCCCATAGGAGGGGCAAGCTCCAGACAGAGACAACAAGACCAACTAACACCAGAGATAACCAGATGGCAAAAGGCAAGTGCAAGAACCCTACCAACAGAAACCATGGCTACTTAGCAACATCAGAGCCCAGTTCTCCCACCACAGCAAATCCCAGATACCCCAACACACCAGAAAAACAAGAGTTGGATTTAAAGTCTGATCTCACAATGCTGTTAGAGGACATCAAGAAGGACATAAATAACTCCCTTAAAGAAATACAGGAGAACATGGGTCAAAAGGTAAAAGCCCTTAAAGAGGAAACACAAAAATCCCTTACAGAATTACAGGAAAACACAAACAAGTGAAGGAACTGAACAAAACCATCCAGGATCTAAAAATGGAAGTAAAACAATAAAGAAATCACAAAATGAGACATCTCTGGAGATAGAAAATCTTGGAAAGAATTCAGGAGTCATAGATGCAAGCATCAACAACAGAATACAAGAGATAGGAGAAAGAATCTCAGGGGTGGAAGATACCATAGAAAGCATCGACTCAACAGTCAAAGAAAATGCAAAATGCAAAAAGCTCCTAACCCAAAACATCCAGGAAATCCAGGACACAATGAGAAGACCAAACCTAAGGATTATAGGTATAGAAGAGAGTGAAGATTTCCAACTTAAGGGCCAGTAAATATCTTCAACAAAATTATAGAAGAAAACTTCCCTAACTTAAAGAAAGAGATGTCCATGAACATATAAGAAGCCTACAGAACTCCAAACAGACTGGACCAGACCAGAAAGTCCTCCAGGCACATAATAATCAAAACACTTAATGCACTAAACACAGAAGGAATATTAAAAGCAGTAAGGGAAAAAGGTCAAGTAACCTATAAAGGCAGGCCTATCAGAATTACACCAGACTTCTCACTTTAGACGCTGAAAGCTAGAAGATCCTGGGCAGATCTCATACAGACCTAAGAGAATACAAATGCCAGCCCAAACTGCTATATCCAGCAAAACTCTCAATTACCATAGTTAGAGAAAACAAGATATTCCATGATAAAACCAAATTTACACAATATCTTTCCACAAATCCAGCCCTACAAAGAATAATAGATGGAAAATGCCAACATGAGGAGGGAAACTACACCCTAGAAAAATCAAGAAAGTAATCTTTTTCCAACAAACCCAAAAGAAAGTAACCACACAAACATAAAAATATAACATCAAAAATAACAGGAAGCAACAATCACTATTGTTTAATATCTTATAACATCAATGGACTCAATTCTCCAACAAAAAACATAGTCTAACAAATATTTTTCATGTAAATCTTCAATTTTATCAGGAAATGTTTGTGATTCCTCTTTCAACCAATTTAGTAATGTTTTTATGTCTACCATTTTAACTGTATTATTTTCCATGATAATCTTTAATTTTAATATGTTTTTCTATATATTTCTTGAATTTTATCAGAAATATTTTCCTTGTAGATCTTCAATTTTATCAGAAAATGTTTATAATTCCACTTTCAATCAACTTAGAAATATTTTATGCCTACCATCTTATCTGTAATTTTCCATGATAATCTTCAATTTTAATGTTATTTTATATTTTTCTACAATTTTATTAGAAATATTTCCCATGTAAATCTTCAATTCTATCATAAAATGTTTCTACTTCCTTTTTCAATTAATTTAGCAATATTTTTATGTCTACCATTTTACTCCTTAATTTTCCATGAAAATTGCAAATCTTAATGTGTTTTTCTATATGCTTCTTCAATTTTGTTAGAAACATTTTCTGTGTAAATCTTTAATTTTATCATAAAATGTTTTTACTTCCTTTTTCATTAAAAAATAAAATAAAATAAAAAGGTGTATCAATGCAACAGCACCATTAGAAAGGCCAGAGAAGCACTGCAATGCAAACCCATGCAAAAGCATACTCTTACTGTCTAAACAGTTATATTCATATTCTTTCTAAACATCACATACCATCTCAAGCATCTACTCCATCAAAACATTATATGCCCCCTCACATGTCTGCTTCAGCAAAACATCTTCTCACAAGACAGTTTCCAGAAAAAAAATCATATGACACAGAAACCAGAAATGTCCATTTCATCTCTTTCCCCTCTTCACCTTGTCTACTTCCTCCTTCTTTACCTCTTCCTTCTCTGTATCATCATCTTCTTCTTCTTCTTCTTCTTCTTCTTCTTCTTCTTCTTCTTCTTCTTCTTCTGCTTCTGCTTCTGCTTCTGCTTCTTCTTCTTCTGCTGCTTCTTCTTCTTTTCTCTCTCTCTCTCTCTCTCTCTCTCTCTCTCTCTCTCTCTCTCTCTCTCTCTCTGTCTCTTTCCCTCTCTCTGTCTCTCTCTCCTCTTTTTCCTCCTCCTGTTTCTCCTTTTCTTCATTTTCCTCTTCCTCCCATTCTTCCTTGGAAATGTCTAAATTGTATAGATCCTTGTATCCTAATATCCAGCACTCCTGTATCTTGGGGGTAAATCCCTACATTATGGCTTTAAATAATTCCCAGGATTAAAAAACATTGCTTAACAAATCAGAAGCCATTAGGAGAGAGTTCCAAGTGTCCCTTCCATTACTTCCACTCTAGTTGGTAAGAATACAAACTCTTCTGCATTTTAAAACGAAGTCGGGGCAGTCATTTAGGGGATAAGAATAGTAGTCTCTAGCTCTATTTCTGTTTTTGCTTCTGTTTTTGTTTTTCTTTGATGGGTGACATCTGAAAAAACTGCTTAGTCACACTTTGTCTATTGAATTTCTTTGTTGACATCATTCTTATCTTTATTACAGGAGTGCATGAATATGTTAAAGAACTATTTAAATTGAAGAAGCTGTCATCACTAAGTTATGCCTACCCCATGTGGTCAGAAACTAGACCACAGCTGTGATGGTTCTTCATGGGTCTGGCCATGACCCTCACCCATTGACCTGACTAATGTTGGGAACACTGTTCTCCAATTATTAGACAAAATAACAGATGCACAGAAAAAGAAAAGGAAAAAGAAAAAGAAAGAATAAGGAACATCACAAACTCTGGTCTACAAAGACACAAAATGAAGAAAAACAAATGGTCTGACTCAGTTCCAAGTAGCTTTTAGTCAGCTGTCATGCTCTGAATATCCTAGATACAAGCTACAGCCACAGTGTTTGTTGCTTCTCTTCACTGTAACAAATCACCTCCTTTAAAGGAGGAAGGCTTTATTTTGGCTTTTGGTCTCTTTTGGTCTGTGTATTTTTTGACAGAGTGTGTTCACATATATGTGTGGTGTATATGCCTGTTTGTGTCACAATATGTGTGTGCACACATGTATATGGAGAGAGTTTGTGTGCATGCACATGTCTAGGGTATATACACATGTGTGCATGATGTGTGTGCACATGTGCACGGAGTGTGTAAACACTTGAGCATGACTGTATATGTGTGTACAAATGGGCATGATGTGTGTGCATATGTTCATAATGTGTATGTGCACAGCCATTGTATATGTTTGTACACATGTGCATGGTGTACACACGCACATGTGCATGGTATGTGTATGTACACATGCCCATGGTATGTCTGCATACATGTGTGTTTGTGTACACATGAGCATGATGTGTTGTGCACATATCTATGGTGCATGTGTACATGTACATGGTATGTGTGTTTCTTGTATCAATATGATTTTTGGACCAACCAATTAGTGTTGAATGATGAATAACTACTTGAAGGCTTTTCCCTGAGAAAGAAGTATTTTTCTCACTCCCTGCATTCTTTTGCTGCCTGTAGTCCTTCATCAGGATCGGAGCCTGGTGTGAGACCTCCCCATTCCATATTACTGTGTCATTATTGTTACCTCCTTAGTTTGTTGAGACAGTCTCTCACTGAAGCTGGAGCTTGTTGATTTGGTTAGTCCGGCTAACCAATGGGGCCCCTGAACCACCTGTTTTGTACTACCAGATCCACCTCCACAGACCCCGGAACTGGCTTGCATACCCTTGCTGCCATGTTGCCTTTTGCATGAGTCATAAGAACCTAAAACTCAAGTCTTCGTGCTTTCACAGTCAATACTTTACCAACTGAGTCATCTCCCTAGCTGCACTCCATGGTCTTTTGATTCTTGTTTCTGGACTATAGTAAGGTGGACATCATGGGCTGGGGCAGAACTATTTCACTCACTCAAGATGGCTGGGGAGGAGAGAGAGAAAGATGAGAGGTGGAGGGAGAAGAACAAACCATGTGGTTACAGCTTACACCCCTAATGGCCTCTTCTAACCCATTCAACTATAATCTCATGAATAGATTCTATCATTGACAAAGCTAGCACTTTCATGATTCAATCACTTCCAGTGGGATCCAACACTTAGGCACCATCACCATAGAATTTTTTTTGAGTGGCATTCACATCCAACAGTTACTAAATATATTGTGTTCAGTGATCTTTAACTTAATAGTGCCCTGGGCTTTTCAGATTGGGTAGAAGATGATGAGAAACTTTGGTGGTAAACTTCCTTTAGCTTAGTTCAGCTGGGCTTCATCTCAGTGAGCTATTGAAACACAACTGGATCCAGGGCAGAGGATCCCTCAGTCTTGGCTTTGTAAGAACTGGGATCTCTGTAGTCCTTTGGGTAGTGATGTTTGCGCATGGAACAGATTTTAGCAGCATCTTCAGCAGTCCTGATCCTGTATGAGAGGCCAGCAGCACACAGCTCCGGGTATTGCTGATGCCTTCAGGAACAGAACACCCCCTGGTTGAGAAGACTGCTCTAGTGAGGATGAGCATTTTTGTTCTTATTAATAACTAATGAGGTGTCATATGCTGGTTTTATTATGTTAAAAATAATCATGAATCTTTTAAAAACGTCCCAAACTCATAGTGCTAACGGATCACATATTGGCCAGCTACTGGTGTGAGATAAGAGGTGCATCTTGGGGAGCACACTGAACTCAGATGCTGTCAAGATAGACTAGGGGAATGTCTCTTCTTACTATAGAAGACAGTAGCCTGACAAGGCACATTTGGGTCAACCATCTAGTACTTAGAGGAGGATGGGAAATACTCAGAAGAGGTATATTCTAACTCACTTCTGGTTTTCACGTTTTCACTTTTAGATTTAGATCAAGTTCCATGTCTTCAAGGGGATTACCTGTGTCATCTGGAAATGCTAACAGCATCAGTAAAGCCACACTTAATTTTAAGGGAGATAACACCTAAATTGGTTCACATAATATAAAAGAGAGTGGGGCACCTTCAGGCATAACTGGATCCAGGAGCTGTGTGATGTGACCAAAATTTAATTTTACCTCTCGCTTTCATTTTTCATATTGCATGGAGCCTGGTAGTGTCAGGCTTAATGACAGAGGCTTTCCCTCAGAGTGGAGTATGCTCATGTCTCCCAGCAGCAGGCACTCTTTGGTTTTTCGTTTTGTTTTATTTTACTTTTTTTTGTTTTCCATTCTATTTGAGTGACAAGTCAGAAGGAAGGAAGTTCCTCCAACTGCTGCTACTGAACAAAAGTATAATAATGTCTAGAGAGACAACCAACCAACATGAGCTACACAGACCTTCCTATAATAGATTTATAGGAAAGTCATTAGACTTAAGTGTATTAATCAGATTTGAATTACTATGACAAAATTGAGCTATAAAGAGAAAAAAGTTTGATTGGCCTCACTATTGTGGAGATCCTAGACCAAGGCATCCCATGTGGATCTCTGGCAATGGTGGTAATGTTGTAGTGGAAGGATTCGACAGAGCACATTGCTTCTATAATGAACCAGAAAGCAAAGTGAGACTAGAAGGGACATGCCTTCTCCTTGATGGTAATTATTTAGTGACCTAGCAGCATCCTGGCAGACCCTACCTCTAAAGGTTTTATTTCTTCCTCATGATGTTTTCAGGGGTGTTCCCTGGAACATTTGGGCTTCTTGGAAGCATTCATCAGCAAACAAGCTTCCTATTGTAAATGAAGGAAGCAGCGCCTAGGAATCTTGAGACCACCAGCAGTTCTCATCAAAACCAAACACAATCAAAGCCTTACTTTTACATGGCATCCAAGTTTCCACAGCGTAACTAGAGAGATGGCCATAATCCTGGACCAAATCAAAAGTTCTGGGATCATTTTGTTCCATAATCAATGTGAGTGTTTACTTTGAAATTTTACTTGCTTAAAAAATAACCTGAGGTGCCTGTAAAAACATATTGATTCCCTAGTTACCATCTCCTTGATTAAAATTTACAATGCCTCCAGTTTGGCCAGGGAAACTGCTAACCTTATTACTGAGCAAGTTTGAAGATATTGCTGATGCCACTAATTCAAAGTCAGCTGAATTTTAACATCAACTGGAAGCAGGTGGGATTTGTAATATTCCGCTGTTTCCAGATGGTTCTAATGAACAGCCAGGCTTGAGGATCAATGCATTAAATAGTGCAGCACATGGGACCGTGGTATCAATGGAGAAGCCAATGTCTGATTCTACCTTAACAAGCTTGCATGTCTACTCTGTCAGCATCCTGTGTGAGTCTAACACATCAAAGTTTGAGAAACACTGCTAGACAAACAGTGGTAAGAGCACCATCTGAACACATTCTAGAAACATAACATATTAGGTCCAGGATCTGCAATGTATCAGCGTTTCCAATAATTTACGTGCACCCCAAAGTTTGAGAACCTCATCTGTAGTCTCTTGTTTTCTCATTTTCAGAAACTCATTTGAAGACCAACAAAGTCAACTAACCTGGTCTCTTGGCCTCTCTCAGAGACAGAACCACTTAGCAAAGGGCATGCATGGGCTCAACCGAGGTTTTAACACTTAGGGTTGCCTTGTCTGGTCATAAGAGAGGATATGCCTCTCTCTGAAGAGACTTGATGTGCCAGGGTTGGGAGATACCTAGGAGGTCCCCACCCTTTCAGAGGAGAATGTGAGGAGGGATTGGGAGAGGGACTTTTGTGTGGGGTACTGGGAAGGAGAACAGCATTCAGGATGAGATAGATAGATAGATAGATAGATAGATAGATAGATAGATAGATAGATAGATAGACAGACAGACAGACAGACAGACAGACAGACAGACAGACAGAGACAGAGATATGCAAAAAAATAGCCATTGAGCTAATGATGACATAAGGTTCATTGGGTAAGGCTGCTTGATGCTCACATATGATGGCCTACATTTAGTCCCTAGAACTCATGTAAAGATGGAAGAAAAGAAAGACTCACAAAATTTTCCTCTGACTTCCATATACCATGTATGGAGTATACCATGTCACATGCATATGCATGCCCACACACATCACATCACACAAATAATAAATAAAAATACATAATTTTTAAAAGTCCATTCCCAGTTTCCACTCCATGATACTCTTATTAACCAGGTGACAATCTCTTCACCATCAATTTTATTTTTTAATATTGTTTTTCTTTTTTGAGATTATAATGTAAATATATCATTTTCCAGTTCCCTTCCCTCCCCACAAGCCTTCCCATGTGCTATCACCCACCTCCCTTGCTGTCTTTCAAGTTTGTGGCCTCTTTTCCTTTAATGTCATTACATACTAGTATGTGTATATACATATTCCTAAATATACCTGCAGATATTTCCAAAATCCAGACAGAGCTGAAAGTACCTCATAAAATGGGTGCAGCTTAAATGTCAGCTGCAGTACTTACCAGTAACATTAGTCACCTCGTCTGTAACACAGCACAGGCCCACAGCACTGTATCCAAACAAATCCTACACTCAGGACTTTACTGCATCCCCAGTATGGAGTCTAAGAGACTGGGAAACACTTGTTTGTACTCAAGTTCAAACACCTGCTACAGGTGACCAGAAAATCAGGAGCTGAGCTCACTTGATTATTAATATTATCATTATCATTATTGTTATTATTTTAGACATGACAAAAAGGATTATAATTTCCCTCTGGGATCCTGCTCGCTCCTTTCTCTAATATCATGGGGTCCTTGAAGGGAGCCTGGGTAGGCAGTCTACCCCTCCAGATCCTGCTGCTGTTTGAGCAACAACTTTTCCTCCTGTTCTAAAGTTAAATGGTGTTTTATGCAACAGTGAGTTATGTCACAGACTGAGAGGGAGGTGCTGTCCTTCCTCCAACTCTTTCTGAGTCCTTTTCCTCATTAGATGTTCAAACAAGGAGCCCACTGCCACAGCCTAATAGGCAAAAGGAGCTCTTGCCTTCCTGCTACGTTGTCAACAGGCTGGCTTGTTGAGCCTGCATTTCTGACCTAATCAGCTGCCAGCGGTCTCTTTATTGAGCTCCCTTGAGGCATCAGAGCAAGTTGTATTCCACAATCTCACAGCTTAAATCAGTTTTTCTTCCATAGAACTGAGCCTAAGGATTAAAAAAAAAAAGAATGTAGGACGAGGCTTGTGTATGCAAGACCCTTTTAGATGATGGCAAGTTTGTCTGCACAATCTGTGTTCTTTGCTTGAAGTCAGACCAGAGTTTCCCTCAATAAGGCCAGAGAGATGTTTATGAGAATGCATGTATCTAAATTCTAACTAGGTCCTAAGGTCAGTCAGAATGCAGTTTTTCAACTGCAGAGCTTTCAGTAGGGAGGTTTCTCCAAACATTTTGCGAATGGAAACAGTAGCTTATGGGTGTGTGTTTTGCTCTGGCTCCAACTCTGGACAATATTGGTTTCAAGCTTTTTCTAATTATTTCTTGTAAAGATTGTTTTGATCAGCATAAGATATTTGTATGCATGGCTTCTGTTTTCATTGCATGATGATCAGTTCTGGATAATTAGTATGTATATCTAGCAGCTTAAACTTTGATCATGTCTTTGTGATGAGTTCATTCAAATTCTTCTCTATTTTACTTTAGTTTCAGTGTGTGTGAGAGAGAAAGAAACAGAGACAGAGACAAAAAGACACAGAGATAGAGTCAGAGTACATATGTGTAAAAGAGC